>BSBM01000993.1:6492500-7692500 GCA_027924585.1 Larix kaempferi
TCTGATCTAGGATCTTAACTGAGAGAACAACATGTACAGCATATCTACAGCATATCAATCATGGAGACAATAATGCAAGCACACAAGAGACACAAATATTTACTTGGGGAAAACCATAAAGGTGAAAAACCCCAATAACTTCCTCAGAGATAGATAGAGCAATGATGCAACCAACCATGAGAGATAGACATAACCTAGCAGCAGATCCTCCTCCTCCATAAGTGCGCCACTCCTCCTTGAGTGCATGTGTGAGAAGTGAGTGAGCAAATAGAGTGCCTCCCGCACTCTATTTATACTTGACTTGACTTGCCTTTTTACCTAACTCATGTAGGCTCGAACTTAACCACATAACATAATGCTGACTGGGCCGACACCTAATAGGGTGGTCTAATAACCCTTAGACCCACATGGCCGACCCCCAATAGGGTGGTCTAATAACCCTTTGAACCACATGACTTATATAGGGCCGACCCCAAACAAGGTGGTCTAATAACCCATCAAGTATAAGTTACGACACTTACAATATAAATGACGACACTTCCGTATAGAGGAATAATAACATCTCTATAGGAATACAATATACATATATGTGAAATACATTCTGAAGTTACATATACATCAACAGGATAAAGCCTTGCCACATTGAGCTGGTCTGCCAAGCTGCATTCACCCGAATCGCTATAGATGTTGCCAAAAAAAGATGCAGCTTCAGATCTTAATTGGTCCTGGCCAGTAATTTGGTGCCCCTGTGCGTTGTTGGTTTCCCATATGTACTTCTTATTTCTTCTGGCAGATGCAAAACTGTGAAAGAACTTCGATTTTTTATCTCCATGAGATATCCAAATGGCATGAATTTTGAGTCGCCATTCTTTTTCATCTTACAATACAATTTCTTCCTTTTTCTGTTCATAGCTTTTCATAGCTTCAAAAGTTTCATAATTCAGAGAATTATGAAAATTTGCAACTGAAGATTGCTGAATTTTCTTTTTCTAACAAAGATAATTCCTGCATATCAGCCAATTTTCGATCCCTGATCCACACTGTGACCACTTCTTTTAGTTCTTTCAGTTTATAGAAAAAATTTAGTACTGGATTAGTATCAAAATTATCACAGTTCAGCCAAAAGGTGCGAACCATGTTGCAAAAATTCTCATCACATAGCCAGGAGCAATTGAATTTGAATGGAGAAGAAAAGTTATGTCCATAGTCATCCAGTTGAAGAACAATTGGCCAATGGTCAGAGAATTTTGTATCAAAAACCCATGAACGATGTTTCTGGAATAGGCCCAGCAAATCAGCCTTAACAAGAAATCTATCCAGTCTCTTGTGAAGATCATCAATTCCAAACCTACCATTTGACCAAGTAGGCATCAATTTGTGTGGCATCACATCAATAAGGTCTGCATCAGCAAAATGTTTGTTAAAGAAATCAGCTAGATCGTCGAGCCTTGCTGAAGAACCCCATATTACAGAAGCATTGTAGGTATAATTTAGATCTCCTGCAATGATTAAATCAGATAAATTCAAAAGACCTGAGTCATGAAGTGATTCCCATAACTTTTGTCTCTCCCTGTAGGGGGCGTAGAAATTCAAGATAGATAGAGTTTGATGTAAGCCACAAAAAGAACCTTTAAGTAAAATACCCCAAGGTGTAGCAAAGACCTTAAAAGCAAAAAAGGCAGGATTCCACGCAACAGCAAGACCCCCAGACATTCCACATGAATTGACAGCAGCAACTTCCCAATTGGGCAAAATCTTACAAAGTTTTGAGATAGCAATTGAATCATCACACATGGTTTCTTGACACAAAACAATAGTTGGGCTAGTAGCTTTGAACATATTGGATAAGGCCTAAGCCCGGGAAACCTTACCCAATCCACGCACGTGAAGGGATAGAACAGACATAATAAACACTTGTAGTGGGGGACATCGCTCTAATCCCCAAAGTAGAAACATTCTCCACCACATCTACATCTGCCAGTATCTTAGAAATGGGAGTGTATGAATCTATGTCTAAATGCACCTCTTGATTTATATTCTTCTTTTTTTTCCTGCCCCTCCTGATGGTAACATTTTGAAAATTGAGAGAATGCAAGGGTTTTGCTAAGGAATCACTACCAGGATTTTTTGAATAGGTAGGGAGAGGAGGAAATTCCTCCCCTTTCTCCGAAAGGACGTAGAGGTTATGTTAAAATTTTAAAATTAAATTATTATGTTAGTATTATGGGGATATGTTAGGTTTGTCACGTTTGTCATGTTTTTCTTAAAATATTTTAATGTAAAACATAAGATTAAATCATAAAAAATTAGGCTTCAAGAATTTGGATCCCTCTAGGTGCTTTCTAGTTACATGTTTAAGATGACTCTATGTTGATGTTATGATACATTTATAGGGATATTAAATTTATTTAAAAACAAATTACTTATTGAAAGATAATTATCATTATCAAAATTATTAGTATACTCATTTTTAGACAACCACAAAACCTTAGATCACAAGCTATGAGTTATTATTCTTTAATAATGAGATATCGTCCTTATCCATTAATGATCAAGATCTAGAGGTATCAAAGACCTTATAGTTTTAAGGGCCTAATAACTCCCCAATGGTAGTATACCATGGAAAAACATTAAAAATCTAATAACGAAGTAATGTAGATGTTATCAAACTCTTATGTGGTAATCATCCATGAAAGGTCACTCAAGAACCAATGCATATCATAACATTATAATAATCATTGTTTATACAATTATATTCTTTTACTACTTCATATGATACAATGTTTAATATTAATGTGCTTCAACCAATACATATCATAACCGTGTTATAATGATCATTGATTATACTATTATATTATTTTACTACTTCATATAATATAATGTTTAATATTAGTGCCATGGATAGAGATCATTGAAGAACCAATGCATATCATAAGGTTATAATAATCATTGATTATACTATTATATTATATCATCAATATATTAAGAATATAAGCCATTGTTTAGAGGTATTTGGTTCACTGAAGAACCAATGCATGCAATAAGCTTGTAATATTTATTAATTATACTATTACATTTTAGTTTAGTATTTTATATAATATAATGTTTAATATTAATGTGATGCATCTCCCATCAGTATCTTAAGAATGTAATCCATTGTTTAAGGTATTTGGTTCATTGAAGATTTGCATTATATTATTGTAAATTTTATCCTTGATCTATGTCTTGAAACTTTAGTAAGGATGGATACGGAAATTATAGAGTTGTGTGCCATATTTATTTTCCATCTATTGAGTTATTGTATGGAGAATATCGAAAACTTATACATATATTGAGATATTTTATGGAGCATATCAAATTGCAAAATGAGGAAGATAAAATCACAACTTGCATATATATTATCAGTCGCATCTGTTTCATGATCTGGAAGGAGGTTGGGGACCTACAAACCTATTGATGAGTGCATTATCATTTCCAAAAGATTCAGTATTTCTTTATTTTGGATAGAATGCAACCAAGGGTAAAGAAAAACCATGTCACCACGTCTGTTTGTCAAAATATTTGAATGATAGATAAAATATTGATGAAGTGGTGTATGCTTTTTTCTTTTCTAATTGGAAATGGGTGTAATCCACATGTACGTGGACATGAAATAAAATATTTTTTTGAGGAACAATGATTCCATGTGGTTACTTTACACTTAGGTGACATGATTGTAATAGCCACATCTAAATTCAAGAAACATGTGGACTGATGTGGACCTAAAGGGATATGGTGAATCTATAATAAAATACCTATAATAAAACCATAGCAAGGAACCTATTAGCAATTTCATTGCTCTTGGATTTTCTCTAATCACTATAAGAGGAAGAATTCCTCTTGTGTCTATTTATTCACATGAATTCCTAGTGACCAATGTGGTTTATGGATAGAAACATTTTAACATTTTAACATACCATTTAGTTATTCTCTTTAGCAACAGTAGACAAATATTCAAGTAATACAAACATAGGTTAAGGGGTCGAATCCCTCTACTAAATACATCAAACCCCTTTTTATTTTACAACCATCAGAAAACGCAGCAAGAAAATCCAAAAATTGAACCTTCTCAGTCACTTAGGAAAATAGCCTCAGGGTTACGCTTATCATATTAATGCATTCACTTTTAATAAACTAAGGTCTTTAGAGTGAGACATTATTTATCCATTCAATAGAGAGAGATTCACCATTTTTCACGAAGACATTAAATCAAAAATCTTGCAGGATAGAGCAACCATAAAATAAATGCAGAAGGTAATAAATTAGAGTAACATGTCCATTAAATTTTCAATTATCAGAATAGCGCAGAATTCTACTTAGTACATTTCATTCATCTTTCGAAACCCACATATTCATACAACATGAGTATATCACTCCTCAAAAGAGTCTTATAGTTTTTACATACAACCTGAATGGTCAAAGCCATTACTTTCAAATGCAAACCCTCCAAGGTTACCCATCTTTGTAAAACCTAGTACCATATCCATAAACTAGTCTAGCCAAAGGTGACCTCTTTAGGATTTCTCAAAACAAAATAGTGAGCCAAAGGCCACACAAAATCCCAAATAGAAAAACATTACACCATCCAGAGATGCGAGAGGCAGGAGCAAGTGTTTGGGAAATCTGGACTTACCATTTCCCAAGCCAACCAACGCCAAGAATGCTAGTCACCTGGTAGCAACCCACGCTGAGAAGAAACAACACAATCCTGCCATAAAACCACAATTTCAAAGTTAAATACCGAGATTGGATTTTGTGACGTCTTAAATCAATGAGAAAACGAGCTTACTTATAACGAGAACATCACCTGTAGTATGAATCCACCCTCTGCAATTTCCCAACAAGTAGCCAATTAGTGCTATGACCTTGAGCAAAGCTCAGTTCAGAGCATAGAGCTCTCAAGCACATCAAACATAACCAAAGCAAAGTGAACCACGAAAATGATAGTAGCTAGTGTAAAAACCCTGTGAATAGTTGGCATCAAGGGCCAGGTGTAAAATCGTATTCTGCATTCAATGTTTCACCAACCACACTAATATTTTGATACTCTACCTTGATCCCTATAGTGGGAGGTAGTGGGTTAAAAGTGTATTGACTAGCAATTAGTTCCACATACCAACAATATTGCAAAGTCCAAACAAGTATTGCAAGGCACACCATGTGTTTCAAGTACCAACAAGTATCTCATTTTTCCAACACCTAAACCTTTACAATCCTTAGGATTAAGTAATTATTAGGAACATAAAGTAGACCCTAGGTAGATGTCTTCATAGGAATACCTACAAACAAAGTTACAAATAAATTGTATTAGCGAAAATCGGTAAGTAAGTCCAAAGTCCCCTTACTCACACCTTACCTCTCGCCAACTCTGTCGCGGTTACTTTCCCTTTGAAACTTGAGTGTTTCAGTACATATCTTAAACCTTCATCATCAAGGGTCTATCTCTCCTGAAGATAACATTTTTTAGACGTTTATAAATATGCACTTGAGTTTCTTGGAAAGAGTAAGAAGGAGGTGCTATTATAATTACTCTAGCATTGGTACACTTGCAACAAAATTACATTTTCTACCCAATACATTACTTCTGCAAAGTTGTAAGAATAGCAACCAGTAACATCATGTTACTTAGGAAACTGAAACTCTTCAAACATTGGAAACAAGTACTGGTGTAGTATTTTCTTATCAGTGCTGAAGTTCATTTACAAATCATCACCTCTTAAATAGTTTTATTGCAGTGATGGAAAATTTTAAATTTTTACTTTTTTTTAGGGACATTACAAGTGGTATCAGAGCCCAGCTATAAAACTAAGTGACCCATTGGGCTCATTAAAAATAGAACATCCGCTGCAAACAGCAACATACATTTATGAATTTGTTATTTTTATGTGAGAAATAAACTAATAGTTTTTCTGTTCTTAAATACTTATATAACATTGTAGGTACAGTCATTGTATGAAAATGAATGCGGAAGGGGGCAACAACATACGTGGAAATCTGAACTCTCCACCACGAGAGCAAGAAATTGTGGTGGAACTCAATTGGGATTTAATGAAATCCATGCAAAATCTACAGGAAGAATTCCAAAGTTTCTGAGATGATAACATGCAAGAAAGATGAGAACAGTAAGCTATAAATGAAGCTCCACTTCAGACTTTAACAGGGGCAAAACCCCACGAACAACCCACACTCTCAGTCAACACCTTTAAAAAGGGAAACGGTCACACAAAGAGGACTGCCAGCCCTAAGGGGGAAGAGCAGGAAGAACACCTACCTGAATCAATGGAAGAGGACTATAAGAGCTCTTCCAACAATGAAGGTTCACCAACTCCTTGCAACAAAAGGAGGAAAAGTGACGACAGTTTACAAGAAGAATTCAAAAAGATAAAAGCCCCAACTTATGGCAGAGAGATTAACTCCGAGGAGAATGCTGAGGAGTGGCTGCTAGGAATGAATAAGTACTTCAAAGTTCATAATTAATCCAGTGAAATGGAAGCCCGACTAGCCATATACAACTTAAATGGTACTAAAGCAGCCAGATGGTGGTGGGACTTGAAACACACCAAAGGACAAGAACTGAGAGACATAACATGGGATACTTTCAGTAGAATATTCCAGGACAAATATATGTCTAAAAGATTCTTTGACAAGAAAATTAAAGAATTTCATGAGTTGAAAATGGGCTCCCTAACCATGGAGGCATTCATAAACAGATTCTTAGACTTGCTACACTATGTTCCATACATCAAAGATGAAAAGGTCAAGATACAACAGTTATTGGGAGGGATGCCACCAAACTTTAGAGAAAATATAAAGTTTGACATGCCCAAAACCCTTGATGTGACCTTACGTAAAGCAAGACTGTGTTATGAGCACGGACAGTGTAACATCCCGAAATTTACAAAAATTTAAATTTTTTAGATATAGCTTTTAATACTTAATCTAACTGTGCGGAAATATCATAACTGTCTAAATGTTGGCTTGCTGTACTAAATGTTGTTGTTCATCATAAGTGAAATGTTGCGACTAGATAATTAATATTTTCACTTTGATGTTAAACTTACTCAACTGTACTTTTAGAATTCTTTGTTGTTGTTCTAAAGATATAAGTTTATATGTGTTAACTATTTTTTCTTCTTGTTTGATGATGAAGGGGTCCTATGGATGCCCCAAGGCTTACTTAGCATTCGTGCTAAAGCATTTGAATCATCCTTTTCATAGATTACAGGTATAGTGTTTACGACATGTGACCGAAGAGTTATATACAGTTTCCGTGTCTCCCAAGACTTAATGATTTAAGAGACGTAATGTTGTAAGTGCTATTGGTGAGATCTTTACTTAGCCTAGTTTGTAAAATCAGACGTACGTCAATTGTAATAATGAAAATATCCGTACTAACCTTTATTAATTTGTTCAGACAAAAGAATAGGATTCATAAACCATAGTTTAACTCTAGGTTAACCGGTAAGCTTCAATGGTTACTCGTTACTCCGGTTAGATGACTAGTGGATCTTCATTGTGTTCTTTGCTGAGACTCTATGTTTTCTTAGGCTACGAGGATGACCTTCGTTGAAATATTCGTGAGCTTCTTTTTACAGTTTGGGGAGGATGAAACCCTCGACCAATTCGTCATTGTTGTCAGTAGTACTTGTTTTCCATTGTAAAATCTGTGAAGAAAATACTTAGGAAAGGGTTTCACCCTTCTACTGTCCTCGGCAATGAAAGGATTTATGTTTCGTTCAACTTGTGTTCGTGTTGATGATACTGTGAGCTATTTTACGTAAAAGAAGCGAATCTTAATGTTTGCAATCTAATGTGTAATTGATAATACGATAACTTGTTTTCCCACTTTATTGTGTTTGTGTTTGTGTCAAGAGCAGGGCTCTAGTTTGTATGCATTTGATATTTTTAACATTCTTCCACTATTGTATTTTAAGGAAAGCTCAATGGATAAGGGTTTGGATCTATATTAAAATGATCTTAAACCCTTATGTGGATTCTCGGAATTGTTCTACTGTTATGATATCAAATGTTTAGTTTCATAGGGTCGATCTCTACAGCAAACTAATCATATGGTTTACTATTTTTAATAGTTTTCAATTGTAAAGTGATAATATAGTCTCGTAATGATGCCGAGATGCTCTTATTTTCAATCTTAAGGAATGTGTATGATAAGTGTTTTTGAAACTATGTTTTGAAGTTGAAAAATGTCTCTCATTGTTCATGTTTGTCGATTTTAAGTGTTGGCCGAGAGCTAATGTTTTCTATCTGCAACTATGTAATGAGATTTGTATCTAGATCCATATTATGTTGTTGACTGATGATGTTTGAACCTTAACTAAACTATAAATCTGAGAGTTAGGTTTTGATACTTCTAAGGTTAGGTCAACGAAAAACTCTGTTTGGATAATATAACATAATGGTTCTTTGTTTTAAATAAATAGATAGTATAACATAAATGAAAACTGTGCATGAAGATTAGTACTTAAACAATTATGCATTCTTTGAAAAGGAAACGTAATATAATGCTTGTTGATGCTATTAAATTTGCAGCTATTATGATTTCCTAAGTACTGTATAACAGAAAGATAATTTCTATACTTAGATATGAAAACTATTTATTTTCATGATAAATATACTTGCTAACAATAAGGGATAACAATATTGTATGCTTAGGAAATAAAATTTTTTGCAGCTGTTAAATTCACTGCATCTTGATGAAAGAAATATAGTGAACCTGAAACATTTAACTAGTGAAAAGAATGATAAGAGAAAGACATATATTTATGTTATTTGATACAGAATATTAATGGTAGGAAAAACTAGTAAAATACAACAGTATTGGTCTTCTCATTCATCTAGAAATCTACCTATCAATTTATCTACCTTAATTTCTTCTCTGTACTAGAGTACAATGCAGCTCCATTAGCATGGGGAAAAATGCAGAGAAATATATTATTCATTTCATCTTACATAATCATTGTTATACATAATCCTAATTAGATCAGAAACTAAAATAATTATATTTGTTTAATAATACCCTTGACAACAATAAATCAATAATTGTAGATAGAAATTTAAACTACTTGGAATTAGAAAAGTCAAGTAGAACCTATAAATGAAGATAGGGCCGACAAACACCCAACCTTTTCCAGAAGAAGTAGCCAAAACTACTTGCTTCCTTTGGACCCCCCACCTTGCTTACTGAACCACTAAGTAGATGGAATCTATGTAGAAGCAAGGCACTCAATAATATAACTTCTACACTCAGCAGTGTAGCTTATGCACTCAAAATATGCCTTTTGCACTCAGCAATATAACTTCTGCACTCAGTAGTAAATAGGCAGACTTACACCATGATCAAAAACTCAGCATATCCCCTCATCGAATCTCTTGCATGCAAGCACAACAAAACCCCAAGGTAAATTTCCTCATCAAGAAAAGTGATGAACCTCAGTTCATAATTCGATGGCTCTTATATAGAATGCCTAGGTCTTTAGTGGTCAGTTTTGAATAAATGAGCCTCAAGCTCTAGTCCCACCTTCTAGGGCACTATGACCACATTTCAAGGGAGTTGTCCCATACCAACAGTGAGTTAGTTGCATCATGATGCTGCCACTTGTCCATTTCCTTCTACCCCAGATTCCATTCCACCTAGTGGGTCAGTAAACTCTCTTTCAACAGTCCCCTTAGGTGTTTGTCTCCTATTTAATTTATTAAATAGTAAAATATTGTGCAATTACAGTCATCCATGGACACTTGTCCAATATAAAACTTTACAATAAAAGTTAACATAATTTTTTCAACATAAAATGTTTTTTGTAGCAAAAAGGGTATGTTACAAACACCCCCACTTAAGCTCAACATCGTCCTCGATGTTGCTTATTCATCATCCGATCCTTCCTGAAATAGAATTGGGTATGTTGCCCGCATTTTACTTTCCAGTTATCAGGTAGCTTCATCAGGGCTAAGGTGCTTCCATTGCACCTTTACCTACCCTATGGTACAATTTCGAAGCATAATTTCCCTCCGGTCAAGAATACAATCCGGTTCCACCTGAAAATATCCTTCGGGCTCCACCTGTATGTTATTCCAATTTAGCACATGAGTAGCATCGTGCATATACTTCTTTTAAACAGAAATGTGAAAAAAATTGTAGATTTTTAAATTACATGGCAAAGCCAATTGACATGCAACAGCTCCAATCCTTGATAGGATTTTGAATGGTCCATAGTACCTTGGCGCTAGTTTAGCACAACTCCCAAGCTTCAAAGAACTTTTCTTGGGTTTTACCTTTATAAAAACATGGTCTCCAACCTGAAATTCTCTTTCAGTGCGTTTCAAATATGCATAACTTTTCTACCGATCTTGGGCAACTTTTAAGTTACCTTGAACCTGTTTCACGGTTAACTCCATTTCTTTCAATAAATCTGGTCCTAGCATTAATCTATCTACACGGTTATCCCAAGAAATATGAGTACAACATTTTCTTCCATACAAAATCTCAAATGGACTTAACTTAGCAGATGCTTGATAATGATTATTGTATGCAAATTCTGCTAAATGTAGATAATCTTCCCACTTAGATGGTTGATCTTTGACATACATTCTTAGCATGTCTTCTAAAATCTAATTTACCCTTTCTATTTGACCATCAGTTTGTGGGTGGAAAGAAGTGCTGAAATTTAGTTTAGTATTTAAACCTTTAAACAGTGTTGTCCAAAATTTTCTAGTGAACTTAGAGTCCCGGTTAGAAATAATTACCTTTGGAACTCCGTGCAAGCAAAAGATTTGCTTCATAAATACATCTGCAATGTTAGAAGCTTTAAAAGTTGTTTTAACACGAATAAAATGAGCAGCCTTACTTAACTTGTCCACAACCACCATTATGGAGTCATTCTGTTTCTGGTTTTTAGGCAAACCTGTAATAAAATCAATACTTATAACCTCCCATTTCCATTCTAGAATTGGCAATGGTTTCAATAGTCCAGCTGGATGTTGATGTTCAGCCTTAGTAGTTTGACATTCAAAACATCTAGCTATGTATTCAGCCACTTCATTCTTCATGTTGGGCCAAAAATAATCCTTCCTTAACATAGTTATCATTTTCTGATAAACTGGATGTCCTAAATAAGGACTCTTATGAACTTCATCCAAAATTAACAGCTTAACCTTTGACACATTTGGTACATAAATTCTGTTTTTATAAGTCATTAACCCTTTTTATCACTGCTGAATTCTGTTATTAAATTTTCAGATACGTTTTCAGCAACTTTACCAAGCATTTTTTGATAATTTTCATCTTGTTTAATTCCTTCTTCAATTTGATTTTCCAAATCTGTCTTAAACATGTTGATTGCCGCCATAAAGCTTAATCTAGAATTCCTGCTTAATGCATCAACAACTTTGTTTTCTTTTCCCTTAATGTGTTGAATCTCAAAATCATACTCGCTAAGGAAAGCTATCCATCTAGCTTGGTTTGCATTAAGATTTGTTTGATCCAACAAATACTTTAAACCCTTATTATCTGTCATTAGTATGAATTTTCTTCCCATCAAGTGATGGCGCCACATTTTTAATGCATGTATCATGGCTGCCAACTCAAGATCATAAGTTGCATAATTCTTTTCATGGATTTTTAACTTTATAGACTCAAAAGCAATAGCATGACCTTCTTGAGTTAAGACCCCACCAAGTCCATCATTACATGCATCAGTGCATACAACGAAGTCTTTGTTACGATCAACAATTTTAAAATTGGTGCAGTGGTTAATAATTCTTTTAACTTATTAAAGCTTTCTTGACACTTTTGATCCCATACGAATTTCTTCCCTTTCTCTTGCAAAGAAGTAATGGGGTTCGCAATTCTTGAAAACCCTTCAATAAACTTTCTGTAATAACCTGTTATCCCCATAAATGACCGAACGTCAGTTACATATTTAGGGACAAGCCACTCGTTAATTGCTTTTATCTTATCGAGGTCGACATAAATTCCATCTTTATAAATTATGTGACCTAAGTACTGTATTTTATCTTTATAAAAATCACATTTACTGAACTTAGCGTAAAGCTGATGCTCTCTTAAAACTTGCAGAATTATTCTTAAATGTTCGTCATGCTCTTCTTTAGTTTTTGAGTAAATCAGAATATCATCAATGAACACAACTACAAACTTATCCAAATATTTATGCAGAACGTTGTTCATTAAACACATGAACATTGCTGGTGTGTTGGTTAGCCTAGAAGGCATAACTACAAACTCGTAGTGTCCATATTGCGTTCTAAATGCAGTTATGAATATGTCTTCGTCTTTTATTCTAACCTGATGATAACCGGACCTTAAATCAATTTTAGTGAATATCTCTACTCCGCGTAATTGATCAAATAGATCATCTATGCAGAGTAAGGGATATCGGTTCTTAATTGTAATTTTATTAAGTTGATGGTAATCGATGCAAAATCGCATGGTACTGTCCTTCTTTTTAACGAAAACTATTGGTGCTCCCCAAGGAGACACACTTGGCCTTATGTAGTTTTTATCCATTAATTCCTTTAGCTGAGATTTTAACTCATTTAACTCCAGAATATTCATCTTGTAGGGAGCCTTTGAGTTTGGTACCACAGCTCGTACTAACTCAATGGTGAAGTCAAGTTACCTTTTCGGAGGTAATCCTGGAATTTCTTCCGGGAATATGTCAGAAAAGTCCCTAAGGATGGGAATATCCTCTAGTTTTAACTCGTCTTCTTTAGATGAACACTCATCATTAATAGCATTAACAACAAACATTTTTACAGCCCTTTCTGGCAGCTCTCTTAACTTGTAATGCAGAAATTTGTCTTACTGAAATATTCCTATGAATTCCTTTTACTGTTTAAGTTTTACCTTTATTATTCAGACAAGTAAATGATTTATCATAACAATTAAGCACTACTCTATGATGTTCAAGCCAATCCATGCCAATCAACAAGTCATATGAACCTAAGGGTAAAACATTTAGGTTAACTTGGTTTTTCAGCTGATTCAAAAATACATCACAATTTCTAATAAAGTCTGAAACCTCTCTTTTAGTGCCTGTTGCTAGCTGAACTAACCAATAATTATCAAACTTTTCTATTCTTAACTTGCAATTTTTCACTAATTCAGGTGAAATGTAACTCAAACTTGCACCTAGATCTATCAAAATAGAAATAGATCAGTTTTGTAGCATACCTTTGATTTCGACCATGGACATTTGATGGTCTGCTTGCCGATTTTCCAGGGCTGAATTTATCCTTGGCATTTCTCTTGCCACATCACCAACTGTTGGCTGTGTTTGTATGCTATGAATGTTGTTGACTGTCCTTTTGTTGAATGGACAATTTGCTTTCTTCTATGGTCCACTGCAATCAAAAAAATTCAAAGGTCCTTTCTGTTCAGCATACCTGGTGTTGTTATTGTTATTAGGTACATTTCTTGCAACAGTAAAATTCTGTGGTGTATTATTTATGTAGTTATTATTACTTGGAAAATTTATGTTACTAAATTTTTTCTTAAAACTTCCAGAATTATGATTAAACCTCTTCTTTTTATGCTTGAAATGATTAGACTTATTACTTTTCCAGCTAGCCGTTCCTTCTCTTTTTCTGTTTTGGTCAAAACAAAAATTTGCTTTCCTCATAGCCTCTTCCAGAGTGGAAGGGTTATCATACTCAATCATGTCTTTTATGTTGAAAGGTAGACAACTTAGAAACCTTTGCACCTTAGTCTTCTCTTTGACCATGTAAGGTACATACCTCAGCAAGCTAAGGAACTTGCTGCACAACTCCTTCATGTTCATAGTACCCAATTTTAGATCATAATACTCTTTTGATTTATCTTCATAGTATTGTTCTCACAAGAACTTTTTCTTAAATAACTTTTTAAACATATTCCAGGTTACATCTCTTTCCTGCCACCAGATATTTGCCTTTCCTATCATATTGTAAATAGAAATCTTGTCTTTTAACTAAGAAGAGTAATTGTAAATATTAAAGTACTTCTTCATTCCAGACAGCCATGCTTCAGTTGTCTCACCCTTTTCAATCTCGCCATTGAATGTTGGTGGCTTAATCTTTTTACACTCTCTAGTAATTTGTTCATGATGCTTATACTTCGTCTTCTCAGAACAACAATCACTTTCACTGTTGTCACAATCAGATTTATCATTACTTCAATCAGATTCAGATGAAGAGTAACTAATACTTTTACCAATTTTAACTTTCTTACTCTTATGTTTGTGAGACATTGTACCAGAATCATAATTTACTTCTGATTTCCTTCCTCTTTCTTCGTGATGGTATTTCTCCATTAGAATTTGATTTAACTCTTCCTGTGCTTTCATAATGCATTCATTTTATTCTTTAACAGTTATTATCTTAGATTTTAAATCTTTTACAGTACGAAGAAGTTTTGAAGGCTGGTTATTTAATTCAACATATATTCCTTCATTATTATTATTGTTATTGTACTCATTATGAGGAGATCTGTCATTTGTTGATTCCTCCGGTATGTCCATACCTGAAAATTAATATCAAATCGTTCTGTACAAAAATAAAATTAAAAATAAAAGTTAGTAACATAAACTTTCTGATTTTTATTTTATGTTTGCGTGCGTGAGCCTATTTCAGTCCTAGAGTTTGAACTCGCACTCTGATACAACATGTAACATCCCGAAATTTACAAAAATTTAAAATTTTTAGATATAGCTTTTAATACTTAATCTAACCACGCGGAAATATCACAACTGTCTAAATGTTGGCTTGCTGTACTAAATGTTGTTGTTAGTCATAAGTGAAATGTTGTGACTAGATAACTAATATTTTCACTATGATGTTAAACTTACTCAATTGTACTTTCATAATTCTTTGTTGTTGTTATAAAGATATAATTTTATATGTGTTAACTATTGTTTCTTCTTGTTTGATGATGAAGGGGTCCTACGGATGCCTCGAGGCTTACTTCGCATTCGTCCTAAAGCATTTGAATCGTCCTTTTCGCAAATTACAGGTATAGTGTTTACGACATGTGACTGAAGAGTTCTAAACAGTTTCTATGTCTCCCTAGTCTTAATGATTTAAGAGACGTAATGTCGTAAGTGCTATTGGTGAGATCTTCAGTTAGCCTAGTTTGTAAAATCAGACGTACGTCAGTTGTAATAATCAAAATCTATGTACTAACCCTTATTAATTTGGTCAGACAAAAGAATAGGATTCATAAACCATAGTTTAACTCTATGTAAATTGTTATTGTGACTTTTTATTTGATGTATATTAGGAGATTACCCAATGTCTATATGTGTTGGCTAAGTGCAAATGAATGCAATGTCGATATGCAAGTCTTTATATATAATCCCAAGCCTGGGAATTACATGCACGATTTGATTAAATTCTAATCTTAGGAATTGATTTCAATTCATATCATGTTCATTTGCTAACCTATGAACTATATATGTAATTCTATTTAATTCTTATATTATATTGAAATAGATATATATCAAACACTATACAAAGTCCTGTGAATAAAAACTATATGGTAATGTGTTTGTGCATTTACGTGACCCTATATGACATTATAGTTTTCCTAGCAATGCATCCAACATCACCTTAACTTACCACACGGTGTTGATACAAAATCAAATGTTACGTTTTTACCAATAACAAGATACATTGTATGAAATATGTGATATTGACACTACGTAGGGTTCGTGCTGGCAGGCACTTTGGCTTCCCATGGCATTTAATTCTCCCAACTGTCGAGATAGTAGAATCTCTTCGTGGACAATGTCGTGGTGCTATGCACGTGATAGTGTGGTGATGTTTCATACCTCGTGATGAGCTGTAAGGGTTTTGGTTCAAATGTTAACTGAGCTATCTCCTCGGTGGCTATGGTAATAATGGTGTCAATTAATATGGTTGTTTGCTTGGGTTACGTGAAAACCCTTCGATGATATCCACCATTGATCTATCAAGGGTTTTGGTTTTTGGGATCTAACCCTACCTCCACTATGTTCACAGAGTTATTCTTTTCCTCGAAATTCGGCGTTGTGGCTCTGAGGAGAGGCCAATAGACCGTGAACCTTCAGGGTTTGTTTACAGTTTTCTGTGGAGTGTCGACGGTTTGAAACTGTGACTACTGATAGCTTGAGCATCTATAAAGTCATGGTGTTTTACTGTAATAGTTTGTATTAAAAGTTTACAGGGTGAGTGGCCAATGCTTCATGGTAGTTGATTCATTACTCGGCTCTTTTTGTCTATTAGGTGATAGTTTTCAGAGTCATTGTCCACCCTTCCTCGCATTCGATGGTGAATTAAGGGGTACCATCTGCAATGTCTTGGCGTTCCACTCTGATGATAATTTTTCTGAAGGTAAAGGTTCTCAGTTCAAACCCTGTGTCTTTCATTATGTTTTGAGGGTTTTAGCTATTGTTATTTTCGCATGCAAAGATCCTTTAAAACTCGTTTTCACCACTGTTGTGTTTGAATGGCAGGTACCTTCATAGATGGCTTCTCAACTTAGGTTTTTGGTAGCTGGCAATTGCTAAAAGAATAGTAAGCTTCAGTGGTTACTCGTTACTCCGGTTAGATGACTAGTGGATATTCATTGTGTTCTTTACCGAGACTCCATGTTTTCTTGGGCTCCGAGGATGAAACCCTCGACCCATTCATCGTTGTTTTCAGTAGTACTTGTTTTCCATTGTAAAATCTGTAAAGAAAATACTTAGGAAAGGGTTTCACCATTCTGCTTCTCTTGGTAATGAAAGGATTTATGTTTCATTCAACCTGTGTTCGTGTTGATGATACTGTGAGCTATTTTATGTAAAGGAAGCGAAGCTTAATGTTTGCAATCTACTGTGTAATTGATAATACGATAGCTTGTTTTCCCACTTTATCGTGTTTGTGTTTGTGTCAAGAGCAGGGCTCTAGTTTGTATGCATTTGATATTTTTAATGTTCTGCCACTATTGTATTTTAAGGAAAGCTCGATGGCTAAGGGTTTGGATATGTATTAAAATGGTTAAACCCTTATGTGTATTCTTGGAATTGTTATACTGTTATGATATCAAATGTTTAGTTTCGTAGGGTCGATGTCTACAACAAACCAATTGTATGGTTTACTATTTTATAGTTTTCAATTGAAAAGTGATAATATAGTCTTGTAATGATGCTGAGATGCTCTTATTTTCAGTCTTAAGGAATGTGTATGATAAATGTTTTTGAAACTATGTTTTGAAGCTGAAAAATGTCTCTCATTGTTCATGTCTGTCTATTTTAAGAATTGGCTGAGAGCCAATGTTGTCTGTTTGCAACTATGTAATGAGATTTGTATCTAGATCCATATTATGTTGTTGACTGATGATGTTTGAACCTTAACTAAACTATAAATCCGAGAGTTAGGTTTTGATAATTCTAGGGTTTGGTCAATGAAAAAATATGTTTGGATAGTATAACACAATCATTCTTTGTTTTAAATAAATAGATAGTATAACATAAATGAAAACTGTGCATGAATATTAGTACTTAAAAAATTATGCATTGTTTGAAAAGGAAATGTAATATAATGCTTGTTGATGATATTAAATTTGCAGCTATTATGATTTCCTAAATACTGTATAACAGAAAGATAATTTCTATACTTAGATATGAAAACTATTTATTTTCATGATAAATATACTTGCTAACAGTAAGGGATAACAGTACCGTATACTTAGGAAATAAATGTTTTTGCAGATGTTAAACTCACCGCATCTTGATGAAAGGAAAACAGTGAACTTGAAACATTTAACTAATGAAAAGAACGATAAGATAAAGACATAGAATTATGTTATTTGATAGAGAATATTACTGGTAGGAAAAAATAGTAAAATACAACAATATTGGTCTTCTCATTCATCTAGAAATCTGCCTATCGATTTATCTACCTTAATTTCTTCTATGTACTAGAGTACAATGCATCTCCATTAGCATGGGGAAAAATGCAGAGAAATATATTATTCATTTCATCTTACATAATCATTGCTATACATAATCCTAATTAGATTAGAAACTAAAATAATTATATTTTTTTAGTAATACCCTTGACAACAGTAAATCAATAATTGCAGATAGAAATTTAAACTACTTGGAATTAGAAAAGACAAGTAGAACTGGTAAATGAAGATAGGGTCAAAAAACACCCAAGGAGGCTTGTTCTTTCCAACCTTTTCTAGAAGAAGCAGCGAAAACTACTTGCTTCCTTTGGACCCTTGAGCTTTTTTACTGAACCACTAAGTAGATGGAATCTGTGTAGAAGCAAGGCACTCAATAGTATAACTTCTGAACCCAACACTGTAACTTCTGCACTCAAAATATGCCTTCTGCACTCAGCAATATAACTTCTGGACTCAGTAGTAAATAGGTAGAATTACACCATGATCAAAAACTCGGCATATCCCCTCATCAAATCTCTTGGGTGCAAGCACAGCAAAACCCCAAGGTAAATTTCCTCGTCAGGGAAAGTGATGAACCTCGGTTCATAATTCGATGGCTCTTATATAGACTACCTAGGTCTTTAGTGGTCAGTTTTGAATAAATGAGCCTCAAGCTCCAGTCCCACCTTCCAGGGCACTATGACCACATTTCAAGGGAGTTGTCCCATACCAACAGTTATTTAGTTGCATCATGATGCTGCCACTTGTCCATTTCCTTCTACCCCAAATTCCATTCCACCTAGTGGGTCAGTAAACTCTCTTTCAACAGTCCCCTTAGGTGTTTGTCTCCTATTTAATTTATTAAATAATAAAATATTGTGCAATTACAATAATCCTTGGACACTTGTCCAATATAAAACTTTACAATAAAAATTAACATAATGTTTTCAGCATAAAATGTTTTTTTTTAGCAAAAAGGTTATGTTACAGACAGCCAAGGAATGATAACATCAACAAAAACAGAGATAGGTTCAGAACCTTCTTGGACAATCGTAGACCGGGTTTTAGACATCCACCTTACCGAAAACATAACAACATTTTTCCACCTAATAGAGGCTTCAACCGACCTCAAGCAAGACCAAGTGCACCCCCACCACCTATCAACATGCCAGCTTTCAACAAAGGGACAAAAGCTGTCCCACCAACTATTTCTTGTTGGAAATGCCAAGTGCCCCACTTCTACAGAGACTGCCCCAGCAAAATGGATGGAGTTTTACACAACGTCCAAGCAGAACCTACCGTAGGAGACATGGCAAAGACACCAAGAATTTATGCCGCTCTGGATGGTCAACAGGCAAAACACCAGGCCACCATGGTTGAAATTGAGGGTAAGATCTCAAACACAACTGTTTCAGGTTTAATAGATCCCGGCGAAGCTATATCTACCCTAATATAGTGGACACTTGTAAGTTGCACCGAGAGAATCACGAGAAACTATGGCTGGTACAACTAGCCACCAGTACCAAATGAAACGTCTTCGAGTTAGTTAAAAATTGTGAAATAGACTTAAACGATTTTCCAACTAGGTTAGAATTAAACATTCTACCCCTAGGGTTGTATGATGTACTTATTGGCATGGATTGGTTCGAATAATTCCATGTCTTACTTGACTGCTTAAACAAGTCCTTACTCTGCAGGGATGACCTAGGGAATCAAAAGACGGTTCAGGGTATCCCTAAGAAAGTGTCTGTAAGACAGATCTCCTCCTTACAGGGAAAGAAATTATTAGAAAAAGTTGTCAACTCTTTGTCGTCAATATCCAAAACATAGAAACTAATAGGGAATAGAAGGTCGAGGACTTTCCAATCCTCATAGAGTTCAAATATGTATTTCCCGAGGAAATACCAGGATTACCACCCAAACTAGACTTAGACTTTTCCATTGAGCTAAAACCCAGGTCAGTACCAACTTCCAAAGCCCCTTACCCCATGAGCACACCAGAATTGGTGGAGCTCAGGATTCAGCTACAAGAATTAATAGACAAAGGGTACATTCGACTGAGTGTGTCCCCTTGGGGAGCACCGATACTCTTCATCAAGAAGAAGGATGGAACGGTGCAAATGTGCATCGATTACCGCCAACTCAACAAGATGACCATTAAGAACTGCTACCCACTCCCTAGAATCGATGACTTGTTTGACCAAGTCGGAGGAGTGAAGATCTTCTCAAAGATCGACTTACGATCTAGATACCATTAGGTGAGAATCCGTGATGAGAATATCAACAAAACCGCATTTCGAACCTATTACGGCCACTACGAGTTCGTAGTGATGCCCTTTGGGTTGACGAACTCACCGACCAACTTTCTGTGTATGATGAACAACATCTTTAGTAAATACCTCGATAAGTTCGTTCTAGTGTTTATTGACAACATTTTGATCTACTCCAAGAACGAAGAAGAACATGAGGAACACCTCCGAATTGTTTTACGTATACTACGGGAACACCAACTGTACGCCAAGTTTTCAAGTGCGATTTCTACAAACCCTATATTCAATACTTAGGACATATAATTTCCGAGAAGGGGATAGCCGTCGACCCTGAAAAGGCCAAAGCAATCAAGGAATGGCCCACACCTACGTGCGTATTCGATATAAGATCGTTTTTGTTTTCAACCGGCTACTACCGAAAGTTCATTGAGAACTTCTCACGGATTACATGTCCCATGACTGCCTTACAGAAGAAGGAAAACAAGTTCATCTGGATAGCTAAGTGTGAAGAAAGCTTTCAAAAGCTTAAGCAACTATTGATTAGTGCACCAATTCTACGAATCACGGACCCCAATCGGGATTTCATCGTTTGCATAGATGCAAGCAAGGAAGGACTTGGGGGAGTCCTTATGCAAGACAATTTTTCCATATGCTACGAATTGAGAAAATTGAAAGAACATGAACAAAATGACCCTACGCATGACCTCGAGCTATCCGCCATCATCCATGCTCTGAAGATGTGGCAACATTACCTTATGGGAAATAAATTCCTATTAATGACTGATAACATGAGTTTGAAGTATCTTTTCGACCAACCCGACCTAAACGCTAGGTAGGCCAAATGGTTATCCTTCCTTAGTGAGTATCATTTTGAACTAAAGCATTCTAAGGGAAACGAAAACAAGATTGCGGATGCCTTGAGACGACGAGCACATATGCTTTACGAAGTCACGGTGAGTCAAACCGACTTAGATTTACACTACAAGATTCGAATGGCATGTAAGAGCGACCGTTACTACATGAAAATCCTTGCAAAGATGCAGGAAAATAGACTATTCCAACAACAAAAGGAATACAAGTTCGACGAGTCAGGACTATTGTGGTCGAAAGAGAGACTTTACGTCCCAGAGAGTGGAGACATTAGATCAATCATCCTCACTGAATTTCACCAGAAACCCTATTCAGGGAACCCCGGATATCAAAAGATGATATTGGCAGTAAAGAAACGTTACTTTTGGCCTAAGTTGAAAGATGACATCACCATGTTCATCACAAAATGTCAAGATTTCCAACTGGTCAAAGAAGAACACCAACACCCCTCCAGATTACTTCAACCTTTACCCATTCCAAAATGGAAGTGGGAAGTAATAAGTATGGATTTCATTACGGGCTTACCCATGAGTAAGAAACAGAACGACTCCATCTTTGCAGTGGTATACAATCTGTCTAAAGCGACCCATTTTATACCGGTGAAATATACCTACAAAGAAGTTCACATCGCGGAAATATTCCTAAAAGAGATCTTTCGATTGCATGGGATACCCAAGGCAATCATTTTCGATCGAGATACGAAGTTCACTAGCAACTTCTGGAGAGCATTGTTCTTCGACACAATTACAATTCAATACTGTGTACCATCCCCAAACCGACGAACAAACGGAACGAGTTAACCAAATTCTTGAGGACATGCTGAGAATGTATGTCATGAACAACCCCACCAAGTGGGAAGAATATTTGCACCTTGCAGATTTTGCCTACAACAATGGTTATCAAACCTCGCCCAAGATGAGCCCTTTCGAGGTACTCTACGGCAGGAAATGTCGGACACCCATGACTTGGGATAGTCCGATAGACAGACTTATGTTAGGACTAGACCTACTAAAAGACTTGGAACAACTAGTCTCCAAGGTACAACTGAACTTGAAAGAAACAAAAGACCACCAAAAGAGTTATGCGGACAAGAAAAGAAAAGACAAAGACTACCAAGTCGGCGAACATGTGTTTCTAAAAATAAAGGAAAAACGAAGCTTGTTGAGCTTAGGACGTTGCGGTAAACTAGCCCTAAGGTTTTGTGGACCTTTTGAAATATTGGCCAAGAAGGGCCCAGTGGCTTTTGAGTTAGCCTTACCGTCTCATATAAAAGTTCATAATTGTTTTCATGCTTCATTATTAAAGAAATATGTATACAATACTAAACATGTTATTGATTAGTCCTTATTACAGGTGGATCCCAAAGGGGAGTTCACGCCGGAACCACTCCACATCCTGAATAAAAGAGAGGTGCAATTGAGGAGGAGGACCATTACTCAGCTGAAAGTGCAATGGAGGCACTTTGGAACAGATGAGGCTACTTGGGAGAATGAGACAACCATGAAAGAAGCATACCCCGCCTTGTTTCATGACCTCATTCCTAGTCCCTATGAACACTGGCACAGTGTTGTTTCTAAGGGGGGAGGGATGTAATATCCCGAAGTTTGGACTGACTATTCTGGTGATATATTGGGCCATGGCCCCAACACATATGATTTATTTTGAGTATTGGACATGAACCCTATAACATGAGATTTATTCTTTTAAACATATATTGACATACTAAGCATAGACCCCAATTGACTTCTTTATTGAGTATATGATTGGGTGAGAAGGCCCTAATGTTGTGTTTGTGTTCTTTAGCATATGATGAGGGTACAAACCCTAATATACTGAGATGACCTTTTGTTACTTATTGTGTAGACTATGATTTTACATAATTGACTTATGTGGTGTGTTGAGCGTGGACTCAGAAACACACAAGTGACCTATGTACTGGGCATAAGCCCCGATGTACCTAGAAGAATGTTTATGTACTGGGAGTAAGCCTCGATGTATGTTGAGTGTCGGGCATAGGCCCTAGAGCACTCCAAGCTTGATAAACAAATACTGGATCTGAGGCCACTTAAAATATTCTAGATGTGCCTCACAACCACATTCTAGCACTAGTGTTGAGCATAGGCTCTAGAATTGCACTAGTGTAACACCCATGTGAGAGAGTTGAGATAAAAGGCTCTGAAGATCACTCAGGGTTACCAGATCTCAAAGGTGTTGAGTCAAAAGACTCTGAATAGCGCTTCTATCTTGCATCACAATTTTTCGAATTGACTAAATGAATCTTCTTCTATCTATCATCAAGCAATGTGGGAACTACCATGTTAAATGAGGGAATCCGACATGCAAAGAGAGAGACTAGAGGTGCCTATCCAAGCTTACCAAAAGACCGGACAAAGAATTGGACCTTGACCTAAAAAGTTAAAAGAACTATCACGTGAAGATACATAATTAGATAGAACATAATTACCACCACTTAAAGCATGGATTGATTAATAGTAGTCTTATATGAATAACATGCGTAAAGGCCTCAAGGCTAATATTATTATCAAGAGCTTTAATAATAATGTTGTTATTATTTATTTATTTATGAAATATATTTATGGTATATAGTTTATGCATTATTTAATATTATTAATGAGGTATTAATAGTTAAGTTGAAATATAACTATTGTTATTATTATTATTATTGTGAAAAAGTTTAAATTAAAACAAATGAAAAGTCCTAGTTCAAAGAGGACTAGATATTTGAGTAAATAATATCTTTTAAAGTGATAATTATTTAATTTAAAGAGAACTAAATATTCCAACAGTCATTTTTCAAGACTCCCTACAAAAGAGGGCAGATCCCAAGTTTAGGGATCATCTTTTTTTTATTATCATTCTCTTATGGTAATCAAAGAGAATTTTCTGCTCCAAGAACTGAAGCAGTCCCATACACACTTATAGATCTGAACCAGTAGTGAACCTAGGGCCTTTATCTCTATTTTCATGTTGGAACCAGCTTGGGGGGATCCAAATATAACCAGGAATGGTTGTAGTGTCATGGTTGGGAGGAACATGGTAGCCCCAAAGTTATCCAGCTAAGGAATCATTCTAATAGTTCAGCTAAGCACAACAGTTTTTACACTAAATATTGTTTGAGTGTGCAGGCTACTACAGGAGAGGAACAAGCCACAAGACAACTAGGTATGAATTATTAAACCAACTATTTCAAGTTATGTTGGAAGCTAGGCATTTATTTAGGCTTGTTATTAAAGTATTGTTTTCCCTAAATATTTACAGCATTTACTTATCTCATGGAGAAAGGGCCTCTAGGGCATATGCTCTCGGGTTGAATTCATTATAAATATAGAATTGTATGCCCATAAATTTTATTAAACTCAAAAATTACAACTTAGAAACCAACAGAAAGTCTAGCAGGTCTAGTCAAACTAGCCTGTGCTAGACATCCATGCTAACCATAAACCTAGGTCCATTTCTCTATCGATTTAAACATCAAAGTTATTTTCTTTCTAGCAACGCTATTATGTAGATTGTTTTTAGCCTTATATTCATGTCCTTCAATTATGTTATTTCTTTTAAAAATCTAGGAAGATAAATGTAGGCATGTTAGAGATCTATTCTCTTAAACATAAATTACATTTCCATAATATTTCGTTATAAATCGTATCATTAACTTTTCACAATAGTAAAATCATATTATATAGTCTTCCAATCTTTTCAAAACATTAATGACTTCCTCGAAACCCTTAGCTACGTCTTCAATAATCAGTTAAACCACAACAACGAAAACGTAAACAACATGTCAAGGATTTCGACTTCAAAGCATAGACTCGGAATTTTTATTTTGCATCCTACATTATAATCTTTTAAACCTCAATGATACCATTTCAAGGATCGAATCCTACAGTAAACATAGAATTCACTTATCATTTTCTTTCATGAGATCAAACCCCACAAACGACTTCACTAATGACCCTACTTTTCATACAAATCACCCATAGTGTAGTATTAAATTACAAACCCTTTCTCTTTCAAAACAGAATGAACAACATCTAGGGTCACATCCCCATTTAAAATGCAGGACCATTCTTTAAAAGTAAAAATTTAAACCGATAAACAGGGGTGAATATTACTTCTCCCACAGAACCAGATCTACATCTATCAAACCATTTCGTTATTCTCTTTAGCAACAGTAGACAAACGTTCAAGTAATACAAACGCAGGTTAAGGGGTCGAATCCCTCTACTAAATTCATCAAACCCCTTTTTATTTTACAACCATCAGAGACTGTAGCAAGAAAAGCCAAAAACTGAACCTTCCGAGGAACTTAGGCAAATAGCCTCAGGGTTACGCTTATCATATCAACACAATCACTTTTAATAAACTAAGGTCTTTAGAGTCAGACATTATTTATCCATTCAACAGATAGAGCTTCACAATGTTTCATGAAGACATCAAATTGAAAATCTTGCAGGACATAACAACCATAAAATAAACGCAGAAGGTAATAAATTAGAGTAACCTGTCCATTACATTTTCAAATATCAAAATAACGCAGAAGTCTGCTCAGTACATTTCATTCATCTTTCGAAACCCCCATATTCATACAACAGGAGTATATCACTCCTTAAAAGACACTTACAGTTTTTACATACAACCTGAATGGTCAAAGCCATTACCTTCAAATGCAAACCCTCCAGGGTTACCCATCTTTGTAAAACCTAGTACCATATCCATAAACCAGTCTAGCCAAAGGCGAACTCTTCAGGATTTCTCAAAACAAAACAGTGAGCCAAAGGCCACATGAAATCCCAAATAGGAAAACATTACACCATCTAGAGATGCGAGAGGCAGGAGCAAGGGTTTGGGAAATCTGGACTTACCATTTTGACACAAGTCACCTTACTGGAATACTTTCTTGCTTAACAATACACATGACACAAACCATAATGCTTACACAAATAGGTGTCATCAAGATGCCATAAGTGGCTTTATATTACTTCTATGAATTCGATTACAATGCGGAATAACTGTAAACAAATAACTAACTACAATCGGACTCAGTTGTTACAACTTAGAAGTAATTGTGGTGTGTTCTCCCTGTGTGTCGACCTCACCCTCTCCTCATTCAACTCTGAACGCTAAGCTATGGCTCGATCTCAACTCTCTCCTTTGGTCAGTGTGACTCTTCACAACTTCTCTCAACTCGGTTCTATGATGTTGTTGATCAAAGACTAAAGATCCCCCCATGTTTTCCATCTCCTGCTGCTGCTGTTGTTCTCGAGACTGCTGCAATCCTCGAGACACGCATCCTTCTGTCTATCGATCCCTCCAAATCCTGTGAACCTACACTGTCAGCTCCTAGCCGTGCTACACAGCCTCTGCCCATGACATCACCTATCATGTATTTCACCAACTCGCAATAACTGTATTAACTTCCTCAGCAACCCTGAACGGATACCAGGTACAATCCCTTGACTTCCTGTCCTTCCGACATTGCTACAATAGTCGGTCACATCTCGACCTTTCTATTGGCTTGTTTCTCATCTTCTGCAGTTCTCCAGTCCTCCCCTTCCTCCGTGCTTGGCTCCAACAAACCCATCGTGTTGTAGTTTGACCACTCATCGACTACCCGACGTCTTACTCCTTTCACTTGTCGTATATCAACTAATTCCTGTCGATTCTTGACCAATTGAAACATATGTTGTGCTGCTCTGGTTGCTTGCACTCTGACTACTTCTGCTCTACTTGTTGACTTCGACAAGTCAACCTTCTCTCCACACCAGTGGTCATCGGTAACCGCGCTGGTCGGATCCCCTCCTGTCGATCAACTTCGAATGATCTTCCTAGGCCCTGATGCTCCTGCATCAGACTCCCCAAGTGAAAAAGAATTCGACTGCTTCATCAGTCTCCTGAAATCTTCTTCAGAAATCCATGTTGCCTCCTACAGCTCATCATCCTCCCATGGCACTAAGTATTCCTTCTTTCGTGCGTTACGCATTCGTCCAACCTCGTTCTCTTCGATTACTTCTACAATCTCTTCCTTGTGTCGATCTAGAATTTGGTCTGTCCAGTCGATGCTTATCACCTCCTCGCTTCCACTGCTCGACCCCTCTTCAAACTTGTACAAATCTGAAACATTGAACGTTGCCGAAATGTTCAAGTCTTTTGGCAATTCCAACACATAAGCATTGTCTGAAATCTTCTTCAGAATTCTGCATGGTCCTATCTTTTTCAGCTTCAGCTTGTTGTATGTTCCTATCGAAAATCTCTCTTTCTGTAGGTATGCATAGACTAAGTCCCCTTCTTGGAACGATTGTAGCCTCTTTCTCCTATCAGCCGTCAACTTATATGCCGCATTACTCTTCTCTATGTGCTTTCGCACATTTTCATGAACTCCATGCATATGCTCTGCGAACAATTCTGCATCTGCACTCTTCCTGGTTTCCATCGGCAATTCGACCAAATCCACCACTCCATGTGGTATTCTCCCCTGAACAATTTGGAATGGGCTCAATCCCATCGATCGATTCACAGAATTGTTGTATGCAAACTCCGCCTATGCCAATACATTCTCCCACTGCTTGGGTCTATTGGCTACTAGACATCTCAGAAGGTTTCCCAAACTTCTGTTGACGACCTCGGTCTTTCCATCTGTCTGCGGATGGTATGCCGAACTAAACTACAAATTTGTGTCCAGTTTCTTCCATAGGGTTCTCCAGAAATGCTCCATAAACTTGGTATCCTAATCCGACATGATTCTCTTTGGAAACCCATGCAATCTGACTGTCTCCTTGAAGAATAGTACAACAATCCCTCTGGCGTCACTCATCTTCTTACATGGTATGAAATGCGCCATCTTCAAAAATCTGTCAACTACAACAAATATCGAATGGCTTCCTTGTCGATTCTTCGGTAATCCTAACAAAAAATCCATGCTAAGATGCTCCCAAGGGTTATCTGGTACGGATAATGGTGTATACAGCCCCGTGTTCTGACTCCTTCCCTTTTCCAATTGGAAAACTTAACATTGTCGAACCCATCTTCCGACATTTGTCGACTTCCCTGGCCAGAAATACTTTTCGTCAACCAGTGCTTTGGTCTTGTTGATACCAAAGTGTCCTGCTAACCCGCCATTATGAAACTCTCAGATTAAGTTCTCTCTTACTGATCCTCTGGGAACACACAACTGACTTCCCCTAAACAGATAGCCTTCTTGGATGAAGTAACTCAAATATGGTGTTATGTCGATACTCCAAGGTTAACGATAAGCCTTCCATGCTTTCGCAAAATCCTCATCGGTCTTGTACTCCATCTTTATCGACTCTATCCCTGTTTCCTGGACTGCCGTCGTGATCAATAGTGCTACTCTCCTGCTCAATGCATCAACAACTTTATTCAACTTGCCTGACCTATGTCGCAACATGAATGTATATCTCTGAAGTAGCTCCACCCACTTCACGTGTCTCTGATCCAATTTCGACTGAGTATTTAAATAACTCAGTGCTTGGTGATATGTGTACAATACAAATTCCTTGGGAAACAAATAATGCCTCCACTTCTTCAGCACTCGAATGATAGCATAAAACTTCTAGTCATAGATTGAATACTTCTGCTTCGCTCCATTAAGCTTTTCACTAAAGAATGCAATTGGTCGGCCCTCTTGGCTCAACACTGCTCCAATTGCCGTTCCACTCACATGACAATCGACCTAGAAAATTTTGTCAAAGTCTGGGAGTGCTAAGACTGGGCTCTTAGTGACTTTTTCCTTCAACTCGTTGAAAGCTTTTTGGGCTTCATCCGTCCATTTGAACTCACCCTTTCTCATGCATTCTGTCAATGGTGCACAAATTTGACTGAATCCCCGAATGAGCTTCCGGTAGAAACTAGCAAGTCCATGGAAACTTCTTACTCTAGTCGTACTTGTCAGTTCTGGCCAATCCACTATTGCCTTCACCTTCTTCGGGTCCATCACCAACCCTTTACTCGAGATTAGAAACCCCAAGTATACCAATTCCTTCTTCATGAAGAAACACTTTTGCAGGTTTACCATCATCTTTTCTTCCTGCAATTTCTGCAATACTTGTCGAACATGTCCCAAGTGTTTCACCTTGGTTCAACTGAAAATTAGAATGTCGTCTAAATAGACTACAACAAACTCTCCTATAAATGGTTTCAACACTTCATTCATCAATCTCATGAATGTGCTGGGTGAATTAGTCAACCCAAGTGGCATGACTAACCACTCGTACAACCCTTCTCTTGTTTTGAATGCTATCTTCCATTCATATTCTTCTCTGACCCTAATCTGGTGATATCCACTCTTCAGGTCTATTTTTGTGAAGTACGTTGCTCCACTCAGGAAATCCTTCAAGTCATCCATCCTCGGCAATGTAAACCAGTACTTGATTGTGATCTTGTTTATGCCTCTAGAGTCAGTACACATTCTCCATTTCCCACCTTTCTTCGGTGTCAATACCGCTGGTACTGCACACGGGCTCAGAATTTCTCTGATTAGTCCCCTGTCCAATAGCTCTTGGACCTGTTGGTTTAGCTCCTATCCCTCTGTCGCACTCATCCTATATGGTGCTTTGTTTGGTAGACTCAACCCTGGAATCAAGTCAATATGATGGGATATGCTCCTTGTCGGTGGCAATCCCATCAATTTCTCATCAGCCATTATGTCCCTAAATTCTTTGAGCAACTCCTCAATCTCAACTGGAATATTCTCCTCCCTGGTCATTCCTTCGACATATGGTCCTTTCGAAATGATCGCAAAACATCCCGACTGCCTCTCCTCTTCTACGAGGAATTCCTTCGCGATGCTCATAAACACTCACTTTTCCCAAAGATTTCTCTCACCATCCCGACTGTCGGCTGGCTCTTCTCACCTCAGCTTAAGAGTCCTCTTCACGCCATTCTTCCACATTGTGAATGTGTTGGCTCGACCATCATAGATCATTTTCTGATCATATTTCCATGGTATTCCTAACAATAGATGGCATGCATCCATGGTAACTACATTGCACAGTACGTTATCCTCTAATCCTTCAACTCTGAAGTTGATCAGGCACTGTTTGGTCACCTTGACATGGTGTCCTTTCTGCAACCATGAGATCATGTGGGGGTGTGGATTTTCTCGACACTCCAACCCGATATTGTTGATGACTTCCATTGACACAAGATTCTCCGTGCTTCCACCATCAAATATGGTTTTTCAACACCATTCCTTGATCCACACCTTCGTTTGAAAGATCACCTTTTGTTGTGCTGGTTCCATCAGGTCGCGTTGATCTTCCTGGGTCAAGGTCCTCTAAACCGTCAGATTTCGGTTCTGCCTTCAGGGCTAAATGGTAGGATTCCTCGATAGCTCTGAATCTCGACATGCTGAGTTCATCTTGAATAGCATATTTCAAGCCTTTCACGTATCTAGCGACATCTTCTTCTCCTTCATCAGTTTGTCCTGACCGAATTGACAATCAGTAGAACTCCTCCATGTACTCTTTCACGGTCATCTCTTTCTGTCAAAAGTTCTGTAACTTCCTTAACAAGGGAATCACATAGTCATTTGGCAAGAACTTTTCCTTCAACTTGGCAACCATTTTGTCCCAAGACTTGATTTTCTCCTTTCCTTTCTTGAGTCTGTCAGCATGTACATTATCCCACCACAACGAGGCATGACCCTTCAAACTTAGACATGCAGTCTTAACCCATTTAGGATACTCAATCTACTTTATGTTGAAGTATTTCTCCATCTCTCTAAACCAATCGATCAAATCTTTTGGGTCCAAGCTTCCCGAGTACGTACACGTCAATATTCACCCGACCTCTCATATCCGTCAGGAGTTTGATCAGTTTTTCCTCTGGTTCCTTTGCCGCTTCTTCTCGCGCTGCCACTTCTTCGACTTCCTCGTCGTTGTGGTCTAGTGCTTCAGGAATACAACCACGCCTCTAGTTTTCTTTGATTGTCACGACTTCATTTGTCAAAGTTCACATCGTTCTGACACATTTGTCGAACATCTCACGATCCACTGTGACGGCTATTGCACCACACGCCCTTCATCCTCAGGAATTAGTGCCTCTATGAGCCATTTCCAACCTCTATTGAAACTCTCACACGTCCAATCACAACCGGACTTTAAACAAGTCATGCACAACTCTACCCAACCACAGGTGGAGCTGTTCAACTCACTTGTAGGCTCGCTATCACGTACTTGATGGATTCTTCCACTCCGATACAAACTGATGCAAGTCACAATTGGTACAGTCATCTTCTCAACCAGACTTTCTTCCTGTTCTTTTTTCCCGCTCTGATCTGCGCTCTGATACCAACTGACGCAAGTCATCTTACTGGAATACTTTCTTTCTTAACAATACACACGACACAAACCACAATGCTTACACAAACATGTGTAAAACAGGATGCCAGAAGTGGCTTTATATTACTTCTATAAATTCGGTTACAATGCAGAATAATTGTAAGAAAATAACTAACTAGAGTTGGCCTCAACCATTACAACTTAGAATTAACTGCGTTGTGTTCTCCCTGTGTGTCGAAATCACCCTCTCCTGGTTCAACTTTGAACATTGAGCTATGGCTCGATCTCAACTCTCTCCTTCAGCCGGTGTGACTCTTCAAAACTTCTCTCAGCTCTATTCTCTGATGCTGCTGATCAAAGACTAAAGATCCCCCCATTTTTTCCATCTCCTACATCTTCTACCCTACTGCGGCTATTCTCGAGACTGCTGCGATCCCCAATATAGGTATCCTCCTGTCCGTCGATTCCTCCAAATCCTGTGAACCTACACTGTCAGCTCCTAACCATGCTACATAGCCTCTGCCCATGACATCACCTGTCATGTCTTTCACCAACTCGCAATAACTGTATTAACTTCCTCAGCAACCTCGAACAGCTACCAAGTGCAATCCCTTCACTTCCTATTTTTCCGAACCTGTTATAGTAGTCGGTCACATCTTGAACTTCATGTCGGCTTGTTTCTCATCTTCTGCGGTTCGCTAGTCTGCCCCTTCCTCCGCGATTTGCTTTGCCAAACCTGTCGTGTCATAGTTTGACCACTCGTCGACTACCCGACATCTTACTCCATTCACTTGTCGTCTATCGACTAATTCCTGTCGATTGTTGACCAATCAAAACATCCATTGTGATGCTCCAGTCGGTCACACTCCGACTGCTTCTACTCAACTTATTGACTTCGACAAGTCAACCTGCTCTCCGCACCAGTGGCCATCGACAATCCCACTGGTCGGCTCCCCTCCTGTCGATCAACTTCGACTGATCTTCCTAGGCCCGATGCTCCTGCCTCACATTTCCCAAGCTAACCAACACCAAGAATGCTAGTCACCTAGTAGAAATCCACGCTCAGAAGGAACGACACAATCCTGCCATCAAACCACCATTTCGAAGTTAAATACTGAGATTAGATTTTGTGACGTCTTAAATCAATGAGAAAACGAGCTTACTTATGTTAAATTTTCAGAATTTACTTCAATCTGATCTAGGATCTTAACTGAGAGAACAACATGTACAACAAATCTATAGCATATCAATCATGGACACAATAATGCAAGCACACAAGAGACATAGAGTTTACTTGGGGAAAACCATAAAGGTGAAAAACCCCAATAACTTCCTCAAAGATAGATAGAGCATTGATACAACCAGAATACAAGATATAGTCTTCTCCTAGCAGCAGAGCCTCCTCCTCCATAAGTGCGCTACTCTCCACAGTGTGAGTGAGAGAATAGAATGTGTAAAATGAGAGAGACACACTCTCTATTTATACACTAACTTGACTTGACCTTTACTCAACTAGGTCGGCCTCAACTTAACCACTTAACATAATGCTGACTGGGCCGACCCCCACTAGGGTGGTCTAATAACCCTTTGACCCACATGGCCGACCCCTAATAAGGTGGTCTAATAACCCTTTGACCCACATGAATTATACAGGTCCGACCCCAACAAGGTGGTCTAATAACCCATCAAGTATAAGTTACGACACTTACAATATAAATGACGATACTTCCGTATAGAGGAATAATAAAATCTCTATAGGAATACAACCACTTCCGTATAGAGGAGTAATAACATCTCTATAGGAATACAATATACATATATGTGAAATACATTTTGAAGTTACATATACATCAACACTCCCTCTTAACTAGGAAGGTATTTCTCGACACAGGTCTTCTAGCACAAGTCATCTTCTCTGGATCATCGTCACTGGATAATCATCATTGAGTCATCATCATCATCACTGTTGCTGCTATCTCAATCAATCTCTGAATCTACTCGTCATAGGAAGTTCTACAGAGCCAGTCCTTTTTCATACTGGATGTAGGCCCACCACCTGCAGGTCTTTGTCATCACTGGCCATACTGTGGAAATATCAGGACTTATTACGTGCGTCACAAAACCTGGTTGCAGCAACCCAGGCTATTACGAGCACACATCTCTACATGTAGGATCTCCCAGGAGCACATTACATGTGACCCATCACAAAACCTAGCTGAAGCATCCGAGGCTGTTACGAGCACACAGCTCTACTTGTCGGATCTCCCAGGAGCACATTACATGTGATCTCACCACAAAACCTAGCTGAAGCATCCCAGGCTATTACGAGCACACAACTCTACCTGTCGGATCTCCCAGGAGCACATTACATGTGGTCCACCACAAAACCTGGTTGAAGCATCTGAGGCCTTTTTCATCCTGTCCAGATCTCCCAGGAGAAAATTACATGTGGTCATGGAAAAACCTGGGTGAAGCATCTGAGGCCTTTTTCATCCTGTCCAGATCTCCCAGGAGGAAATTACATGCCATAGGACAAAACCTCGAAAGAGCATCTGCCAGATATCCCAGGGCACAAATTACATGCCATAGGAAAAACCTCGAAAGACTATCTGCAGATCTCCCAGGGCACAAATTATATGTCCTCCCAAGCAAAACCTCGAAAGAGCATTTACCAGATGTCCTAGGGTACGAATTACATGCCATAGGAAAAACCTCGAAAGACCATCTGCAAGTCTCCCAGGGCACAAATTACATGCTTACCTGCACAACCTGTTCCACGGCCACAGAGTATCATCTGATACTCATCATACATCATCCTGATGTACACATGATAACCCTAATCATCATCACTGCAACATCCTGCTGCATGTCATCTGGAGAAGCTCGTCATCCACGATCATCCTGATCATACAATGCATCCATCTGATGCATACCAAGTATCTACCTGATACATATCATCATACATAGTGTATCCACCTGATACATAGATACATGATCCACACAATGTATCCATCAACATACATGATCTACCTGATCATACCTGATACATATAAATATACATGATCTACTTGATCATACAATGTATCCACCTGATACATATACAAATACATGGTTCAAGCATCCAACATGATGCATATACATACAAATGATCCAACCGATCATATCCAGCATCCAACATGATGCGTACATACATATAAATGATCCAACTGATCATATCGAACATCCAACATGATGCGTACATACATATACATATAAATGATCCAACTGATCATACAAAGCAGAAACTAGAACATCATCCTGATGCTCATCATCCAGTGCTTACGTCCACATCCATGTGAAGGATCCTCCTTCCAACATGCTTGGAATGGCTTCATCAAATGTGTCCATCACTTCTTCCTTGAAGTGTCATCAATCTGAAGAACACCAAGCCTCTCCCTAAAGTACTCAAAATTCACCTTGGCTAGTGGCTTCGTTAGCACATCTGCAATCTGCTCGTCCGTCGCAATGTACAAGAGTTTCACAGCTCCTCTCTGCACCATATCCCTGATATAGTGATATTTGATCTCTATGTGTTTCGACCTGTCATGAAACACTGGGTTCTCAGACAACTTCACACAACTCTGGTTATCACAGAAGATACCAGTAGCATCCAACGGGAGATCAAATAACTTAGACAGTAGCTTCCGTAGCCATACTGCCTCACAACTACCTGAACAGGCTGCAACATACTCTGCCTCAGCTGTACTCAGTGCTACACAAGACTGCTTCCTGCTGAACCAAGAGATCACACCTGATCCCATACTGAAGCAGCACCCATATGTGCTCTTCCTATCTGTAGCACTACCTGCCCAATCTGAATCAACATAACCCTATAGGTTAAACTTTTGATTCGCTTTATACTTGAGCCCATAATCCACTGTACCATTCAGGTACCTCAGAACATGCTTTACAGCAACCAGGTGAACACTCCTCGGATTCGTCAGGAACTGGCTCAATGCGTTCACCGCAAAGCAAATATCTGGTCTCGTGTTCGTCAGGTACATCAAGGACCCAATCATCTGACGATGCATAGAGACATCAACCGGCTCCGATGAAGCATCACAAAGAAGCTTCAGATTCGATGTCATAGGTGTGGCCATGTCCTTGCAATCCATCATCCCGAACCTCTTCAGGATCTCTTACTGCATACTTCCCTTATCCAAGGAAGATTCCATCTGCACTTTGCCACACCTCCATGCCAAAACAAAATAGTGCATCATCCCCAAGTTCTTCATCTCGAACTCGGCAACAAGCTTCTGCTACGTGTCGGCAATCAATCTATCTTCACCTGTAACAAACAGGTTATCCGCATACAAAAGTAGTATCACTGTATTTCCTTCCTCAACCTTGTAGAAAAGGTTGGAATCCACTTTATTCTTGGTAAATCCCAAACTGGATAGAAAGTTGTCTATCCTACCATACCATGTTCTGCACACATATATGACTACACCATGCTGTCTTGAAATCCATTTGGTGCATCTTCTATTTCATCACTTTTATATTTCTCAATGCTGCCATCTGCAACATGCTTGATCTGATAGTTCCATTTGGAAGTCACAATAGACTTCCCTTCAGCTCTTGGGACCACATCCCAAACATCGTTCTTCATGATCGACGGATCATGGCATTCTTCCCATATCCTGGGAACTTCAATATCTTCAATAGATAATTTTGTTGCTGAACAAATGTTGTAGTTCTTCTTTTGTAGGTGATGGCATACGATCTTTCCTACACAACAAGTTAAATTGCATGATTAGAAAACATCTCATAGTTTTCAGAACAAATATAAAGAAATATGTCATACAGTCATGCAATTATCTTAGCCAATGCTTCAATACAACATTTATCCATATCCTGTAACTTTCTAGATGCCTTCCAATCTCTACCAGAACATTGTTAAGAGTGTGCACAACTCCCAACATGTCAACAAAGAGGTTTCATTCTAGATAAGTAGCAATGGAATGTTGTACAGTGCCATAGGCCACTTACCCATGCATATTAGTAGTATATTGTTCATCAATACAACTATTCTAATATGCATAATACACAACCTAATTCTAGGAACATCAGTATATACATTACTGAACAGTATTATTTAAACAATAAAATATGCAAGTAATGACAATTCAAATACTTATCTTTGTTTGTTTTTTGGGTTGATTCCCTCTCATTCTTTGCTTCTTTTCTGCAACTCCATTCTTATGTGGATTGTGATAAGTGGTCAACTCCCTCTGAATATCTGCATCCTTGCACAAACTACTGAAGTGTGCTCCTTCGCTTTCTTGCAGGAACACCTAGAGTGTGCTCCCTCTTGATCTTTGCTTCCTGGATTACCTGTCCTTGAACTTACATCCATCCTTAATTACTATGCATGCTTATTAGTAACATCATTGTGTTATCCTTGAGGTCTCATACATAATCACACATTTACTAGTATAATCTTAAACATGTATAGTCATGATCATTCACAGATAATAAACATTAGTATTCAAGGTTTCAGGGAAGTCTTCTTTTACTCATACATATTCTTATTTGATCATAGGACTCTTCTGGTTAGTTGAATCATCAATCAAGATAAGAGATATAATATGCATAAAACCCGTGATTATTCAAACCTATACCTTCATGATTCTTCTAGTTAGTCATATCATCAATTATGGTAAGAAACATAATATGCATACAACCATGATTATTCAAACCTATGACTTCATGAATAATCATTATCAACAACACAACAGTATAAGATCCTAACACAAGGTAGGATTCTAGCTTGATATAGGAAAAAACATACCTAGATTAGCATGCTAGCTAGATATGTCTAACATACCCGCATAATGTCTTCTGGTTCTCTTTAGTGACTTGTGCTAGTAACCTACATGTCTCATAAGTTAACCATTGTAGAACCAAGTTATACATACCTCAAAAGTAGTTCTTCTATGTGATCCATGACAATGGATGAATCTTTTTCTTCATGTCACCATGAGCATAAGTTCTTGAAGTAGAACATGATTTGACTTTCTTGGTGTACCTTTTTGTGTTAGCAGACAACATAAACCTCATACAACACTATAATGCATTAGTACAATCATAAGTGTCAACACCCTAATCAATGAATATCTTTTATCGTGCATTCATAATTTTATTAAGGTGATACGACAAGTCTAGATTTAATCAAGATTGTACTAACTGTAATAATATGAAGACAAATGTACCATAAAATTAATCATAAACAAATCTCGAAACATACCTGGATAATTCATACCTGTCGATATTGCTTGTAATCTTCTTATGTAAGGCCTTAGCCTCATCTCCCTCTGAAACAGGAACTTCTTCACTTATGCAGGTGACCAATCCATCTTCTTCTAGGATTAACCCAATCCACTTGATTTGCAAGAACTGGATCTGGAGCTAGATTAGGGTTTGTCAGAGAAACCCCAAAAATTCAAACTGTGAATTTCAAACTTCTGAAACGATAGAAATATGTGCCTTGATGAGCTGATCACGCTGGTATGCTCAGAATTTGAAAACTGCAAAGTTTCACTCCTCAATTTTTCCTTTGAAACTTCCGGATTCACTGGACGTGACCCCAAATTGGGGTTTGATGAAGCCCACTCTTATGCCCCATCAAAAGGTTTGATCCAAAGCTCTAAGCTTCTATTTTTATGAGGAGCTTCCGGCCGTGGTCACAGATTTCAAAAATTCCCATTTTTGCAGAAGCCTTAATTTTCCACTTTTCTGATCAAAGTCCTGAACTAGGGTCTGATCAAGCCCGACCTTCTACCCAACCAAAAATTTTGATCTTGGTCTCTAAATTTCGATTTTGATGAGTAGCATCCAGCTGTGGTCTCTAATTACAAAAATTCCAACTTTCTCTGAAGCCCTAAATTCTGGAAGCCATGAATGAAGGTACTCAAAAATAATTATGTTTTGACAGAACTATGTACCTGATTGTTTCTGGTGTACCTCCAAACGTTTCGATCCACAGGGTCTGAAAAAGTTTCTTGAGATAGCCCAACCTGTTATCTTTCCATCCCGATAGGTCTAACCTCAATTGGATTCTCTAAGAGAGAGTTATGCCAAGTGTTGCAACGTGACCTGTTTATGGGATAATACAGGAGAGCGAACTTGTACGGTGTGACACGTGTCATTGTTTCAACTTCGGCCTCTGAACAATTTTTCTGAGATAGTACAATCTGTGTACTACCTATCACTTTTTACGAAATTTCATTTGGATCTTTCTAGACCATGTTACCTGATTTTGACTCAAATCTTGAAGAGGCAGAAACCCTATATTGTACAGATCATAAATCACAAAGTACAACAAATTAGAGGTTTTCCTTTGGACACAAGGTACATGGAGATTTAATCTTCGACCTGTAAATATTTCAGATCTGAAAACTTCGCCAAAACATATTTATAGCGAAAGTGCTACGATGACTGGTTTTTGCTATATCAATCCCTAGCATCGTAAGTGCAACAAGTGTCATACATGCCATATCATGCCTTCTTTCATGCTAGCTCTGATACCATGTTAAATTTCCAGAATTTACTTCAATATGATCTAGGATCTTAACTGAGAGAACAACATGTATAGCAAATCTACAGCATATCAATCATGGACACAATAATGCAAGCACACAAGAGACACAGAGTTTACTTGGGGAAAACCATAAAGGTGAAAAACCCCAATAACTTCCTCAGAGATAGATAGAGCAATGATACAACTAGAATACAAGAGATAGTCTTCTCCTAGCAGCAGAGCCTCCTCCTCCACAAGTGCGCCACTCTCCACAGTGTGAGTGAGAGAATAGAATGTGTAAAATGAGAGAGACACACTCTCTATTTATAAACTAACTTGACTTGACCTTTACTCAGCTAGGTCGGCCTCAACTTAACCACTTAACATAATGATGACTGGGACGACCCCCACTAAGGTGGTCTAATAACCCTTTGACCCACATGGCCGAACCCCAATAGGCTAGTCTAATAACCCTTTGACCCACATGACTTATACAGGGCCGACCCCAACAAGGTGGTCTAATAACCCATCAAGTATAAGTTACGACACTTACAATATAAATGACGACATTTCCGTATAGAGGAATAATAACATCTCTATAGGAATACACTATACATATATGTGAAATACATTCTGAAGTTACATATACATCAAAAACTTACAACGAGAACATTACCTGTCCTCTTAAGCCACCCTCTGCAACTTTCAAACAAGTAGCCAACTCAGCCAGGGTTACTTTCTCTTTGAAACCCCAGTGTTTCTATACATGTCTTAAGCCTTCCTCATCAGGGGTCCATCTCGTCTGAAGATAACATTTAGACGTTTATAAATATGCACTTGAGTTTCTTGGAAACAGTAAGAAGGAGGCGCTATTATAATTACTCTAGCATGGGTACACTTGCGACAAAATTACATTTAATACCCAATACATCGCTTCCGCAAAGTTGTAAGAATAGAAACTAGTAAGATCATGTTACTTAGGAAACTGAAACTCTTCAAACATTGAAAACAAGTACTGGTGTAGTATTTTCTTATTAGTGTTGAAGTTAATTTACAAATCATAACCTCTTAAATGATTTTATTGCAGTGACGGAAAATTTTAAATTTTTACTTTTTTTAGGGACATTACATAAAGTTGATTCACACTACTATATCTATGCACTCTAAAACACTGAAATATATTGTGGTTGGAGACATCTTTGAAAGTGATTATTTGCATATGTGATAGTAAGTCTTGCTTGAAATTGAAATATTGTATTGAGCACAAAACACAAAGAATCAATATTATTTGCAAACCATCTTCCTCATTGAAATCATAAGCAAAAGAAAATTTCAATGATTTACCTAATCTCTAGGAGAGAACATGGGTTTATCCTCACAAAGGCCATTTCAATCACATTATCCAAAAGTATTAGAGAAAAAAAACCTGAGACAATCATGAATATATGAAGACCGTCTCCCTTAAAAAAATCATAAGTGAAGGTCAGAGAACATAGGTTTCTCCTCATGGCATCCATTTCAATCACATGATCCAAAATTTATATATTGCAAAGGAGTTATTGTTATTCACATTTGTAATGGTGAATATTTATTAGTCATGTTTTTTAATCATTACCTTCTAAAAAATTCAAGGAATTATTTCTCGTAAAAAGGATTGAAACATTCACTATCTCATTGGGGGGCTTATTCAATTCATAGTGTAATTGACGAAATTGAACAAACTTGCTCACTTGAAAGTGGGGCATTATATGACTCCATGTTTGGGATTTTGATATCTAAATGTTGTAAAGGGTATCTCTTATTTACATTAGATCAAAACTACTTGAAGATGTACACGTTCAAGGAGCCTCTATTGTAATATCTAGATAATCATTATTTTTTTCCTTAAGACCTTGTTTTTCACATAAAATTGAATAGGGGGATCAACAACATTTTTTGTTCTTGGGTGCCATCATACTTGTGTTATTTTTCTTTTCTAGCCATTGTTTCATATCACAAGCATAACATCTAAGGATTAATTTAATGCTTGTAATCAAGGAAACTTATTTCAATTCAAGCACATCAATTAATGAAAACCAAGCACATGTAGTCAAACAACTATAAAGCATATTTAAGTATTCAAGCTGTTGATCACATTAACATTCAATGAAAAGTCTACATCAACATTAATTCCAATCCTCATCAATTCATTTTATTACTCATCATTAATTTAGTATTTTGTACTTGCAATCGTTCCTTTTTATTAAGTGTCGGATCAAAAATAAGTTGAATTGCATTGTAATTGTCAGGTGCATTCATAGTTGAACCCAACACCCTCCAATTTCTGATTCTAAATTGAAATTGTTAGGTATTTTTAGTTGAATTGTTTTTTTGGTTAGTAAGTGCCCACGGGGATTTGAGCTTGTGAGCTTCCATTTACAAGTTATCATCTCAATTACTCATTACCAATTGATCTAACCCCCATGGGATCGGTATTTTTAGTTAGGTTAATCACACCTTTTAAACCAAATATATTATACTAAGACCCATCTACATAAGGAGGCCTAATTTACTCTTTCAAATGGATCAGAGTCAAAAATTAATTAATAGTGTTATTGAGTAATCTAATACTGACTATTGAAGATAACACAATATCACAATCCACAAAGGAACTATTCAAGAAATCTACGAATAAAAATACAAAACAAGACTCAAGTACGATAAGGAAATTATTTTTCATATTATCAACTATTATAGGCAAATGCACTTCCACAATACATAACTCTTTCAAGGATATTCCACTTCACTTGTTTAAATTCGACATCAAAACATGCTAAGTGCCAACATTGTCATTGAGTTAGTCACATAGGGAATCAATGTTTCAATTTCCATCCTTGTATTTAATTTGGTAAGAAAAAACATCTTCAAATAAATTTCAAAAGAGGAAGAAGGCTAAAAGGAGAATATTACACTATGGCTAGATAAGTTCCCTGTGATGGAAACAATAAGTCAATAAGTTACATAAGTCTTATCAATGAGTTCAAACATACGCAAATACATATTTGCCTGAAGAAGCTACAAAATAAAATGGATTTAAATAAATTGTGGAATATGAAACTTTTGGGAATAAATGGGGCCCATTCTAATTTAAATTGAAATTTGAGTCCAAATGGTAATCCTTTGTACCTTCTCCATGAGTGCATGATAAAAATATATAAAAGAAATGCGAGATTATTTGAGGTCCACAATAAGAATCCATGTTAATGAAAGAGATGGTCCACAAGTTGATTTCTTATGGATCTATTATAGTCTTAAAAGGATGAAAGTTCTAAATAAATATCGCATTGCTTTTATAGAAATAAGGTTGGCATGTTGTTTATATTTTCCATGTGAAATACTCACCAGGTTCAAGTCATCAAATGATAACAAAATTTTATTGTTAAGGACAAGACTTGAGGAAATACAAATAAGGAAGAAAACATATTCACCCACACAAAGATATCTTGATATATAGCTCATGTTGCACTTTCAACAATGTTAGTATCACTAAGAATGCAAAAATGCAAAAATGACTATATTATATTTTATGTCAAATTTCTTGAGTACTCGAAATATGTAGGTGTGAGGGATATCTAAGAAGCTATTTAAATGAAAATTTAGGATATCATAATGTTCTATTTAATATATTTCACGACTAGTTGATTAAAATCAAAAGTTAAGGGCTAGAAAATAGGGCATGGAAGTAGAACATATAAGTGGAAAAAATCACATGGATGTTAACATAATGGGATTTGCATTTCCATGGATATTCGTGTTTTTAGTTAGATATTCATTGAAAATTTTCAACTAGCATCAATTTACAAACAAAAACATTTCAATTCAATTCCCTTCTCATATTGGGTAAGTATGACATAGTGAGTACATCTAATAAGACCCACCTCTTTTTTCTAGTTAAGAAGGAATACATTACTATTGGAATGGATACCTTTAACAATGTTCCTTATAATTATCTTGAACTTTACACTCATAAATGGGGGTTTCAAGTAGATCCGCATGCAAATAAAGGATGTAATGATTATCTTGCTTCATCCATTCAATACAACTTGATTTTCATCTATTCCTTGCAATAATCCCAACCTATAGACACTCATAATTTATGTTTCTAGGTAGATCAAGATGTAAAGAAAGGCTATAATGACTTGCTTCACCCATTCAAAACGACTTTTAATTCCTATATGGTTTCAATATATAGGAAAACAACTACAGGTATTTCACAACAATGATTAAAACCCCAACAAAGAAAACTACAATTTTAGCCTAAAAAACTTGCAGTATTCACAATTTCCACTAGTAGTTCAATATACCTACTCAGCCTAGAGTGAAATTCAGCCTCAAAGAACTACAAGTATATTTTTCTATATAAGTATGTGTATAGTCTACGCAAGGAAACAATTGAAATACTATAGTCCATTGTCATAAGGAGAACACCTAATGGTGCCCACTAAGCGAAAACCACATGTTAAATATGTTAAATATGCATATATTCCCACTAAGTAGATCGAAGTTCTAGGGTTTTCCCATAGACACTTGATAGAGACACTTTCGGCCAGCTCAAAGATACCTCTAGTCTACCTTCAATCTACTTATCCTACCTTTCCATATGCCATATAAAAATGGAGACATCTAGTTGGTACCACAGTTATGGCATATCCTCTCTAATTGACTTATGGTAAAATTCTTTCTTATGTGTTTACATAACATTAGGAGGTCAAAGGTGTTACTCTATAATGTCTCACATATTCTCAATATTCTCTCAATAGCTTAGGGAGCATCACGATGTGGTTATAAGTGTATGACCTCTTGTGTGAGGTGTGCCCTTAGGGATTTAAGCAAGAACAACCCTCATTTCATCTCATTAGAAACATTTACCTAGCCATTTTTATATGTCATTTCACTAGCCACTTCACCCAATTTCATCATGTCCCCCTTTTGCAGTAAACTAATTATGTGCCATGTTCTAAAGTACATGCATATTATTCATATGTGTGGTGCCTAAATAAAAGTGAAAAGAGTCAAAGTAATATAAAGTAAATAAAATCAAATGATGAATGTGAGTTATTCCTCCTTGCAAAAGCAATGATCCTATGTCGTAGCTTAGCAAAGCCAAATCTAAAGCAAAGGGACTTGAATGTAATCTAATTGCATAGATGTTCTCCTAATGAAGTATGTATCAACACTTTAGGAGCCAGATAAACCTAAGACATGTCCTATATGATAGTTTGAAATCTTGTTTATGCACATGTGGGAGCTTACAAAACTTCGTTCTGCTCATCAATTTGGGTTCAGTGACCCGAGAGCAAATCCTCAAAGTGTCCCTGAATGGCCACAGGGTGCCTGAACAAAATTACCATAGAAAAAAAGCATGATTTTGATCATGAATCCATCAATTTCGATGGATTCAGAGACTCCATTTTTCAGCTAGCCCCCCCCCACACCATGCCTCGAAGTCTCGGAAACGGTGTTATTGTTCCATCTCAGTAACTAGTGTTTTTCTCAGTGAAGGCCATGCCAATCTTGCTCAAGGGGGTCATTTATGATCTGAAGAATCTTGGGCATGCGTGGACATATTTAAAACATCCACAATGGCCACACGCAAATGCAGGAGGTGACAAAACCAAAGTCCGCTCGTGAGTTTGGGTTTTGTGACCCCAAATCAAATCATCAAAGTGTTCGTGAATAACCACGGGGTTCCTGACCAAAATTACTAGAGCACCAAAACCTTGAATGCAATCGTGAATCTCTCTATTCTTGGATTCAAAACATCGAGTTTCAACTAGCCCCCCCCCCCCGACACTGTGCCTCCAAGGCTTGGAAACAGTGATATTGTGCCATCTATGGAACTAGTGTTTGTCTGAGTGAAGGCCATGCAATTCTTGCTCATGGGGGTCATTTATGATCCTAAGGCTCTTGGCTAAGCATGGACATCGTAAACACATCCACAATGGCCACATGCATGTGCAGGAGTTGATAGAACCCAAGTCTTCCCCATGGTTTGGGTTCCGTGACCCCGAAACAAATCCTCAAAGTGTCCTTGAATGCCCATGGGGTTCCTGACAAAAATACCCATAGCACCAAAACCATGCATCTGATTGTGAATCCATTGATTCCGATGGATTCAAAACACTGGGTTTCAGCTAGGTTCCCCCCCACAATATGCCTCCAAGGCATGGAAACGGTGATATTGTGCCATCTTCGGAACTAGTGTTTGGCTTACTAAAGGCCATGCTAATCTTCCTTAAGGGGGTTATTTATGATACGAAGGCTCCCGGCTGAGCATGGCCATCGTTAACACATCCAAAATGGGCACATGCATGTGCAGGAGTTGACAAAACCCAAGTCGGCCCATTGTTTTGGGTTCCGTGCCAATCTCGACCAATGTTAGGGCAATTGAAACTCAAAATCTTTACCCGAATTGAAAAGTGGTGCTATCGGTGGCACCCTTTCTTCCATTGGGTTACAATTGTATTCATTTTGACACCATGCATGGGGAAATTTTTATTTTTTAAGTTTTAAATAACTTATAAAAAAGAGAGAGAATTTTGTTTTAAATCTCTAAAAATTAAACAATTAAATGAATTTGATAAAAAATGTTAAACAAAAAATAAGAAAAAGACATTTTAAAAAAATAATATGTCCGATTATTTTTTAATATATTTCGAATTAAAAAAAATCATAAATATTAAAAGAATTAATTTATTTTACAAAGAAACAATATTTTTTTTTTTTTTAAACCAAAAATTACAAATATATATATAATTTTTTTGGGTTAAAAAACAAAAAATAGAGAAAAAAAAACAAAACAATGTTAAGAATAAATTGAAAAAAAAAGTCTTAAAAACTAATTATTATTATGGTTTTTAAATTTAAAGACAAAATCTAAAAGAACTCATCAATTTAAAATTTTAAAAGATAAGAAAACATTTGAAAATTAAATATTAAAAGACATAACAACAAATTAAAATTAAATAAAAAACATTAATAGAAAAAAACAAATATATATATATATATAACAAAAATATAAAATTACAAAAATGGATTTAAATTTAAAAATAAAAAGTTAAACTACCTTTCCCTTATTCCCTATGTCCCTATAACCCCAATCTCTCCTTCATTCCCCATACCCCACATACCCCTCCATTACCTCATCCCCCTAGCACCTCCTTGCTCCCGCACCCCTATCTCACCTATCTCCTCCCCCCCACCCACTTCCTCCACAGCTCATCCCCTGTAGGCACCCCCTCCACCCCCTCTAGCCTCTCATGCACCTAAAGGGATGGAATCTCAATTATTGAATTGAGACTCAATTCTAGAATTAAGTCTCTTTGACTATGGCAGCGTGAGAGTGTTGAGTAGGTGAAGAGGAGGTCATAGGATTTAAATAAGAATATATAAAATTAATTTCAAGAGAAATAAAATAGAAAAAGAGACCATTAAATATAGACAGACAATGTTTATGTGGAAAACCCAAAACTTGGAAAAACCACCACAATAGATCTATTATCTACCTTGAACTAAACCAGTCAAGACAAGACAAGTGAGCTAGCCACCGCTCACCTCTAGGCCACATTATAATGGAGTATTCCAAGCCCTTTATAGGATTCATTGCATGCAATACCTTTGTCCAATACCATGGGCCACCAAATACCATTGGTCACCAAATACCATGTACCCAAAAACATGTGCAAGACCTAAACCACCTTTGAATCATTCCTGATTCAAGGTTGAGCGTAATAGCCCCCCCTTAATCTTGACTTGGGGATCTCAGATACACCCCCCTATCACCTATAAGGTCTATCTCTCGACTTTACCAGTGAGTTACGAGGGGTATGCATGCCTTTCCAGGTGTTACAACCCTATGCCCTTTTACATGTAAACCACTCTATTAATTCTTTTCATGTGTCTTCATGGTGACTACACCATCACCATCCATTGTTCATTCTCTCACTTTTTGATGCTCGTCATCTTCCATTCACCTTTTTGTATCTCCATCCAAGTTTTTCATTCATGTCCATATAAGGTAGAATCCATCTACCAGATTACATGGGTTCTGAGTCGCTATAACCTCCATTTCTATATGAATTCTCTTCGCATACATGGTTCATCAATCTTGGTCCCAAAATCGAGATTAAACAATCTGAGATTCTAACCAGGAACCAAAAACTATTGGGGTGTCGGGTACCACCGATCATGCACCCCACAACATATTAATTAAAAATCAGGAACAAAAGAAATATGGCCTCAAGGATCACCAACCACATGCTCTCATACCAGTTCATAGGATTTAAATGAGCATACATAAAATTACTTGCAAGAGAAATAAAATAGAACAAGCAAAATAGATCTATTATCTCCCTTGACCTAAAGTGCTCAAGTGAGGCCAAGTGAGCTAGCCACAGCTCACCTTGAGACCACATTGCAATGGAGTATGCCAAGCCCTTTATAGGATTCATTACATGCAATACCTTGGTCCAATACAATGAGCCACCAAATGCCATTGGTCACCAAATACCATGTGCCCAAAAACATGTGCTATACCTAAACCACCTTTCACGCATTCCTAATTCAAGCTTAATCCTAACAGGAGGGGCATAGGGGGACGTGCAGAGGGGATAGGTGAGGGAAGGAGAGTGGTAGGGGATGGGTGGGGGAGGGAGGGAGAGGGTGGGGGGAGATGAGGGAGGGGGTATAGTTGGGAGAGAGAAGGGGGGAGCTAAAGGAATCAAACATTATATATACAAATTTAAGATATTAGAAAAATTGTAGAAAACAAACATTATAAAAACACAAAGAATGATTATATTCATGGTTTCTATTTATAAATCTAATGTACAATATTAAATTAAAACATTTTCAAAGCATCCTATGCATAACGGTTTTAAATATAAACGTTGAGTAAACCTATTATGATCATACTTAATCTTTCACAAAACCTATTAGGATCATATTTAATCTTTCACTAGCAATTCTTACAACCTTAAATAGAAACCCCCAAAGATGGATTTTGTAATGACATGTATATGGTATCACGAAGGATAGTTTTATATTACTATTTTAAGGATTGTTTGGTGGTGATGCATCTAAATACATGTTAACCATTAATTTATATATTTAAATGCATAATAAATATCATACTTAAGTCTAAGAATTTAAGTTTTCCCAAACAACCAATAATAATAGTGTTTTCGATAATATTTAGTTTTTAAGACCTTGAAAATGTTATAGAAACTTTTCAACTCTCGTGGATATCTTGTATATTGGTGACTTGTTGTTGCAACAACACTCCCCCCAAAATTTTGCACATATGGGGCCCCTCCTTTATTATTATTATTTTATTTTTTTTAGAAAGGCTGCCTTAAACGTTTTTTTTCCAGCTTTTATCTTTGCTTTTAAGCAGAGAGTCTCGCCATGAGAAACTCCAAGGCTGCCAGAAGATTTTGACTCTCAAATAGAAGATCTTTCAATGAAGTTTTTTCTCGAAGTCACGGAGCAATTTGCTAAACCCCCGTAGTGGCGGAAGCCTCTCGCTTAAACGCCCGCAAAAGAACTTAGAAAACTCTCATCGAATAAACCGCGGAAGCTCTCGGGCTATCCTTCCGAAATGGCGGAGGCCAATATCATAAACCACCCGTCTAAGCCTTCCGAAGTAAAACTTGGAAACTTTTTGATTTTTGTTTCTGCAGAACAATTCAAGTTTTCCTCCCGAAACGATTCTGCTTCCGAAACGGCGGAGCAATTCAAGCTTTTTCCCGTAACTGCGGAAGCCGCTCGCATAAGCTTCTCAAAGGAAGACTTAGAAAATTTTTGTTGGAAGAACGCGGGAGCACTTGGGCAATCCTTTCGAAACGGCGGAGTGCCTCGCTCAAACCTTCCGCAACCGCGGAAGCTTTCAAAGCTTTCCCCGAAATAGCGGGAGCTGTGGTCAAATCCTCTCGAAAAGAAGTTGAAACATTCTCCCAAAAGGTTGCGGAACAATTTAAGGGAACCGCCCGAAACCCGCGGAGGAATTCACGAATTCTTTCAAAGCTATGAGGAGACTTAGCAATTTTCTTTGGAAAGTTGTGGGAGCCGTTGGGTAATTCTTTCCGGAACGGCGGAGCCATTCATCGAAACTTTCCGCAGTCGCGGAGGCATTCGTTCTTTCCGTTCGAAACGGTGAGCGCCTTCCGTCAAATCTCCCGAAACTTTGGCAAAAGAATTAGGTTTTTTCTTTGAAGTTGCGGAATCCTTAGAGCTTCTCCACCCGAAAATTGCAGAAACCTTCCGGTTTTCTACCCGAAACAGTGAGAGAACTTGGGAAAGACGCCCAAAAAGAGTTGGAATAGTTTGTTAAAATCGCGGAAGCTTCTGATGAAATCCTTCCAAAACGGCGGAAGAATTCAGTGAAGTGCTCCGAAGCGACGGAAGTCGTTCACATAAGCTTTCCGAAAAGAGACTTAGAAAAACTTCGAAAACCTGCGGAAGCCTTCGGATTTTCCTTCCGAAACGGTGGAAGCCATCCACAAAAGCTTTCCAAAATACCACGGAGAAATTCGTGAACTTCTTCCGAAACTGCGAAAAGTTCGCCCTGACTTGCCGAAACACCGAAAGGATGAGGCCCTTCCAAAACACTTCCGCGATGCGCCCCGAAACGGCGGAAACTTTCCCTGAACCCTTCCGCAACGGCGGGTATGATTCGCAAGGTGGTCCCGCGAATGGCGGTCGCATGGAAATCGAAACATTTTGACGTGACCGCAACGGGCGGCGTATTTAAGCCGCATTTTAATTGCGCCAACTACCAATCTAAATGCTCGCACGTGCCTGTCTTTTATAAATATACGGTGGGGGGCTCGAGCAAATACACCATTTTTTTCGATTAGCAAACAACGTGGAACGGCATGCAAATCGCTCCAGCTCACCTCGCTCATCCACGTTCACGGCCACCTCGTTCAAGCGATCCCCACGGTGCCAGGTAGGATTTTAACCTTGAAATTCGCCCCTTTTACGGTTTCCAGTTGCTTTTGGGTTGTCTTTTGTTTGAAAACGATGGGTTTTGGTGGGATTTTGACGGGCAAAACACCCGTCAAGGGCTATGTTTTGCCTGTCAAAGGCAGTTGAATGGAGTTCTCGTCATATAAAACAGACATTGGTTAAAACATTTTTTTTGAGTAGAGATGGTTGGTGCGGGCGGTTAAACTTGTTCCATTTTATTCCCCGGACCGCGTGCCTCGTTGTGTGAAAAAACTGTCGAAGCCCCATAGGCTTTTCATGTCCCCGGCCGAAAGCTCAGGACGTAAAACCCCGGGCCTTTCCGTAAACCTCAGTCCCAGCATGCCCTCTACCCAAGTCAAAACCTAGGAAACGACGCCATTACCGCTGTTCAAATCCCGTGAGCGTTCAAGTTACGCGAGCCGAAACCCGAAACCATGGCCACCCGAGCCTTTCCCGTTAGTATGTCTCCAGCGCCATCACCCTCGCTCGAACTAGAGCTTCCCATAGAGCACCTTGGCGAGTGCCATAAGTGACAATAGCATTCGAATCCCTCACCGAGTCGAAAGTGCGAAAGGGGCTCCCTTGTTGTCACAGAGTCCTTCCAACCCGAGCTTCCCCGCCATTAGCCTTTTCAAACCGTAGCAGTGACGAAAATCACCCTCTTCCCCAGAGCCAAACCGAAAGCAGGTTGCTTCCGCAGCGCGCTTATCCTCACAGGAGCATACTGAGCCTGCCCCTTTAAAAGAATTAAGATGGCTGAGATTTATAATGGTGTCCCTGTTAAAACAAATATCACCCTTTCTCCTAGGGCCGGGCCGAGAGCAGACTGTTTCCGCGACACACCTATCCTCTCAGGAACACCCCAAAGCTTCCCCCTTTAAAAGATTCAAATGTTTAAATTTGTATTTCATATTGAAATGATGTATTGTGCCTCCTAAGTACACAGCTTCACATTGCTCTTTATCTCATTCATGTATCAAAACAATGATGCTCTCTGTTAAAATCTCACAGTATGTTGCTCAATATCATGATGACTTGTATATGGGTGCTATCAGGGGTAAGTCAAGATGCCGAAAACCGGTAAGAAGAAGGCTAAGATGACAGAAAAGAAGCCTGCGCCACTCAAAACTGAAACTTCACTCCAGGACACTAGGTGCACCACCGGTGTCCCTCCTAAAATAAGATTGGGTGACATCTACAGAATGATCCGGGACCAAGAAATCCCAGATATGTTGTTAGAGGAAGCACCGAATTATCTTAATATCAGAGCCTCAGGCATAACTAGAGCCGCTACCCCGCCCTGAGCTATTCCCCTGTGCTGAAGTGATCGGATGGATACTCCAACATGCCGATGCTGAAGGGAGAGTGATAAATGATAGCGGGAAAGTGGCTATTGCCTCATTTCAACCCGCGTATATTGCGACAGCCTACAAATTTCCCCGTGTCCAACAAGCTCTGACTGACGAATGGTTGAACCAAATGAATAACGTCGAGATGGCCAAGAAGCTGCTAATGGCGGGCAAACATTTGAGAAAGAAAGGAAGTGATGAATATGACGTACAAAATCTGAGAGGTCCTTTCAGATTGATCGCTTTAATGCTGTGCAGAATCTTCGGCATGCCCGATGGCACAGTGTATAAGATTCAGTGGATCCCTATCATCCACTACGTGGCATTCAAGGGAATTGTGTTTGACTGGGCCACTATCCTGTCAGACAGTCTGGCCTCGATGATAATTGCTGCTAAAGAAGGACTAGCCTTGAAGAAGGCTGAATTTTTCATGTCCTCATATCTGATTGATTGTATTTTGGCCAAGATAGACTTCCCCAAATTGGGCTGCACATGGGATAGGGCCACCGCCCTGGTCTATATCGCATTCAAGATGTTGTGGGCTCATAATTACAAGCCCAGCAACAAACTCATCTGTGAGGGGTTCATCATGCCCCTATACGAGAAAATGTTCAAGGAAGAACCAAAATGCCTGTCAGAAAATGCTTTGGAAGTCCTTGAGGATGATGGGGACTTTTACTTTTCGGAGCAAGGTACCTACCTGAGAATGTTTGGAGGGACTAAGCCCCCATACATCTTGCCGCAGTATGCCACAGACTATGTGGTTCTCAAAGAAGCAGTAAGACAACTCTTCCTGGATGGGATTGGAGCAATGCTCCACAAACAACATAAGGCTTCCTTCCCCCCCCTACCTTTCTGCATAGGTGCTTACAAGTTTTCAGGGGTTGCCTCGGCCGACGAATTTGTTCAAGAGCTGAAAGCCTTCCACTTCGGTGAGGTAATCTTCCACAGGAATGACCGAAAGGGAAGAGTTGCTGAGCACTATAAGGATATCTATGCTCACTTTGAGTACTCCCACTATCCTGATGCTGAGGAAGAGGCATTCAGAGGCATCAACAACATGGCTGAGCTACGGATCTGTCGCCAAGGCACTGGAGCAAGCTCTAGCTCAACCAAGGCCCAGAAGACCAACCAGCAAAAGGAGAAAGAAGCTGAGGATGCCTGAGCTCAGGAAGAGCTCAGATTAAGAGAAGAAGCGAGGTTATAGAGGGAAGCTGAGGAAGCAAAAAAGCAGCAAGAAGCTGAAAATGAAAGACTGCAGAAAAAGGCTAAGGAAGCCCAAAAGCAGAAATAGGCTGAAGCTGAGCAGGCTAAGGCAGAAAAGAGGGCGGAAGAAGAATTGAAGACAAGGGAAGATGCCAAGGCAGGTGGATCCGGTATACAGGACATGGAAATATACACCTCTCAAGCAGGGGGCTCTGGTGCCCAAAATAAAGGAGGAGACCCTGCTCAGGAAGTCCGGACCCCACCGGCAGAAGAAGACATAGACATCATAAACCGACCAATTGTCCCGTACACTCCATCGGGAAAGCATACGGTGTCCAAGTGGAATGAGTTTGTCTATGACAAGAAAAGAAAAGCAATGGTCCTCAAATCAGAAGAGAGGATCAAAAGTCCCTTCCATGAAGACATCGTTACCCACCGAGAGGTCACTATAATGCAGAATACGGATCAAGATCCCTTTGCTATGGCGACCGCAGCTGTAGCAACGGCAAAAGCATCCCTGGCCAATGTAGGCGTGATGGTAAGAGATAATGAATTGACAAGGAAGAAAGCTCGTACGCTACAACAAACTGTGGCTAATGAGCAAGCCCAAAGAGATCTGGCAGTGAACAAGTATAATTGCTTGTACGCTGAACATAAGGAGCTGTCAAACAAGTACAGCCAGCTGGAGGAGGAAAAGGACCAGCTAACACTCCAAATAATGATTGTAGAAGCGGAGAAGATTGGAGCGGAAGAAAAGGCTTCTCAGCTAGAAGTAGACAAGCAGACATTAGCTGAGCGGTTAGAGCAGGTTGAGAGCAAAACGATGGACATGTCTCCCTTCCATGAGCTGTCCTGCAGCATCCTAAGGAAAATAAATGACACGCAGGAGCTAATCACTGACGAGGTTTGCAAGCTCAAGGTCATGATAGTCAGATTAAAAGAAATTAATGCGGAGGCCCATAGGCTCAAAGCTAAGAATACCCGTGTCAAGGAAAATATCATAAGTCAGATGGCATGGAGAGAAGGGAAAGGCGGTTTCCCCCCGCATCTTCCATTTAAAGCTGTGGACGATTTTAATGAAGACATAGCCTTGCTGGAGTTTGGCAGGAACTGTGCCAATAAGCTGATAACCAGTGTGCAGAGAACAACAGATAAAATTAACAGTCTATACCAAAATCTCAAAGGAGTCCATGACAAATGCACATTGAGTTTCCCTCAGGCCCTAGAGGACTTTCCGGAAAAGGAGCAGCGACTGTCTTAGCTAAAGGAAGAGCTAGGCGTTCAAATGGAGTATGTGAAAAGGATTGATGTCCTGGCTATTGATGACCTCCAGCATTATATTGGTTCATCATCACTCCACAACCATCTGCTGAAGGAAGTGCATCAAGCTGCAGTAGCAGAAGTTCAAAGCATTAAAGCAGAGCTCGGGAAGAATGTGACTTCTCAGAAAATCTTGTTCCCTGCTGCAGCAAACCTAGTCATAAGGGACACAGGTGTGTGGTACAACTACATAGCAGAGGAGGACAGGAAAGCTGCAGCAGCAGCAGGAGCATCAGTAGATCCAGGATCTTCTCTCCCAGCAGCCTCTTCCCCAGCAATGGCAGAAAGTCTGGCCAGTTCAATCCCCCCTTCCCAATTAAAAGCAGCATCAGCACGGGATTTGAGGGTCTCTTCCTAGGCAGCATCAGCAACAATTAACTTGGGCAACCCTCTGCCAGCAGAAGCTCACGCACAGGAATGAAATAAATTGAATTCTGTTGAGCAACCCTCTTCAGCCAAGCACATGTCTAGCAGGGAAAGCGTGGGTGTTAGCATTATTTCTGCTATGTATATTCTGTTAAACTTTCAAACATGTAAGGCGTAAGCCATGGGACAGTTGTCCCTATTTTTTGTCAAAACAATTTTGTAAAAGAAGTGGTCATTTTTTGGTGGTCGGTTATAGAAGAAACTCCTGCAATTGACAAGTGGAAGGTGCTAGGTGGCAACCCAAATGGCAGAATTGTAATTATAAATAGTAGCTAGGAAGAATAGATGAGGACTTTTGGCAGGGAATGAAATTTTGAAACCCATACGAGCTATCTTGTATTGGGTCTGTAAAATTGAATTTTCTAATAGAAGCCACGGGAGATGGACGTTTTGCAGGGGATGTTGGACGGCTATATGTTGGACTATTCTAATGACTGTTGTTCTGTAATGTGAGATCATTCTTACCATCTGAACTATTTCTTTGTATTAATGATTTTGCTCCTCCCCGTGCATACGATTTTCTCTATTTTGTGAACAATGAATGCGTTTCACATTAAATCAGGAGCTACCTGCTGATGTCTTTATCATTGCTGTAGATTTCTCTTCTAGATAGAATGGCTAACTGTTCTTTCTTCAGGATAACTCATGTGGCTCATTGTTCATGCCTTTAAATTGCTCCTTGCAGGGATCTTTAAGTTTAATTTCAGTTTGTTACATTTAGATCTGTTTCTTTATTCTTGCTACGTAGATTAAATAAATTTTTTTCTTTTTTCTGTTTTATGAGCAATAGATGCGTTCCATGTTGAATTAGAAGCTATCTTCTAAAGATATTTATCTTGCTGTAGCTTTACTTGTGAGAATTAACAGCTATCTGTTCTTTCCTTACGTTATTTGTTACAGCTGATTGCTCATCCCTTAAGCGTGTTCCCTGCAGGGATAGGTAGATTTACTCCGGTTCCTAGACTTAGACCTGTTTTAGTTGCATCTAGATCGAATATAATTTAGGCACTTGCATCTCATTTAAAAGACATAAAACCCAAAAGAAAGGTGGATCGGGCCATAACCGGTAGAATTGGATTTTGAACTCCAAACCCACGGTTGCCGGAACCGCTAACCGGACGGATTCCCTACACCAAACGGGATATAGTCTAATTGGGACCATCTCTCGGGGAGAATCCCTTTCTGATTGATGCTACAATATCCAAGGCATCAACAGTTTTTGGCGCTAGAAGGAGGGCCTGAAAGTGCATGGCTGATAGAGGAAAATCTTCCGCGGTCATAGATAACACTTAAAACCCGCTTAAAGAAAGCATTTCGAACAGCTCAGATCTTGGATTAACAGACCAAGAACGCCTCATTTCTGACCCTGAGCCTCAAGAAGATTTGTACGCTGTTCCTTTTACAGAAATAGAGGATTTGAGAAGACATACCAGATCCTACGTTAGACAGCTAGGTGGTTTAAACGCTGTCAACTTCCTCCCTAAGAAAATTACACCTAGAAAGGAGCCACAATACACCCGTGATTCAATTCTCGTTCAGAGTTTTGAAGAACTGGTAAATCTGACTTTGGAAGAAATTTCAGACACTCTTAACAAGATAGACCAAGAAAATCTTGAAGAAATTACCACTCCCAAAAGTACTCCACAGGATTCACCCTACAATTCTCCACCGGGGTCTCCACATCCAAACCCAAACATGGTTGTACCTACTTGGAGAGCAAGGGGAGCGTTGAACCTAGCTGGACCATTCCATAATCTTCCTAAAAACCTAGAAAAGGTCTTGCCTAAGTACGATCCAGGGAAAGCCATTTCGGCAGAAGATCACCTCACGAGTTTTTACTTAGCTCTGAACCTTTTGAACGTACAACATGAAGACGTAGTCTGCAGGTTGTTTCCATATACATTTGAGCCAAAAGTATCATCATGGTACTTTAGCCTACAACCCAACTCAATCTCTAGTTGGGATGAATTCGAAAAATGTTTTCTAAAGAAATACGGAAACCAAAAGACTGTGGCCACACTTATGAAAGAACTCTTATCCATGAGGATGGAAAAGAAAGAAAAGGTTCAAGATTTCAATCAAAGATTCACTACGCTGTTGAATAACTTCAGTCAAGCTAATAAACCAGCCGAGGAATCTCTAATTTAATACTATACAACCGCTCTTGATGGACCCATAGCAATGTTCGTAAAGAGGTCCAAGAAAACTACCCTGATAGAGAACTTTGAGGAAGCTAGAAAGGTAGAAGAAGAGGCTGATAGCATTGCTAAACATGCCTTAGATGTAGAACCAAAACCAGCAGCTAGCAAAAAACCTTTGCTGCTCACTAGAGGTAAAGACGAGCCATCTACGGACATGGAAAATGTAGTCAAGATGATGCAGAAGTTATCTAACAAAATCGTAGATCTCGAGAAAGACAAGGCTGCTAGCACATCCAGGAAACCTTTCAAGCCATTTTATAAAAGAAGGGAAGACGGGGAACAGATTCATCCACCAATGAACGCTGCCCCTATTTTAAACTTGAATGAGATAGGGATGGAAAATTTTTGCACTTTTCACCAAGAACCACATTCGGAAAAGAGCTGCCCGCAATGGATCAATTCCATGAGCTTAGTCATGAACCAAATGTTAGATTCTCAGATCTCAGATCAGGATGATCCTTCAGAAGAGTCGAGCCCTGAGTTAGAGGAACCAACCCCGCACACTACTATGGTGTTGTGGGATTGGGTACCTATGACTGAATTAGTAGAAGAAGATCACATAGATAGCTCTCCCTCTACCATAAATGTTGCCACTCGCAGCAAGGGCCCAATTGCGGATCCTATTCCAGTCACCGTCCCCCATAAGCCTAGAGTTTCGAAAGATCCGCTTAGGAGGCATATACCAATCATCCCACCACATCCCAAAGTAAACCAAACAACGGCCAAACAGCCAAGTGCTGACAACATAGTTCAGCCACCTAAGGTCACAATGAGCAAAATAGATCAGCCAACTCGAATTGGGAACGAATTCGACATAGGGTATGATATTATCGAAGATATCAAGAAAGTCAAAGCGAACATATCAATATTCGACATGTGTAGCTTGCCCCATCAACGAGACAAACTGCTGCATGTTCTACAACAGAAAACCAGCACTACATTAACGGATTCTCAAGACAATCCCGAAATTAATGAGGCTAGCATCGGTGGGAAATCCAAATCTCAAACATTGCCTTTCCTATTGACTTTTGAAATTTTTAATCACAATGTTCACAACTGTTTGGTAGACTCTGGAGCTTCTTCAAACGTTATGCCACTGTCAATTTGTAGGAAAATTAATGGGCAGCCCGTGCCATCTCCAGCTCAAATTATCCAATTAGACAGGACTGCTGTCAAGGTTATTGGGGAGATGAAAGATGTTCTAATTAGACTGTCAGCCGACCCTAGAGTCTGTCAATTCATTGACATAATGGTGGTCGATATTCCTGAAGCCTATGGGCTGATTTTAAGTAGGGATTGGTCTACTAAGCTGAGTGGCTACTTTTCTACTGATTGGTCTCATCTATGGCTGCCTTATCAGAACAGGCAGAATCAGATTAAAGTTCTTAGGGAACCTCATATGAAACAAAACGTAACTCAGTTAGAAGAAAAGAATGAAGCCGTGACTTTCTCATCCTCGGTTCTGGGGAATTATTTCTTGGAAATGGATCCGGGTAATTATCAATCTGAAACCATTAGCCATGAATCAGATAAACAGTCCGATCTCCTTCATTTCTCTTGGACTGATGATGTTGATTGTAACATAGTAAATTTAGTCACTGACATAGATCACAAAGAAACTAACTTAGCTGAATCTAAAGATACCTTTTGGACATTATACTTTGATGGTTCTAAAACTCTGGAAGGATCCGGAGCCGGTTGTGTTCTAATGGATCCAAAAAGAAACAAGTATTTTTTGTCTTGTAGATTAGAATTTGATTGCACCAATAACACCGCTGAATATGAAGCTTTGGTACATGGATTAAAGAAGGCAATTGGCTTAAATGTTAAGTACCTGAAGGTCTTTGGTGACTCTGAGAGAGTTGTAAGACAGGTAAGGGACACCATTCATTGTCTCTCACCTCACTTGAAAGGTTATCAGGCTGAGGTATGGGATTTAATCATGCATTTTGACGCTTTCAATATAAAATCAATTCCTAGATTGCAAAATTCTGCTATTGATTTGTTAGCAACATCCGCTTCCAGATTGGTGCCATCAAATAATAAATTCTCAATTGAATTGATCTTCAGGCCTTCCATTCCCGATAACATCACAAACTTCAGAGTCTTCGATGATGATGATCAAATTATCAGTTTCCTAACAAACGAAGATAGCTTTCAAGGAGCTACAATAGATGAGGAAGAACACGATGCTGATTTGATGAAGAAAGATGACGAGAAAGGAAATTTCATGCCAAAGGGGGTAAGGTCCCTCGAAACGCTTTTCGATCTTCAAAATAAGTTCAAAAGACCAGCTAATACCAAAACTAACAGCTCATCAATGCAACATGAGTTGGTTAATTTGGGTACCGAGGCAGAACCAAAATTTGTCAACCTTGGCAAATGTTGTTCACCAGGAGAAAGAGATAGGTTCATTAAATTGTTTAAACAGTACAAGGATGTTTTTGCATGGACCTATGAAGATCTGAAAACATATGACGTCCGCATCATTCAACATGTTATACCAATGAAAGCGGGTGTCAAGCCATTTCAGCAGCAGTTGAGAAGGATGCATCCTACTCTAGAACCGCTAATCCAAAAGGAATTAAAGAAGCTCCTGGACGCTAAGATAATCTTCAAAGTCTGGCATTCTGAATGGGTTGCAAACTTGGTTCCCGTAAGAAAGAAGTTAGGAGAGATAAGGCTATGTGTAGATTTCAGAAATTTAAACAAAGCTTCGGATAAAGATAACTACCCCGTACCTTCAATGGAGCAAATCCTACAAATGGTGTCAGGATCCGAATTGTTTTCTCTCCTCGATGGTTTCTCTGGCTATAATCAAGTGTTAGTAGCCGAAGAAGATCGTCTCAAGACTACTTTCAGGACTAAGTGGGGAACTTTCGCCTACAGAAGAATGCCATTTGGTCTGATAAATGCAGGAGCTACATTCCAAAGGGCGATGGATATTGCCTTCCGAGGATTGGGTGGGCAATGTGTTGTTGTTTACTTAGATGATGTGACAGTCTTTTCGAAGAAAAGGGAAGATCATGTTGTTCATCTGAGGAATATCTTTGATTGTTTCCGGAAGTATGGTATTTCCTTGAATCCCAAGAAGAGCGTGTTTGCTGTGCCCGAAGGTAAGCTCTTGGGTCATATCATCTCCAAAGGGGGAGTGTCAATCGACCAAGAAAGAGTCCAAGCTATTAATAAGATTCCAATGCCTCACAAGAAAAAATCTATGCAATCTTTTATGGGCACCATCAATTTTGTCCGCAGATTTGTTCCGGATTTTGCACAAATTGTTAAGCCATTACAGCAGATGGTTAAACGAAGCATACAATTCAAGTGGACAGATTTGGAGAAGGACGCATTTAGAGATATTAAGGCAGCTGTAGCTAAATCTCCTTCCTTAAGAAGTTCATATTTTGATAAAGATTTCATCTTGTATACCTTCGCTTCGGATGACTCTCTCGCAGCTGTACTCACGCAAAAGGTGGAGTTGGGGGATGAATACCCAATTTCGTTTATGAGCACTGGTTTGCAAGGGGCTGAGCTGAATTACCCCGTAGTTGACAAACATGCGTATGCAGTCTTCAAAGCTGTGAAGCAGTTTAGGCCATACATTCTGAAGAACAGAACTAAAGTCATAGTTCCCCATCCAGCTGTTAGATCCCTTTTCATTCAAAAGGAATTGGGAGAGAGGAGAGGGAACTGGGTCACAGCTCTGCAGGAGTATGATTTGGAATTTAAACCGGCTACAATCATCAAAGGGCAAGGCCTGTGCAAATTACTTGTGGGAAACTCAACTGATGAAGAACAACATTGGAAGAATGAAGCTGAGCTCAATTCGGTTGAAGTATGTCATATCTTCACAACTCCCCAGTCATGGTATAGGGATCTGGTGCACTATTTACAGTATGGATATCTACCCGAGCACTGGAACTCTAAACAAAGAAGGGAACTCCGTTTGAAATCCGCACCCTATCAAATCATTGATGGGATTCTTTTCAGGAATAATTATGATGGGGTTCTCCTCAGATGTTTGGAAATGGAAGATACAAACAGAGTTGTCAAAGAATTGCATGATGGCCCCGCAGGCGGACATTATTCAGGTGAGACAACAGCACACAAGATACTGAGAGCTGGGTATTACTGGCCCACTCTGTTTCGAGATGCCCACACATACGCACGGATTTGCGATGTATGTCAAAGAAGTGCTGGGAAGTTACCTAAGGCAGCAAGACCGTTGCAGCCGGTCATCATCTCTGAGTCTTTTGAGCAATGGGGCATAGATGTTATCGGAGAAATAAATCCAAATTCTTCATTGCAACATCGATACATCCTGACGGCTACCGACTTCTTCACTAGGTGGACGGAGGCCATCCCGTTGCGCAAAATCAATGAAGACGCAGTCATCAGCTTCTTGAAAGAGAACATCATAACCAGGTTTGGGGTTCCAATTTCCCTTGTTTTTGATAATGCTACTTATTTTTCATCTTGCAAGATAAATGAATTTGTTTATGAATGGGGAATTAAGTTGCATTATTCAGCCAATTACTACCCTCAGGGAAACGGATTAGTTGAATCCTCGAACAAGAATCTGATTCGAATTCTTAAGAAAACTGTGATAGAAAACTAGAGAAGTTGGCATGTGGCTCTCCCAAACGCCTTATGGGCAGATAGGGTAACCCCGAAAAAAGCTTTAGGTGTCTCCCCTTTTACTCTTGTCTATGGCAAGGAAGCCATTCTTCCCCCAAACATCTTACTACCATCCTTGCAATTGTCCAAGCCTCTCGGGGTTCTGGTAGCCAAGCCTTACAATCCAGGATCAACACCCAGCTTCAACTGGAAGAAGCCCGACACAAATCTAAAGATCAATTCCATCAACACCAGGACATAGTTAAGAGATGGTTCGATAAGAGGAAATCTGGTAAGAGAGAGTTTGAAGTTGGGGATTTAGTCCTGAAATGGGACCATAATCATGAAGGCAAAGGAATGCATACAAAATTTCAACATCTATGGGTAGGCCCGTACCAAATTTCTGCAAAATTAGGCCCATCCACTTATAAATTGACAAATCTCGAGGGAGAAGAAGTAGCCCTTCCTCTCAATGGCCTCGCTCTGAAACAATACTTCGCATAGTCTCCTCGAGACTTCCTGTACATAAATAAAGTTTTCTTTTTGCTTTAGCCTTTAGTTACTTTATTTTTTCGGCCATGTTGTTTCTCTCTTTGTTATTTGAACTTTTACGACAAGTTTTGTTTTCTGAATGCCCTTTTGGTTGAGATTCCCATTGAAGATAACTCTCTCAAAGAAAACTTGCAACCCATGAGTCTGGAACTCTGCTCAAGTAAATCCGGTCTGTTGTGCTCTCGCTGAAATGTTCAGAAGGGAGGAAGCCTACCCTGCTAGTCACACTAATCCTGTTTAATAGCAGAGACCTATGACCATCTTCACTACTATCGTTGGGCTCCACCCACTCTCACACTTTAAAGACATCTGAAGAAGGTTACCAAAGTTGGACCCATGGAAAGTGGCACCTCTCGAGGACATAGGGTATTGAAATGACTCCATGCTGCAGATTTAACAGCCAAAATGGCCTACATTCAAGAGTCTGTTTTCCAGAGATTCTCGCCTCAATTAAATCATGGCTGAGACAAAAGAAAAAGACATGTAAAATCAAGAAGGCTGTCCAAAAGGCCCAGCTCAAAATGGGCTCCTCTCCATCCGTGAAGTTTGATAAAATCAATAAAATCTCTAACTCACACAAAAGGACCCTATGGATTGAGGAGCCTAAATCAAAGATCATGTCCAAAAGAAAATATCTCTGGAAGGCTCAAACAACTAAGCTGTCCAAAGTACAAACATCCAAAAGGATGCAAGCAGCATGGGAATGAGGAACAAGAGCAATAATGTCCACGACCAAGTGTTGCAGATCATGTGGAGTCCGGCAGTAGTGACCATCTGAAAGATGCCCCTCCTAAAATGAATCTCATATATTGGCCCTTTGAGAGTGGTGAAGATGTCTCGGTCAAAGCTCCCCTCTCCCCAATGGCTAGCAGGTAAAGTGCCTCCTTCCCCTCACATGACTTTAAAGTGCTCAGCCGAGTAAGTGCAGCCAAGATGGATGTTTTTGATGAGGTTTCAGACCATGAGGAGGAATTTTTCAGAGATCTGTGTTCGCCAGCGACTCGCCATTGTTGTTGCAGCAACACTCCCCCCAAAATTTTGCACATATGGGGCCCCTCCTTTATTTTTATTTTTATTTTTATTTTATTTTTATTTTTTTTAGAAAGGCTGCCTTAAACGTTTTTTTTCCATCTTTTATCTTTGCTTTTAAGCAGAGAGTCTCGCCATGAGAAACTCCAAGGCTGCCAGAAGATTTTGACTCTCAAATAGAAGATCTTTCAATGAAGTTTTTTCTCGAAGTCACGGAGCAATTTGCTAAACCCCCGTAATGGCGGAAGCCTCTCGCTTAAACGCCCGCAAAAGAACTTAGAAAACTCTCGTTGAATAAACCGCAGAAGCTCTCGGGCTATCCTTCCGAAATGGCGGAGGCCAATCTCATAAACTACCCGTCTAAACCTTCCGAAGTAAAACTTGGAAACTTTTCGATTTTTGTTTCTGCGGAACAATTCAAGTTTTCCTCCCGAAACGATTCTGCTTTCGAAACGGCGGAGCAATTCAAGCTTTTTCCCGTAACTGTGGAAGCCGCTCGCATAAGCTTCTCAAAGGAAGACTTAGAAAATTTTTGTTGGAAGAACGCGGGAGCACTTGGGCAATCCTTCCGAAACGGCGGAGTGCCTCGCTCAAACCTTCCGCAACCGCGGAAGCTTTCAAAGCTTTCCCCGAAACGGCGGGAGCTATGGTCAAATCCTCTCGAAAAGAGCTTGAAACATTCTCCCAAAAGGTTGCGGAACAATTTAAGGGAACCGCCCGAAACCCGCGGAGGCATTCACGAATTCTTTCCAAAGCTATGAGGAGACTTAGCAATTTTCTTTGGAAAGTTGCAGGAGCCGTTGGGTAATTATTTCCGGAACGGCGGAGCCATTCATCGAAACTTTCTGCAGTCGCGGAGTCATTCGTTCTTTCCGTTCGAAACGGTGAGCACCTTCCGTCAAATATCCCGAAACTTTGGCAAAAGACTTAGGTTTTTTCTTTGAAGTTGCGGAATCCTTAGAGCTTCTCCACCCGAAAATTGCGGAAACCTTCCTGTTTTCTTCCCGAAACAGCGGGAGAACTTGGGAAAGATGCCCGAAAAGAGTTGGAATAGTTTGTTAAAATCGCGGAAGCTTCTGATGAAATCCTTCTGAAACGGCGGAAGAATTCAGTGAAGTTGTCCGAAGCGATGGAAGTCGTTCACATAATCTTTCCGAAAAGAGACTTAGAAAAACTTCGAAAACCTGCGGAAGCCTTCGGATTTTCCTTCCGAAACGGCAGAAGCCATCCACAAAAGCTTTCCGAAATACCACGGAGAAATTCGCGAACTTCTTCCGAAACCGCGAAAAGTTCACCCTGACTTGCCGAAACACCGAAAGGATGAGGCCCTTCCGGAACACTTCCGCGATGCGCCCCGAAACGGTGGAAACTTTCCCTGAACCCTTCCGCAATGGCGGGTATGATTCGCAAGGTGGTCCCGCGAATGGCGGTCGCATGGAAATCGAAACATTTTGACGTGACCGCAACGGGCGGAGTATTTAAGCTGCATTTTAATTGCACCAACAACCAATCTAAATGCTCGCACGTTCCTGTCTTTTATAAATATACGGTGGGGGGCTCGAGCCAATACACCATTGTTTTTGATTGGAAAACGACGTGGAACGGCGTGCAAATCGCTCCAGCTCACCTCGCTCATCTGCGTTTGCGGCCACCTCGTTCAAGCGATCCCCACGGTGCCAGGTAGGATTTTAACCTTGAAGTTCGCCCCTTTTACGATTTCCAGTTGCTTTTGGGTTGTCTTTTGTTTGAAAACGATGGGTTTTGGTGGGATTTTGATGGGCAAAACACCCGTCAAGGGCTATGTTTTTCCCGTCAAAGGCAGTTGAATGGAGTTCTCGTCATATAAAACAGACATTGGTTAAAACATTTTTTTTTAGTAGAGACGGTTGGTGCGGGCGGTTAAACTTGTTCCATTTTAATCCCCGGGCCGCGTGCCTCGTTGTGTGAAAAAACTGTCGAAGCCCCATAGGCGTTTCATGTCCCCGGCCGAAAGCTCAGGATGTAAAACCCCGGGCCTTTCCGTAAACCTCAGTCCCAACATGCCCTCTACCCAAGTCAAAACCTAGGAACCGACGCCATTACCCCTGTTCAAATCCCGTGAGCGTTCAAGTTACGCAAGCTGAAACCCGAAACCATGGCCACCCGATCCTTTCCCGTCAGTATGCCTCCGGCGCCATCACCCTCGCTCGAACTAGAGCTTCCCATAGAGCACCTCGGCGAGTTCCGTAAGTGACAATAGCATTCGAAGCCCTCACCGAGTCGAAAGTACGAAAGGGCCTCCCTTGTTGTCACAGAGTCCTTCCAACCCGAGCTTCCCCGCCATTAGCCTTTTCAAACCGTAGCAGTGACGAAAATCACCCTCTTCCCCAGAGCCAAACTGAAAGCAGGTTGCTTCCGCAGCACGCTTATCCTCACAGGAGCATACTGAGCCTGCCCCTTTAAAAGAATTAAGATGGCTGAGATTTATAATGGTGTCCCTGTTAAAATGAATATCACCCTTTCTCCTAGGGCCGGGCCGAGAGAAGACTGTTGCCGCGACACACCTATCCTCTCAGGAACACCCCAAAGCTTCCCCCTTTAAAAGATTCAAATGTTTAAATTTGTATTTCATATTGAAATGATGTATTGTGCCTCCTAAGTACACAGCTTCACATTGCTCTTTATCTCATTCATGTATCAAAACAATGATGCTCTCTGTTAAAATATCACAGTATGTTGCTCAATATCATGATGACTTGTATATGGTTGCTATCAGGGGTAAGTCAAGATGCCGAAAATCGGTAAGAAGAAGGCTAAGATGACAGAAAAGAAGCCTGCGCCACTCAAAACTGAAACTTCACTCCAGGACACTAGGTGCACCACTGGTGTCCCTCCTGAAATCATATGGGGTGACATCTACAGAATGATCCGGGACCAAGAAATCCCAGATATGTTGTTAGAGGAAGCACCGATTTATCTTAATATCAGAGCCTCAGGCATAACTAGAGCCGCTACCCGCCTTGAGCTATTCCCCTGTGCTGAAGTGATCGGATGGATACTCCAACATGCCGATGCTGAAGGGAGAGTGATAAATGATAGCGGGAAAGTGGCTATTGCCTCATTTCAACCCGCGTATATTGCGGCAGCGTACAAATTTCCCCCTGTCCAACAAGCTCTGACTGACGAATGGTTGAACCAAATGAATAACGTCGAGATGGCCAAGAAGCTGCTAATGGCGGGCAAACATTTGACAAAGAAAGGAAGTGATGAATATGACGTACAAAATCTGAGAGCTCCTTTCAGATTGATCGCTTTAATGCTGTGCAGAATCTTCAGCATGCCCGATGGCACAGTGTATAAGATTCAATGGATCCCTATCATCCACTACGTGGCATTCAAGGGAACTGTGTTTGACTAGGCCACTACCCTATCAAACAGTCTGGCCTCGATGATAATTGCTGCTAAAGAAGGACTAGCCTTGAAGAAGGCTGAATTTTTCATGTCCTCATATATGATTGATTGTATTTTGGCCAAGATAGACTTCCCCAAATTGGGATGCACATGGGATAGGGCCACCGCCCCGGTCTATATCGCATTCAAGATGTTGTGGGCTCAGAATTACAAGCCCAGCTACAAACTCATCTGTGAGGGGTTCATCATGCCCCTATACGAGAAAATGTTCAAGGAAGAACCAAACTGCCTGTCAGAAAATGCTTTGGAAGTCCTTGAGGATTATGGGGACTTTTACTTTTCGGAGCAAGGTACCTACCTGAGAATGTTTGGATGGACTAAGCCCCCATACATCTTGCCGCAGTATGCCATAGACTATGTGGTTCTCAAAGAAGCAGTAAGACAACTCTTCCTGGATGGGATTGGAGCAATGCTCCACAAACAACATAAGGCTTCCTTTCCCCCCCTACCTTTCTGCATAGGTGCTTACAAGTTTTCAGGGGTTGCCTCGGCCGACGAATTTGTTCAAGAGCTGAAAGCCTTCCACTTCGATGAGGTAATCTTCCACAGGAATGACCGAAAGGGAAGAGTTGCTGAGCACTGTAAGGATATCTATGCTCACTTCGAGTACTCCCACTATCCTGATGACGAGGAAGAGGCATTCAGAGGCATCAGCAACATGGCTGAGCTACGGATCTGTCGCCAAGGCACTGGAGCAAGATCTAGCTCAACCAAGGCCCAGAAGACCAGCCAGCAAAAGGAGAAAGAAGCTGAGGATGCCCGAGCTCGGGAAGAGCTTAGATTAAGAGAAGAAGGGAGGTTATAGCAGGAAGTTGAGGAAGCAAGAAAGCAGCAAGAAGCTGAAAATGAAAGACTGCAGAAAGAGGCTGAGGAAGCCTAAAAGCAGAAAGAGGCTGAAGCTGAGCAGGCTGAGGTAGAAAAGAGGGCGGAAGAAGAATTGAAGACAAGGGAAGATGCCAAGGCAGGTGGATCCGGTATACAGGACATGGAAATAGACACCTCTCAAGCAGGGGGCTCTGGTGCCCAAAATAAAGGAGGAGACCCTGCTCAGGAAGTCCGAACCCCACCGGCAAAAGAAGACATAGACATCATAAACCGACCAATTGTCCCGTACACTCCATCGGGAAAGCGTACGGTGTCCAAGTGGAATGAGTTTGTCTATGACAAGAAAAGAAAAGCAATGGTCCTCAAATCAGAAGAGAGGATCAAAAGTCCCTTCCATGAAGACATCGTTACCCACCGAGAGGTCACTATAATGCAGAATACGGATCAAGATCACTTTGCTATGGCGACCGCAGCTGTAGCAATGGCAAAAACATCCCTGGCCAATGTAGGCGTGATGGTAAGAGATAATGAATTGACAAGGAAGAAAGCTCGTACGCTACAACAAACTGTGGCTAATGAGCAAGCCCAAAGAGATCTGGCAGTGAACAAGTATAATTGCTTGTACGCTGAACATAAGGAGCTGTCAAACAAGTACAGCCAGCTGGAGGAGGAAAAGGACCAGCTAACACTCCAAATAATGATTGTAGAAGCGGAGAAGAATGGAGCGGAAGAAAAGGCTTCTCAGCTAGAAGTAGACAAGCAGACATTAGCTGAGCGGTTAGAGCAGGCTGAGAGAAAAACGATGGACATGTCTCCCTTCCATGAGCTGTCCTGCAGCATCCTGAGGCAAATAAATGACACGCAGGAGCTAATCACTGACGAGGTTTGCAAGCTCAAGGTCATGATAGTCAGATTAAAAGAAATTAATGCGGAGGCCCACAGGCTCAAAGCTAAGAATACCCGTGTCAAGGAAAATATCATAAGTCAGATGGCATGGAGAGAAGGGAAAGGGGGTTTCCCCCTGCATCTTCCGTTTAAAGCTGTGGACGATTTTAATGAAGACATAGCCTTTCTGGAGTTTGGCAGGAACTGTGCCAATAAGCTGATAACCAGTGTGCAGAGAACAACAGATAAAATTAACAGTCTATACCAAAAGCTCAAAGGAGTCCATGACAAATGCACATTGAGTTTCCCTCAGACCCTAGAGGACTTTCCGGAAAAGGAGCAGCGGCTGTCTCAGCTAAAGGAAGAGCTAGGCGTTCAAATGGAGTATGTGAAAAGGATTGATGTCCTGGCTATTGATGACCTCCAGCATTATATTGGTTCATCATCACTCCACAACCATCTGTTGAAGGAAGTGCATCAAGCTGCAATAGCAGAAGTTCAAAGCATTAAAGCAAAGCTCGGGAAGAATGTGACTTCTCAGAAAATCTTGTTCCCTGCTGCAGCAAACATAGTCATAAGGGACACAGGTGTGTGGTACGGCTACATAGCAGAGGAGGACAAGAAAGCTGCGGCAGCAGCAGGAGCATCAGTAGATCCAGGATCTTCTCTCCCAGCAGCGTCTTCCCCAGTAATGGTAGAAAGTCTGGCCAGTTCAATCCCCCCTTCCCAATTAGAAGCAGCATCAGCAGGGGATTCGAGGGTCTCTTCCCAGGCAGCATCATCAACAATTAACTTGGGCGACCCTCTGCCAGCAGAGGCTCACGCACATGAATGAAATAAATTGAATTCAGTTGAGCAACCCTCTTCATCCATGCACGTGTCTAGCAGGGAAAGCGTGGGTGTTAGCATTATTTCTGCTATGTATATTCTGTTAAACTTTCAAACATGTAAGGCATAAGCCATGGGACAGCTGTCCCTATTTTTTGTCAAAACAATTTTGTAAAAGAAATGGTCATTTTTTGGTGGTCGGTTATAGAAGAAACTCCTGCAATTGACAGGTGGAAGGTGCTAGGTGGCAACCCAAATGGCAGAATTGTAATTATAAATAGTAGCTAGGAAGAATAGATGAGGACTTTTGGCAGGGAATGAAATTTTGAAACCCATACGAGCTATCTTGTATCGAGCCTGTAAAATTGAATTTTCTAATAGAAGCCACGGGAGATGGACGTTTTGCAGGGGATGTTGGATCATTGTATGTTGGACTATTCTAATGACTGTTGTTCTGTAATGTGAGATCATTCTTACCATCTGAACTATTTCTTTGTATTAATGATTTTTCTCCTCCCCGTGCATACGATTTTCTCTATTTTGTGAACAATGAATGCGTTTCACATTAAATCAGGAGCTACCTGCTGATGTCTTTATCATTGCTGTAGATTTCTATTCTAGATCGAATGGCTAACTGTTCTTTCTTCAGGATAACTCATGTGGCTCATTGTTCATGCCTTTAAATTGCTCCTTGCAGGGATCTTTAAGTTTAATTTCAGTTTGTTACATTTAGATCTGTTTCTTTATTCTTGCTACGTAGATTAAATAAATTTTTTGCTTTTTTCTGTTTTATGAGCAATAGATACGTTCCATGTTGAATTAGAAGCTATCTTCTAAAGATCTTTATCTTGCTGTAGCTTTAATTATGAGAATTAACAGCTATCTGTTCTTTCCTTACGTTATTTGTTACAGCTGATTGCTCATCCCTTAAGCGTGTTTCCTGCAGGGATAGGTAGATTTACTCCGGTTCCTAGACTTAGACCTGTTTTAGTTGCATCTAGATCGAATATAATTTAGGCACTTGCATCTCATTTAAAAGACATAAAACCCAAAAGAAAGGTGGATCGGGCCATAACCGGTAGAATTGGATTTAAACTCCAAACCCACGGTTGCCGGAACCGCTAACCGGACAGATTCCCTACACCAAACGGGAGATAGTCTAATTGGGACCATCTCTCGGGGAGAATCCCTTTCTGATTGATGCTACGATATCCGAGGCATCAACATGACTATAAAGGTTGTGATTTTACCCCGATACAGATTCTATGGTGTTTCACTGAGTCGTTAACCTCCAGAGATGGGTTGAGCGGAAATTGGTTTGAACCTATCCAAATCATGTGGAAATACCTTATTTTAGTCAACGCAGTATTAGAGCGCTTATGAAGATACCCTCCCATTATTGATTGAGATCTAGAACTAATGTAACTACATACATCAAAGGATTTATGGATTCCACTACATCTATACATTTTTCTGTTGATACGCGGGTGTTCCATTTCATTCGGAGAAATTATTTCAATTAGAAACAATTTTCATTTCACTCGAAAAGGTTTCAATTTTCCCAAGATACGACCATTTTACAAAATCCAATAATATACTATTTGCATTTATGGAATTTTTTTTTAATATTTTCTTATATTATTCGTAATTTAGCCTATTTTTATGTTAGATTCCTAGTTTTTTACCTTTCCATTATGTGTATGTTCTTTTTCATGTGTTCTCTGTGAACTTGGAAAATTAGAAATAGAGCAGAAAGGTTTTTTTTTTAACTATGTATGCTCTTTTTTGTATGCCTTGTGTGAACTTGACAAACAAAAAATGGTGAGAAAACTTGTATTTACCACGTAAGCTAACTAAGGTCTAACCCAAAATTTGGGAATTTCTTCTATTTTTCCTAGGTGGTTGTGTAAAATCATATGGAAGTCCAAAAGAAAGGATTTTTGGGTAGGCATGCTCTCCAACAATAACAACCCCATTCTACTTTATATTATTACAAAACCTTTTATTTATCTCACTTGGTTGAAAATAAATAATGTCTTGGGTTCAAGTTCTTTCTATTACTTCTTGAAAAATTTCGTGTAACTTTAAGTTATAAAATAACTTCATTGTAAAAGCATTTCCCAGTGTTTTATAAAAGTGGGCTACTTATTTTAAGAAAATGCAACTTATTTGTAAAAGTGAGCTTATTATCAAAGTTAGTAATGGGGGGATTATTTATTGCATTAAGAACCCATCACCACATGGTTGAACCTTTACCTACCAGTGGCTCCTTTGTTCCCTTTTTTCCTTCTTTTCAAAAGGAATAACTTTGACATATGAAGTCTGTTTTCAATGTCATTTTCTTAACTGCCTAGACATTTTTAGATATTTGCATCCAAACCATTAGTTTTTTTATTTTGAATCTATATAACATGCATATTATAATAAGGCTAGTCTAAGTTTCATTTTTCATACCAATACTAACTACTTCTCATGGAGAGTCCGGAGGATTCCCTACGAATTATAAGACTTTACCAAATTACGTTGGGAAAAGAAAAAAGCCCCACTAATATCGATAAGAAATTAAAATGGGATAATAAAGATGAAAAATCATGTGGATTAATTAGTATTTCCATCTCTAATGACTTATGATTCCACCCACAAGAAATTGATGCACTAGATGTAGCTTGGGAAAAGTTAGAAACCATATTTGGAAAACACAATGAAATTTGAGGTCCTCATCTTGAAAATTAGTTGGTTGAATTAAATTCAAGTGATTCTCTTACATTCAAGACTATTTATCTCAATTCAAAATATTTATACTCGCAGTTGAAGAATGAAAGATATCTATGCCAAAAAAGGAATGTATTTATGTTATTATTTCTAAGATTGTTCCTACTTATTACATTTTTGTATCTACTTTTTAAACCATTAAGGAAGCTCTGGGGGATGCATATAAGCAACCCACTCTTAAAGATTTTTTGAATCTTTGATTAGAGAGAAAAATAATATCTTGCACCTTGGAGTGATCAACAATGTAGGAACATCTAATAAATCCTTGTCGACACAATAGAAGGATAAATACAAGCATCCAAAGAAGCAATACATATGCAACAATAAGGAAAACAAGGGTTCCAAACAACATATTATACAAGTTCATGTGAACACTTGAGAGTTCTCATTTTTTTATAGGTTGCATTTAGTGGCTATTTTTACCCTTTAATCAAAAAGTGGTGCTACCTGTAGCACCATTGTAATACCCCATTTTGACCCTTAGGATATGTTAGCTTTTAATGTAAATGTTGTATACATGTGATGTATGTTTTCCTAGTGTGGAGCTCAAGGCCAAGGCCCCGCTAGTGGAAGCTCGAATTTCATTTAAAGGAAAGTATTAGACATTATGTTTTCCATCTTCTATTTAACCATAGAACATTGTAAAAATGATGTAAATAAACACCATGCAATAAAATACCAAAACTGGCTATGGAGGCAATGAATGAGAAGGGGCCATGTGTATCCACTAGGGAGTGGTGAGGGGGATGTGGGATTGAACCATAGGCTTCCATATGTCACCTTGAGAACCCATTTGACTTCCCTTGCTGACATTTAATTCTGTTGTAAGGAAGTGGTTGAAGAAAACAGTCCATGGCTTCAGTGGAGCATGGGCAGCACAGAAATTCGTATGGCAGGGTATGGGCTCTGTTTTACTTAACCCACAAGTCACTCTACCTCTTGGGAATCCTTCCAATCTCATTCCCATTCCATTTTTTATCACCCAACATCAATTCTCATCACCCACGAATTCCCAGTAGAGAGAAAAACAAGAAATCGCAACTTTGCAAGAACCCGCGTTTTGAAGAGCCAAAGACGCCCAGAATTGGTATTGGATAGTGAAATTCAATGGGGGATCCATAGGTATGAACCTTGGGGCGAATTTGGGAGCATTAGATACCCTGAATTCTATTGGAAAACCCAACTTTGATAGCCCAGAAACCCAGTGACGGGATTGAGTTATTTTGTTGCCAGAATGGTGAGGAATCCAAGTGTGGATGTTTGCACAGAGGATGGGATTGCTTGAATTGAGCTTGAGATGTCTGTATCTCTGTGGTTGAGCTCACGGTCTTAGCATCCTCATCATTTCCTTCTTGCATGCTTGATAAACCCAATTGTGTGCTGGCTTAGTGTTGATGTATATGTAACTTCGAAATGTATTTCATCTGTGTATTTTATATATATTTATTTTACCCTTATAAGAGATGTGTCATTCCTCTCTAAGGAAGTGTCATCATGTGGATTGACAAGTGTCGCAAGTGTGTGTACTTGCCAATGGGTTATTAGACCACCATGTGTGGGGTCGGCCCTGAAATATATATATTATAATGTGGATGTATCTAGCTAGACAAGTCGGCCCCATAAGGTCACTAGGCAAACAAATTAGTATAAATAGAGATCAGGTGATCTCTATTTAGATCACTCAGAAAAGTATCTCACTCTCACTCAGAAAGTGGCGCACTAGTGAGGAGGAGGATCATCTTCTATTATGATACTATCTCAGTGTATTTTGGTTGTAATTTGGGTGAGTCATTTCTCTCTCTATCTCTGAGGTAGTTGTGGGGTTTTTCACCTTAGGGTTTTCCCACGGAATCTCTATGTCTGTTGTCTCTCATGCTTTTGATTCTTGTGATGCTTGTCATGCTTATTGTGATTGTCATGCATTGATATACTGTATATGTTATTCTCTCAACAAAGATCCTAGATTATTGTGAATTAATGATCAAAATTTAACATGGTATCAGAGCTAACCTGAGAAGAAGACATTTTGCAGTGACGAAAACTTGAGTTTCTTTTTTATTAGGTTTCTCTCCACATATTTTGGAAAAGCAGTATAGTAGATTGACTCTCCTCATCAAGGCGCATCTATCTGTCCAATCAGAATTCAATTCCGAGCATTTTCAGATTTGGCCCTAAAAACTAGGGTTTCCACAAAAATAGGAATTTCTGAAATCCGAAGACAGAGCTGGAAGCTCCTTGCAAAAATCGAAGTTTAGAGCTTTGGATCGAGATTTTTGGTTGGGTAGATCTCCAGGAAACTCAAACCCTAATTCAGGGCTCTCCCTAGTGAACTCGGGAGGACAAAAAGGCAAATCTGAAGGGTAAAAATTTTCCGATCTCAAATTATGAATACACCAGGATGATTAGCTCATCAAGGCACATCTTTCTATCCTTTCAGAAAATTGAAATTCACATTTTGAATTTTTAGGGTTTTTCGACAAACCCTAATCCGGGACCAGATCCAGTTTTCAGCATTTCAAGTGGTAAGATCTAAATCTTTTCTATTTTGAAGTACTCTTTAAGATGTCTTACCACACCAAGCTTGAGGATAAGCTTGAAGGAGCCGATAACTTCTGAGCTTGGAAGTATAGGATTGGGTCAATCCTGGAAGAGAATGAGTTGGACTCATATGTGAAAGAAGACATCCCTATCCCAGAGGATGAAGAGGCCAAGATATTGCATAAGAAGAACTTGGTCAAGGCAAAGAGAATAATTGCTAATTCCATTAAAGACCATCTCATACCCCATGTGTCCTCTCTAAAGATACCCAAGGAGATGTTTGACTCTTTGACCAAGCTATTTGAAGGGAAGAACACAAATCAGAAGATGACCCTGTGGAACCAATTGAAAGGAGTAAAGTTTCAGAATGGAGAAACCATTTAATCTTATTTTTCAAGGGTCTCTCAGATCAAGGAACAACTAGAAGCAGTGGATGAAATGGTAGAGAATGGTGAAGTGGTGATGACCACTCTAAATAGCCTACCCAGGTCAGGGGGATTCCTTCATTCAAGGAATTTGTGCAAGGAAGAAGTTGATTTCCTTCAATAGATTGCGGGAAGAATGCTCTCAAGAAGAAGCTAGGCTTGTGGCCTGAGAAGAAGAGATGGGAAATGAAGATCAAGCTCTCACAGCACATGCCAGGAAAGGAAAGTCCAAGAAGGAATCATCTCATAACAGAAGATCCGCACACCACCATTATCATAAAGATAAGAAAGATCTCAGATGCTTCATTTGCAATGAGAATGGACACTTTGCTTCAGATTGTCCCAAGAAGAAGAAAGAAAACAACAACAACTTCAATAAGAAGAAGAAGAATAACAAAAGAAGATATCATGCTCATGCTGCCGAAGATGATGAACCCCCAAAGAAGAAGGCTAGGGTAGAAAGTAATAGTGATGATGACTCATCAAGTGAAGAAGAATATGTTTTAATTTATGCTCTCACATGTACTATCTCCCATGGTTGTAATGATTGGTTGATTGGTAGTGGGGCTTCCAAACACATGACTGGGTTTAAGGAATCTTTTGTGAATCTATCTGAACATGAATCACCCCATAAGGTGAAACTTGGGGATGATTATCAATACCCAATCAAAGGAAGTGGTGAAGCCTCCTACAACCTAGATTCTGGAAAATCTTTGAAGATGAAAGAAATCCTTTATGTACCTGGGCTCAAGAAGAACTTACTCTCCATCTCTGCATTGGATGCAAAAGGTATGAGGGTTGCATTTGTGGATGGCCAAGTCCTAATGTGGACAAAGGGAAAGAACATAGATGATGCAGTAGTGATTGGAGAGCAAGAGGGAGGTTTGTATAAATTGAAGGGACAACCTGAACATGCCATGGTACATGAATCCATGGAGCCAAGTGAACTTTGGCATAGAAGACTTGCTCATATGAACTATAGAGCACTTCCAATTGCAAGCAAGGCTGTAGAGGATCTTTCTGAAATCAAGACCAAACATGAAGGTGTTTGCAAAGGATGTGCAAAAGGTAAGAACATTAAGAAGGCTTTCCCAAGCAATGAAAGCAAGGCAAAAGACATCCTGGAAATCATCCACTCAGATGTATGTGGTCTTATGTCATCCAGTTCTCTGAGTGGGTATGTTTACTATGTTTCATTCATTGATGACTTCTCTAGGAAGACTTGGGTATACTTCTTGAAGAACAAAGATGAGGTGTTTGATAAATTCAAGGAATTCAAAACCTTGATGGAGAATCAAACTGACAAGAAGATCAAAACATTCAGATCCAACAATGGTGGAGAATTCACCTCAAGTTACTTCAAGAAGCTTTGTAGTGATTCAAGGATTAAGAGGGAGTTGACTGCTCCTTATAATCCTCAACAGAATGGAGTTGCAGAAAGGAAGAACAGAAATATCATGGAAGCAGCAAGGGCAATGCTACATGACCAGGATCTACCTATGCATCTATGGGCAGAAGTAGCTAGAACAGCTGTCTATGTGTAGAACAGAACACCCCACAAGATATTGGACAACAAGACACTAGAAGAGGTCTTTTATGGTAAGAAACCTGAAGTCAGTCATCTCAGAATATTTGGTTGTCCAGTATACACTCATGTTCCAAAGGAAAAGAGGACTAAACTAGATCCTTCAGGAAAGAAGGATATCTTTGTGGGTTACAGTGAAAGCTTGAGGGCTTACAGAATATACTTTCCAGGGTTTAAGAAGATTGATGTCAGCAGGGATGTGACATTTGATGAAAACTCAGCATTCTTTAAATCAAGGAAGGTACCGATCAAGGTTTATGAAGAACCTAAGGAAACTAGATTTCAAGACACTACCATGACTGAAGCAGTTCTAGAAGTTGGTTGTGAGTTTGAAGATCCGCAAGAACCTGTAGATCCACCCCATGAGGATAACTCTCACAAGAGGAAACCTGCATGGGATAGAGAGCTCATTCAAGATGTAGAAAGATTTGGCATTCCAGAAGAAGAACACAGAGCAAAGAAGAGAACCAGATCACATATCAACTATGTTGCTTTACTCTGTGACATTATGAACAAAGAGCCTTCCAGTTATGAAGAAGCAGCGGAAAAGAAAGAATGGAAGGATTCCATGGTTGAGGAATACCAATCAATAATGAAGAATGATGTTTGGGATGTTGTCCCAAGACCTAAAGAGAAGTCTATTGTGACTTCCAAATGGATCTACAAAATCAAGCATGCTGCAAATGGCAGTGTAGAGAAATACAAGGCAAGATTCGTAGCCCGTGGCTTCTCTCAGAAAGAGGGAATAGATTATGAAGAAACTTTTGCACCTGTAGCCAGGTATACTTCCATCAGAACAGTACTTGACCTGGCTGCAGCGATGAAATGGAAAACACACCAGATGGATGTCAAGACTGCCTTCTTGAATGGTGTAGTTGAAGAGGAAGTATATGTAGAGAAGCCACTCGGTTTTGAAATACATGACAGGGAGTCATATGTGTGCAGATTGAAGAAAGCCTTGTATGGCTTGAAACAAGCTCCCAGAACCTGGTATGGTAGGATGGATAGTTTCTTATCTAGTTTGGGCTTTACCAAGAGTAAAGCAGATTCCAACCTTTATTACAAGGTTGAGGAAGGGAATCCTGTGGTTCTACTCCTGTATGTGGATGACTTATTTGTAACAGGAGATGACAGATTGATTGCAGATACGAAGAGGAAGCTTGCTGCTGAGTTCGATATGAAAGATTTGGGAATGATGCATTATTTCCTAGGTATGGAGGTGTGGCAGAGTGCATGTGGGATTTTCCTTGGTCAAGGGAAGTACACAGGAGATATCCTGAAGAGATTCGGGATGATGGATTGCAAGGCCATGGCCACACCTATGGCATCGAATCTGAAGCTTCTATGTGATGCTTCATCTGAGCCGGTTGAAGTCTCTATGTATCGTCAGATGATTGGGTCCTTGATGTACCTGACAAACACGAGACCAGATATTTGCTTTGCAGTGAACACATTGAGTCAGTTCCTGACAGATCCGAGGAGTGTTCATCTGGTTGCTGTAAAGCATGTTCTAAGGTACCTGAAGGGTACAGTGGATTATGGGCTCAAGTATAAGGTGAATCAAAAGTTTAACCTGCAGGGTTTTGTTGATTCAGATTGGGTTGGCAGTGCTGCAGATAGGAAGAGCACATTTGGGTGTTGCTTCAGTATGGGATCAGGTGTGATCTCTTAGTTTAGCAAGAAGTGTTAGGGTTAACCTTGACTCGGGAATGAGTCAAAGGTGGTTAGGTCTAGCACATGGTTTTGGGCACATGGTTTGTTGTAGCCCATGGTATTGGCCGAAGGTATTGCATGCAAAGAAGCCTTTATAAGGCTTGGAGAGGCTCCATTGTAAAGTGGCCTGGAGGTGAGTGGGTGAGCTCACTTGGCCCGGATTTGCCGTTTAGGTCAAGGGTAATGAAGATCTTCATTGGGTGCTGGTTTTCCCTGCATAGGGTTTCCAGGATAAATTATGTGTCTCTATTATGTGATTGCTTGTTTGTGTTTATTTCTCTCAAAGAGTAAAATATATATGCTCATGTAAATACTAACAAATGGTATCAGAGCTTGGTTGTGCTCTTAAAGAATGTTGTGAGTGTAGAAGAAGATCATCATAGATCTGTCGGTGCCATAGTTGCAGCCTGAACAATTTGCGTCCAGTAAAGGGCATGAAGGAGCAGAGTTGAATGCAGAAGTGATGCCTGCGTGAAGTGCAGATCCGTGGAAGAAAAAATGAAAATTTGTTCTGACTAGATCGGGTTGTGGCCGCATGAGATCTGTTGTCAATCCAGATCTGTGTTGATAGAAAGAAGGTCGTGGGATTGTAGAACCCACACGAGAAAAATAAGGATTCTTGGTGAAAAGAGAAGCTTCTATGCTTCTGCGTGAAAACCTATTTTCCAGAGTTGTGAATGCGTATATGTTGTCGGCCAAGAGGAGAAACTTGGCCGCAAGAAGAAATCCTCCACCAAGGGCGTTGTTATTTTTGGGGGGAGCAGAAGTGAAGATGCCCAGTTTGCTGATAAACAATAGTGATCTGCCACCACCGAGAGGGAGCCGCGCCACCACCGAGAGGGAGCCGCGTGAAAGCATAAAGGAAGGGTCGTCATGGGAGGGCCAGCCTGTAATCCTGCTGAGGAGCCCGTTTGTGGGTTGTAGCCGGTCCCGTGGAGCAGTGGAGAGCTCGTGAAGGAGCCTGAAGCCCGGTCCCATGGAGCAGTGGAGAGCCCACATGAAGGAGCCAGCCCGTAAACCAGTGGTGAAGCCGGACGTGGAGAAGAGCCACTCGTGAAGGCTATGCAGTGGTGGAGGAGGTCGCTCAGAGAGAGAGAGCTTCCATCGTGAAGCCAGCGTGAGAGTTGTGAGCTAATGAGGAGTCCTGATGAGTGCAAAGATCCGTTGAAGGATGACAGAGTTGGTAATCCTGCAGAGGTGATCCAATTCATGAGGATAAAATGCCAAGAAGAGCCATCACGCATATTTTTTTGGCCCGGGTCACTAGTGGAGGACGTGGTTGCTTGCGTGAAGCTACCAGGAGACCTGAGATCGCAGCAAGGATTGGAGGATATGATCCATTGAGCTGGAAGAAAGTCGACTACATGTGGTCAAACCCTATATCTTTTCCAGATCAAATTCATGATATGTTGAGAAGAGAACCAATGTGGAGGCTACGTGCTTGAGGGTGTTGAGTGGAAGCACCATCATGTAAGAGGAAGGCTATGCAGGGAATATTGCTTGAGGCCACAAGAATGAGCATGCTCAAGTTGGAATGTGTTTGCAGATCTTTTGAGATATGTTCAATATGAGGTCAAAAGATACCTCTAATCGTGGTATTGGGCTTGAGAAATCTAAAGACCCATGATGCTTAAATATTTGCTTGTTCGTGCATGCCAATGTAGAGATGCACACTATATTTTGCAGGCTTAAATATCCATGAACATGTGGGTACCTTGGCTAAGCACGCGTTTGGAGCAGCTGAGGGCACACTTCGATTGAGCACAATGGCTAGAAGTATGGCGTGAAATGATTAATGATGAAGCCAATAGAGTGAAAATGGAGAAGACCTCGGCTGCTTGGTTTGGAGCTGTGTAGATTGAGCATGGAGAAGAGCACCACTTGATTTGGTCAACAAAGACATAGGCAAGTTGAGGTGCAGCCAGTGATGAGCAATGCCAAAGCATAAGAAAGCGAGCATGGAAAAGCGAGAGGTTGAAGCAACGGATGGTGATGGTGTAGTCACCATGAAGACACATGAAGAAAAAAAAAAAAAAAATTGAAAATGGAGTAGTTTGCATGTAAAAGGGCATATGGTTGTAAGACCTAATAAGGCATGCATACCCCTAGTAACTCACCGGTAAAGTCGAGAGAAAGACCTAGGTGATAGAGGGGTGTATGTGAGATTCCTCGGTTAAAAATTTGAGGGGGGTTGGTGTTTACTCCAAGTCAAGTTTAAAGGGGGGATTGTTAGGGTTAACCTTGACTCGGGAATGAGTCAAAGGTGGTTAGGTCTAGCACATGGTTTTGGGCACATGGTTTGTTGTAGCCCATGGTATTGGCCGAAGGTATTGCATGCAAAGAAGCCTTTATAAGGCTTGGAGAGGCTCCATTGTAAAGTGGCCTGGAGGTGAGTGGGTGAGCTCACTTGGCCCGGATTGGCCGGTTAGGTCAAGGGTAATGAAGATCTTCATTGAGTGCTGGTTTTCCTTGCATAGGGTTTCCAGGATAAATTATGTGTCTCTATTATGTGATTGCTTGTTTGTGTTTATTTCTCTCAAAGAGTAAAATATATATGCTCGTGTAATTACTAACAAGAAGCAGTCCTACGTAGCACTGAGTACTGCTGAGGTAGAGTATGTTGCAGCATGTTCAGCTAGTTGTGAGGCAGTATGGCTACGGAAGCTACTATCTGAGTTATTTGATCTCCCGTTGGATGCTACTAGTATCTTCTGTGATAACCAGAGTTGTGTGAAGCTGTCTGAAAACCCTCTGTTTCATGATAAGTCGAAACACATAGAGATCAAATATCACTATATCATGGATATGGTGCAGAGAGGAGCTGTGAAGCTCTTGTATGTTGCGATGGACGAGCAGATTGTAGATGTGCTGACGAAGCCACTAGCCAGGGTGAAGTTCGAGTACTTCAGAGAGAGGCTTGGTGTTCTTCAGATCGAGGACACTTCAAGGAAGAAGTGAAGGACACATTTGCTGAAGCCATTCCAAGCATGTTGGAAGGAGGATCCTTCACATGGCTGTGGATGTAAGCACTGGATGATGAGCATCAGGATGATGTTCTGGTTTCTGCTGGATATGATCAATTGGATCATTTTTTTGTATGTATGTATGCATCATGTTGGATGCTTGATATGATCAGTTGGATCATTTATATGTATGTACGCATCATGTTGGATGCTGGATATGATTGGTTGGATCATGAGTATGTATTTTGTATAAGCATCATGTTGGATGCTTGGACCATGTATCTGTATATGTATCAAGAGGATACATTGTATGATCAGGTGAATCATGTATGGTGATATGTATCATGTATTTGTATTTGTATTAGGTGGATACACTGTATGATCAGGTGGATCATGTATGATGATATGTATCAGGTAGATACTTGGTATGCATCAGGTATATGCATTGTATGATCAGGATGATCATGGATGACAAGCTTCAAGATGTTGCTCCAGATGACATGTAGCAGGATGTTGCAGTGATGATGATCAGGATGATCATGTGTACATCAGGATGATGTATGGTGAGTATCAGGTTGATACTTTGTGGCCGTGGAACAGGTTGTGCAAATAAGCATGTAATTTGTGCCCTGGGAGATTTGCAAATGGTCTTTCGAGGTTTTGACTATGGCATGCAATTCGTACCCTGAGACATCTGGAAAATGCTCTTTCGAGGTTTTGCTTGGGAGGATATATAATTTGTGCCCTGGGAGATCTGCAGATAGTCTTTCGAGGTTTTTCCTATGGCATGTAATTTGTGCCCTGGGATATTTGGCAGATGCTCTTTCAAGGTTTTGTCCTATGGCATGTAATTTGTGCCCTGGGAGATCCGATAGGTTGAGCCGTATGCTCGTAATCAGTCCTAGGATGCTCTTTCGAGGTTTTGCCATGACCACATGTAATTTGTGCCCTGGGAGATACGATAGGTTGAGCCTTGTGCTCGTAATCAGTCCTGGGATGCTCTTTCGAGGTTTTGTGGTGACCACATGTAATTTGTGCCCTGGGAGATCCGATAGGTTGAGCCTTGTGCTCGTAATCAGTTTTGGGATTCTCTTTCAAGGTTTTGTGGTGGGGTCACATGTAATAAGTCCTAGAGATCTGGATAGGATGAAAAAGGCCTCAGATGCTCTTTAGGGTTCTTGCTAGTCAAGAGACTCTTTTAAGGTTTTGTGACGCACGTAATAAGTCCTGATATTTCCACAGTATGGCCAGTGATGATGAAGACCTACAGGTGGCAAGCCTACATCTAGTATGAAAAAGGACTGGCTCTGTAGAACTTCCTATGACGAGTACAGTCAGAGATTGGTTGAGATAGCAGCAGCAGTGACGATGATGATGACGATGATCCCTAGAAGAAGACTTGTCTAGCAGATCTGTGTTGAGAAATACCTTCCTAGTTAAGAGGGAGTGTTGATGTATATGTAACTTCGGAATGTATTTCATCTGTGTATTTTATATATATTTATTTTACCCTTATAAGAGATGTGTCATTCCTCTATAAGGAAGTGTCGTCATGTGGATTGACAAGTGTCGCAAGTGTGTGTACTTGCTGATAGGTTATTAGACCACCATGTGTGGGGTAAGCCCTGAAATATATATATTATAATGTGGATATACCTAGCTAGACAAGTCGGCCCCATAAGGTCACTGGGAAAACAGATTAGTATAAATAGAGATCAGGTGATCTCTATTTAGATCACTCAGAAAAGTATCTCACTCTCACTCAGAAAGTGGTGCACTAGTGAGGAGGAGGATCATTTGCTACTAGGAGACTATCTCAGTGTATTTTGGTTGTACTTTGGTTGAGCCATTGCTATCTTTATCTCTGAGGAAGTTGTGGGGTTTTTCACCTTAGGGTTTTCCCCACGAAAACTCTATGTCTTTTGTCTCTCATGCTTTTGATTCTTGTGATGCTTGTAATGCTTATTGTGATTGTCATGCATTGATATACTGTATATGTTATTCTCTCAGCAAAGATCCTAGAGTATTGTGAATTAATGCTCAAAATTTAACACTTAGCATGACCGTTTGAGTGAATCCATGGTTGTGAGTGAGTCTGTATAGTTCCTCCTTAGTGGATACACAGCCCAGCTCGAGGGTGATCTCTCAGCTGAAAGAATATAGGCTGGACAGAGATCTATGGTTGGGTGGAACATTGCTCTCATGTAGCCAATTTTTTGGACGTTTGCATTTCAAGATAAGTATTCTCTGTAGATTAATTTATTTGAATTATGTGTTCAACAATGTGTTAATCATGTATGTTAAATTACTCATGTTACTTGGATGAAATGATTATCTTAAGTTAGTTGGCATGATGCCTGTGCATAGCTTGAGAATGGGATGGATTATTGTATGACTATTTCATCATTCTTCCTGGAAGAAATAGGCCGATGCATCTCCTTCTTCTTGTATTTTATTATGGTTATTCCTTTGTGTCTATTAAATGAGTTATGTTAATTCTATGTTCCGTAATGTCTTAATTAGTTACTATTGTTTATATGTTGAATGCATGATGAAACTATGTCCATCTATAGTGTTTAATTCCGCTGTGCTTATTGAGTACGAATATGTATGCACAAGTTTTTATTTAACCATGCATTTCCTAAACATTTCGAATGGGGCTAAGATTGCTAATAAGCTCGGCATGTAATCTGTGTATATCATGAGAATGTGATTGCTTCCTCGCATTATAATTCATCACCTGTTTGTGAATGGTATGCTGATGCATTCCATTCTAGCTGTGTGTTAATATGTTTAATTCCGCTATGTAAATGAATTGTGCATCTTATTTTAAATGGAAAAAATTTATCATTATGGCTTGGGGATGAATTAGACACCCCATATTGCAGTCATGTTCCCTCCCTTGCATTGGATAGATGGAAGGGGGCGTGACAACCATTTTTTTTCGAGGCTAAAATTACAACTTTTTGGAAACCCTGACTGGTGTCGATGCAATTAAATCCTAAATAAACCACTAAATTAAGAAGTGGTGCTATCGGTAGGACCCTTTTTTGGGTGGATAAAATTATGACATTTTGAAAATCTCAACCAATGTTAGTGCAATTGAACCTCAAAATCTATACCCAAATAGAAAAGTGGTGCTATCAGTGGAGCCCCTTTATTTCGTTGGGTTACAATTGCATTCATTTTGACACCATGCATGGGGAAATTTTTCCTTTTAAGTTTTAAATAACTTTAAAAAGGAGAGAGAGAGAGAGAGTTTTTTTTAAATATCTAAAAATAAAAAAATTAAATGAATTTCATTAAAAAAGTTAAACAAAAGATAAGAAAAAGACATTTTAAAAAAGTAATATGTCCGATTTTTTTTTAATATATGTCGAATTACAAAAATAATAAATATTAAAAGAATTAATTTATTTTACAAAGAAACAATATTAAAACTTGGTCAAGCCAAAGGAGACCACTCTGGAGACTCCAAAACTTGAGTGAGCCAAAGGCATCACGAGTGTCTCCAATGCAATCTTATCAAAACCTTCTCCAACCACCGAGACAATTAGGTGTGAGGGGATGAGAGAACCTAGGACTTACCATTCCAAATGCCTTGTTCAGTTTGTGTTGGTTCCCTTCTAGTCCACGCAGAGAGACCCTCCATACCTGTCCTAGAAGGAAGCGAGAAGTAGTTAGGACCTGGAAAATTAATTTAAAAATGGAAATAAAACTGGGAAGTTTCAGTGTTAAACATGAACATAGTTACTTGTAGGATTTTCTTCTACATCGCCTTTGTATTCAACCAGACATTATCGTGGCCAGGAGCATAGCTCAATCCAGGTGCAACCACCTCACAAATAGATCTAAAACCCTCTTAGCCAAAATACCAAGCAAACCCATGACTTGACAAATTTTGTGTAACACTCGCTAAGGCCTTAGTCCAGCTGGCCAAAATCCATTTGACTACCATATGCGATATTAATACATCCAACCACCACGATAGGGCCCTTTTGCGAATTAGAAAACTATATAGTATGACCGTGTAGGTCCAATGCTCTTGGTCAATTACCATTAAAAGAGAGGCCTCAACCTTTACACGTTTAGCACAAGGGGTGACTTCACCTTGAGAGTTTTTACATATTGGATTTACGCAAATGATGGCCATAGAAGAACACCTACAAGGAGATGACCAATAGAGATGAATTAGCAAAATCACTAAGTAAGTCCATAGGTTTCAATCATTCACACCTTACCTCTCGGCGACTCTGCCAAGAGTGATTAGATCAACCCCAAAAGTTTCAGGGTATTTCAACCTCTCTCATCAAGTTCATCATGCCTGAGAATTGACATTTAGACAATTGAGATTTAAAACGTACATTTAGATCATATAAGCAGAAAAGAGACTGCTAGTATTATTTCATGGCTGAACTTTACACAAACATATTCATCATAATTACTTCCGCAACAAAAGCAAGACCGATAAAAACTACCTTGTTAGAATTTTCCTAAACACTTAGATATTGTATGCAAGAACCAATACTCTTCACATTGCTAAACATTAATTCTATAAATATACAATATATGTCAGGAAAACTTGCAAGAAGAAGATTTTTTTTTATTTTCACTAATTTAGGGACATTACAGCTATGGTTTTTATTAGGGTTTATTTGTGGATTTATTTAGGAATATTAAGGTAGCAAGTAAACTAACCAACAATTTTTTACAAAGAAACCAAGAATAATCAGGCTTTATTCTCCTATTTCTCTTTGGTATGCCAAATAACTACTTTCCTGAAATAAAATAGAGTTGGAAATGAAATAATTAAAGCATAACTAACCCCTTTCTCCAATGAATGCAAAAATAAATAAATAAACACCAAGTAGATTCATCATTTCTTTGTTGATGAGAAAGTGAACTTGGAAGACACATAAGGTTTACTGGTGTTATAAGTGGGTGAGATACATTAAGTAGGCTCTGTATCTTATACAACAATTATATATATATATATATATAAAGCTACAAAGTATAATAGGAAAAAAAGACAAATAACAAGTAGAAAAGAGGATTAGAGCTTAATCTATGTATCTATGTAGTGCTTCTCCTCTTATGAAAATAAAATAGGATATGGTAAATCTAAATGAAATGAAACAAGAGAAACAAAATAACTATATAACTTAAGATAAATCAAACATTACTACATTTGGTGTCTGAATTTGATGCGAGTTTGATGCATTTTTTTGCCAGTTAAATGTTGAAGAGAAAACTAGAAAACGTTGGTTCAATGCCATTGTATTTGTACTGCTTATTCAATGTTATAATTTCAATCAAATGTCACTTAAATTACATTATAAGGATGTTAAAAATATATCTTAAATGAAACTTCTTTTACTAAAATATTTCTCAAGTGACATTCATTGGATGTTAAAAATTGTTCCTTAAGAGACACTTCATGGACTACAAATGTCACTTAAGCAACATTCATTGGATTTACAAATGTCCCTAAGTGGTGTTCTTTAGAAGTTGAAAATTGAAAATATGTCACTTAAGAGACATAGATTCGACATTTATTCTATATTTATGATGCTTGACAATTCTCACCATGTTTGGGTCCCCTCTGAAGTCTGTCCCATCATACAGGTAGTCCTCCACCATGAGGAGCTGTTAAGCAACATATGTTTAATTTAAAAAAAAAAAATTGAGGTTTCTTTTGGTCCGCCCATCAATTGTTTTCCAATAATGAAACATTGTTATATGGTGCAACATGATTTGAGCCTAAACTACTTCGCTCGCATAATTATGAGTCTCCTTTCTCTCTTCTAGAAATGTTTATTAGGAATAGACATTGAAACTACTCATCATTGCAACTAAATTGGGTTTTAGTCCTTCCAGTCTCATTTACCAAAGTAGTTATAAAGAATCATTATAATAACTTTATGATGGGATTGGCAATATATAGTTACTTTATGTTTTAGAATTATTTTGGAATGATCTGTGGGGAAAGTGAGGCTGAAGGTTTTACGGTGATTTGAAGTTTCTCTATTTTTGGTAACGGTGTGGGGTCTCTATTGCGGCCTCCTTGGTATGCGGGATGGAAGGACATGGGTACGGCCACTGATGGTGAGGCCTTGTCCTCTGTTGGGAACTTGGAAAAAGGAAAACAGACAACTAAAGATACTACCCCTGGAAGTGGGCCTGGGACCATTGAGGTTGGAACCAGTGGTGTGGTCACCTCGACACAGACAACGATAGAACCAGAAAGCCTGGGCAATGTCTGCCCAAGGCGCTCAGAATTCCTAAACTCTTGATAAAATCAGAGAGGATCAGAACTGATATTTAGCACATAAAAGAAGATGCCCTCACTGGAAAATTTGTTGGGATCTGGCCAGCTGAGAAAGCACTGGTGTGGTGGATCAACACAACCTGGAAGCCTCAGGGACATTACGATCTCCAACTGGGAGCTAAAGGTTTCTTTACCGTGATCTTCTTTAATGAAGAAGACCGTACAAGGATTTTTGACAATGGACCATGCTTCTTTAATTCAGCGGGACTATATCTTCGCCCTGGAAAGAAAGGTTCAACCCAGACAAAAAAAATTTAACCATCGCCCCAGTCTGGATAAGACTCTACTCCTTACCTTCTGAATACTGGAAAAAATAAATACTAACAGAGATTGGCAATGAGTTGGGGGTGTTCGTAAAAGTCTCAGAACAAACCAAGAAGATGCGGTATACTTCTTATGCTCGTATATGCCTCTATTTGGATATCTCCAAAGATCTGTCGACAGGAATAGACGTTACCTGGGAGGATGAAGATTGGTTCCAGGCTATTGATTATGAACATATCCTGTTTCGATGCAGGCGATGCCATGAACATGGGCATCTATTTAGGGATTGTCCGCTTAACAAATAGCTAGCAGGAAAAAATGACTCTGAAGGAAAAGACCAAGAAGGATTCAAGAAAGTTACTAGCAAGAAAAGGCAAGCCAGGAAGGTTAGAGGCCCTGAAATACACAAGAAGACCATGATCCACAATAGGTATGAGGTCCTGCAATCAGGAGAGGAAGAAAAAGAAGAGGAAGTTATTTCTACATAGGGAAAGATCGAAGCAACAAATAAAGAACAAAAAGATGACCACGTTACTCTTAAAGTTGAGGCTGATGCTCAAGGCTATGCAGGATCCTCACAAGAGGAAGGCGGAGATGAAATGGGACTGGAAGATCTAGATTTGGAAGGTCTGGAGGTGGCATGCAAAGTTGAAAATCCATCACACCTCATCAGGTTTCACTCCTGGAGAAAGCAATTATTAAGTCCAAGAACCGAAAACCTTTGGGGGTAATTTCCGAATCTCTCAAAGAGAACAATGGGAAAAAGATAACCAGACGTGAGAAAAGAGGCAGACAAAGTAACATGCAAAGAATTCAGATCATAGGAAGGAACCTGGTGGCCTCGGGACAGTATCCAACCATTGACGCAGCTCTAGCACCCTCCAACCTCAATCGGTTATAAAATGCAGATTACATCTTGGAACATCAGAGGATGCAAGAGTATCCTAAAAATCCACCTCTTACGACGGAAAATTGAATTAGAGAAACCTGCTATTATTTTTTTTCAAGAAACTAAGTGTTCGGAAATGGAACTCCAAGCCATTGGGCACAAACTATGGAAGCACTGCAAGTTGGTTGCAATAGATGCCACTGGAACGGCCGGGGGAGTCGACATTCTCTGGAACCCTAAAGAAGTAAGTTTTTCTGATTGGATGGCTTCAAAGTTTATCTTATCGGCTGCTTTTCATATTTTAGGAACCAGAGTTAGAGGTTTTTTGTCCAATTTCTACGAACCTTCTTTGGCGAACCAAAAGAGTTCCTTCTTGAATTCCATTAAGAATATTAAAAAAGAGACTGGTGACAGACCTTGGATAATAGGGGGAGATTTCAATCTAATCAGAAATCTTGAAGAAAAACGTGGAGGTCGACGTTGTCTTCATCCCAGTAATGAGGAATTTTCAGAGGTAATCGAAAATCTGGCAATGATTGATGTTAAAACCTCCAATGGCATATATACATGGAATAATAAAAGAGGAGGAGACAGAAGCATTGCTTGTAGACTAGATAGGTTTCTGGTCTCTGAATCCATTATGATGGGAGGTGGGGTTCTGACTGCGGTTGTGTTGCCTTCGGTGGGCTCGAATCATTGGTTGGTTTGTCTCGAATGGCACAGGATAGGAGAAAACCTCCGTCGCCCATTTAGGTTTGAGCAATTCTGGTTGCTGCACCCTAACTTTTCTAATCAATTACGCTAGTGGTGGCAGACTTGTGACCCTATTTTGGGAACTAAGATGTATCAGTTCCAGCAAAAATTAAAATACCTCAAAGGAAAAATAAAGAGGTGGAATAAAGACATTTTTCAAAATATTTTCCAAGGTAAGAAGATCCTCAACCTAAAACATCAGGAAATCCAAAAGGATGCCATGGCACAGGGGTATACTACAGAGTTAAAAACCCAGGACCAAAACTTTTTGTAGGATCTCACTCTCAAAGATCAACAGGAGGAACTCCTTTGGAAGCAAAAATCCCGTAGCCGTTGGCTAAAATATGGTGAGCGTAATACCAAGTTCTTTCACAAAGCCACCATCCAACACCGTCATGGTAACAAGGTGGTTAGGCTCAAGAAGGAAGATGGAACAGTAGTGGAAACGCAAACCGAACTTGAGCAGACCTTAAAAGATCGCTTTAAAGACCTTCTGAATGAGCCAAATATCAATAGACAAACTAAAAGGGAGAAGGTTCTTGGCCACATCCCAAGATTGGTCTAGGAGGCCCACAATAAACTTCTTATGGGGACCATCTGCATGGAGGAACTTGATGAAGCCATCAAACAAATGGCAGATGACAAAGCACCTGGACCGGATGGCTTTACTACAAACTTCTTCCACTCTTGCTGGGATTGGCTGAAGGGGGAGGTCCTGTCCATTGTGGAAGATTCTCGGCGAACCAGGAATACTCTTAAAGCTCTTAATGCTACCTTTCTCATGCTTATACCCAAGGAAACGGGAACTGAGGATCCTGGAAAGTTTAGACCCATAGCTCTTTGCAATGTGATCTATAAAATTATTACCAAGGTTATAGAAAACTGGCTGCGACCTCTTATTCCGTTAATTATTTCTCCGGAGCAGGCTAGGTTTATGGAAGGACGTCAAATTATGGATGGAATTATTCTGGTTCATGAAGCAATTCATTCGCTCAAATGAGTGAAAATCCCAGGTATGCTCCTAAAACTAGACTTATCAAAAGCCTATGATAAACTAAACTGGACATTCATGGCAGAAATGTTAACAGCCTTTGGTTTCAGTAACATATGGATGGAATGGATCATGAGTTTGGTTTCATCCCCATTCTTTTCAATTTTGGTCAATGGCAATCCCTCACAACCTTTCCCCGCAACCCATGGAATTCGGAAGGGGGACCCCTTATCCCCATTCCTCTTCATTATCATGGCTGAAGGCTTAGGAAGAATGATACGAGCGGCCCAAGAGAACAATGTTATTCAGGGTTTGGACTTGGGGGAGGGACTGGTCCCTCAAACCCATCAAAAATTTGTTGATGATACTATGATGATGGGACCTTCCTCGGTTCAGGAGGCAAGAAATATCAAGGATATTCTTAACACCTTTTTCAAGGGCAGTGGTCTAGAAATCAATAAAGAAAAATCGAAGGTGTATTTCTTCAACACTCCCAGAATTCATCGCAGAAATATCCTCCAAATTTTGGAATTCTCTAAAGGACTCCTTCCATCGAAGTATCTAGGGGCACCCTTGTCGGAATCTACCATCCAACAAATCTCTTGGAAATACCTTCTAGATAAATTCAAAACCAAACTAGAATTATGGACGTTTCGTGCCCTGAATTTTCCAAGTCGGCTCATTCTATTCAAGTCAGTGTTACAGGCCTTGCAATTTACCTGTTCTCTATGATGGCAGCTCCCAAAGCTGTTCTGAAAAAGATCCATAATTTGCAAAAGAACTTCTTGTGGGTGGCACCCCCGACTAGAGGAAATGGGCGTTGGTGAATTGGAATACTCTATGCACCCCTAAAAGATTGGGGGGCCTTGGTCTTCGGGACCCGGTGTGTATTAACAAAGTCTTAGGAGCTAAAATATGGTGGAGATGGGTCACCCACAAAGATTAACCACGGGAACGTCTTTGGCACCAGAAATACACCCCAAGATGGCCCAAATAAGACCTTATCAGATTTGGAGAAAAACAACCAAGATCTAGTATTTGGAAGCTTGCCTAGGAGAATCGTGATTTAGTCAAACATCACAGCTTCTGGGAGGTAAGAGATGGTGACTCTGCTTCTTTTCTGCATAATGCTTGGCAGCAACTCCCAAGACTCTCTAATGGGCAGGACAATCAAGAGCTGTTTTTATATTTATAGAGTATCCCATGGGAGAAAGTCAAGGACTTTTGGGAAACATGTCCTGAGGAACTACGGTTTAGACAGTGGAAATCAATTCAATGGTGGAAGACATTAATGTTAGAAAAATAGGATCGCAGATCAATAACAATAAACAGAAATGCAAATATAATCACACATACACATTACAAGAGAGACACAGATATATCATGGTTCACCCAACTTGGGCTACGTCCACACTGAATTTGCCAGTCATTATTATTACCATCCAGCAAGGTGAAGGGATACAACCTGTAGCACAACCGTTGCACTTCCTCTTCTCTGTTTCACAGTCTCTCTCCTGATATCAGAGATCTTTTCAATGCATAAAACCTAATACATCATCATCCCTAGCCGTATTACAATGTCTTTATTTTATAAGGGAAATACAATGGGAAAATACCACGGGATACCCAAAACCATGGGCCTGCAAAACAGCTGGCGAAAACAACCCCAAAAATTTTCTTCGGGGGTGTTGCCCCGAACCCCCATTTCTCAGGGGCACTGTCCCCAGACCCCCCAGCCAGGGGGGATGGTCCCCCCTGGAATCCCGTGGGGGGGCGATGCCCCCCCACTAGGGTGACTGTACAGTCCACCTACATATCATATAAAACTAGGGTACAAACACGGCTGATCCAATATCATCTATGAGACTAGAAGATCTGGCTCCACAACCAACACTTAACTCCCGAAGAAAATTTAGCTAATTTTTATGGTGAAATTACCAAACGGAAAATACCCTGGGCCTCTGGGCCGAAAAAAAATACGATGGGGTTATTCTAACATGGGGAACTTCAACATTGCCAAAGTGGTTGGTTGTTTGAATGGCCATGATAGGATTCCCAGGGATGACAAATGGAAAAAAGTCTAGGAATCGAACTAGTGGCCCAAAATTGCCACTTTCAGCTGGCTGTTGATTCATCGGTGAATTTTGACTTGGGAAAACATTCTTAAGAGGGGTTTCTTTGGACCTTCCTATTGTAGTTTGTGCACTAATGCGAGTGAAACCATTAATCACCTTCTTGACGAGTGCCCTCTAGCCTCCTTCTTCTAGAACAGGGGGGAAGAAAGATTCAGAAAAACGACTAGAGTCTTGGGCCGACCGGACCTGTCGCTGGCCAATTGGCAGACTAAACCCTTTAAAAATGAACTTATTAATAGAATCTAGGAATTGTTTCTGAGTTTTGTGGTTTGGGAAATATGGAAGGAGAGAAACCAACGAATTTTTGAGTACAAACAAAGAAACACGGAGACAATTTGGGAGGTTATGGAAAAGCATATCAAGGAAACGTTATACTCCAAAATTCCATACATGGAAAATGATAATGTAGATCCTGCAAAAAGAATAATATTGAATGACTGGGGCATTTATAACTCACCGAATGGAAATACTGAAGTGCTGTAGTGCAGAGCAATCTCCACTAGTCCCTATTTTTGGCAACCTCCTCTAGCTGATACTATGAAGCTCAATTTTGACGGTGCATCAAAGGTAACCCGGGGCCTGCACGATTCGGAGGAGCAATCAGAAATGCCCATGGCCTGGTTGTAGGAGTTTTCTAGGGTAACTTGGGGGAATCTACGAATAACTTTACAGAACTGGAAGGAATGGTTAATGGCATCAGTTGGGAACTGGAAAAAAACTGGGTACCTCTAATTGTTGAGGGGGACTCTAACATCCTGATCTCCATTGCGTGTCGAATTCAAAGTGGTGCGGCGGTTCTGAAGGTCTCTATGAATTGGATATGTGAAGGCATGCTCATGTAGCTTTAGGAAATTCTTAGCACCTCTCCAGCTATCAACTTCATTCATGTTCGAAGAAAAGGTAACAAGTTAGCTGATGAGTTGGCCAATTTAGTGGTTAAGGTAAGTGTTGCATTCAAAGCCAACACCTTGCACGAGATGGACAATCACGTGGCTAGTCACAGGTGTGAATTGATCACATCCATTGATCTCAGCCCTAATTCGAACACCACCTGCTCGGAGCATCATGAATCACATGGCATTCGGCTCAAAAGGACACATGCAGAAGGTAACACGATGCATGTCAAGTCTGATTATCCCTCCTGATGCAACGTATCCAGTTGGTGTCCTTTCACCTTAAGGAAGTTAAGGTGGTTGATCGCCGGGTTTTATAGCACAGGATTGACAGGCATTTTCGTGATATTTCACCCAAGCATCTGAAAATTTTGAGTAATTATACCATCATGAGTATTGGTAATGGCGGGTACAACGATGATGGCATTTATGACCCCAGCTATGACGAAAGGAATGGTAGCAGTAATTGCTGCAGGTTTATCATATTTCGAGCAGGTGAGATCATGGATCAGTACAGATCGGTTAAGTCGAGCACTCATGAGAATTTATGGAAGGGTAATTTTCCCATCTCTTGTTACAGGAACGAGGATTATAAATTAATGACGGAGGACAACAAGATTAAGAGTTGCAATTCGCAAATCCTTTGCTTATCCTTGCCTCCTGGTATGCTTTGTGATTTTAATTTGTGGATTAATTGGCTTAATTTTAACGGTGGTCTCTCGATGACACCCGGGTACATTTTCCTGCGCATTATGCATCCCCGTATCAGGATGAGAAGTCATCATGAGTCTGGTACAAATCCTGGGGGTAGGGGGAGACATACTGGTGAAGGTTCTTCCTCTCAATCCCATCCTTAGGAGAATTCCAACGCCCAGCGTTTCGACTAGACTCATTTCTATCTGGAGGAAACTCCGACAGCCATTGGTAACCAGATAGCATACCTCGAAATTGCTTTACTGGAAGAGATTGAATCTCGGTTGGGTTATCAGATTATTGCAAGCCCCTTCTAGGCATGCAGGATTCTTCTCGCCCATGAATTAGATGTCAGGGAGAACATTTCTCGTAATATGTAATATGTCATTGCAGGTATGAAGGAGAACCAACAAACTGAAATGGAGAACACTAGCGTTCTGGAAGCGTTGACGGAGGACCTCAGCATCCATCCTCCGCAGGAAGCCAGTCATGGAGTCTCTGATACTTCAAGCCCGGAGCAGTAGGTTGGTCGGGATCGACTATTTTTTTTGTATTTCTTTCACGAAGTCATGTTAGTTTTTTGTTTCGACCCATTGTGACTCGCTGGTTAGTTATGCTTCGTCTCTTTAGCGGGGCATGTTTCTAAACTATGTATCTTGGTCTGTTCTGTTATCTGGGTTAAGCTCTATGTTGAACCTCTCATGGTTTTGAGGACTATTAGGATATTCCTATACTCCATCCTAGTCCCACCAGTATTTTGATCATTTACATTTTCAGTCATGCATGCACCTTTAGGGTTTGCATGCATCCCAGTCATTAGTCCAACACTTAGCCCTCAATTAGCCAACCCCCAAGAGCTTCTCACTGATCAGTTTTAGCCCTCCAGTTGCTTAATGCACTCTTCTTCCTTGACTTTAGGAAGCAACTCACCCTCCCTCACCTACCAGTCCAGTTGTCTTCAGTTACACTCAGTTACACTTAGTTATAGTTAGTTACAGTCAGTTACACTCAGTTACACCTACCTGACTCATTTTGACTGATGGTTGATAGTTACTTGAGCATTGATGACTCCACTGATGATGATGAAGACTTCCAGATGTGCTCCAATGATACTAGTTGTTCTCTGATGACACTCCAGTGATCCTTTGATCACTCCATGAAGGCTAATTCGAATTGCCACCTTGGGCATTCGAATTCCTCATGCATTGTATTATTTATATGTCCATTTGTGATTAGTAATTTAGTGTGTGTGAAGTATTATTGCTTCTATCCGAGTTCTACTGTACCATATTATTCTGTTGCTCATTATACTGTATTGACCACTCTTCTTCTATTTTCTTGCTTAATCATAATTACTCTTGTAAGGTATACATCATCTCTTAGATCTGCAGTGAGGATTTTCACATGGTATCAGAGCATGTTGAGAGTATTGTTTATCTCCATTCTTGAGAGTTTTTTGCAGGTTATTACCAAGTTTTCGAGTGCAGCAGTTTCTGCATTTTTGCAGCAGTAGCAGTTGCAGTTATTCTATATTGTTTTTGCAGGTCTTCGACAGCTTCAATGTATGATTTAGAAGGAATCCCTCCTCTTTCTCTATTCAACTATGATGAATGGAAACTGAATATGATAGCATATTTAAAGAGCCATGATCTCTTTGATTGTTATTTTTAAAGAGAGTTCGAATCCTCTGAAGAGAAGATTGACTGGTTGAATAAAGGTGACATGGGCCTTGGAAATATGATGCTTACTATGCCTAAGTACATATTGTACCCTTTCATTATTTATATTGAAACTCCAAAAGAGATATGGGCTCACCTGGATGAAAGATTCGGCAAACAGAATGAAGGATTTGGTCCAAACCCCTTCAAAAGCAAGAAAAGTGATGCATTCGCTCCCCTTGATGGTCTCTCAAATCATGAACCAGTATCATCTCATATTGAAGTTGTTGACAAAGAACATGCAGATTCTCCACTCATGCTCAAACTTTCTTCTCTTTCAATTCCAGCTCACAATCTAGATATTGCAGAAGGTCCTAAATCCTCTCTTTCACCAAAGTGTGTTGGTTTGCATCATGATCACATGATTATTTCAGAGGTAAAATCAGCTATTGGAGGTAATGCATTCGCTCCTCTCAAGCAATCATCTCTTTTATACTACTATATGACCATTAATTCATACTTTTAGAAGGTTATTGAAGATTATGGTCATTTCCATTCGCTTGGGATAAATTCTCATGCAATTACTGGTTTTGATCTCACCTCTCATGGTTCAAAGGAGATCTCAAGAAACCATGATTCAAGTCTTGGATCTAATTTGGATTCTAACCAATTACTACTTGAGATAATTTCTCATGCATATGATAGTTTTTATCTCACCCCTGCTGGTTCAAAGGAGATCTCAAGAAACTATTCTTCAAGTCTTAAATCTGATTTGGATTTCAAGCAATTATTATTTGATGGTTCTTTTTGGCATAATCTCACCCATGATGGTTCGAAGGAGAAGACAAAATACTATTTGCGTATTCATGATTTTGATCCTACCTCAGCTGATTCGAATCACAGGTTCAAGGATCATCCTCATACTTTTGGATTTGTTCTCATCACATTCGATCTGAAGAGAAAGTACAAGCACATGTTTTTTGAGCATGATCCACTTCTTCCCAAGAAGAAGATACCTCCAGACATATGGCCAAGCATCACACCTGCTTTGTAATACCCCAATTTTGACCCTTAGGAAATATTGGCTTCTAATGTAAATATTCTATACACACGTTGTATGTTTCCCTAGCATGGAGCTCAAGGCCAAGGCCCCGCTAGTTTATGCTCGGATTTTATTTAAATTAGACACGCTTGATATTTTGTTACCCACGTGCTATTAAGCCATGGGATATTGTAAATTGATGTAAATATTTAATATTGAAATAAAATACGAAAACTGGCTATGGAGGCAACGAATGAGAAGGGGCCACGTGTATCCACTAGGGAGTGGTGAGGGGGATATGGGACTAAACCCTAGGCTGCCATATGTCATTAGGACAACCCATTGACTTCCCTAGATGACATTTATGCCTGTTGTAAGGAAGTGGTTGAGATTTCAGCCCATGGCTTTAATGGAGCATGGGCAACCTAGAAATTCGTATGGGTAGTTATGAGCTCTGTTTTCTTGCACAAGAAGTCACTCAACCTCATGGGAGGTTGCTTCATTCTCATCCCCATTCCACTGTGGAGGAGCAGCATCATTCTCCATCCAAAAAAATGAGCTCCCAGCAGGGAGAAAACCAGAAATCGCGACTGTGAGAGAACCCACGTTTTGGGGAGCCAAAAACGTCAAGATTTGGTATTGGGCAGTGAAATCGAATGGGGAATCCATTGGTATGAACCTTGGGGCAAATGTGGGAGCATGAACTACCCCGAAATCAATAGGAAAATCCAGTTTTTGCAACTCAGAAAACCAGTGACGGATTTGAGTTATTTGGTGAGCAGAATGGTGAGAAGTCCAGTTGGGAATGACTATGCAGAGGTTGGGTATGCTTGAAAAACCCAGTGAAGGCTGAGATCTCAAGGATTAGCAGCTGGACCTTTCTATGCCCATCCTGAAGAGCATTGGAGGGAAGAGTTTCCTGAGGGACTGTGTAACAGAGAAGGGGATCTTCCTTGTGTTGGATGTGGTAGGTAATGTGGGTGCCTGAGTGTTGAGTTCACTTGAGATGCCTGTAGCTCTGTGGTTGAGCACACTGGCTTAGCGTTACCCTCCTCTATCTTCTTGTATGCTTGATAAACCCAACGATGTGTTGGATTAGCATAACTGATGACCGAAACCATGGTGGTGAGAGAGCCCAGCTAGTTCTTCCTTAGTGGATACACAGCCCAGCTCGGGGGTGATCTCTCAGCTGAAAGAATATAGGCTGGATAGAGATCTATGGTTGGGTGGAACGTTGCCCTCATGCAGCCAGTCGTTGGACATTTACTCTTCAAGATAAGTATTCTTGTGAATTAATTTATATACAGTTTGTGTTCTGCAATGTGTTCAATCTGAATGTTAAATATTCATGGTAATCAAATTGATATGGAATCACCTTTATGCTTGAGATAAACATGTTGATGCATTCCATCCTATCTGTGTATTATGTTTAATTCTGCTGTGTTTATATTGAATTGAATCTGCACACAGAAGATTTTAATTGTTATGAAATTATGAGTAAAATATTGAGGCTAGGTCTTTACAAAAGCATGGTGTGTCGTTAGCATTTCCTTCCCTGCATTTGATGATGGAAGGGGACATTACATGCTTGAGTTTGGAGCATTTATTTTTCATGTGTGCCTTACAGTCTGTTTTTTGAGGAGGGGATATGTTTCCCATGAAATTTTCCCACTTCCTTGGTTTATTGACTGTTATTATTCATTGTATTGGGTGGCCTTTGGTCTTAGTTACCAGGGATGAGGATTGATTAAGGGGGGGTGTTAAGATATTCCTATACTCCATCCTAGTCCCAACAGTATTTTGATCATTTACATTTTCAGTCATGCATGCACCTTTAGGGTTTGCATGCATTCCATGGTTTGCATGCATCCCATTCATCCGTCCAACACCTAGCCCTCAGTTAGCCAGCCCCCGAGAGCTTCTCACTGATCATTTTTAGCCCTCCAGTTGCTTAATGCGCCCTTCTTCCTTAATTTTAGGAAGCAACTCGCCCTCCTTCACCTACCAGTCCAGTTGTCTTCAGTTTATACTCAGTTACACCTACCTGACTCAGTTTGACTGATGGTTGACAGTTACTTGAGAATTGATGACTCCACTGATGATGATGAATACTTCCAGTTGTTCTCCGATGATACTAGTTGTTCTTCAATGACACTCCAGTGATCCTTTGATCACTCCATGAAGGTTAATTCGAATTGCCACCTTAGGCATTCAAATTCCTCATGCATTGTATTATTTATATGTCCATTTGTGATTAATAATTTAGTGTGTGTGAAGTATTATTGCTTCTATCCGAGTTCTACTATACCATATTATTCTGTTGCTCATTATACTGTATTGACCACTCTTCTTCTATTTTCTTTCTTAATCATAATTACTCTTGTGAGGTATACATCATCTCTTAGATCTGCTGTGAGGATTTTCACAAGGACTTGCCTGCTTATTCCTTTTCTGTTGGTTTCGCCATGTCGATTAAGTGGAAAACTTGGTTTCCTCCATCCTCCCCTCTGGGATGGGTCTCTAGCTGGTTTTGGTTCTTAATGGACTTTTGTAACATTTTTGTACTATATGTTCCTTTTTTATTAATAGAAATATTACTCTCTCTTACCTACAAAAAAAAATATATATAGTTACTTTATGATGGAATTGGATTGGTCAACAACAAATAAAGAAAACCTACAAAGATGATATGCCAAAGTGTAATCTACTATAATGCCTAGGTTTTTCCCACATCCTCAATTTAAATTACAATATGTGTTACTATTGGGTGGTGAATATATTGAGCTCCATGAACCCTACAAAAGAAATGAGGATCCATATTTCAAATTACACAAATAAATGACCCATAGAGGTCATTCTTGATGACCCTAAGGTGTACAAATTTTGGTACACCTTAGGATCAATCTCAATGTCATATGGTGTCACCATGATGAGTACCAAAAGATACAAAAAACACTAGAATAAGGTCTACAATCACTTAATAAATTAATTATTAAACAATTCAATCACACATCATAGTGGAAAAGAGACAACATAAAAGTAAAAAAACATATATAAAAATGTTATACGGTATAAAACATTACATATAGTACATTAGTGTACAACATTCGATGTTGACCAAAAATATTATAACCTCTACTACAATATTTCTTTCTAGGTTTTTTATTTTTTAGAGGATCCATAATTATAACATTGGCATATTCTTATGATTCTCTTCTCAACCTCTTGATTCCATTGGTTCTCGAGAATGTAAGATACACCTTCATGTAGTTGTCCGAGTAGGTTCCATGTCATCTACACTTAAAGCAAACCATTTATAAATCACCTCATTCATATTATACATGAACAAAAAAATATAATTTTCTAATGACCTCGTTCATGGTACTTGATGTAGTAGGGTTAAATTCTAGTTGGTAAACACTTTTAGTCAATAAAAATGGCTCTTGATCCATATTGAAATCTTCATGTACTACCTACAATAACATTTGTAGTTATTATAGGACTAAACAAACAAAGCTTGTTTATAATTAACTATTCCAAATGTAATTTTGCACTTATATACCTCCTAGTTGACAACATAAGTGTTATATTCCTTTCCTTTTTTATCTCAACCAGGGATTTATACCCTCTGGTCAAGGAAACTTGTATATCCTCGATGGTAGCCACAACGCCAATTTTTTTTTACTATATACCATAACATAACACAATTTACTATGGAAATATTTTAAATTATAGTTGAAAAAGTCCACAGTGAAAAGTTTTAAATATTAGTACTTACATATATCTCCTTTACATTAACATAGCCTATTGGGCCACATTTTTTTTTTCAACCTTCTCCAATATGACTTGTGAGGCCTTCTCAATGTCTTTGAGTGCAGAAAATGTGTGAAGTGCATGTTAATGTTATTTAATTAGTATGATCAAATGAAAAGTTATAAGTTTATTATATGTTATATTATTATATATACCTTTGTGTCTCTTTAAATATTGGTTGCAAGGATCCATATTTTTTCATTTGCTTCTCCTGAGCATTCTTGATTAATGCAACCCACTCCTACATGATAATTAGTCTAATATGCTCATAATTAGGATAGCGACTAAGACTAGTGCAATAATTGTCTCACATTGATTTCAATTAATTCCACACCATCGTTTCAACCAACTTTTGGTTGAATATGGGACCAAACAAAGTGGTCATGTGTTTCATAAACTCCGTTTTCAACTATTTTTTTTGGTATTTATAACTTTTTTTAATTGTTGGTGCAAAAAAAACAAACACTTTTTCTTGAAATGCTTGATAGAAAAATTTATTCCCTGGCATCTGAATCATATATTTATATGATTAGATATATAATATGAACATTAAAGTGTTATTCATTGTATAAAATGAAAATAGGTTGATGGATTAGTAATTACCATGGAATTTTAATCCCTCCACTAGGACCATTTGACTATCCTAATGTCTTGTGACTCGTATAAACATTTCATGAGGGAGGAACAAGAGTAGAGGTTAGGGTATTACTATTTGGGGCCATAATAGATGACATGACACCAAAAATAGGTGTATAATAAGGGGTACTAGCAATGAAACCAGTAGTAAAGGAATCGGTAGTAGGCGGCAGGAGGAGAGGTTCTAGATACATATGCATGTCTTCTATTCCCAATGCTTAGAGCATATTTTCTCAAGACTATAAAAAATACACTCTATTTTAGGTACTTGAATTCATAAAAAAACAATGTATTATTCATTAAATCAATTGATTGAATACAATTTCAAATATTACATATGTTGAACTGATAATCTTGGAATAAATAATTATATTCTTTGATTGCATGTTGGAGTGATGTCAACCATAATTATTCGCTTAAGTTCAAAAATCCAATCATTATCCTATTTATAAGCCAACCATGGGGGTCATTCTAATTAAATATGTTTAAATTGTCACGTCCATGACTTAAATTCATTAAAAACAATGTCTTATTCATTAAATCAATTGATTGAATACAATTTCAAAAATTACATATGTTGAACTGATAATATTGGAATCAAGAATTGTATTCTTTTATTTCCTTTTGGAATGACTTCAATCACCATTACTCCATTAATTCCAAAAATCCAATCATTAACCTCCTTTTAATACAACCATGGGGGTTGTGATCATTAAAGAAGTCTAAATTGTCATGATCATGACAAAGTGATGTGAAAGCCTACAAAGAATCAAAACACATAACATTGTTAAACAACAATAAACATTGGATTAGGACACCAATAAATATTTATCATAAATAACATATGGTCATATAGTATTCAACCTTCCCATGGTCAATGAATTTCCCGTGATCAACTTGTGGCATAAATAATGGTATGTTAACTATATAAAATATGCATGTATGAAAACATGGATAAATATTTTCAATTCCCTTCATTTCCATTCTATAAATTTCATTTTAAGGCAAACATTAGATTAAAACACTCACTACATATTGTGATAAGAGTTACATTTGAGCTACGTGCTTTCAACAAAAATAGAGAATAAAGAGAATGTACTTTTAAAAAAAAAAATAGAGTTGAAAGAGGCTCAAATTACCCTAGTCAAAGGAATCAACAATGTACTTTATTATTTGCATATGAAGTACATTTATTACATTATTAAGTATCATCATTAAAACATACACATTCATCTTCCCAATAGGTGTACCCCACTGGCTTGTCACATGAATCATCATCCAACCATGAAGAGGATGACTATGCCATTTCTAATTTGAACTGAGCCATTTCTAATTTTGGTTGATTGGTCAAACTAAAATGATGCCATGGGGAAACTATGGTTCTCTTTTCCAAAAGCATTTAATTTCCAAGCATGTTCTTATAGTTCTATTCGATAAGGAATATGTGTCAAGGAGAATGGTAAGCATTCTATTGGTGTAGTTGAAATATATGGTAATGATGAATGTACATGTGCATGGTACATTCAAAATCATGTCTGAAATCATACCATTTTTGTGTTCCCATTATCCATGGTTGATTTGAATTGAAAGGAGATGTGTTGAATCAACATATACATCATAAAGCAGACAATATGCATAATAGGACTTTGGTGAGAATCCATTCATGATAGATCTGTGAATTTCTTCCTTTTATTCTGATGTGCAAAAAGGGATTATTTGAAAATCTTGTTCAATACAGAAAATAACATTTTCAATATTCAATATATGGAAAGGAGGTATCTCAATTATATAGAAGATACTTAAGATAATACTATTGCAAATGATCAAATTCAAACATTATTTATTAAATAATTAATATAAATGGTAAATCACAATTACCCAATTCGCTAATTTTATTCAAATTGTAATTGATCAATGACTTTTTCCATGCAACTATTGGTTTTATTACGCAAACCACAACTCTATTTCCATCATGCTCCTCAAACATACAATTAGGTAGCTTGTTTGTCCTTCCAAGATGTAAATTGCTTCTAAACCTAAAAACATTTCTTGGATATTTTAACCTTGTATTAATATATATAGAATATCCTTTACATTGATTGTTTTATTTAATTTTGTTATAATTTTCACAAATTCCATATTTGGGTATACTTGGTAGATACTGGACTATCCATAACCAATGTTTATATTCTTATGTTTGTCCAACATATTCAATCAATTAAACTTTGCATTTGTATGGAACACTTACGCCATTTATTCAAAAGGGCCTCAACCCATTTAAACCAAATGGAACAATTCAATTCTCTAATGGATACAAATATCAATGTCCAGCCCAGGAATTGGGTTGGGTTCATATTTTTTCACATAATTCCTATATTTTGGTGGCACTAGATTGTCTTTATCAGTCTCATTGCCATAAGAACGCGCCCCTATTTAAACAAGAAACAAATCCATGTTTTTTTTAAATTCCATTTTGTCATTAACACCTATAGCGGTTCTCGACATATTTCTTGACATTTCACCTTCTCCTTTTTCTTCAGAACTACCATTTCTATCCAAATAAATATATCATAAATATTTATTCGATTCTCCTTGTCCATTCAAACATTAAAATTAGCATCAAATTACAACAATCAAGTTGCAATCTAATAATAATAAAAATTTGACCAGGTTAATAATTTCGATACCATTTCTTTCAGTCATATATTTGATGGTGTCATTTATTTTAGTGACATATCTACCTTACCTTCCTCCTCCAACCTTTATTTATGTTATTTACAACCAAACATATTGGTGCACCATTATACCACCTCTATGAAATTGAACACATCAGTTCTATGTGATTAGTTCAACATCACAAAGTAATTTTAGTTGCCTAATATTTAGAAATGAGGTTGATGGAGACCTAACATTAAAGCCTCATATCCTACATCATTGTTATTGTAGGAAAGTCTCAAATCAAAGGAAAATTTATGTTGATCTTTGATTATTTGGTGACTTTAGGACAACTGCTATCCTATTTCTAACACAAGAATAGGGACCATCAAGATTCTTGGATTTAATTTTGCACCACAATATTACTTTCAAGATCATGCCCATCTTCTTTAGAGGTTGATAAGATGACCATGCAGGGTGCACTAGATACACTTGAGTTAATTTTGGATGCATTGAAATAATCAAAGGGAAATGATATAATGTTATGTTGATCTTTGGATGAACATCTTCCACATAACTATCATGTGACTAGCTCTTTATGTATTTTATATGGGGCATAATTGTCTAAATTACCATGAGAATACAAACATAATGATAACAAATGTATAATCGCTTCCATAGATAATTATAGAGGTGATTCCAAGCTAGAAATTCTAGCTTTGGAATCTCAAAGTTTTTATTCAATGTCTTTTTCTTTTACAATAACATCATCTACATATTTTCCTCTCTCCAGATTTAAATGAAATATTCATAAAAGTGGAAGAGAATGAGACTTTTGATAGTCTCATAGTTAACTTGTTAAGAGAGCATGTTACATTTTAATTTTCTAAAACCTTTTTTAGAATACTTTGTCTGTCTAAATTCTTAGACCTTGTTTGACTCAATGGCTAGATTAAGATACAAAACGTTCACATGTACTTTAAGGGTTACTAATATAATATTGTTGGTGGTGAACTATAGGTTTCACATAGATATTATGTATCATGCACTACCACTACACTTAGAATATGAGCACGAGACTTATGCCATGTAGCACGTGCACGTATGTGCACATCCACGCACACATGCACACACATATGCACAATCATGACCTCCTTTAAAGGCACTTTAGTTTCCACATAAAACTGGAAAAAAAGGAAGATCTGAATTCAAGAGGAAATTAAAGGTACTTGCATAACAAATTTTAAGATGGTCTAAAAAGACAAAATATAGGAAATCGAATAAGATTTCATAATATATAAATTTTACTTTTAGAAATTGTGTATTTGATTCTAAAATTTGTTTTTTTTTTAATTTTCACCACAATATAACATATATGTTAGTATCGTGTACATCACTGTATTAACTAGTTGAGAGTACACTTAAATATTTTTTTTTACATATGTAGAGGACATGCTGTACTAAAGAAACACTATTTTTCTAAAATTATTCGTGATGTTTTCATTTTTTATGACTTACTGAAGCTAGAAAACCCTGAAAAAAGGACGATGTGTGTGCATGAAGCACTTTAGGGGAAAAAATTAATGTAATTTGGAATTATTTTATATCAGTGTATAGAGCTATTTTTTCTTCTAGTGCAACATATAATTTGTTTTATAAATGGTTAAGGAAGTCAAAAGTTATAGTCGTAACAACAGAGCGTTGTATTTTACAATCATGACATCTAGTGGCATAAAAAGGTGGACCCAACTTTGCGCACCCACCCATATATATATATATATATATGCCCAAATTGTGTTAATTATGTTCACAACCAACTTGGAATTTGGGCATATATATTGAATCCCAAAAACCTATTAAATGTTCATAGCTAAGCATCATGTATAGGCTCAAGCCATGAGCAACAATCTAACAAGTAAACTCATTGGATCATAGATCTTAAAAGACACTTTTAGGGTTTGCGGGCCATGCACCTAGCCTCAAATCACCACAAAAATATTGTACATGGTAGTATTCTATGGAACATAAATTTTCCATACATTAGATTGTGTAATTTTAAGACATATTTGTCTTTGGTTCTACAAAGATGATAACAAGCCAAGGCCATGGTATATTGGGAAGCAAAGTAGTTTTTAATGATAAAGAAGATATGTAATAAGAAGATATTGATAGTTTTATTTATACAGAATCCAAATCGTTACATTTTAAATTTTATAGAAACAAATTTAGTAAAATTAATAATTCAATGAACTTCATCCATGAAATAGGCTGAAACGTCCCAAAAATTTGATATCTCTTGAATTCCACAACAATGGTTTAATCTTTAGGAAAATTATAAGCTAATGAAAAATGTCTGTAGAGTTTTTCGGATCCAAAAAATTACAAACAAAATGTATTCTACTATCTTTAAATATTAATTCATGATTAGAAAAATGTATATTATAGATTTATAGATTTGAGATAAACTTCAGGCACATCTTGCACATTCTAATGCTAAAAAAACTAACACATTCTATGTAACATCGAGAGGACCTTGCACTCGATAAGTGGCATTAGTATACCTAGACTTTGCATATGAAATGGAATAATCAATCAACCTCACTATGGTGGTTAAATTAAACAAAGAAGTATCCAACCCTTGGAAAACATTCAAGATTTATTTTCATGGTAATCTATATTCTTCAAGAAACTATCAATGTCTCCTTGGATTATATTCAACTATGGTAGTCTTTTGCATAGATAGTCTAGTATTGTATGGAGTGTGCACTTGCTACAAATCTCTTATTTTGAAGAGGTACTTATTCTCAAATTTAACTCTTGTTTATTAACTTCTTTTTAACATGGTGTTATATTGTCTATCGACTTTGTTAAAGCATATTTAGGCTCTCCATAGCATCAATATATCACCTAGGGACTTATATATTGGTCTCATGATTACAATGCTCCAAATTCCAATAAATTTGACCATTTGAGCCATTAGAGAGATTCACACCTATGTTCAAGGGAGAAACATGCTATTTATAGATTATGGAAGTGATCCTTAGGTTTATTTTTCGCATGTGAAGGCACATTCCTTCAATTAGGGATTCATTCCTTTATTTTAGAGTCTTGCATTGCATGTTTGACTCTAGGAGTGATTCTATGGAGTTAGCTCCATTAATCAAGGATTACAAGGGCTCTCCTTTTCTATTCTAAGCTAGTAGTGCCTTCCTTGACTATTTTGGGAAGATTCCTCTCATGCATGAGTTGATCATGAAATTGATCCTTGCTTTTAGGTTTCTAACCCTCCAATTTCAACTTGGGTCAATTATGATCTTTTTAAATCATCTATGAGAGATTACATGGATAATTAAGGGCATTTGAGCTCTATTTAAGCCCTAGATAGGTTTTTATGTACTGTAGAGAATTTTGAATTACCTATAAGTAATTATTGATTCATTATTTGTAAATACACAATGTAATAATGGGTTCCTAAAAGAGATTTTGCATCTCTTCTTTATGGTTGATTAATATCATTATTTTGACACTTGATAATTGTATTACTACTTGTTTTAGTTTCTAGATCTTGTGTTCCAAAATATCACATGGTATCATATCATTAGGGACTCTAAAAGACTTAGTATACAATATTGTAGGATGAAGAAAGTTTGGACAAGTGCATCAATTGGAATGGTATTTCTCCTTAGAAAATACTTAACCCCTTCAATTACTTTGCATGGAAATCAAGAATTGAAATTCTATTGCGAATGAAGGGACTTCACGTGATTACTATGGGAACATATATTGATCCTAATTCAACTATAGAGAGGTAAAAATATCTGAATAGAATGGGTGGAGCTTTCATATTACTATGTTACTCAATATCTCTTGATGTCTTATATCACATTGAATCTAGAAAATATTCAAATGGAATTTGGACCAAGTCGTTTATCCTTTTCAAGAATCAAGATGAGATGAGAGGCCACCAATTGGAGATTGAGGTCCTCAATTTGAGCCTTGGTAAATTCGAATCAATCCGAGAATTCTTCACAAAATTCAGGTATATATTACTTCAAATCAAAATGTGAAAAATAGACAAAGACAATGACCAATTCGTTTTGTCACAATTTTATCAAAATTGGGACTATATTATTATGTTTTGTCTCCTCATTCCATTCAACAATATTAGCACTTGGTGGTACATAGAGAATGCATACATTGGATATTTTGAAACCTCGCTTCTCCAATATCAAGATAAGCTCAGTCAAATGGGATTCCCAACATATTCAAAGGCTCATTCCCTTGATTCCCATAAGGGAAACAAGAATATGAGCAAGAATAAACTACAATTCAAAGGAAAAAAGGAACCAAATCCAAAAATTGGACATGAAAATTCATACTCCAAAGATGGAAAAACAAAGAAGGAGAATCAATTATGTGCATACTGCAAGAAGGGCCCACATAGAGAAAATGGTTGTAGGTACAATAAGTTCAATGAAGAAACAAAAGAGAGGAATGAAAACATGGTCGTTGGTAGACCACAGATTGATAGAGCCCATGCACTTGTAGCAATTTGTACTTCATCATCATCTTCATGGATTCTAGACTCTAGAACCTCAAATCACATTGCCCCATCTGAGGACATATTTTCTTCCACAGAGCCATGTACCATCCCTAACATATCGGGAGATGCACCAGTTTAGATCCTCCATTTAGCCGAGGAAGAATATTTTACAGATTCTAATGAATAGGTGATTGACATATTTTTACATTGTATATTTGGAGAACTTGTTACAGATTCAGTTATTGGATATTTATTCCGGTTCAAAACTATCGCTCAATTGAGGAAGAAATTCTCACAAATGATGAAGAATATCTCATTGGGTTCCTCTTAAAGGCTTGAATGTAGTTCCTCCTTTTAAAGCTTCGAGTGGTAAAAAAACTACTAGTCAAGCACTTCAAACTGTTTTTATTTCATGAATGGGAACATATTACTTCCAAGAGAAGAAGTGCCTTGGATCCATAAAATATTGTAGACACATTAATATAGTCCTTTACAGAGAAGCCATTCACATAGTTGCAAGCTTCCTTGGAATTGGAGGCATCTTCAAAGCAGGATACTTAATTTACTTAGTCAACATTTTCTCTCTCTTTTTTTTGTGGGGGGGGGGGGGTTGGGGTTCCCATGAGGATTTTTCTATTTCCTCAATTGTAAGAGAATCTTTTTGTACTTGGGTACCTAACATAGTTGAAAATTACTAGGACCCAACTTTTTCACCGAGTTAGGATTATGGGGCGTGTTAAAGAATATTTACTCTATCCATATAATCAATATCCCATCTAGGGACTTATATCTTGGTCTCATGATTGCAAAAGTCCAAATTCTAGTTAATTTGACCATTTGAGCCACTAGGGAGCTTCATCCCTAGATTCAAAGGTGTAATTTTCTCTTTATAGTTTATGGAATTGATCCTCAACTCTATTTCTAGCACGTGAGGCACATTCCTTCAATTAGGGATTCTTTCCTTGCTTTTAGGGTCCCACATTGCATGTTTGACTTGTGGAGTGATTATGGAGAGTTAGATCCACTAATCAAGGACTAAAAGGGCCCTCCTTTGCGATTATGACCTAGTAGCGCTTTCCTTGACTATTTTTGGTAGATTCATCTCATGCACATGAGTTGATCATGTTGTTAATCCTTGGTTTTAGGTATCTAAGCCTCCACTTTTCCACTTAGGCCATTCATGAGCTTGTTAACTCACCTCTAGGTTAATAATCTCATAATTGATCTAAGTATACAAGTGGAGGCTTAGACACCTAAAAGCAAGGATCAATTGCATGATCAACTCATGCATTAGAGGAATCTTCCAAAATAGTCAAGGAAGGTTTTACTAGCACATAATAGTGAAGGAGGTCCCTTGTAGTCCTTGATTAGTGTATCTAATTCCCTAGAATCACTCCACAAGTAAAACATACAATGTGGGACACTAAAATCAAGGAAATAATCCCTAATTAAAGGAATGCGACCTAACATGCCAGAAATAGACTCAAGGATCATTTCCATAATATAAAAATAGTAGATTAATCTTTTGAATGTAGGGATGAAACTCTCTAGTGGTTCAAATGGTCAAATTGACCATAATTTGGATCATTGTACTCATTAAGCCACTAACTTTTAATGGTTAAGGTGAAAAGGGTGAAATAGCTTAAGCATGGCTGTAGCTAGGGTTTTCACCCTAGCTTGTGCAAATGAGCACCTACTAAGGAGAAGGGACTCCTTAGTAACAATTCAATAAACAGTAAATTAAAATGCTAAAACAATATAAATTATAAACTAACATGAGCATTCCGAAACATAACAAAACATGGAATATAAATGGTTTTTCTTTTGTATTAAGATGTTACCTCAAGTGTAGAGGTTGGTGAAGTTCTTGCAATGATCTAAGAGGGTTGCTCCAAACTCCAACTTTGCTCCTTCTCTTCCTCCAATGGTGGAAATGGGCCAAAAGGGGCACTCAATGGTGAAAGTAGCTCAAGGGTTAGCTAGGGTGTCAAGAGTGATTTTGGCAGAGTACGGGTATACCTGATTGTGGAGATGAAATGAGGGGTCTCCATCACCTATTTATAGGTTTTTGGTGGTGGAGTGTTGGCCCATGGTTTTGGGAACCATATGGTTTAGGTCAGCTGTATAGGGTTTTTTCCTCCTTTTTCCTCTTTTTCCTCATTTTTTTATATTTTATATTTCCTTTTTGGAGGGTTTTGCTATTTTGGGGGGAAAAGGGGTTTTTTAGCCTATTTGAGGCTTTTTGATGGTTTTGCGGCCTTTTGGAGGCTTTGTAGTGGTATTTTTGGGGTTTTTAAGGCAAATATGGTAGGAAAATGGACAAATGAGTCATGTAATGGGGTAGGTGAGGTAGTGAGCACTTTTTGGGTGTTAACAGATTGCCCCCTGATGTGTGAGGGAAGGAGCTCATCGTATGGCTGATAGACATCATAAGTCCTCTATGGTTTTCTTGGGGTGTGGAGAAGAGAAGAAACAAACTGGAGCCCAGAACAACGATCCTGAACGTGTCTTGAACCAACTAAAAAAACTAAAAGTACATAACCTCAATAATGGATGAGGAATAATCTGATAATATGGACAAGGCGAGCATTCCCATGCTTGTATCAAGATATAGAACAATAATAACAATGGGGTCCAAAATATGGGGACCTGACATATACATGACCTCAAATAATGAATGAGGAAGAATCTCAATATATGGACGAGGTGGGCATACCCATGCTCATATCAAGATACATAAAAAGAACTGTGAGGCCCGAAAAGGGGGACCTGTAGGATACATAGAGAACCACTGTGTCCATCATAAGGGTCCAGAGGGGACACAAATCTGGGACAGACTGCTGGGATGACCAGGTCTAAGCTGAAGAACTGATATACTGGAATGACAACAGTGCTACTGAGTGTGGTACCCGAGGAACTGATGAGCTGTTGTATCATAGTGACAAGGGGTCGAACTCTCAATGGTACAATGAACTGGAACTAAACTGGGTACTCGAGGAAGCAGATAACTGGATAGCTCCTGAATACAATAGCCAACGCAGCCTGGACATCCACGAGAACATATAACTGGGTGTTTCGAAGTGACTCACCAATGTGCTAGAGTCGGGGGAGATCCGGGGTCTTCGACCAATAATGGAAGTGATATAAATCATGCGCGATTCTCAACGATGCGATCAAGGTGCTGAAGTCGAGCATGTGAGAAACAACCACTCGGAGAGGCAATGATGACTCCTCTCAAAATGGTCCATAGGCACTCACCACAGATGGTGATGGGTCCAAGGCACAGGGACCTCTGGGTCTATCCTCTGAATAGAGGGGTTGTTGCAGACAGAGGGAGACCTGCAACTATCAAGGCAATGATGTTTCCTTGATAGGAGCACGAGGTGGAGAACCGAAGTGTGAGAGTACTGATGGTAGGAATAACATACTGTGGGGGATAACTGGGAAAGCAGAGTGGGTGGAATCAAACTTCCTCTGTTCAGAGTATGATGGCGGGGATGATCGGGAAGCATATGAAACTGACTGATGGGAAAGGGAACATAGTTGTAATGGATCAAGGGTAGTTACTGGGATGAGGGATACTCAGGCTGGTGTAAAATGGTAGGAGACTGCAGACTACTCTGAACAAAGGCGACCTGATTGGGGGTGTTTCCGAGATGATCGATCATAGTGCCAGGAGGCAGGGGGGGACTTCTTCATGGGTTAAGGAACTAGAAGAAGTGTGTGTAAAATAATACTGTCGTGTGGATTTATACGAGCCCAGGACAGTTCATGCTCATGATTGCTTTCAATTTTAAGGAGTCTGAAAGCGATAAGAAGACTCTGGAATAATGGAATGGTACTATCGTGTGGATTTGTACGAGCCCAGGACAGTTCATGCTCGTGGTTGCTTTCAATTTTAGAGAGTCTGAAAGCGATAAGAAGACTCCAGGGGGTTTCTTTTTCGTGTGTTAGTCTCCAAGGCCCAAAGAAGCATAAAAGGATGCAATGAAGAACTCTTCTAGCCAGTGTGACTAGAGTATTCCTTTTTCATAATTAGTCTACCAAGTCCGGAAAAGGGTTAAACTTATACGAGATAGACGCCCTTTCAGGTACTTTAACGAGCATGAAAGGAAGCAAGATTGCTCGGTAATCTTTTCATTGTTTTAGGAGTCAGAAAAGAGCTTAACAGAAACTCCCTAAGTGCCTTTTTCGTAAAGGACTTGTCTGTCCCGAAAAAGGGATAAAATTATACCGAACAAAAGGAATGGCCAGGCAAGGAGGAAGTGCTCAATCAAGGGACATGTATGATGACCAAGAATGAGGGTGGGGGGGAACACTGATGGGCCTCCTTGCGGGATAATGAATGGTGGCAAAATAACGAAAAAGTTGCAGTATGACAGGAGTGAATGGGTCATGGAAAAAAGTGGAACAATCCAATGGTGGCTGATGTGGAGCGCAAACCAAGGCAGCAAGGTGTTCGGACACAATGTTGAAATTGTACCAAGTGAGAGCGAGAAATGATCTCAAGCATCATCACGAGCTCGGAAAAATGAATCCGACGATATAAAAAGTGTCAAAAATGGATAATGGCCGATGTGGCACGCAAACCGAGGTGACGAGGGGCGTTTTGGAAAAAATACCTAAAAAATATGGGGGTGAGAGCGAGAAATGATCTCAAGCATCATCACGGGCTCGGAAAAATGAATTCGGCAGTGCAAATGGTGCAAAAAATGGAGGTCATAAGGACTCCGGAATGGTCAAAGGAAAGAACTATGCATATCAAATCAAATACACAAGTGACACGTGACCTCAAAAATGGTTGAGATCACACATGTGAAAAAGTGAGCAGGGTTAATGACCTGCCCCCATGCTATGTGCATAGGGTTTATGATTGTGGATCACATATGTGTTGGTTTGAACAAGGGGGTGATGGACGTGCTGAGATAGATGTGATGGGGAAGGTATAAAATGGTTGATCATGCCCCCTATCCCAGGGTCGAGGTAATCTATCATGCCCCTGATCTCAGAGGTGTCAATGCGGTGCTCTATAATAGCAGGGTCAAGACCAGGAATTTTGGTATAGGACCAGGCAAAGACATCACAAAACTCTTGGAAACATTTTTTGTATCCTTCGACCTCATGCTCACTGTAGGAGGCTCCTAAGGTAATGATTTCAAGAGCACCGGGTGGGTCAGAGATATCAATGTGAATGACGGGTGAGATATTGGCCATGTTAGCTTCCTCAAAGGCATCAGGAGGAGGAATAGGATCCTTAAACCAGGCGACTTTAGTAGGAAGGAAATCTTTGGACTCAACCGCGAATTGGGTAGCTGTGGTAGAGGAGGATTCTTCTGGGAGGAAATAGGAACGATGGTGCATGTCATCACAGGGATAATTCGGGGCAGTGAGAGCCTCAAGAATCTCCTCATCATTGCAGAAAGTTGGAGTCGTCAAATTGGGTGACGAGGGAGTGGTGACTGAAGAGATCATATAAATGGTATTAACCTCTCCTGAAGGGGAGGAGACCGGGGGGTGGATCTCCTCAATTGTGGGGGGTGCCGTCTCAAGGTCCAAATTATTCATCTTGTAGAGAGTTTCTCTGTAATCTAGGAGATTAGGACAGTGATGTGAGTAGTGGCCGTAAATACCGCATATCGCATAGGGGTGATTGGTATGCAGTGATTTATGACGAGGCTTGGGGGTTGGGTCAATTTCGACAACATGGATGTTAGGGTCATCGTCAAGCATTTGCATGTGTTCCTGTAATGCCGGTAACTGTGGACATTGATGAGTCGGATGGCCTAACTCATCACACAACGAGCATTTGGGAGGAGCACGAAACACGGGGGGGTTTTTGACTGTTTTGGGAGGAGGTACAATAGTGTATAGTTGTGGGCCTCTGCCCCCAGTGGGCTTGATAAGAGGAGGGGGATTTGTGGAGGACAAAGGGGTAGCGACACCGGGGGGTGGCTGAGTAGTAGTGACAATGGGTTGCACCGGTTGCAGGATGACATCTGGTGTCGGTGGGGGAACGGGAGGCGAAGGATACCACACGGGTAATCCTAAGGTTAACCCAAGGAGGCTAAGGGTAGCCATAATCGGGGCACTTACTACTCCCGAGGGAGGGATTAGGAAGGGGATGGTGTGGATGGGTGTAACACCAATGTGACTAGGTACCAATGGTGGTTTAGGTAATAAGGGCAACTGATTGGTGGGTGTTTGCGTATTGTGGGACAAGGTACATAGGTCAGATACTTCGGTCACAGGTGACAGTGGAGGAATGGATTCGAATGTGGATGTCATCGGTGGATCTGAGTAAACTCCAGGTCCCACGGAGGAAACCAGCGTGGTAGCAGCACCACTAACAAGTTGTTCAACCATAGGGAGAACATTTTCGGGTGCAGGGGGGCACTTGGATCGTAGTAGGTGAGTTGGTGGACCTTGACCACGCATCCGTCATGGGGGAACATCATGGTACGAAAAATGGATGAGGCAACCGCCCGCATGGCATACATGTAGCTGTTTCCAAGTAAGAGGTTATAATCAAGTTGGGCATTGATGACCTCTATGTCAATGAGAATGGTTTTACCAGCCAGTTGGATGGGGACGTTACCTAATAGGCCTTGGGGTTGAGCCGAACGGCCGTCGTAGGCTCGCAACGCAATGGTGCAATACTGGAGAGTAAGGGATCCCAACTTCTGCCAAACGAATGTGGACATAACACATGTAGAGGCACCTTCATTGATAATGCACCGATGGATGACAAGATTCCGAACGGAAACAAAAACTTGGAATGCTAAAGTGGAAGGCAGGCGTGGTTTGGATTGGTCCAAATCGAAGGCCATCAATTGTGAATCATTTGGGTCAATAGCACCAATGGCGGATAGCAAAGTCTTGCACAATGAAGGACAGTTCTTCAAGACTTCCAACGCGGACATGGCTGCGGGAGACTAGGCTAAGTCATCTACAATGTTGTAATTTGACGCAGCGCAAGCATTGGGATTATTGTTGATACGATGAAGTGGGAAACAAGGTGCTTTGGAGGCACCATCGAGTGGAGCCGGAGGTATACGTAACGTCTGATCAGTGGGATAAGCGTTAGTGGTTTTATCAATGGGAGGGGCTTCAGAGGTGGAGCCATATTGGTTTCGACGGGTTTGGAGGTTGACATCAACAGATGACATCATCAACAAGTGGTGGGTACCTGAGTCGAACATGGGTTGATCAGGAGCGGCATAAGTGATCTGTTGTTGTGGTGGCACGTTGGCTTGAGGGGGAGCCAACGGCTGATTGTTCACTACGCCTTGGTTTGGTAAGGGGTTTTGAAGCACTAAAGGTGGTTGCTGAGGTTGTGGGGGGTTGGGTGGTGCTTGAGGAGCTGCGTGCCCTTGGCGATGGGCATCATCAACCCAGAGTTGCCTGGCTTGCTCTAAATGTGGGAAAGCATGTGTGTAGTGGCCATAGACCCCACAAATAGAACAAGGATGGTTTGTTCGTAAATTAGGGTTTTTAGCCTGCTTGGGTGGCCGATCGGGGTTTTGGTTGGCAGGGGCCACATTATTGTTGTCTGGGGGATTAGGAGGTTGACCACCTTGGTCTGGAGGAGGGTTGTTCCCACGTTTATGGCCCTTGCCACGGTTTTGCTGGCCCTGTTGGCGCTGGTTGTTTTGGTTTTGCTGCGGATTCTGTTGGGCGTAAACTTGCCCTTGGGCAGTAGGTGGGTTCTGGGGTTGTGCAGGTGCGGGAGCAGGCTTCGATGGATAATAAGTAGGTGGAGCCTGCGTAGGTGCTGAACCTTGTGGGGGTTTCTAATACGTCTGCGGAGCGGGCTGTGGGTTTGCCACAAGGGCTGCCTGTGGCGGGTAATAAGCCGGTTGGGCTTGGGAGGTCACAGGAGCTGGGGCAGCTTGTGGATGGTAATATGGCTGAGGTGCGACCGGGGGAACATAAGCAGGGGACGCATGCCCAAAGCACTAAGGTGGACATGAGGGGATGTGAGAATGATGGTGATGTGTCATAGGAGAATACGAATTGGTTGCTCTGGATTGAGACGTAGCCCGCGAAAGGTCGGGGCCAGGGCTAGGACATGCTATGGAAAATGGTTGGGGATGCGAGGCAACACTGCCAATGATTCCGTCTACGGCGTGGGATGTCCCCGGTGCATCGTGCTGGGAGGAATCACCGTGAGGGGCACCAGGTATAATGGTATAGAGGTAACCCGACTAGGCATATATGAAGTCAAATTGCTGGGCTTTGAGGATGGCCTCTTCTTCAGACTGGGGTCGTTCGGATGCCACATCCTTGGAAATGATAGGGAGGAATGATTTGAGAAACCAATCTAAGAAGATACGGTCATCTAACTTGATTTTGTAGAGACTGCGGCGTCGACACCACTCATGAATGTGGTCAGTGATGTGGGTGGTCGTGTTCTGTCTACAAGACAGTAGGATCTCCACTCCCGCGTCATAGCGGACAAGTAACTAAAAGAAGTGAAGGAAGGTCTAGGCAAGGGAAGTAAAGGTGGCATGGGTCCCATGGGGCTGCTCGATGTACCACTTAGCTGCAGAGCCAGCGAAGGTGCACAGTAATAGACGGAGGCCGACAGAGTCATCCACTATGGAGTTGGAGGAACACCATAAATGGAAGGACATAATATGGTTTTGGGGGTCCTCACCTACCTTTCCCTCAAACTTAGGGATGTCAGAGGGGAGCTTGGTGGGCATGTGAGGCCATGCAGGGTCGTGTCTAATGAAATCATTAGTCAGTCTGGCCAGGTCAGGAAGGTTGAGGCTATCCATGAATGGAAAACTAGTAGAAGGATGTGACATACTAGTGGGTGTGATCAAATTCGGGCCAATGCCCCCAAGTGGAGGGGTTGGGTTTGGGATGTTGCCCCCACGTGGAGGGACGAACGTGGTATGGGACGGTCCTGCACCGCCCAGGGTAGTGTGAGTCACTGAGGGAGGTGGGATGGGTATTCCAGCTACTGGAATGGGTGCAGTGAGTGGAATGGTAGACATGGGCCCCATCGAGGGCATACCCAAAGTAGGTGTGGTAGCTGGTGTGGTGGTGGATGCTCCACCAATGGTCCCTACCAAGAAAGGGGTGGAAGTCACGCTAGCCATGGGGCTAGTGGGTGCAGTGTAAATGGGGTTCTCGGACTCTGCCTCGGAGTCGGAGGTAAAATAGGGGGCGTCTAGATCAGGCGATGGAGTCCTATGCCGTTGACGAGTGGAGTCAAGTGACAAGGCTCGAGATCTGTGATGAGTGGTATCAAGTGATGAAGATCTATTTCTGTGACGGATGGTGTCAAGTGAACCGTGCTGCGGGGGCTCACCCTGGAGGCACCGAGAATGTCTCAGGGACTCAATGGTGACAAATGGTGTCAAATATTTGGGGGTTGTGTTGAGTGAAAAACAGCTCAAAAACCCTAATGCAACCGAGTGTGCAGAAGGAGAGCTCAAAAAATATGGCACTCATGCCAACAACCAACTCAAAACACCTACTGTAACAGCTGTGCTACAATAAGTGGAGTATCAACAGAAATGGTCAGAATACCAACAAGCAGCAGGTTTCCTAAAAAATAAAAATGGTGGACTCGCTAGACCAAAAGGAGGTAAGGGAGCATGCAAACACCTAACTAAATAGTATTCTGACTCAACTAGACATATCCTCTGCACGGTGATGAAATCCAAGTCAGACAATATGGATAGGAGAGCCAAGTGGCTAAAGATATCCCCCTACCGGGAGGGACACTAGGTAGTCAATCCTAGAAGAAAGGAAACTAAGATACCCCATTCATGACACGTCCAGAAAGGTGAATCTGTCATTTGGTCCTTTTACCGCAGTACCCCTATACAGGGATACTCCGAGAACTACAAAAGTAGCCCTTCGATTACTGAATGGAGTGTGGTATTCCACTCAGGCCTTCGGAACTAGTCTGGCGACTTCAACCCTCCTAGGGGAGAGGCCCTCTGATAAACTGGTCGTGATCGTGCCAAAAAATACTAGGGGATTTTGGTTCCCTAATGGACAATAGCTATGTCTAAAGTGTAAGCAACCGAGGGGTGTTATTTGGATGCCTATCCCCCCGATCCTCCCTAACTACAAAATTTCTTATGTGTTCCCCAAGTTGGGTTAGAATGTTGGTTGAGTTAAGTAGTTTTTTAAGGCTCACTTGAATTAGGTGACAGAGTGTGTGCGTGTGAGGTGATGAACCCAAATAAAAGTTCCACAAGGGGGGCAACTTTCTAACTAACAATAACAAGACAGAAAGTAAACTTTAACATGCACAATTTTCTCTTTTTCAAAAAAAAAAAAAAAAAAAAAACGATTCCGTAAATGGAACAGAAATAAAACTGCAGAAAAGGCTGGAGGGAAGTATGGCTACAGGAAGGACAGATGGCTATGCAAAAAATAGTGCAGCAAAGTGCTTGGTTCAAAAACATGTAAAAAAGTGCAGAGAACAGACTGCGGGTTTGTGGCAGTTCTGGGTGGTCGAACCGCGGGAAATAGCTCAACAGTCGCGGACAGGTTGCGGGTTTTTGGCCAAAAGATGCAGTCGGACCGCGAGAAAAAGGACGAAAGCCGTAGGTGGGTCACAGGAAAGTGGCTGAAAACGGCAAGCGGGACGCAGAAAAAAGGGCAACAAACGCAGTCGGGTTGCAGCAAAAGGGTTGAAAGTCGCGTTCAGGACGCGGGAAGAGGTGCGACAGACGCAGTCGGGTTGCAGCAAAAGGGCTGAAAGCCGTGGTCAGGATGCGGGAAAAGGGGCGACAGACGCAGTCGGGTTGCAGCAAAAGGGATGAAAGCCCCAGTCAGGACATGGGAAAACTTGTAACAGCCGCAGTTGGATCGCAACAAACAGGCTGATTAGCCTCGGTCGCATCGTAGGTAACAGACTTGAATCCACTGGTAGAATGCCAAAAATAGTTTGAGAGCCGCGGTCGGGTCACAAGTAAAGGCCTGAAAGACGCAGTCGAAACGCAACTGCAGGGATAAAAGACGCGGCCGAAAGGGACAACCGAAAGGAAAATCTTTAAAAACTATAACCATAAATTCAAACCAAGGGGAGTCGCCAAAACTGTAGCTAGGGTTTTCACCCTACCTTGTGCAAATGAGCACCTACTAAGGAGAAGGGACTCCTTAGTAGCAGTTCAATAAACAGTAAATTAAAATGCTAAAACAATATAAATTATAAACTAACATGAGCATTCAGAAACATAACAAAACATGGAATATAAATGGTTTTTCTTTTGTATTAAGATGTTACCTCAAGTGTAGAGGTTGGTGAAGTTCTTGCAATGATCCAAGAGGGTTGCTCCAAACTCCAACTTTGCTCCTTCTCTTTCTCCAATGGTGGAAATGGGCCAAAAGGGGCACTCAATGGTGAAATTAGCTCAAGGGTGAGCTATGGTCTCAAGAGTGATTTTGGTAGAGTAAGGGTATACTTGATTGTGGATATGAAATGAGGGGTCTCCATCACCTATTTATAGGTTTTTGGTGGTGGAGTGCTGGCCCATGGTTTTGGGAACCATATGGTTTAGGTCAGTTGTATAGGGTTTTTTCCTCCTTTTTCCTCTTTTTCCTCATTTTTTTATATTTTTTATTTCCTTTTTGGAGGGTTTTTGCTATTTTGGGGGAAAAAGGGGCTTTTAAGCCTATTTGAGGCTTTTTGATGGTTTTGTGGCCTTTTGGAGGCTTTTTAGTGGGGTTTTTGGGGTTTTTAAGGCAAATATGGTAGGAAAATGGACAAATGAGTCATGTAATGGGGTAGGTGAGGTAGTGAGCACTTTCTGGGTGTTAACAATGGCTATCTGGGATGAAGAAGTACGTTAATATTTACAAGTACTCTTCTTAGTTAAAAGCCAAGATGGCTATTTAGAATATGACCGGAAGGGAAGATATTTGGTGGCAGGATATTAAAAGGATAAAGAGCATAAATGAAATAGATGTAACCTGGAGTATGTTTAAAAAGTTCTTGTCAGAACAGTACTTTGAAGATAAGTCAAAAGAGTTTTATGATTTAAAATTGGGTACTATGAACATGAAGGAGTTGTGCAGCAAGTTCCTCAGTTTACTAAGGTATGTACCTTACATGGTCGAAGAGAAGCCTAAGGTACAAAGGTTTCGAAGCTATCTACCTTACAACATAAAAGACAGGATCGACTATGATAACCCTTCCACTCTGGAAGAGGCTATGAGGAAAGGTAACTTCTGTTTTAATCAATATAGAAAAAGAGAAGGAACAACTGGCTGGAAGAGTAATAAGCCTAATCATTTTGATCACAAAAAGAAGAGTTGTAATCAAAAATCTGGAAGTTTTAAGAAAAGTTTTAATAAAAGAAGTTTCCCATGTAATAATAATTACAAGAGTAATGCACCACAAAATTTTACTGCTGCAAGAAATGTACCTAATAACAATAACAACACCAGGTATGCTGAACAGAAAGGACCTATGAAGTGTTTTGATTACGACAGACCACATACGAGAGCAGATTTCCCACGCAACAAAAGGACAGTCAACAACATTCATAGCATACAATTAGAACCAACAGTTGGTGATGTGGCAAGAGAAATGCCAAGGATAAATGTAACGCTGGAAAATCGGCAAGCAGACCATCAAACGTCCATGGTCGAAATCAAATGTATGCTACAAAACTGATCTATTTCTATTTTGATAGATCCAGGTGCAAGTTTGAGCTACATTTCGCCTGGATTAGTGAAAAATTTCAAGTTAAGAATAAAAAAGTTTGATAATTATTGGTTAGTTCATCTAGCAACAGGCACTAAAAGAAAGGTTACAGACTTTGTTAAAAATTGTGATGTACTTTTGAATCAACTGAAAACCCAAGTTAATCTGAATGTTTTACCCTTAAGGTCATATGACTTGTTGATTAGCATGGATTTGGTTGAACAGCATAGAGTAGTGCTTAATTGTTATGAGAGATCATTTACTTGTCTGAATAATGAAGGTAAAACTGAAACAGTAAAAGGAATTCATAGGAATATTCAGTAAGACAAATTTCTGCATTACAAGTTAAGAGAGCTGCCAGAAAGGGCTGTAGAATGTTTGTTGTTAGTGTTATTAATGACGAGTGTTCACCTAAAGAAGAAAAGTTAAAAATGGAGGATATTCCCATCCATAGGGACTTCTCTGACATACTCCTGGAAGAAACTCCAGGATTACCTCTGAAAAGGGAACGTGATTTCACCATTGAGTTAGTACCAGGTGCGGTACCAAACTCAAAGGCTCCCTATAGGATGAATATTCTGGAGTTAAATGAGTTAAAATGTCAACTGAAAGAATTAATAGATAAAAACTACATAAGGCCAAGTGTGTCTCCTTGGGGAGCACTAGTAATTTTTGATAAAAAGAAGGACGGTACCATGCAATTGTGCATCGATTACTGACAGCTTAATAAAATGACAATTAAGAACCGATATCCCTTACCCCGCCTAGATGATCTATTTGATCAAGTACGCGGATCAGAGATATTCACTAAAATTGATTTAAGATCTTGGTATCATCAGGTTAGAATAAATACAAAGACATATTGAAAACTGCATTCAGAACGCGATATGGACACTATGAGTTCGTAGTTATGCCTTTTGGGCTAACCAACGCACTGGCAGTGTTCATGTGTTTGATGAACAAGGTTCTGCATATATATTTGGATAAGTTTGTAGTTGTGTTCATTGATGATATTCTGATTTACTCAAAAACTAAAGAACAACATGACGAACATTTAAGAATAATTCTACAAGTTTTAAGAGAACATCAGCTTTACGCTAAGTTCAGTAAATGTGATTTTTATAAAGATAAAATACAGTACTTAGGTCACATAATTTCCAAAGATGGAATTTATGTTGACCATGACAAGATAAAAGCAATTAACGAGTGGCATGTTCCTAAAGATGTAACTGACGTTCGGTCATTTATGGGAATAACAGGTTACCATCGAAAGTTTATCAAAGGGTTTTGAGGCCCAAGTTGTGATTTTCATTCTATGATTATAGGAAATTGTTTTAAAGGTATGCACCACATTGGGCTCAAATTTATGGATGTTGCTTGCAAATGTTAAATCTTGTCTTAGTATATTTCCTTGAATTGTATGTATTGATGATATCATTATATTTATTAAAGATAGTTTATCAAATATTCCTAATGACAATTTTTTGTCAATGCTTAGTTCTTTGTACTTTATGCACTAATAATCCTTTCAGATATCTTTGAAAATTATGAATTTTTTCAAATTCTTTTCTTTTTAAACATGCTTCTCTTAGATTCAACATGTTTGTCTTCGAGATTTGTAAAGTAACTTGAAATATGGAAATATTCTATTTTTTTGCTTGTATGCCTGGACTTTAGATGTGCAGGTCTTTGGAAACTTGGGTGATCAATTTGACATCTAAGTGAGAATAATTATATATTGGCAATTCCTTGATATGGGCCTAAGTAAGCTTGAAACATATTCTCAACGTATTTGTTATGGCTTCACTATTCATAGACTATGAAGATTTGTTCCAATATTGCAAGCTTGAAGTTGAAATAGAGTGGGGTATGTGCCTTCTTCTAAGATTGCTTCTTTGGTATTATTTGATCTAGAACTTGACTGTCCATTGGGCATTTTACATGGTTTGGTGATGAAGGTTGAACTTGATTGCTTGATTCCATCAAATGCAATCCAATCTTGCTCTTTCTTTGCATGTCAGAATGAGTTATATTAGGTTGTCTTTTGTTGTTCTCTAAATCCCATAATTGATGTCTGCATTCCTTTTTTAGATGCCCCCCTTTATCACAATAATAGAACCTTAAAATTTTTAAACCAACCTTAACTGATGTAGATACCTTGCATGGTTCCGTCTTACACTCTGATACTATTTTCTTTTGCCTTTGTGTTTGGAAGCAAAAGCACTAAGCTTCACTGCCACTTCTGAACTGCTTCTTCCCCTGCTTCTTGTGCAATAACTGACTTCGAAAACTATTGTAGGTATCTCAATAAACTCAAAAGTAATATTAATATTTTCAACAAAGTGTTCTAATGTTCGGTGTAGACTCTTTAGAGTGATAACTACCTACTCATCTACCTCCCTACCATAAAACAAGTTGTTGATCAATGATTCAGAATAAAGATTCAATTTTCTTCACTGAGAGAATTTTGAAGTGCCTGGGGACAATATTGAAGTGTCTAGGCATTTTTATCATTGTTGGAAGAAATTTGAAGTGGCTAAGGCAAGTATTGAATTGCATGGGCTAAATTTCTATCATCACCGGGTCAATTTAGAAATGCATGGGGGAAGTATTGAAGTGCTTGGGGGCAATTTTGAAGTGCGTGGGGAAAATATTGAAGTGCATGGGGAGTTTTTATCATCCTTGGGAGAATTTTGAAGTACCTCGGAAAATACTGAAGTGCTTAGGGAATTTTTATCATCTTTTTGAGAATTTTGAAGTGCCCGGGGAAAGTATTGAAGTGCCTGGGGCGATTTTCTCATCAATTTGTGAATTTAGAAGTGCATGGGGCATTTTTCTCATCACTGGGTGAATTTAAAAGTGCTTGGGGTTGTTGTTTATCAATGTATGGATGCTTTTATAGTGTTGCAACGTTTTAAAACAATGACGGGAAAAGTTATCACTTGCCGAGGCAAATTTGTGTGGATTGGGGCATTTTTGTGATTACCTGGGTGATTATATCATTATCGGGTGTTTTTTCTCCCTTGCATGGGGCAAGTATTGAAGTGCCTAGGGCATCTTTATCATCATTGGACGAATTTTGAAGTGTCTAGGGCAAGTAAGGAAATGCCTGGGCAAACATGGAAGTGGATGGGGGCGTTTTTATCTTTGTTGCAAGAATTTTGAAGTGCCTGGGCAAAATATTGAAGTGTATGGGTGTTTTTATCATCGTTGGGATATTTTTGAAGTGGTCGAGGCAAGTATTGAAGTGCATGGGGCATTTCAATCATCATTGGGTCAATTTAGAAGTGCATGGGGCAAGTATTGAAGTGCCTTGGGGCAATTTTGAAGTGCTTGGCGAAAATATTGAAGTGCATGGGGAGTTTTATCATCCTTGGGAGAATTTAGAAGTGCCTCAAAAATATTGAAGTGATTAGGGCATTTTTATCATCTTTCTTAGAATTTTGAAGTGCCCGGGCCAAGTATTGAAGTGCTTGGGTTGTTTTTCTTGACAATGGGTGAATTTTGAAGTGCATTGGGCATTTTTCTTGTCAATGGGTGAATTTTGAAGTGCATGGGGCATTTTTCTCATCACTAGGTGAATTTAGAAGTGCTTGGGGTTGTTGTTTATCAATGTATGGATGCTTTTATAGTGTTGGGACGTTTTAAAACAATGATGGACAAAGTTATCACATGCCGAGGCAAATTTGTGTGGATTAGGGAATTTTTTTTATTACCTGGGTGATTATATCATTGTCGGGTGCTTTTCTCCCTTTCCTAGGGCAAGTATTGAAGTGCCTAAGGCATATTTATCATCATTGGACGAATTTTGAAGTATCTAGGGAAAGTAATGAAGTGCCTGGGAAAATATGGAAGTGGACGGGGCGTTTTTATCTTCGTTGGGAGAATTTTGAAGTGCCTGGGGCAAATTTTGAAGTGTCTAGGCGTTTTAATCATCATTGGGAGAATTTTGAAGTGGTCGAGGCAAGTATTGAAGTTCATGGGGCATTTCTATCATCATTGGGTCAATTTAGAAGTGAATGGGGCAAGTATTGAAGTGCCCGGGTGTAATTTTGAAGTGCGTGGGGAAAATATTGAATTGTATGGGCATTTTTATCATCGTTGGGAAAAATTTTAAGTGGAGGAGGCAAGTATTGAAGTGCATGGGGCGTTTCTATCATCATTGGGTCAATTTAGAAGTGCATGGGGCATGTATTGAAGTGCCCGGGGGAATTTTGAAGTTCTTTGGGAAAATATTGAAGTGCATGGGGAGTTTTATCAGCCTTGGGAGAATGTAGAAGTGCCTAGGAAAATATTAAAGTTCTTAGGGAAATTTTATCATCTTTCAGAAAATTTTCACGTGCCCGGGGCAAGTATTGAAGTGCCTGGGGCATTTTTCTCGTCACTGGGTGAGTTTAGAAGTTCATGGGGCATTTTTCTCATCACCAGGTGAATTTAGAAGTGCATGGGTCGTTTTTCTCCTCACTGTGTGAATTAGAAGTGCTTAAGGTTGTTATTGATCAATGTATGAATGCTTTTGTAGTGTTGGGATGTTTTAAAATAGTGATGGGAAAAGTTATCACTTGTCGGGGAAAATTTGTGTGGATTGAGGCATTTTTGTGATTGCCTGCCTGGGTGATTATATCATTGTCGGGTGTTTTTCTCCCTTGCCTAGGGAAACTATTGAAGTGCATAGGGCATCTTTATCATCATTGGATGAATTTTGAAGTCTCTAGGGCAAGTAATGAAGTGCCTGGGAAATCATGGAAGTGGATGGGGGGTGTTTATCTTTGCTGGGAGAATTTTGAAGTGCCTAGGGAAAATATTGAAGTATTTGGGTGTTTTTATCATCATTGGGAGAGTTGGGAGAATTTTGAAATGGCTGAGGCAAGTATTGAAGTGAATGGTATGTTTCTATCATCATTGGGTCAATTTAGAAGTGCATGGGGTAAGTATTGAAGTGCCTCGAGGGAATTTGAGGTGCTTGGAGAAAATATTGAAGTGCATGGGGAGTTTTTATCATCCTTGGGAGAATTTGGAAGTTCCTGGGAAAATATTGAAGTGCTTAGGGCATTTTTATCATCTTTGGGAGAATTTTGAAGTGCCTGGGGAAAGTATTGAAGTATCTAGGGCATTTTTCTCATCAATGGGTGAATTTAGAATTGCATGGGGCGTTATTCTCATCACTGGGTGAATTTAGAAGTGCATGGGGTTGTTATTTATCAATTTATGGATGTTTTTATAGTGTTGGAACATTTTAAAATAGTGATGGGCGAAGTTATCACTTGCCAAGGAAAATTTGTGTGGATTGAGGCATTTTAAGTATTCACTGACAAATATGCAACTCTCTTACCATTCGACACCAAAGAGAAGAAAGTTTGGTGAGACTATTTCCTGGAAGCTTGGAATTGGTCCAAGAAATATCTCTCTATATAAAGGAAGTGGCCCGCTACTAGGATATTCACTTAATTCGATCAGTTTGTTAGCCTATCAAGATTCATGACCCCACGTGTCCATTGGACCATTAAGGGACAAGATAACAAGTAGAGTCCCTACTTTCCCTGAATCTAGTTAGTGCAGTCGTGTTTCATCGACACCTTCTAGTTGTGTGATCAAACATTGCTTGTGAAATGTATAAGTAAATCCATCCTCTCCTCATTCATACAATTTTTCATTTGAGAGTCCATGAGTCGAGAGAGTCCAGAGTTGAGATCAGGTCTATGTTCTTCTATTGAAATACCTTAGTAATCTACAAAATCAAAATCTTGAGTCTTAATGACAAAAAATTCGCCAAATTTTTACTATATTTTATAAATCAATGAAAGATTAGCCAAGTTTTTACATTTTTTATAATTAAGTGAAATATTCGCCAATATTTTACAATATCTTATAATTTAGTGAAACATTCGCCAAGATTTTATAGAATTATATAATGAAATGAAAGATTCGCCAAAAAATTATATATACATATTATATTATTTGATAAAATTGCCTTCAAGTTTTCCTATATATCGGGGAGATTCACCCATTTTTTATACATATAAATTTTGGGGGGGTTCTTAAAATCATCCCTGTTTATAATGGAAGAAAATTCATCCATTGTTGGCAGGGTTTAGAGATTAAGTATACCTTTAGTTACTAATATTTTATTTTATTTCATGGTTCTGCCATCAGTCATGTCTATTTTAGATCCAACAAGGTTTCAAAATCTAACCCAGTTAATGGGCTTCCACAACCAAGTTGTTGAAAATGTTGTAGCACATCATGTTAAAGAGAGGAGGGTGGAGATTGAAAAGGAAAAGGCATAGAAAGCTGCAAGTTGTGTGGTGCCACAACAATAGTTCTGTAAAATTGTAAAGTTTTGTTTCTTGTCGATCCATTTATTATTCATCAAATTTTATTGGTGAGTTTTAGAATAAATATACCAAGGAAATTTAGTCTCATTTTGTGACGGAAGCAGCTTCATGTCCAGAGTTTTCAAGTGTCTTCATGTATCCTGTAATGTGTTCGATTGTTCTCAATACTACCTATGTTGAAGTGCCTTTGTTAGTTAACACGTGGCATCTTTTTTAAAGTTTTGCTTGGATGTATAGATGCCCAAAGGCATCTTAAAGGGTGCTAGCTCAATGGTAGAGCACCTGCCTAATTATAGGCAGGAGATTGGTGGTTCGATTCCTCTGTGCCCTATCATAAATTAGTGACTCAGAAAACGACTAAATTCGAATATATACGACTATTAGTAGCTAATTTCCAGTATCTTATAGCGCGACTAATGTTTAGTCGTATTTAGCTTAGTCATTAATATGTTATCATCTAGTAGTTTATTTAGTCATATATTTGGTCATTAATTGTGGCAATCAATGACTAAATCAGTGACTATCAATGACTAAATCAGTGACTATCAATGACTAAATCAATGACTAATAAGTCAACCAATTAATGACTAGTGAAATATGACTAGCTATAAGATAGTGGAAATCGACTACTATTAGTCACCGACTCAAAAATAGTCGTTTATAGTCGAATTTTAGTCATTTTTTTAGTCATTAATTCCTCAATTTGTACTAGTGTCTTCCTTAAGTGTAGCTCCATAACATAAAATTTATATAGTTGATGATTATTCCCTCACAAATGTTGGAAGTGGATATGTTGAATATTGGCATGGTAGAATATCTAATGTCTCAATAAAGAAAATTTGAGGTCTAAAATGGGCCTCCAAAGGAAAATAATAAAATAATATTTATGAATTTTGGAGGAAAAGAGAAAAATCTAATTTTTCTTCTTTCGTATTTTCAATATATCTCCCTATTGTTTTACTCAAATATTTATTTGTTGGACTCGTTGGATGCAGAATTAATTCTGCATCCAACGGGTTCTCCCGCTCAAAATTTGAGTAAAAAAAAGGGAGATATGTTCAAAATATGAATTAAAAAAATAGTTTTTTAATGTCAAATATGCCATGTCAACCATTATGGTTTACTCTTTTTTGGAAATTCTATTGGCTCTTGAATTTAATGTCTCTTTTTCTTATGAGGTGGCTCATATTCTTATGAGGTCCATTTTAGACCCCAAATTTTCTCTAATGAGTATGTGCCTAGTTTGAGTGTGAATTTGACGTCAGTTTCTCAACTTACATAGATTAGAAAGACTGATTTTGGTCAAATTGTTTAATCCTAAAATATCTGAGGCATGGCAAGAGGTTTGTTTCTACAAGCTATATAGATCCTAAAGATGAACTAATTTTTGTGAATCTGCTAAACATGATTATGGACCGAATGCTCTTGTTTCTCAAACCAATGACCACTATCGAATTTTGCATGAACGACTTAGACATCTAAACTTTCTAGGTTTAAAGATGATGGTAACAAGAATATGGGGACTAGTCTCCTAGAGACCATTCCAACTGATGGAGTTCATATATGATTTGTTCTTGGAAAGAATCATCAAGAACCTTTTGATTACAGGAAATCAGGGCGAGCACATGGCCAACTAGAACTTGTTCAACCAACTAGAACTTGTTCAAAATATCTCTATTGCATGAACAAACTCTCATTAGTAGGTGCAAATTATATTTTAACTTTTATTGATGATTTGTGTATGTTCACATGGGTCTATTTCTTGAAAAATAAGAGTTATGTATTTCAAATAATCAAGGAATGTAAGTAATTAGCTAAGAATCAATGTACTAAACCTATTAATTGTTTGATATTAGACAAAGGTGGATAATATGTGAGTCGATAGTTTAAATATTATCTAGTACATAACACTATCTCTTGGAAGATATTTGTCCCTCACACCCCTAAATAGAATAGAGTGGTAGAGAGGAAGAATAAGACTTTGGTAGAAATGGATTGATGTCTATTGTGGGAAAAAGACTTTCTGACTAAATTCTAGGCAAAAGTTGTTTACTACTCAAACTATTTTATGAACCTTTTTTTGAATAGAGTTGTAAGTGACGTGACTCTAGTTGAGAAGTGGTGAGGAAGGAAACCTTATGTCGAACACCTGAGAACATTTGGATGTGTTTCTTGGGCACATATTAGTGATAACTAGAGGAATAAATTGGATGGAAAGAGTCATGCTTTCATCATGATGGGTTATTTTGATGAATCAAAAGCCTATCAATTGTTTGAACCAGTCAAGAAATAGATCATCTTAAGAAGGAATGTGTTCTTTGATGAGAATGATTCAGGTATTAAGTTATTGAACTATTTCTCTTCCTTCTTGCATAGTGATCCTTTGGATATTCTTGATGAATCTGGATCAACTATACCTTTCTTTAATGTTTTAACCAAATAGTCTACCTTTGTTCCTAAGTCAACTAGTAGTCGATCTACAATGATTGAAGATGTTGAAATGCATACACAGCCTCCTGAAACCAACTGACCTATTCCATTGATAAATTTTTTTCCTCGATGGGCTTCAGAACTATTGAAGTTGTTGGGCATGTTGTTGGTGATGCCAATATTGGTTGACTTACCTGAATTCAAAAACATCATGCCATTGTTTCCTTGATGCATTGTGTTCTCAAAACTTATGATATTGACACCTATGTTAATGCTCAGGGACAACATGAATGGGAGAAATCTATGTCTGTTGAAATTGATTCTTTTCTAAAAAAACACACTTGAGATTTAATTCCATGACCACATGGATATAATGATGTGAAGTGTCGATGGGTCTACAAGGACAAGTTTACCTTAAAAGGTGTTGTTGAACATCACAATGATCATCTAGTATCCAAGGGATTCTCTTAGCAAGAAGGCATCGATTACATTGAACCATTTTCCCCTATTGAAAAGATGAACTCAATTCAATTGATTCCTTCGCTTGCTCCTCATTTTGGATCGAAACTTCATCAAATGGATGTGAAAATTTCTTTTTTGGATGGATTTTTTCTAAAGAAATATACCTGGAGAAGCCTCCTAGTTTTGTGGTATATCCCAGTCTTGTTTGTCAACTAAATAAATCTTTATCCCCACATGCTTGGTATGTGAATATTGATTGTTTTATCAATCTTGTATTCAAACATTGTGAATTCGATCACAATATTTATGTATTGTATGATCATGGCGATACTTTGATTGTTGCATTATATGTTCACAATTTAGTCATAACTTGAAATCATGTTTCCTTAATTTTGAGATTGAAGAAACAACATGTAGATACCTTTGAAATTATTGACCTTGTTATTTTGCATTTTTTTCTAGGAATTCAAGTTCTACAAATGAATGATGGTATTTATTTCTCAACTAAATATGCTTTGTATCTTTTGAAACTATACAAAATGGATGATTGTGAGTCTTGTGTTACACTTTTCAATCGGACATCAAATTCTCTAAGGATTGTGACTCTCCCTAAGTTGACACAAATCCTTATCGAAGATTGGTCAATAACATGATTTACTTAACTCATAGCAGGCTTGATATATTTTTTGTCATTAGTGTGGTTTCTCAGTTCATGTAGGATCCTAGAGAAATCCACTAAAAATATGCAAAGACAATTGTTCGATACATTAAGGGTACTTATCGATTTGGCATCAAATTTTGTTGTAGAACATATCCATTGGTTGGTTTCATTGATTCTGACTAGGCTAGAAATATTGATGACATAAATTCCACTTCTAGTTACGTGCTTTCAATTTTTTATGGACCCTTGTTCTGGTCATGTAAGAAATAGAAGGTTTTCACTCCATATACTACAAATGAAGAGTTATGTGATGGTATTAGTGTAGGTACTAAGGAAATTTGGATGTGTAAAATTTTAGAAGAGCTTTGTTTCCCTATTCATCCATCAACTAAGTTATATACTGTGACAATCGAAGTGAAATTTAGGTTGTTGAAAATCTTGTCACACATAGAAAAATGAAACATGTTGAACTTCATGTCCACTACTTGAGATAGTTGATACAAAACAATGTCGTTACTCTTATTTATTGTAGGTCAAATGATCATGTTGTATATATATTTATGAATCCTTTACCAAAAGATAAGTTTGCTAAACTTAGGGCTATGCTTAGGCTTCGGATAGTGTTTATAGACAATCTATTATTGCAGACAAAAATTGATCTCTCTAGTATGAATGATTCAGATCTAGAACAAAACATATACATAACACAACTACCTTTCCTAGATAGATTAAATTACAAAGTAAATTGGGAAACAACTTACCTTATGGATGCAACTCATTTCTCCTCGTTTGATCTAACTCCCAATTCCTCGATCTTCGGCTACAAAACAACACAGATCAAGTGGAAACAAACAAATAATTAAAGCATATGATTATGAATCTAACTAGATCAACAGTCAAAGAGGTCAATCCTAAACATTATCAAGACAATAAGTTCATGGAAAGAAATTGTATTAAATGTAATTTGCAGCATATACAAAGTAGAGAGTTACAACCAATGCTTTGACGTTATAAAATCAACTCAAGTGATATTTCCTCAAAAGATCAAAACCTTATAGCCTCCTATGGATGAAGAGGATATCCTAGCCAAATTCCACCAGCATGTAGGTACTTTATACTTCCTCTTGAAAATGGAGAGTGGGTTCATATTTATAGGACTAAATGGATTGGATAGGTTGAGGATTTAGGGGATAAGCTTAAGGGATCATCCTACTAGGTAAGGGGATCGAATTCCACCTTTCCATGTTTGAGAAGTCGCTCGAAGCTTCTCTTTATCATATGCATGTGGATGCTCACATGGATAACTCACACCACTGGAAGGGTGACCACCTTGTGCAAGGGAAGAAGGCATCACCAATGCACTCTGTAAATGTGCATAGCGTGTCACCTTAAGTCTGATGCACCTTTCCAGAGAATAGGTCGCCTCGGGGTGACAACAAAATTCAAAGGGATAATCCTCAAGTCTTCTTTTGGTCTTTTATCCCAGGTGCTTTAGGAAACAAGGCATATAGAGGACACCAAACCCATGATGATGATATTTTGGTGTAACAAATAGCTTCCATTTTGGGGGGAGTTCAAATAACCTAATTTCAGCTCTTGAACCTCCAAAATATTGTGCTAATGGGGGGGTGTTGGAACCAAAGGTTATGTAGGTTGATCACAGACCTAGATCTTCTGAAGAAATTCAATCAAAATTACATAGTCAACTAGCATACCAATCGATTAGCATAGAATTCAACTATATGGTTAACTAAATGGTCGATTCATCAATTGAATGGATGGTTGATGGGGTATTCAATTGACTGGTTAGATCTATTATTAAAATTGATGACCCTTACTTGTGGACTAGATCTCCCTTAATTCAATGAAGTTTTCTAGATCTGGATACTATAAAAGAATGACCCTATGAGTTGTATTGATATGGAGAATTGTAGTGCAATAATGCATTCTGATGTCTTATTATAATGCATTGTACTTAAGTGTTGTAAATGATGTATTTCCACACCAACTTTGTTCTTGGAATATATTTATCCCTTTGTCCAGTTGTTCAGAATTTTTTCCCAACATGGGATAGATTGGTTGAGGAGCTTAGTGGATGGTGCTAGGAAAGAGAAGTAAAGGGGTGTAGTTTGACATGTAGGGAGGTGGATGAGCATAGAGGTCAAGATATGCGGTGGATGAGGTAGTTGGAGAAATGGTGTTGGAGTGACATGGTGGCGGAAGTTGATAGGAAAATGGGGGGTAATGGTAATAATGTAGGGATGTGGAAAGGAGAGTTGATGAAATAATGATAGGGGACATGGGAAATATATTGAATGGGTATGATGACGTGATATGGAGAAGAGGGGTCGATGGGAATGGTAGTAGAAGATGAGGTAGGGGGATCGAGTGCATGCATATAATAGATGGGGAAGGGGTGTTGGTGGGAAACACTATAGCACCTCAGATAGGGGGTGTTGATGGGGTATGGTGTTAGAGAGGTGCATTGATGAGGGGTGGGGAAGAGTGATAAAGGAGCATATTCGCACGTGGTGGGGAAGAGTGATAAAGGATCATATTCGCACGTGGTGGGGAAGGGGACTCCATGGGTGCATTAATGAGGAGTGGGAAATATGGGTAAAGGAGCATATTAATAAGTGGTGGAGAAGGGGACACTAGGGGTTCCATGTATGAGGGGTGAGGAAGGGAAGTCCTAGGTTGTAGATGTGATGGTGGGAAGGGGGTTCAAGGGGTGTAGTTGCAATGGGTGGGAAAGGGGAATTGCAAGGTAGTTGAGAAAGGTGATCAAGGTAGATCAAGTGTTGCAAGATGGATGGGGAGGTGTATGGGATGGGATGTCAAGGGGCATAATGGAGGGGGATGGGAAAGGATATTTGGGGTGCATACGTGTGGTTGGTGGGGAGGTAGATGGGAAGGGACATCAAGGGGTTTGGTGGTATATGTATTTGGGGAAAAGGGTTGGAGGGGTGCAATGGAAGGAGATGTGGAAAGGGAATTCAAAATTTTGATGGAGTGTGGCGAGGTGGAGAAGAGGGATGAGGGGCATGGTGGTAATGGTTAGGGAATGTTAGAAAATAATATTGATGATGCACACAAACTATCACGTAAGAGGAACACACATTTTTACAATGGAAACCATATATAAAGAAAACCACAACTAGTTAGATATCTATTAGTCTTGGTTTCAACCAACATCGGCTACTTTTGGCATATTATAATGGAGTTACTCAATCCTTTTAATAGGATTCATTACATGATAAAACCATGGGCCTGTAAACCACTAATGGTGAACCCTATTGATTGAATCAAGGTTATCTTTAATCACTTTATAACTAAGTCAATATTAACTTAGACCATTACCCCATTAAGATTGACTTGGGGTAAGCACCAACCCCTCAAATTTTTTCACCAGGTATCAGGAATAACAACATTCCCCCATATTTCGTATATCTAAATATACATTAGAATTTACATAGGTGACATACCATGCCAGGGGTACACATGCCTAAATAGGTCTTATAGTTGCATTCCCATTTACATTGTGATTAATTCAAGCTTCATAAAAAAATTCCTACAAGAGTATGTGATGCAAGAAACATCCACATGCTTCTTCACTTGCATCCATCTCTACTATAGTCAACCAAATCAAGCACTCCTTAATTGGGTACTTCTTCATGCATTATATTCCATGTGCTTCTCCAGTCAATGATGATGCATATACTCAACATGATTCTCTAGCATTACAACCCTAGATACTTTTGTGAGGATTCCAAGCTAACCTCACCAAGATACCACATGTTAGGAAATAATAATGATAATTCACAAAAACAAGTACATAAGAGGACCAAGTGTTTTTACCATAGAAACCCTATAAAGGGGGAACCACCATGATTTAAATATCTATTATTCTTTGATACCTTGAAAATTATCCACTTTTGGCACCTTACAGTGGATTTAAACCTTGAAATAGGCTTCGTCACATACTAAAACCATCCCATAAACCACGAACGGTAAACCCATTATTGATTGAATCAAGATTATGTTTAATCACTTTTTAACCAAGTCAAGATTAACCTAATAGCGAAGTGGGGCCCATGCACACAGTGACCAATGATTGGGATGTGGCATCAAAGGGAATTGTGGTGGGGGTGGGGAAGGAGTGGTTAGGGCCATGGTAGAGGATTATGGGGATGAAGGTTTAATGGGAAAAATAAAGACAGGTGGGGTCGAGGGGTAAATCTTGACATTGTTAGAAGGAAGGGGGAATGGAATCATGGGGGATATGGTATATAGTGTATGTGGTGGATCAATGTTAGAACAAAGGATGTATATTGAGGAGTTAGTGTAGGAGGTTAGGGTGGGATAGGGGTTGCGAGATTTTTTTTAGTAAGGAAAGGTGATTATGCATGTTTATATGTTGATGAGAATATCTAGCACATGGTTTTGGTGGTACGTAGTTTTGTGCCCTCGGTTTTGGTGGCACATGGTTTTGCACCCATGGTTTTGGTGGAACATGATTTTGTGCCCACATTTTTGCATGTATTGGGTGTTAAAAAAGAAGAATATTTCCTCAGTGTTTAGTCACACAAGAGATATTCACTCACCGTGAGAGGGAGAAGGGTCTATGTCTGGTAGTGAGCTTTATCAAAGGTGCAATATAGTAGTGATTCTTTGTATTTTAGTCCAATAGTGACCAAGAAGAATAAAAGAACCAGTCTGTTGGTTTTCCCCAAAGGTAGTGGGGTTTCCAAGGTATTTTTTTGTTTCATGTATGGTTGTGTTTCTTTTATTTTCTTCTTTGTATTTTATGAGTGTTTCATTTTATTGTTATCCATCCCTATTGAAGCTTATAATAATAACTAACCAATAACCTAAGCTAAGTTTTACATGGTATTAGAGCGAGGTTATTTAAATAGCCCTCAGGGAAACAAATCTTTGTTGGAATATTGGATTTGCAGGTGTTTAAGGATCGATAATAATGGCAAGTGAAAATTTCCAAGCATGTCTCTCAAGTGCAAAGTATAAGGGAGTATGGTATATCGGCAGTGGAGCATCTAGTCATATGACTAGACACAAGCATTATTTCAGCAACCTTGAAGAACAAAAGCTTGATTTTGACATTTTGTTCGGAGATGATTATGCAAACAGACCTACAGGGATAGGGAATGTAAAATTTGAAAGAGAGACCATTGGGTCCCTCTACCTAGAAGGCGTTCTCTACGCACCAGGGATGAAGAAGAACATGGTCTATGTGTTAGATTTGGAAGATAAAGGATATGAAGTATCCTCCAGGCATCAAAAGGATTATATCAGTCCCAAAGGGCTAGGCAAGAATGTATATCAATTCATTGGATTTAGAAAGGACAAACTTTACAAGTTATATTTTGTCTCACATTATGCACTAGCCACTAGAAGTGGTAGTCATGACTATGAACTGTTGGATAGATGTATGGACCATCTTGGTCATGGAGAATTCAAAGTATTAACATAGATCGTGACAAGATTTCCTCCTTTCGATATAGAGAACCAAGAACTTGTGTGCAAATGATGTGTCCTAGGGAAATATGTCAGAATTGTGATTCCAAAGAGTGAGACCAGGTACATAGGAGCCCTAGATATCATACACTTGTATATCTGTGGGCCCATGTCCTTTATATCCATTGGAGGGAAGTTCAAATACCACATCAACTTCATTGACAACTTCTCCAATGAAATATTGGATTGATTTTCTGAAAGGAAAGAAGTCAGGAGAAGTTCCTAGGAAGTTGCAGGAATTCAAGGCCTTTGTTGAGAATTAGATAGGGAGAAGGATAAAAGTCCTGAAGATAGATAAGGAATGTGAGTACACCTCAAATTCCTTCAAGAAGTTCTATGTAGAGGAAATAATTAAGAGGGAGCTAATAGTACCTTACACTCCTCAATAAAATGGGGTTTCTGAAGAAAAAACATAGCCATTGTTGGAGAAACAAAGGCATTGTTGCATGATCAAGATATTCCAAAATTTCTATGGGACTAAGCTTGCAACATTGCAGTATACCTGCAAAAAAAAAATCCCTCACAAAGCATTAGGAGACGTGACTCTGGAAAAGGCATTCACTGGTAAGAAACTAGACATAAGGAATTTTCAGATATTTGGGTGCATGGTCTACTGTCATGTTCCTACAAAGAAAAGGACAAAGTTTGATCCTACAATAGAAGAAAGAATCCTAGTAGGATACCATGAGACCTATAAGGCATATAGAGTTTACATTTCTTCTACCCATAAAACTCTAGAACACAGGGATGTGAATTTTGAAGAAGACAAGGAATTCAGGAAAACCTCAAGGGGTACTCAGGAGGATGAGGTTCCTCAAAAGGAGGAGGAGGTTCCTTAAGAGGTATTTACATATCCTCCCCAGACCAAAAGACCTCCTACAAGTACTCAGAGTGAGCATCATGACAAAGATCAAGATATTGTCACATAATCCTCTCAGAAAAAGAGGCCCGGGTGGGTAGAGAAGACATTGAAGGAAGTTAGGGAACAAGTGAAGGCTCACAAGACCCTTTTTAGAGTTAGCATACCTCCACAGAGATACTCATGGTATGCAGCACTCATGAGTGACATTCTTGAGTCCAAACCCACCAATTTTGAAGAGGCTACAAAGAAACAAGTCTATAAATATTCCATGGTTGAAGACTATGCCTCCATCATGAAGAATAAGGTATGGGAGATAGTACCTCCTCTAGAAGACAAGTCAGTATTCATCTCAAAATGGATTTATAAGATCAAGCATGTTGCAGATGAAATCATTGAAAATTAGAAGGCTTGATTAATAGTCCTAGGATTCTCTCATAAAGAGGGAGTGGACTATGATGAGACCTTTGCCTCAATAGCCTCATATGCATCAATACATGTAGTTATGTCCATCGCCAATTAGATGGGATGGAAATTTCATTAGATGGATGTCAAGATAGATTTCCTCAATGATGTTATTGAGGAAGAGGTGTACATAGAGCATCCTCGGGAATATGAGGTTCATGGCATGGAAACTCATGTCTGCAGACTGAAGAAGGATTTATATGGGCTCAAGCAAGCGCCTAGAGCATGGTACTCCATGATAGAAAGTGATGTAGATACCAACCTATATCTACTGATGGTTGAGGGTGATTCACTCATTCTTTTTATTTATGTAGATGATTTATTCTTGAAAGAAGTAGAGAAACTAGTTACGGGATGTAAATAGGATTTGGCTCAAGAGTTCAAGATGAAATATCTGGGATTAATGCCTTACTTTCTAGGATTGCGGTTTTGGCAGCAGAAGGGTGAGATATTCCTTGGGAAAGGAAAATATGCAGTATAAATCCTCAAGGTATTTTGCATGGAGGATTGAAATCCCATGGTTATTCCCATGATCACCAACCTTAAGAAGATGAATGTTTTAGAGTCAGAGAAGGTTGATCCCATCATCTTTAGGAAGTTGATCGAAAATCAGATGTATCTGAGCAACACAAGACGGGATATATGTTTTGAATTAAACACTCACAGTCAATATATGGTTGATCCCAGGAGGGTGCACAAGATTGCATCCAAGCATATATTGACGTACCTAAAGGGTAAAATTCAGTATGGGATCCAGTATGTCCAGGGGAATGGAGTTCTATAGTAGTCTACTCATAATCAGATTGGGAAGGGAACATAATGGACAAAAAGAGCACCTCAGGGTGCTACTTCCTCCTAGGATCAGGAGTGACCTCTTGGTCCAACAAGAAACATAAGTCAGTTTCTCTCAGTTTAGCAGATGCAGAGTATATGGCATCCATCCAAGAAATCTGTGAGGAACTTTGGCTTCGTAAGATACTCACAGGATTGTTTGGTGTTGAATTGGATCCTATGGTCATTTATTGTGACAATCAGAGTAGCATAAAACTCTCTGAGAATACGGTATTCCATGATAGGTTTGATTGTTGAAATGTTAACCAGAAAATTTTTCTTTAGGATGCATGCACATCAGTTAATTAAATATGCATGCAAAAGTGAGTTTTTGCACGCACTCACATTAGGTTTTTGGTAAACCTAATTGGCGAGTGATATCTTATAAGAGAATAGGAGGTCATCGGCATATACTACTGAGCAGACAGATCATATTTAGATCGATCTGAGAGGTGGATGACTTTCCTGACAGAGGAGGGTGCACTTTCTGAGGAGGGAAGTTCGTTGTGCATCTGGATTGAGGATTCAACAGCTAATACTTTCATAGTAGGATTTCCTCAGTGATTGAGGAATAACTGTGATGGTCACAACTCAGATATGTTGAGATTTGATTTAGTATGAGCTTCCTACAGTTGTAGGAGGGTGTACTTTTCCATGTAGAGAGAGGGGCACATTCTTTAGATCTAGAAATTTGGCCTTCTTCTTCGTCAGAGAATATTAGAGCTATGGAGTGAGAGATATAGTACAAACAAATATTGACTTGCAAAGATCCAAATCCGTATTAACAGTTAGGGCACATTTCCCCAATGCATACATCATTCTTTGCATGCATATATAGGGTTTTGATACCCATCAAGTTCGGTTATTTCATCTAAAGTATTTGTATGTATTCATATTCTACTTACATTGTTATGGGCTCAAGATAGAATATAGCCCCACAGATTGCTAGTTTTCCCCGTTTGGGGTTTCCAGGGTACATCCTGAGTTATTGTGTGATTGTTGTGTTTTTTTCATTGTGGAAGTGTTAAGAGATATATAGTGTTTGTATCTTAATTCATTATTGCATTTTTTATTTATAGAGACTCAAACCGCTTGAGATATCAGGGCATCCAGACAGAGTATTGATCTATGGATAAATTAACACTTAACACATCGAGATCAGATATCACTTCATCAGGTACATGGTATAGAAAGGAGTAGTGAAGCTCTAGTAAATCTCCAAAGAAGAGTAGGTTGAAGATCTCCTCAAAAAGGAATTGCCGAGAGGGAAGTTTGAGTACTTCCAAGGGAGGATGGGTGTTACACAGAACACCTTCCTCACTAAGAGGGAGTGCTCAATTTTTTTTGTAAGGAAAGGTGATTCTGCATGTTTATAACTTGAGGAGAATATCTAGCACATGTTTTTGGTGTCACATAGTTTTTTTCCCATGGTTTTGGTGGCACATGGTTTTGCACCCATGGTTTTGGTGGCACATGGTTTTGCACCCATTGTTTTGGTGGCATGTGGTTTTGTGCCCATGGTTTTGCATGTATTTTTTGTTATAAAAGAAGAAGCCTATCTCATTTTTTAGTCACACAATATATATTCACTCGTTGTGAGAGGGAGAAGGGTCTATGTATGGTAGTGATATTTAGAGTATTTTCACTATAGAAGTGAGGCATTGTATTTTGGTCCAACAGTGACCAACAAGAATAAAATAACCATTTTGTTGGTTTTCCCCAGAGGTAGTGGGGTTTCCAGGGTAAATTCTTATGTTTCATGCGTGTTTTTGTTTCTCTTATTTTTTTCTATATATTTTATGAGTGTTTCAATTTATTATTATCTAGCACCACTCAAGCTTATAATAATAAGTAAATGGTAACCAAAGCTAAGTTTTACAGGGATATGATGAAAACAACAAGGGTGTTCAACTGGTGTGCAAGTCAAAGGGCATGATGAAGGATATTGAGGTTAGAGGGTCCAAGGGAGCTATGAAAAATGGAGATATTAAAGGATCCAAAGAAGAAAGAATCTTTAGTGACACCAAGGAATCAAGGGGATGGATGGAGGTGGGTGTGTTTGTCCTATAAAATCTCTTGTTTTGAATCCCAATATCCAATATCTACTTTATGCCACTTAGGAATGAAGAAGGGGAGATATCAATAAGTAACTTTTCATTAAATAGTAGTACTTATGGAGTAGTTTTGACCCAATTATAGGACCTAAATAAATTAATTTCACTCCTTAATCATCATAAACATTGGAATTCATAAGTTTAATTTTATTTAAGGTGAGATACGCATTTTTCTTCAATATTGACATCTCAAATGCAAGAAATGATTTCAAATTTGCATCACATCATACAAGGTGATAGAAATGCATGTTTGACACTTGTCTCAATTGCACAACTATGATTCATAGGCATGAACACCTTAAAGGGTCATGTGAGAGACTATGAATCAGCCTAAGAGGTTTCCTAGACTATGTGAATATAAGGCTTAGTGGATCCTTTAAGCATTCTTTGGGAGAGTAATATTGTGCTACCCATGTATAGCTTGCATATTTTGAGAGTGCATTAGTATACTACTTGGTGACTATGATCAATAGATTATTTGTCCTCTTGTACAGACTATTTGAAGAGAAATTTATAATTGAATGAAGGCTATGGACTTGGTGATACCATTTAAAGAATGAAACCTCAAATATGGTATACTAGAGAGACACTTTTATACTAGTATACTATTCTTTGTACTTCTCTTTTCAAAGTAATATAATGTTCTTCTCCCCCTACATTTTTTTTTTGAATTCATTCCATGAATATATTTCACTTTAAATCATAAAATCATTCTATATCAAGTTTAGGGCTATTTGACATAGAGAATAGTTGTTAAAGTTCATTGGTTGGATTTATAGATAGAGATTGCATTTTACCAATGAAGGAGTAAGGAACGTGTTTTGTGTTTGGTGCTGAAGGTGTATTTGGATAACTTGGATGCTTGTATCTTGATCTCCTCATATTCTCCCAATTAAAATCCTTTAAGAGAATATTTTTGAAGTAGAAGAGGTAGAAGGGTTAAAGGGAGGATTGAAAAGGATGGTATATAAGGGTTAAAGGGAGAAGTGCTAAAGGATAGGGTATGGAATTTGATGGGAGAAACAATGGAGGATGGAATATGGGGGAGGTAGTGAGGAAGTGTCATATAGATAGCAGGGACGTAATGAATGGAGATGAGGTAGGTATGGGTATTTAGTGGAATGATGGAGGATCAAGAGGCTAGAAGGTGAGATAGTAAAGGGGGGGGAGGCAGAAAGGTAGGAAGTAGTGTAGAAATATGGGTGTAGGGGGAGGAGTAGGTCGATGGAATACATACATACATATATACATACATACATGCATACATACATACATACATACATACATGCATACATATTTGTGTATGTACACAAACACACATATAGAGTTTTTGGTTAAGCAACTTACAAAGGGAAATCTAGTGACATCGAAGGATACCAAGAGGATATTGAAAATTGATGGGCCTATCCTCATCACTCACATTGAAAATCTCATAAATTTAGCATTTAAACATGGTTTCCCTAAACCATGGACATAAAACCCGATTTTTCCTATTTTTGAAAGTGGAGATAAAATAAATCCATCTAATTATAGGACTGTTATGATTATCCCTCTTTTATCAAAATTATATGGAATTATTCTAGGAAAGAAGATCAACATATGGCTAGAAAGTCACAGGAAAATAGCTAAAGGCTAGGCAGGATTTTGGGGCTATCATTTTAGCTATGGACCACCTTGTTACTTTTAGGACCATTATTGACGAGTGTCACAATAATAAAACTTTCTTTTGTGTTTCTTTGTTGATTTTAGAAAATAATTTGACATAGATCCCAAACCTAACCTTTGGAATAGACTAGAAGAGCTAAAATTCCCTTTCGAGTTGAGATATGTTGTGATAAGGTTGTATGAGAAGGTGTCACATCCCCATGACCTTCATAGGCCATGTAAGACCCCAATACATTTTTGTTTTCCAAATCCGACTGAAAACATGCACATTTGAATAAGCTCGGATCCACCATCCGCAATCTTCAACCCGCAATCCACAATTGCAAGGATGGGGTAGAAGGGTTAAAGGGAGGATTGAAAAGGATGGTATAAAAGGTTTAAATGGAGAAGTGATAAAGGATAGGGTATGAAAGTTTATGGAAGAAACAATGGAGGATGGAAAATGGGGGAGGTAGTGAGGAAGTGTCATATAGGTAGCGAGGAGGTAATGAATGGAGATGAGGTAGGTATGGGGATTGAGTGGAATGATGGAGGATCAAGAGGATACAGGGTGAGATAGTAAAGGAGGAGGAGGTAGAAGGGTAGGAAGTAGTGGATAAATATGGGTGCAGGGGGAGGAGTAGGTCGATGTCATACATACACACATACATGCATGCATATATGCATATATGCATACATACATACATACATACATATGTGTGTGTGTACACACACACACATATAGAGTTTGTGGTTAAGCAACTTACAAAAGGGAAATCTAGTGACATCAAAGGATACTAAGAGGAAATATTGAAAACTGATGGGCCTATCCTCATCCCTCACATTGAAAAGCTCTTCAATTTAGTAGTTAAGCATGGTTTCCCTAAAACCTAGACATAAAACCCCATTTTTCCTATTTTTGAAAGTGGAGATAAAAGAAATCCATCTAATTATAGGACCATTATGATTATCCCTCTTTTATCAAAATTATATGGAATTATTATGGGAAAGAAGATCAACATATGGCTAGAAAAACACAGGAAAATAGCTAAAGGCTAGGCAGGATTTTGGGGCTATGATTTTAGCTATGGACCACCTTGTTACTTTTAGGACCATTATTGAGGAGTGTCACAATAATAAAACTTTGTTTTTGTGTTTCTTTGTTGATTTTAGAAAATAATTTGACATAGATCCCAAACCTAACCTTTGGAATAGACTAGAAGAGCTAAAATTCCATTTCGAGTTGATATATGTTGTGATAAGGTTGTAATAGAAGGTGTCACATCCCCATGACCTTCAAAGGCCATGGGAGACCTAGATACATTTTTTTTCCAAATATGACTAAACACACACACAATCAAATTAGCTGGGATCCGCAATCCACAACCTGCAATCCGCAACCTGCAATCAGCAATCTACAATACACAATCCGCAATCGTGATCTGCAATCTGCAATCTGCAATCATGGTCTACAATCCACAATCCGCAATCCACAATTTGCAATTGCGATCCGTAATCCGCAATCTACATTCTGCAATCCACCATCCGCAACCCACAATCTACAACCCGCAATCTGAAATCCACCATCTGCAATCCTCAATCCAAATCCAACTGAACACACACACAATCGAATTAACGGATCCGCAATCCACCATCCACAATCCGCAACCCACAATCTGCAATTGCGATCCGCAATCCGCAATTGTGATCCACAATCCGCAATCCATAATTGCGATCCACAATCCAAAATCGTGATCTGCAATCCACAATTTTGATCCATAATCCGCAATCCACAATTGCGATTTGCAATCCGTAATACGCATTGCGGACGCGGAAATGCGGAATTTCCCCACTGGAAAAATCTTACCATTCCGCAATCCACAATTGCGGATACGAAAGTGCGATATTTCCCATCGAAAAACTTACCATTCCACGATCCACAATTGCGGATGCAGAAGTGCAATATTTCCCATCAGAAAACTTACAATTCCACAATCCGCAATCTGCATGTTGCAGGTGCAGGCTTACGGAACCACACCCTTGCAACGGTAACTTCCCGAACAAATTCTGAGGGGCATAAATTCCTCATCCTTGATCCAAGTGAGACAAGTTCGGTACCATTGGAAAGATCTTGGAGAGATCTATCCAATGGTTCAACTTCCACTCCTAGAAGAGGTCTCTAACCCCATCATTTATCCAACTGAACATTTTTGCATAACACCACTTAAAATACTTTATCCTTCTTCCTGCCATGACTTCCCTTTTTGCCTGACCCACAATGGGGTTTTGAAACACATCAAGATATCCCTCTCCCTTCCCAAAGATCAGGTGTAGTCATACAGCTCATTCATAGGGTTAATCAATACATCACAACATGTAAGGTGCATAAAGTTATATCTAACCATTACATCTATCACATGCAAGACTTATAATGCATTAAACTCATGTAATAGAGTGATGTATATAACAATGAACTTGGCCTCCTACATTAGGCTTACACATGATCTTCCTATCAATCAAATTCATATAAACATACATTCCATAAGTTGAACATAACCAACCATATCATAGAAATTGAACATCATCATTTAAAATAACAAAGAAGTACTTATCTTCAACTTTCTGAAGCTGCCAAGCAACTGGCTAAGTGAGAGCAAGATTCCACCCAACCTCAGATCTATGTTTAGACTATACTCTTTCAGCTAAGAGATCACCCCTGAACTGTGTTTTGTATCCACTAAGGAGGGCTATCAAGTTCTCTCGCAGTCAAGGTTCCAACCCAATGCTAAGCCAATCTGTAGTTGGGCTTATCAAATCATTTCAGGGAATCTACCCATGCAAATCCAACCTACAGTGGGTTTATCAATCATATAGGAATAAACTAGTCATGCTAAGCCAACTTCAAGTTGGGTTTATCAAGCATACCAAACAACACAATCATGCCAATCCAACCTACAGTTGGGTTTATCAAGCATACCAGATAAGTGTATCATGCTAAGCCAACCTGCAGTGGGTTTATCAGGCATATAGGGATATACTGGTCATGCTAAACCAGCTTCCAGTTGGATATATCAAGCATACCAAAAAACAAAATCATGCCAAGATAGCCTGTAGTTAAGTTTATCAAGCATACCAAACAAGTTGATCATGCTAAGCTAGCCTGCAGTGGGTTTATCAATCATATAGGGACAACAAGGGAGGTATTGCTAAGCTACTGAGCTCAACCATGGAGTTGTATGCATATCAACACTCAGCATACATGGCACCCACATTACCTACCTCACCCAACACAAGGAATACCATATTCTATGTTGCACAGTCCCTCAAGGCCTCTTCCCTTCAAGTGCTATTCAGAGTGGGCATAGAAAGGTCAAATTGCTATTTCTATGAGATTACAGCCTTCACTGGGTTTATCAAGAAACCCAACCTTCTACCCGAGTTAAACAAGTTGGATCCTCTCATACTTGCGGACTGAGCTTTGTTCCGCAATCTACTCTTTGTGACCCAATCTCGTGTTCTCACGATTTCTCTATGTTGTTTTTTAATCTTTGTAATTCCTCTTAGGGTTCTTACCACTCTGTCACAAGTAGACTAAATTCGCACACACACTTTCTATGGTCATGGACTCTATGGTATTTTCCTCTTACACAGGAAACATGATTATCTTCAAGCTTCCTCACGGATAGGCTCTGCGGGTCTGTGTATGCATGAATGCCTGAATATTTTCCCTCCCTATCACTCGATGGGTGATGAATAGTGATTTCCTGAATTATGTTCCCTTCCCCAATGGGTAGTCAAAACAGGTTCCGCAAGTTCCCAGGTGCTTGAGTGTCTTCCAGGACAAGAAATCAGAGCCATGCCCTGCCATATGAAATCGCAGGAATGCTCCATACTCCATTGGCTTCAGCAACAGGGTTCTCAACCACCCTCTGCAACCAAATTAATGTCAGTAGGGAGGTCAAAAGGGTTCACAGTTGGACATGTGGCAACATGGGTACCATTCCCATAACCCCCTCACCTCTCCCTAGTTGATACGCATGGACCCTTGTCATTGGTTGCTTCCTTAGCCAGCTTCTTGGGTATTTTATTATTTACAATAATAAATAATTACATCATTTACATTTCATCATGGCTTAACAACCCATGAATAATCAAACTGTCAAATACTTTCCTATGCAATAACCTTAAACATCCACTAGTGGGGCCTTGGCCTTGAGCTCCACACTAGGGAAAATACATACACTACGTATACACAATATTTACATTAATACCAATAAACACCAAGGGTGAATAGGGGTATTACAACTCCCTCTCCCTTAAAATAACATTGTCCTCGGTGTTCTCAAAACTGAACAAAAATGGGAATGCCTCTTTCATGGCATCCTCCAGCTCCCACGTGGCCTCTTCTAGAATAAGGTTCCTCCATTTCACCTTTACCTTCCCAATGGCCCGATTCCGGAGTAAGCTGATTTTCCTATCGAGGATGCATATAGGCTCCACCTGGAACTCTTCCTCTAGTTCCACCTGTATCACATGCCAATCAATGATATGATTAGGATTGTGTACATGTTTCTTAAGCAAAAAGACATGGAAAACATTATGAGCTTTCATGTTAACAGGAAATGCAATCCTATATGCAACTGGCCCTATCCTATCAAGGAATTTGAATGGCCCACAATATCTTGGTGCCAACTTGGCACAACTCCCCAACTTCAGGGAACTTTTCCTAGGTTTCACTCTCAAGTAAACATGATCCCCAATCTGAAATTCCTTATGCATTCATTTCATATCTACATAACTTTCCTGCATGTCATGTGTTGCCTTCAAATTATTCCTGATCTTCACAATCTCTTGCTCCATCTCCTCGATCATTTTAGGTCCAAGCACTATTTTGTTCACTAGGTTGTCACAGCTCACTGAAGTTTGGCATCCTTTTCCATATAGCGCTCCAAAAGCACTCATCTTCAATGATGCTTGATGTCTATTGTTGTAATCAAATTCCAGTAAGTGTAAATAGTCTTCCCACTTGGATGGCTTGTCCATCACATACATCCTTAACATATTTTCAAGAATATGATTTACTCTCTCAGTCTGGCCATCCGTTTTAGGATGATAGGCTGTGCTAAAATTTAACTGAGTTCCTAGTTCCTGGAACAATCCTTTCCAAAAATTAGAAGTGAATTTTGTGTCACAGTCTGAAATTATTGCCTTGGAAAATCCATGCAACCTGAATATCTCTCTCATGAAGATATATGCAATGTCGTTGACTGGAATAAAATGAGCTACCTTTGATAGCTTGTCCATCACCACCATGATTGCATCATGTTTCTTCACTGTCATTGGAAACCCTGTTATAAAATCCATAGAGACCACTTCCCACTTCCATTCTGGAATGGGAAATGGCTGCAACAATCCTGCTGGATGTTGATGCTCTTCCTTGACCTATTGACACTTTTGACACCTGGCAATGTACTCAGCTATGCCTTTATTCATACCATGCCAAAAGTACAACTTCCTTGCTGTTTTTATAGTCTTCTGATATCCTAGATGTCCTGATTATGGTCTTTGATGCATCTCATCCATTACCAACTTCTTCAAATCTACACTAGTTGGAATGTACAGTCTGGCATTTTGATAAATGAGAACATTACCCTCACCCAGCTAATACCTTGCATACTTTTCATCCACAATACCCTGCTGCAACTTCTCCTTGACCTGAAGGTAGACCTAATCACCGCTTTGCACTTCTAAAACCTTGCCTTCAAGTCTGATTCACACCTACTTACAGCTGCAATATGAAATCTCCTGCTAAGTGCATCAACAACTTTATTCTCCTTACCTTTGACATGCTTAATTTTGAAATCAAACTCGCAAAGAAACTCCATCCATCTTTGGCTGGTCAAACAAGTATTTTAAAGTCATATGATCAGTTCTGAGCTCAAATCTTCTTCCCAAGAGATAATGCCTCCATCTCTTGAGAGCATGTACTATGGCTGCTAGCTCTAAGTCATGGGTGGTGTAGTTCCTTTCATGCTCTTTTAGCTTCCTTGACTCATAACAAATTACAAACCCTTCTTGCATTAGTACTCCATCGAGTCCTTCAATGCAAGCATCAATGCATACTAAAAAATCCTTACTTGGATCTGCAATCTTCAACATAGGTGCACTGGTAAGTAACTCCTTTAACTGCTGGAAACTTCTTTCACATTTTTCAAACCATGTGAATTTGATGCTTTTCCTCTGCAATGAAGTCATTGGATGAGATATCTTGGAGAAGCCTTCAATGAACCTTCTGTAGTAACCAGAAAGACCCATGAATGACCTAACATCTGTTGCATTCCTTGGAGTAGACCAATCCATGATGGCTTCAATCTTCTCTGGATCCATTGCAATTCCTTCCGCTGATATAATATGACCCAAATATTGTACTTTCTACTGATAGAAGTTACACTTGCTTAACTTGGAATACAGTTTGTGTTCTCCAAGGACTTGCAATACCATCCTCAAATGTTCATTATGTTCTTCTTCATTCTTTGAATACAAAAGGATTTCATCCAAGAACAGAATCACAAACTTATCCAAATATTTGTTGAAGACATTATTCATGAGACACATGAATGTAGCAGGTGCATTGGTAAGACCAAATGGCACCACTGTAAATTCATAATGGCCATACCTAGTTTTGAAAGTTGTCTTATGAATGTCTTCTTCCTTTATCCTCACTTGATGGTATCCAGACCTCAAGTCAATCTTTGAAAACACTGTAGCTTCCTTCATTTGGTCAAACAAGTCATCAATCCTTGGAAAGGGATACTTTTTCTTAATTGTCACTTTATTGAGCTACTTGTAATCAATGCACAGCATCAATGTTCCATCCTTCTTCTCAACAAATAACACTGGTGCACCCCATGGGGATACACTCAGTCTGATATATTCCTTGTCCATTAATTCCTGTAGCTGCATCTTTAATTCTACCAATTCTGGTGTGCTCATTCTATAAGGAGATTTGGAGACGGGTGTTGCCCCTGGAATAATATTAATGGAAAAGTCAATGTCTCTCTTGGGTGGAAATCTTAGAACTTCATCTGGAAATACATCCTGAAATTCTTGCAATATCTGGAAGTATTCTATCCTTTGCCCTTTTTCCCCTAATGACTTTGACATGTGGACTACATATAACTGGCACCCCTTTCTATAAAAAATTCCTCAAGTGTAGAGATGAAATCTGCCTCACTGAAAATTGCTTCGGAATTCCTTTTACCAACCTTGACCTTCCCTCATCATCAAGGCATTCCAGTTCTTTCTCATAACAGTCCATCTTTTCTCTATGTATTTTCAACCAATCCATTCCAATTAGGGCATAATATGATCCCAATTGTAATACATTTAATTATGCATGCATGAGGAGTCCATTCAATTATATAAGACACTACTTCACTGACCTTTCTCTTGGTACCGGTGGCTAATTGAACTAGCCAAGCCTTATCATGATTTACTTTACCAAGAGAAAAAATTCCAACTACCTTAGGAGATACATAACTATGAGTAGACCCTAGATCAATAAAAATAGAAATAGACCGCTCAACAATCTTAACGGAAACCTCCACCACTGTTGATTGATGGTCTGCTTGATGATCATCCAGTTCTACATAAATCCTAGGTGTTTCTCTTTCCATATCCCCTACTGTATTTGCTCCTTTAATGTTATGAAAGCTCATGGGCTTCTTCCTTTCAATTGGGAAATCTATAAGCATGTGGCTTCCTCCACAACCCCAACACTGAAGTGGCCCCTTTGATGTTCTATCTGCTGCTACAGCTGGTTTGAATTCTCTTTTTGCTTGATGGCCCTGTGGAAATCTTTTGGGTTGATTTCTGAATGGTGGTTTGAATTCACCTTTCCTCTGTTCAACCCTTCCCTTGGGTTTACCTTTCCATGCTGGTTGCATCTCTGCTTTACCTTTACCCTGCTCATAGCAATGATCTGCCATTCTAATGGCTTAATCCAAGCTTGGTGGATTTACAAACTCTATTTTATCTCTGTAGTTCTGTGGTAGACTACCAAGTAAGCATTGTATCTTCACTCTTTCATCCCTGATGTAATCTACATACCTCATTAGTTCCAGAAACCTATGGACATGCTCGTCCATGGTGTGTTGTCCTAGTTTGAGTTCGTTGAACTCTTTTCTTTTTCTATCATAATACCTAGCTGATAGGTACTTCTCCTGGAAGTATCTTTTAAACCTTTCGCAGTTGACTCTTCTTTCACTAATTCCCTTCACTTGCATGAGGTTTTCCCACCTGATTGAAGCTCTTCCACTAAGGTTATAGATATCCACCCTAGCCTTTTCATTCTCTGAATACTCATGCATTATGAAGTACTTCTTGATTCTAACAACCCATGCCTCTATTTCTTGACCTTCTTTGCTTTCACCATCAAAAGTGGGAGGCCTTGCCTTCCTAAATTCACCCTATGGAATACCTTTGTGATTCTTTTTTCCCTTACTCTTGCTGGAAGTGTGTCTTGGGCTCCCCTAAGAACCCTTGGAATCATTTAACGTGCTATAGGAAAACCTAGGAGAGGGTGTATTGTGCCTTCTTCTCACGGAACCTCTTCTAGGGCTTGGATTTCTTCTCTTAGAACGGGCCCTAGATTGAATTTCTGCATTTCCTTCCTCTCGAACTTCGTTGCTTGGGTTAGACCCACCATTTATTCTTTCTTGTATGTTTGTAAGACTCTGCAAAATAGCCGCATTGATTTTATGTTGTTCTTCTTGCGCTTTCATCATCCACTCGTTAAAGCTTACCATAGTCTCAGCCAATTTTGGGGGCATTACTTGTGTTGAAATATTGTAACTTCTAAGAATATTCTATTTGTACTTTATTATCTGGAGATGTTTCATTCCTCCATTGGGACTTTATTATATATCTGGATATGTTTATTCCTCTATCGGGATGTTGTGACTAGGGTTATTAGACTTCCCTAGTGGGGTTGGCCCTAAGTTAAGTGTTTAGGGGTTATTAGACTCTCCAAGGAGAAGTCGGCCTAGTTAGGGATAAAAGTCAAGTGAAGCAAAGTATAAATAGAGGAGGTGTGTTCCTCATTTAACACTCTCACTCACTCATTCACTCACTTGTGAATTGCACATAGGAGAGAGAGATATATGCGAAGGAGGAGAAGGAGATCTTGTTTGGGGATTACATATTTGTACTTGTTGATCATCTATATTGAGGAAGCTTTGCTGGGTTTTCTACCCCATGAGGGTTTCCCAAGATAAATCTGTGTCTATCTTGTGATTCTGTTTCTTTCAGTGATCCTTATTATGCTCTTGTTGTGAATTTTACGCTAAAATTAACATGGTATCAAAGCCAGTTTTAATAGGACATCTTTCACAAGGTGAAAATACCTCTCTCTCCTCCTCCAGTGAAAATTAGGGTTTCTGCAAAAGTTGGAATTTTTTGAATCTGATTGCATGGCTGGATGCTCCTCCTCAGAAGCGAAATTTTGAGCCCTAGATCAAAATTTTTTAGTGGGTAGATCTCCGGGAAATTCAAACCCTAGTTTGAATTCTGGACCAGAAAAACAGAAAAGCGGTAAACCAGAAAAACTGCAAACCTGTGCACCAATTAACCAGAAAAGCTGTGAACCTGTGCATTAGTGAACCAGAAAATTTGCGCACCAGTAAACCAGAAAATCTGTTGCAAATCCAAATTTCGTTGGTCAAGCTTAAAGGGTGAAAAGTTGAAATTTTCAGAAATCAAGTATACTAGTCAACTCAACACAGTCAAGCACATCTCCTGGTAAGGTCAGTTTTGCATTTTAAGAAATTTCAATTTTTGGTGACCTCCTGGATAAGATGGCCCCAAGCACTAAGCTTGAGGACAAGCTAGAGGATATAGAGAATTTTTGGGCATGGAAATATAGGATTTGTATCATTCTTGAAGAGAATAATCTTGCCCAATACATCAAATATCAAGTTGCAGAACCTGTGGAAGATTAAGCTAAAGAGAAGTACAAGAAGGATATGATTAGGGAAAAGAGAATCATTGTTGATTCTATCAAATACCACTTGATTCCCCAAGTTTCATCCAAGAATACCCCGAAGGAAATGTATGATTCCCTATCCATAATGTATGAAGGGAATAACATCAATAGGAAGATGAACCTGAGAGCTCAATTGAAGAGCACTAAGATGAGTCAAGGAGAATCTATTCAAGATTACTTTACAAGGGTCTCCTAGTTCAAGGAACAACTAGAATCCATTGGAGATACCCTTGATGAAGATGAACTAGTCATGATTGCTCTCAATGGTCTCACTAGACCTTGGGATTCATTCATCCAAACCATGTGTGCCAGAAAAGAAAGCATGAAGTTTGATATTGTATGGGAGGATTGCATTCAAGAAGAGGCTAGAGTATCCAATAGAGAAGCCCTACTCAAATATGATAATCAAGCATTAGCTACCCATACCGAGAGAAGAAGAAGTCAACCCAACTTCAAGAAGGGAAGCCACAAGGAGTCTCAACCTCCACAAAGGTTTCAAAAGAAAAGAGGAGCTAATTTATAAAGAGATCACTCCTCATACCAATGTTACATTTGTCACAAAATAGGACACATTTCTAAGGATTGTCCTTTAAATAAGAAGAAGAGTTTCCACCATAGAATACATCAAGCACATCTAGCAGAAGATGATAGTGAAGAAGAAGAGGATGAAGAACCTCTAAGGAAGCAAGCAAAGGAATAAATCGAAGAATACGTCATGGGACAGTTGTGCTTCAAAGCACATGACAGGACAGAAGAAGACTCTCTCCAGTTTAGAAGAAAATGAGTCACCTCACAAAGCTCTCTAGGAGAATAGAAGAAGCAAGATACAATATTGATGATGATCAGAAGACTAGGATCAAAAGGAGATCCTACCAAACAAACAAAGATAAGTATTTGAATTGTCATTTTTGTTTAAACGATTGTATCCATTTGTATACATATGTATTAGGATGTTTGCAGTGTTATGCATGTGATGGGTAAGTAGCCTATGGTGCTATAAAACATTCCATTGCTACTTATCTAGAGTGAAACCTCTTTGCTGACATATTGGGAGTAGTGCACACTCTTAATAATATTCTGGTAGAGATGGAAGGCATCTAGAAAGTTACCATATAAATGTGGGATATGGATGAATGTTGTAGCATTGGCTAAGATAGTATGACTTATGTTTTTATGCACTTTATTTTGGAAACTATGAGGTGTTTCTAACCATACTATTGAATTTGACTTGTAGGAAGTATCGTACAACGATAACCTACAAATGAATAATGATGAGACTTGTTCCATAGAACAAGTGACAATGATTCAACTATTCAAAACTCCAGAAGAAGTGTTCACAGGGAAGAAGCCTGAGGTAATCCACCTCAAGATATTTGGGTGCCTCGTATATGTATACATACCAAAAGAGAATAGAACTAAGTTGTGCCCTTCCGGAAAGAAGGGAATGTTTTTTGGATATTGTGAAACATCCAAGGAATTCAAAATATAAATCCCAGGATTCCATCACATAGTAGAGATGTAACATTTGATGAAGAAGTTTCTCTCAAACGATCTAGAAAGATCCAGTGTGAAGAAGTATATGAAGAAGATATACCTCTTAGAAATACAGAAGTTGTTTCCTTCCATGAAGAAGAAACACTTAAAGACCATGATATGATAGAACCTCAATAACCCCCACCTATGATCATATCACAGAAAATAAAGCCGGCATGGGAAAGCGAAATTATACAAGAAGAAGAAAGATATGGAGCTCAAGAAGGCTCCACTAGAGAAAGCAAGAAACCATAGCCATTTTCTAGCTATGTGGCTTTGATGTGTGATATTGTAGATCAAGAACCTACCAGTTATGAAGAAGTAGTTCACAAGAAAGAATGGGTAGAAGCAATGACGGAGGAATACCAGTCAATAATGAAGACTAATGTTTGGGATGTAGTTCCCAAAACAAAAGACAAGAGTGTGGTATCATCCAAGTGCATATACAAGATAAAGCATGTTGCGGATGGTAGCATTGAAAAGTATAAGGAAAGGTTTGTGGCCAAAGGGTTCTCTCAGAAAGAGGGAATTGACTATGAAGAAACATTTGCACGAGTTGCAAGGTACACTTCCATTAGAACCAGCATGGCACTTGCATCCATGATGAAGTGGAGATTACACCAGATGGATGTGAAGACATCCTTCCTGAATGATGTGATTGAGAAAGAAGTGTGCATAGAACAACCATGATGATTTGAGGTTGAAGATAGAAGAACTCACGTATGTGAGTTGAAGAAAGCTCTGTACAAGTTAAAACAAGCTCCTAGAGCTTGGTACGGTAGAATTGATAGCTTCTTGAAAAGCTTGGGATTTACCAAAAGTAAAGTTGATCCTAACCTTTACTTTAAGGTTATGGATGATGAACCTATCATACTATTACTGTATGTGGATGATCTATTTCTGATAGGAAATGAGAAACGGATCATGGAAAGCAAGAAGAAGATATCTACAGAATTTGAGATGAAAGATCTCGGATTGATGCATTACTTCCTAGGTCTAGAAGTATGGAAAGTCCTAGAAGGAATCTTTCTCAAACAGGGAAAGTATGTTGTGGAAATATTGAAAAGATTAGATATGTTGGAATGTAAGGCCATGGCCACTCCCATGGATACCAACTTGAAGTTGTTGGCTGATGAATCGTCAGAATTAGTGGATGTGACTCAATACAGACAGATTATTGGGTCGCTGATGTATCTTATGAATACCAGGCCAGATATATTCTTTGTTGTGAACACCCTGAGCCAGTATCTAGTCGAGCCTAGACGTGTTCACCTGATAGTTGCAAAGCATGTGATGAGTTACCTAAAAGGTATGATAGACTTTGGTATATATTATCTTGGAGATAATGATTTCATATTGTATGGTTATACAGATACAGATTGGGCTAGAAGTGTCTCAGACAGAAAGAGAACATCGGGTGGATGTTATTGTCTGGGATCTGCTATGATCTCATGGTTTAGTAGGAAGCAGTCCAGTGTGGCTCTCAGCACAGTTGAAGCAGAATATATAGCAGCTTGCTCTGCTAGTTGTGAATCCATATGGATTCGGAAGCTGTTATGAGGACTATTTGACTTAGAGATGGACTCCATTGTGATCATGTGTGACAACCAGAGTTGTATCAAGATGATGGAGAATCCATTGTTCCATGATAAGTCAAAGCACATAGAAATACGATATTTCTATATACAGATATGGTGTAGAAAGGAGCTATAAAGCTCGAGTATATGAGCACTGATGAATAAGTTGCTGATGTATTGACGAAACCTCTATCTCGAGTAAAGTTTGAGCATTTCTGAGACAAGCTTGGTGTAGTTTAGAAGGACTCTCCTCGAAAGGGGGAGTGATATGGTTGATGAGGATACCTATTCCAACGATGAGGTCGATGATGAGGATACATGTTCTGACGATGAGGTCGATGACGAGGATACCTATTCCAACGATGAGGTCAATGATGAGGATACCTATACCGAAAATGAGGTTGATCTTTGGTCCTTAGAATTGGTCTAAATTGACGAGTGGATTGTATCATCCTTGGACACATTTCCTAAAGAGATCCATGGACTCTTGTCTCCGATAAAGATGTTGTAAATCCTAGATTTGATCCAGGTCACAACCAGTATGAAAAAGGACTAGCTCTGTGGTTGTAAATCCTAGATTTGATCTAGGTCACAACCAGTATGAAAAAGGACTGGCTCTGTGGTTGTAAATCCTAGATTTGATCTAGGACACAACCAGTATGAAAAACAACTGGCTCTGTGGTTGTAAATCCTAGATTTGATCTAGGTCACAACCAATATGAAAAAGGACTGGCTCTGTGGTTGTAAATCCTAGATTTGATCTAGGTCACAACCAGTATGAAAAAGGACTGGCTCTGTGATTGTAAATCCTAGATTTGATCTAGGTCACAACCATTATGAAAAAGGAATGGCTCTATGGTTGTAAATCCTAGATTTGATCTAGGTCACAACTAGTATGAAAAAGGACTGGCCCTGTGGTTATAAATCCTAGATTTGATCTAGGTCACAACTAGTATGAAAAAGGACTGGCTCCGTGGTTGTAAATCCTAGATTTGATCTAGGTCACAACTAGTATGAAAAAACACTGGCTCTGTGGTTGTAAATCCTAGATTTGATATAGGTCACAACCAGTATGAAAAAGGACTATCTCGGTGGTGGTAAATCCTAGATTTGATATAAGTCACAACCAGTATGAAAAAGGACTATCACTTTGGTTGGGACTGCATCATCCCTAGACATGATATGGTGTCTTAAATTGATAGGGATTGATCATCCCATAAGTGGATCAGGATTGTATCATCCTTGGACTTATGTTCTAAAGTGAGAGGGATTGATCATCCCGTAATTGAATCATGTGTGTTGTAGATTATGATTTTGTTGATCAAGAGATCTAGACAATGAGTCTATTGATTGAGAGATCTAGATGATGATGTCAATCAGAATATCCATATGATGATGTTATTGATTGAGAGATCCAGATGATGTTGTTGATCGAGAGATCCAAATGATGATGTTGATCGAAAGATCCAAATGATGATGTTGTTGATCGAGAGATCCAGATGATGATGTTGTTGTAGCTGATTGAGTGCTGCAGAATATGAAGACTCAGTACTGGAGATGTTGATGTTCCAGTATTGATTATGTTCCAGTAACTGTTTGAGTTACTGATGATGATTGAAGAAAGCTTCCATTGATTTATAGATGTATCATGTATCATGTTGTTGATGACTCCTTGCTCCTGCAGATGTTGTTAGAATATCCTTCTCGTTAAGGGGGAGTGTTGAAATATTGTAACTTATAAGAATATTCTATTTGTACTTCATTATCTGGAGATGTTGCATTCCTCTGTCGGGACTTTATTATATATCCGGATATGTTTATTCCTCTGTCGGGATGTTGTAACTAGGTTTATTAGACTTCCCTAATGGGGTCGACCCTGAGTTAAGTGTTTAGGGGTTATTAGACTTAGGAGAAGTCATCCCAGTTAGGGATATAATTCAAGTGAAGTAAAGTATAAATAGAGGAGGTGTGTTCCTCATTTAACACTCTCACTCACTCATTCACTCACTTGTGAATTGCACATTGGAGAGAGAGAGATATGCAAAGGAGGAGAAGGAGATCTTGTTTTGGGATTACATCTTTGTACTTGTTGATCATCTATATTGAGGAAGCTTTGTTGGGTTTTCTACCCCATTGTTAAATTTTGAGCATTAATTCACAATACTCTAGGATCTTTACTGAGAGAATAACATATACAGTATATCAATGCATGACAATCACAATAAGTATGACAAGCATCACAAGAATCAAAAGCATAAGAGACAAGAGACACAGAGTTTCCGTGGGGAAAACCCTAAGGTGAAAAACCCCACAACTTCCTCAGAGATAGAGAGAGCAATGAATCAACCAAAGTACAACCAAAATACACTGAGATAGTCTCCTAGTAGCAGATGATCCTCCTCCTCACTAGTGCGCCACTTTCTGAGTGAGAGAGATGTACTTTTCGGAATGATCTAAATAGAGATCACCTGATCTCTATTTATACTAACCTGTTTGCCCAGTGACCTTATGGGGCCGACTTGTCTAGCTAGGTACATCCACATTATAATATATATTTCAGGGCCGACCCCACACATGGTGGTCTAATAACCCATCGGCAAGTACACACACTTGCGACACTTGTCAATCCACATGACAACACTTCCTTATAGAGGAATGACACATCTCTTATAAGGGTACAATAAATATATATAAAATACACAGATGAAATACATTCCGAAGTTACATATACATCAACACCCATAAGGGTTCCCAGGATAAATCTGTGTCTATCTTGTGATTGTGTTTCTTTCAGTGATCCTTATTATGCTCTTGTTGTGAATTTTATGCTAAACTTAACAACTTGCTCCCTTCTTCCATTATATTCGGTCTCTATATGTGCTTCTTGCATGTTCTCACCTAGCACACCATCCTCTGGTTCAAACGGTTCTTGCGCATCGTTTAAGGTGACCATTCTTGTTGATGTTTATGTAACTTCGGAATGTATTTCACATATATGTATATTGTATTTCTATAGAGATGGTATTATTCCTCTATAAGGAAGTGTCGTCATTTATATTGTAAGTGTCGTAACTTATACTTGATGGGTTATTAGACCACCTTGTTTGGGGTCGGCCCTGTATAAGTCATGTGGGTCAAAGGGTTATTAGACCACCCTATTGGGGGTCGGCCATGTGGGTCAAAGGGTTATTAGACCACCCTATTGGGGGTCGGCCCACTCAGCATTATGTTATGTGGTTAAGTTCGAGCCTACATGAATTAGGTAAAAAGGCAAGTCAAGTCAAGTATAAATAGAGTGCGGGAGGCACTCTATTTGCTCACTCACTTCTCACACATGCACTCAAGGAGGAGTGGTGCACTTATGGAGGAGGACGATCTACTGCTAGGTTATGGCTATCTCTCTTGGTTGGTTGTATCATTGCTCTATCTATCTCTGAGGAAGTTATTGGGGTTTTTCACCTTTATGGTTTTCCCCAAGTAAATATTTGTGTCTCTTGTGTGCTTGCATTATTGTCTCCATGATTGATATGCTGTAGATATGCTGTACATGTTGTTCTCTCAGTTAAGATCCTAGATCAGATTAAAGTAAATTCTGAAAATTTAACATGGTATCAGAGCTAGCCTGAAAGAAGGCATGATATGGCATGTATGACACTTGTTGCACTTACGATGCTAGGGCTTGATATAGCAAAAACCAGTCATCGTAGCACTTTCGCTATAAATCCGTTTTGGCGAATTTTTCGGATCTGAAATTGTTACAGGACGAAGATGAAATCTCCAGGTACCTTGTGTCCAAAGGACAACCTCTAATTCGTTGTACTTTGTGATTTATGATCTGTACAATATAGGGTTTCTGCCTCTTCCAGATCTGAGTCAAAATCAGGTGACCTTGGGAAAAAGGTCATATCTTGGGCTAGGAAACTCCAAATGAAATTTAGTAAAAAGTGACAGGTAGTAAACAGTCTGTACTATCTCAAAAAACGTTTTTAGAGGCCGAAGTTGAACCAGTGACACGTGGCACGCCGTACAAGTTCGATCTCCTGTATTATCCCATAAACAGGTCACGTTGCGACATTTGACATAACTCTCTCTCAGAGAGTCCAATTGAGGTCAGACCTGTCAGGATGGAAAGGTAACAGGCCGAGATATCTCAGAAAACTTTTTCAGAGGCTGAAGTTAAAACAGTGACACGTGGAACGCCGTACAATTCGCTCTCCTGTTTTATCCCAAAACAGATCACGTTGCGACATTTGGCATAACTCTCTCTCAGAGAATCCAATTGAGGTCAGACCTATCAGGATGGAAAGATAACAGGTCAGGCTATCTCAGGAAACTTTTTCAGACCCTGTGGATCAAAAATTTCGGAGTTACACAAGAAACAATCAGGTACATATTTCTGTCAAAACAGAATTATTTTTTGGTACCTTCATTCATGGCTTCCGGAATTTAGGGCTTTGGAGAAAGTTGCAATTTTGGTAATCGGAGACCACGGCTGGATGCTACTCATCAAAATAGAAATTTATAGACCAAGATCAGAATTTTTGGTTGGGCAAAAGGCCGGGCTTGATTAGACCCTAGTTCGGGACTTTGATTAGAAAAGTGGAAAATTAGGGCTTCTGTAAAAATGGGAATTTTTGAAATCTGTGACCATGGCTGGAAGCTCCTCAGAAAAATAGAAGCTTAGAGCTTTGGACCAAACATTTTTATGGGGAAAAAGAGTGGGCTTCATCAAACCCCAGTTCAGGGTCATGTACAGTGATTCCGAAAGTTTCAAAGGCAAAATTGAGGAGTGAAACTTTGCAGTTTTCAAATTCTGAATATACCAGTTTGATCAGCTCATCAAGGCGCATATTCTTATCCTTTCGGAAGTTTGAAATTCAAAGTTTGAATTTTTGGGGTTTCTCTGACAAACCCATATCCAGCTCCAGGTCCAGTTCTTGCAAATCAAGTGGATTGGGTTAATCCTAGAAGAAGATGGATTGATCACCTGCATAAGTGAAGAAGTTCCTGTCTCAGAGGGAGATGAGGATAAGGCCTTACATAAGAAGATTACAAGCGATCTCGACAGGTATGACTCATCGAGGTATGTTTCGATATTTTTCCATGATTAAGTTTATGGTATGTTTGTCTTCATGTTATTACGGTTAGTACAATTTTGATTTTAGATTTGTTGTATCACCTTAACAAAATTATGAATGCATGATAGAAGATATTCATTGGTTAGGGTGTTGACACTTATGATTGTACTAATGCATTATGGTGTTGTATGAGGTTTATGTTGTCTACTAACATGAAAGGTACACCAAGAAAGACAGATCATGTTCTGGTCCAAGAACATATGATCATGATAACATGAGGACAAAGATTCATCCATTCTCATGGATCTCATAGAAGATCCATTTACGAGGTATGTATAACTTGGTTTTGTAATAGTTAACTTATGAGATATACAGGTTACTAGCACAAGTCATTGAAGAAGAACAAGAAGACATCATGTGAATATGTTAGACATAAATAGCTAGCATGCTAATCCAGGTATGTTTTTCCTATATCAAGATAGAATCCTACCTTGTGTTAGGATCTTATACTATTGTTGATAATGATTATTCATGAAGTCATAGGTTTGAATAATCATGATTGTATGCATTTTATGTTTCTTACCATAATTGATGATATGACTAACCAGAAGAATCATGATGGTATAGGTTTGAATAATCACAGGTTTTATGCATTTTATATCTCTTATCTTGATTGATGATTCAACTAACCTGAAGAGTCATAGGTTTGAGTAATTACAGGTTTAGACATGTTATGTTTCTTATGATTTGACTAACCATAAGAATCCTACATAAACCTTGAAGGCTAATGCTTATTATTTCTGTTTGAAATGATCATGACTATACATGCTTGAGATTATTGTGTTTTAATAGTATACTAATGAATGTATGATTTTATATGAGATCACAAGGATAACACATTCATGATACTAATAAGCATGCATAGGGACCAAGGATGAATATGAGTTCAAGAACAGGTAATTCAGGAAGCAAAGATCAAGAGGGAGCACACTCCAGTTGCTCTTGCCAGAAAGCAAAGGAGCACACTCCAGTTGTTCCTGCAATAAAGAAAAGGAGCACACTTCAGTAGTTTCTGCAAGGATGCAGATATTCAGAGGGAGTTGACCATCTCTCTACATCCCACAACAGAAAGGTGTAGAAGAAGCTACTTCAGATTAGGACTCCAGCAGCTCCTGCAAGGAAGCGAAGACTCAGAGGGAGTCCACCCAATGAACAAACAAAGATAAGTATTTGAATTGTCATTTCTTAAATAATACTGTTCAATAATGTATATACTGATGTTCCTAGAATTAGGTTGTGTATTATGCATATTAGAATAATTGCATTGATGAACAGTATACTCCTAATATGCATGGGTAAGTGGCCTATGGCACTGTACAACATTCCATTGCTACTTATCTAGAATGAAACCTCTTTGCTAACATGTTGGGAGTTGTGCACACTCTTAACAATGTTCTGGTAGAGATTGGAAGGCATCTAGAAAGTTACGGAATATGGATAAATGTTGTATTGAAGCATTGGCTAAGATAATTGCATGACTGTATGGCATATTTCTTTATGTGTAAGAACTTGTTCTGAAAAATATGAGATGTTTTCTAATCATGCAATTTGACTTCTTGTGTAGGAAAGATCGTATGCCATCTCCTACAAAAGAAAAACTACAACATTTTGTTCCAGCAACAAAGATATCTATTGAAGATATTGAAGTTCCCAGGATCTGGGATGAAGAAATGAAATGCCATGATCCGTCGATCATGAAGAATGATGTTTGGGATGTAATCCCAAGACATGAAGGGAAGTTTGCTATGACTTCCAAATAGAACTATCAGATCAAGCATGTTGCAGATGGCAGCATTGAGAAATATAAAAGTGATGAAATAGAAGATACACCAAATGGATTCAAGACAACTTCCTTGAATGGTGTAGTTGAAGAAGAAGTGTATGTAGAGTAGCCACTTGGTTCTGAGACACATGATAGGAAATCATATATGTGCAGAACTTGGTATGGTGAAGATAGATTGATTGCCGACACGCAGTGGAAGCTTACTACCGAGTTCGAGATGAAGAACTTGGGGATGATGCACTATTTGTTTTTGGCATGGAGGTGTGGCAGAGTGCATATGGAATCTTCCTTGGACAAGGGAAGTATATAGTAGAGATCCTGAAGAGGTTCGGGATGATGGATTGCAAGGCCATGACCACACCTATGGCATCGAATCTAAAGCTTCTATGTGATGCTTCATCTGAGCCAATTGATGTCTCTATGTATCGTCAGATGATTGGGTCCTTGATGTACCTGACGAACACGAGACCAGACATTTGCTTTGCTGTGAACACATTGAGCCAGTTCCTGACGGATCCGAGGAGTGTTCACCTGGTTGCTGTAAAGCATGTTCTGAGGTACCTGAAGGGCACAGTGGATTATGGGCTCAGATATGAGGCGAATCAAAAGTTTAACCTGCAGGGTTATCTTGATTCAGATTGGGCTGGCAGTGCTGCAGACAGGAAGAGCACATCTGGGTGTTGCTTCAGTATGGGATCAGGTGTGATCTCTTGGTTTAGCAGGAAGCAGTCCTGTGTAGCACTGAGTACAGCTGAGGCAGAGTATGTTGCAGCCTGTTCAGCTAGTTGTGAGGCAGTATGGCTACGGAAGCTACTGTCTGAGTTATTTGATCTCCCGCTGGAAGCTACTGGTATCTCCTGTGATAACCAGAGTTGTGTGAAGCTGTCCGAGAACCCAGTGTTTCATGACAGGTCGAAACACATAGAGATCAAATATCACTATATCAGGGATATGGTGCAGAGAGGAGTTATGAAGCTCCTGTATGTTGCGACGGACGAGCAGATTGCAGATGTGCTGACGAAGCCACTAGCCAGGGTGAAGTTCGAGTACTTCAGAGAGAGGCTTGGCGTTCTTCAGATCGAGGACACTTCGAGGAAGAAGTGATGGACGCATTTGCTGAAGCCATTCCAAGCATGTTGGAAGGAGGATCCTTCACATGGCTGTGGATGTAAGCGCTGGATGATGAGCATCAGGATGATGTTCTGGTTTCTGCTTGGATATGATCAGTTGGATCATTTTATGTATGTATGTACGCATCATGTGGATGTTGGATATGATCAGTTGGATCATTTTATGTATGTATGTATGCATCATGTTGGATGCTTGGACCATGTATCCGTATATGTATCAGGTGGATACATTGTATGATCAGGTGGATCATGTATGGTGATATGTATCATGTATTTGTATTTGTATCAGGTGGATACATTGATGATCAGGAGGATCATGTATGATGATATGTATCAGGTAGATACTTGGTATGCATCAGGTAGATGCATTGATGATCAGGAGGATCATGTATGATGATATGTATCATGTATTTGTATCAGGTGGATACATTGATGATCAGGAGGATCATGTATGATACTTGGTATGCATCAGGTAGATGCATTGATGATCAGGTGGATCATGCAGCAGGATGTTGCAGTGATGATCAGGATGATCATAGATGATGAGCTTCAGGATGTTGCTCCAGATGACATGCAGCAGGACGTTGCAGTGATTATGATCAGGATGATCATGGATACATCAGGATGATGTATGGTGAGTATCAGGTTGTGTTGTTGCAGCAACACCCCTCCCCAAAATTTTGTACATGTTGGGGCCCCTCCTATTTTTTTTGTAGAAAATTTGCTTGAGAAGCAATCCTAGCCGTCAGCTCTGTTTTCAACATGAAATTTTGCTTCCCTGCTGAACAGCTTGCCGTCAATCCTTCCATGTTTTCCCCATGAGCCAAAAGATAACTTAGTTTTTCCCAAACGTTTTGGAACGTTTCGGACATTGTCCCGAAACGGCGGGAGTCAAACGGCCAACCTTTCCGAAAGGAGGACTTAGATTTTCTTTGCCAAAATCCGCGGAAGCCATTGGGCCAAGGCCACCCGAAACGGCGGAAGCTTTCGCTCAAGCCTTCCGCGACCACGGAAAGGTTCGATTTGTTCTCCCGAAACGGCGAGGAATTCAACAAAGCCACCTGAAACGGCGGAAGCCACCGTGTTTTACCTCTCCGAAAAGAGACTCTGATTATGACCATAAGCTGCGGAAACCGTTGGTGAAACCTTGCCGAAACGGCGGAACGATTCATCTCTGTCTCCCGAAACGGCGGAAGCCATTCGGGTAAACTTGCCGAATAACACGAAGGAATTCATCAACTTCTTCCGAAGTAAAAGACTTGGAAAATTTTCGATCATTGCTTCTGCGGAACTGTTCAAGCTCCGAAAGGGCTACCCTCCCGAAACGGCGGAACCAAACCACTTAAACCGCCCGGCAAAGGACTCCGAAACGACCCCGGGTGAATATGCGGAAAAGTATAAGTTTTGCTTCCGAAACGGCGGAAGCCATTCACGAAAGCCTTCCGAAACTAGCGGGAGCCTTCGCCATACCTTCCCGAAAAAATCAACGAGACTTTGAAATTTTGGTTCGCGGAAGCTTTCGCAAAAGTCTTCCGAACATACCAGGAGCATTCGCTATATCGTTCCGAAAGGGCGGAAGCTTTGGCGTTACCCGTCCGCTACGCGGCGGTCTCTCGCGGAAGGCTTCGAGTTTCCTTTCCGCAATAGGCCCCGAAACGACGGAAGCTTTCATTGAACCCTTCCGCAACGGCGGACACGATTCACAAACTGGCCCCGCGAATGGCGGTCGCACAGAAACCGAGGTGCTTTGACGTGACCGCTACGCGCGGCGAATTTAAACCTCGTTTTAACCGCGCCACCTACCGAATTAAAGGCTCACACGTGCCCATTCTTTATAAAATACGGTAGGGGCTCGACCAATACACCATTGTTTTTTGAATCGGCCAACGACGTGCGATACCGTGCAAATCGCTCCAGCTCACCTCGCTCATCCGTGCTCGCAGCCACCTCGCTCAAGCAATCCCCACGGTGCCAGGTAGGATCTTGACCTTGATTTTCACTACTGAGTCGTCTTTTTGGGGAAAACAATGGTTTAAGTGGGGTTTTGACGGGCAAAACACCCGTCAAGGGCTATGTTTTGCCCGTCAGATACAGTGAACGGAGTTTTCGCTATACAGAATCGTCATAGACCTTCGTTAAAACGTTAATATTTTATTTCAATGGTGGTGGGTGCGGGCGGTTAACCATGCCCCATGTTTTTTTTTTTTTTAAACCCCGGGCCACGCCCCTCGTCTTGGAGAATTTGTCGAAGCCCCATGGGTTTTCCATGTCCCCGGCCGTAAACACGGACTTAAAACCCTGGGCCCTTCCATAAGCCTCAGCCCCTACACGCGAGCCGAAACCCGTGAACGTTTGAGCCACGCGAGCCAAAACCTGAAGCCATGGCCGCCCTGGCACTCCCCGTCAGCATATCCCCGGTGCCGTCACCTTCGCTCGGACTAAAGTATCCCGTAGTGACTCGGCGAGTGGCCGCGCGTGACGATAGCATTCAAAGCCCTCACCGAGTCAACCCGCGTCTCCCCGCCATCGACCTCTCCAACCGCAGCCATAACGAAAACATCTCCTTCCGCAAGGTGGAACCGGAAGCCAATGGCTCCCGCAAACCACTTATTGGTCCGAAAACCAGTGGCTTCCGCAACATAGCTTATCCCCTCAGGATCATTTCAGACTCGTCTTTTAAAGAGATTCAAATGTTCAATTTGTGTCTTATGTTGAAATAATGTTTTGCTTCCTAAATATTTTGCTTCATTGACTTATCTCATTGATATTAAAACGATGTTGCTCTCTGCTAAAACCTTACAGCCGGTTGCTCAAATGATGACTTTGATATGGATGTTATCAGGAATAAATCAGGATGCCGAAAACCGGTAAGAAGAAGGTGAAGATGACAGAAAAGAAGCCTTCCCTTCCCAAGATTGAAACCTCGCTCCAGGACACCAAGTGCACCACTGGTGTCCCTCCAGAAATCAGATGGGATGACATATACAGAATGATCAGGGACCAAGAGATCCCAGATATGTTGCTGGAGGAGGCACCGATCTATCAAAATATCAGAGCCTCAGGCATAACTAGAGCCGCTACCCGCCCTGAGCTATTCCCCTGTGCTGAAGTGATCGGGTGGATACTCCAACATGCAGATGCTGAAGGGAGAGTGATAAATGACAGCGGGAAAGTGGCTATTGCTTCGTTTCAACCCGCGTATGTTGCGGCGGCCTACAGATTTCCCCGTGTCCAACAAGCTCTGACTGACGAATGGTTGGGCCAAATGGATAACGTCGAGATGGCCAAGAAGCTATTGAGGGGAGGGAAGCATTTGAGAAAGAAGGGAAATGATGAATATGACGTGCAGAACCTGAGGGCCCCTTTCAGATTGATCGCTTTAATGCTGTGCAGAATCTTCGGCATGCCCGATGGCACAGTATACAAGATTCAGTGGGTCCCTATCATTCATTATGTGGCATTTCAGGGGACAGTGTTTGACTGGGCCACTATCCTGTCGGATAGTCTGGCCTCGATGATAGCTGCTGCTAAGTCGGGACTGGCCTTGAAGAAGGCTGAATTCTTCATGTCTTCGTACCTGATAGATTGTATCTTGGCCAAGATAGAGTTCCCCAAATTGGGGTGTACATGGGATAGGGCCACCGCCCCAGTCTACATCGCATTCAAGATGTTGTGGGCTCAGAATTATAAGCCCAGCTACAAACTCATCTGTGAGGGGTTCATCATGCCCCTATACGAGAAGATCTTCAAGGAAGAACCAAATTGTCTGTCAGAAAATGCTTTGGAAGTCCTTGAGGAGTATGGGGACTTTTATTTTTCAGAACAAGGTACCTACCTGAGAATGTTTGGAGGGACTAAGCCCCCATACATATTGCCGCAGTATGCCACAGACTATGTGGTGCTCAAGGAAGCAGTAAGACAACTATTCTTGGATGGGGTTGGAGCATTCCTCCACAAGCAGCACAAGGCTTCCTTTCCCCCTCTGCCTTTCTGCATCGGTGCTTACAAGTTTTCAGGGGTTGCCTCGGCCAACGAGTTTATTCAAGAGTTGAAGGCCTTCCACTTCGGTGAGGTCATCTTCCACAGGAACGACAGAAAGGGTAAATTGGCCGAGCATTGCAAGGGGAACTATGCTTACTTCGAATACTCCCACTACCCTGATGCCGAGGAGGAAGCATTCAGAGGTATCTGCAACATGGCTGAGCTGCGGATCTGTCGCCAAGGTGCTGGAGCAAGTTCTAGCTCAACCAAGGCCCAGAAAACCACCCAGCAAAAGGAGAAAGAAGCTGAGGATGCCCGAGCTCAGGAAGAGCTCAGATTAAGAGAAGAGGCGAAGTTACAGCGGGAAGCCGAGGAAGCAAGAAAGCAGCAAGAAGCTGAAAATGAAATACTACGGAAAGAGGCTGAAGAGGCCCAAAAGCAGAAAGAAGCAGAGACTGAGCAAGCTGAAGCAAGGAAGAAGGCTGAGGAAGAATCAAAGACAAGGGAAGATACCGAGACAGGTGGGTCCGGTGTCCAAGACATGGAGATAGACACCTCTCAAGCAGGTGTCTCTGGTACCCAAAAGGAAGGAGTAGACCCTGCTCAGGAAGTCTGGACCCCACCCATGGAAGAAGACATAGATATCATCAACCGACCAATTGTCCCGTACACTCCATCTGGGAAGCGTACGGTGTCCAAATGGAACGAGTTTGTCTATGATAAGAAAAGAAAAGCAATAGTCCTCCAATCAGAAGAGAGGATTAAAAGTCCCTTCCATGAAGACATTGTTACTCACCGAGAGGTCGCTGTCATGCAGAACACAGATGCAGATCCCATTGCCATGGCCTCCGCAGTTATAGCAACAGCACAGGCATCATTTGCCAATGTAGGGGTTATAGTCAAAGAAAATATATTGACAAAGAAAAGAGCTCGCACGTTGCAACAAAACGTAGCTAATGAGCAGGCCCAAAGAGATCTGATAGTAAACAAGTATAGCTGCTTGTACGCTGAGCATAAGGAGCTGTCAAACAAGTACAGCCAGCTGGAAGAGGAGAAGAACCAAATGGCACTCCAAATAATGATTGTAGAAGCGGAGAAGAATGGAGTGGAGGAAAAGGCCTCTCAGCTAGAAGCAGACAAGCAAACATTAGCTGAGCGGTTAGAGCAGGCTGAGAGCAAAACGATAGACTTGGCTCCCTTTCATGAGCTGTCCTGCGGCATTCTGAAACAAATAAATGACACGCAGGAGCTGATCACTGACGAGGTGTGCAAACTCAAGGCCATGACAGCCAGATTAAAAGAGGTTAATATGGAAGCCTACAGGCTCAAAGCTAAGAATACCCGTGTCAAGGCAAATGTCATAAATCAGATGGAATGGAGAGAAGGGAGAGGAGGTTTCCCCCCGCATCTTCCTTTTAAGGCCGTGGAATATTTTAATGAAGATATAGCCTTGTTGGAGTTTGGCCGAAACTGTGCCAATAAGCTGATGGCCAGTGTGCAGAGGACAACAGATAGAATCAACATCCTGTACCAAAATCTCAAAGGAGTACATGACAACTGCACATTGAGCTTCCCTCAGACCCTAGAAGACTTCCCGGAAAAGGAACAGCGGTTGTATCAACTGAAAGAAGAGCTAGGCGTCCAGATGGAGTATGTGAGAAGGATTGATGTCTTGGCCATGGATGATCTCCAACATTACATTGGTTCATCAACACTTCACAACCATCTGCTGAAGGAAGCGCATCAAGCTGCTGAAGCAGAAGTCCAAGGCATTAAAACAGAGCTCGGGAAGAATGTGACTTCCCAAAAAATCCTGTTTCCTGCTGCAGCAAACGTAATCATAAGGGACACAGGTGTGTGGCACAGCTACATTGAAGAGGAGAACAGGAAAGCTGCAGCAGCAGCAAGAACATCAGTAGATCCGGCAGCCTCTCTCCCAGCAGCCTCTTCCCCAGCAATGACAGAAAAGCCGGCCAGTTCAATTCCCCCTTCCCAATTAGGAGCAGCATCAACAGGGGATTCGAGGGCCTCTGCCCAGGCAGCACCAGTGACAATCAACTTGGGCGACCCTTTTCCAGCAGAAGCTCACGCACAGGAATGAAGAAGATGAATTCAGTGAGCCACTCTCTTCAGCCAGACACGTGCCCAGCAGGGAACGCTTTGATTTTAGCAAATTTTCTGTTATATATATTTTGAATATGTAAGGCGTAAGCCATGGGACAGCTGTCCCTGATTTTGTCAAAATATTTTTCGGTAAAGGAAGTGGCCATTTTGGGGGTCGATTATAGTAAATGACAGGTGGGGAATGCTAGGTGTCAGCTTTGAGGGCAAATTTGTAACTATAAATAGAAGCTAGGAAAGATTAGAAAGGACTTTTGGCAGGAAATGAAAATTAGGGGCAAATGATATGAGCTATCTTGTATCGGGTCTGTAACTTGAGTTTTCTAATAGAAGCCACGGGAGATGGACGTTTTGCTTGGAATGTTGGGTTGCTTTATATTGGACTATTCTAATGACTGCAATTCTGCAATGTGAGATCATTCTTGACTTCTGAATTATTTCTTTGCATTAATGATTTTGCCCTCCTCTAGGCATGCGTTCTCTCTATTTTGTGAACAATGAAATGTATTGCTGTAGATTCCTTTGTCCAGATCGAATAGCTAACTGTTCTTTCTTCCGGGAAATCCATGTGGCTCATTGTTCATGACTTTAAATTGCTCCTTGCAGGGATCTTTGAGTTTAATTCCAGTTTTATTACGTTTAGATCTGTTTCTTTATTTTGTTACATAGATTAAATAAATTTTGTTTTCTTCTGTTTATGAGCAATAGATGCGTTCTTTATTCTTTCGTTTCCCTCTGTTGTCTGAGCAATAGATGCGTTCCATGCTGAATGAGAAGCTACCTTCTCAAGATCTTCATGTTGCTGTAGCTTTCATTGTGAGAAATAATAGCTATCTGTTCTTTGATTACGATAACTGTTACAGCTGATTGCTCCTCCCTTAAGCGTGTTCCCTGCAGGGATAGATAGACGTGTTCCCATTTCTAGATTTAGATCTGTTTCAATTGCATTTAGATTAAGTATAATTTAGGCATGTGCATCTCATATAAAACACATAAAACCCAAAAGAAAGGTGGATCGGGCCATAACCAGTAAAATCGGATTTAAAGTCCAAAACCACGGTTGCCGGAACCGCTAACCGGACGGATTCCCTACACCAAACGGGAGATAGTCTAATTGGGACCGTCTCTCGGGGAGAATCCCTTTCTGATTGATGCTACGATATCCGAGGCATCAACAGGTTGATACTCTATGGCCGTGGATCAGGTTGTGCAGATAAGCATGTAATTTGTGCCCTAGGAGATTTGCAGATGGTCTTTCGAGGTTTTTCCTATGACATGTAATTTGTGCCCTGGGACATCTGGCAAATGCTCTTTCGAGGTTTTGCTTGGGAGGACATATAATTTGTGCCCTGGGAGATCTGCAGGTAGTCTTTCAAGGTTTTTCCTATGGCATGTATTTTGTGCCCTAGGATATCTGGCAGATGCTCTTTCGAGGTTTTGTCCTATGGCATGTAATTTGTGCCCTGGGAGATCTGATAGGTTGAGCTGTGTGCTCGTAATCAGTCCTGGGATGCTCTTGCGAGGTTTTGCCATGACCACATGTAATTTGTGCCCTGGGAGATCCGATAGGTTGAGCTGTGTGCTCGTAATCAGTCCTGGGATGCTCTTGCGAGGTTTTGTGGTGACCACATGTAATTTGTGCCCTGGGAGATCCGATAGGTTGAGCCGTGTGCTCGTAATCAGTCCTGGGATTCTCTTTCGAGGTTTTGTGGTGAGGTCACATATAATTTGTGCCCTGGGAGATTTGCAGATGGTCTTTCGAGGTTTTTCCTATGGCATGTAATCTGTGCCCTGGGACATCTGGCAAATGCTCTTTCGAGGTTTTGTGACGCACGTAAAAGTCCTGAGGATTCCACAGTATGGCCAGTAATGACGAAGACCTGCAGGTGGTGGGCCTACATCCAGTATGAAAAAGGACTGGCTCTGTAGAACTTCCTATGACGAGTAGATTCAGAGATTGATTGAGATAGCAGCAACAGTGACGATGATAATGACTCGATGACGATTATCCAGTGACGATGATCCAGAGAAGATGACTTGTGCTAGAAGAACTGTGCTGAGAAATACCTTCCTAGTTAAGAGGGAGTGTTGATTTTTATGTAACTTCGGAATGTATTTCACATATATGTATATTGTATTTCTATAGAGATGGTATTATTCCTCTATAAGGAAGTGTCGTCATTTATATTGTAAGTGTCGTAACTTATACTTGATGGGTTATTAGACCACCTTGTTTGGGGTTGGCCCTGTATAAGTCATGTGGGTCAAAGGGTTATTAGACCACCCTATTGGGGGTCGGCCATGTGGGTCAAAGGGTTATTAGACCACCCTATTGGGGGTCATCCCACTCAGCATTATGTTATGTGGTTAAGTTCGAGCCTACATGAGTTAGGTAAAAAGGCAAGTCAAGTCAAGTATAAAAAGAGTGCGGGAGGCACTCTATTTGCTCACTCACTTCTCACACATGCACTCAAGGAGGAGTGGCGCACTTATGGAGGAGGAGGATCTGCTGCTAGGTTATGGCTATCTCTCTTGGTTGGTTGTATCATTGCTCTATCTATCTCTGAGGAAGTTATTGGGGTTTTTCACCTTTATGGTTTTCCCCAAGTAAATCTTTGTGTCTCTTGTGTGCTTGCATTATTGTCTCCATGATTGATATGCTGTAGATATGCTGTACATGTTGTTCTCTCAGTTAATATCCTAGATCAGATTAAAGTAAATTCTGAAAATTTAACAATTCTTACGCCTTTCTGTGCATTGTACTATTATACGATTCATCTTACAGCCGCTGCTATCATTGTGCATATCAGAGACATCTATTAGACATCACAAGCATGCAATTAAACTCTATTATACACGTTCAAACCTGGAACTATTCATTTGAACAATCAATTAATCAAATAAGTTCATCAAAACCATGCCATGGGCACATCTCTTGACCAAACTTCACACGGTTCCGCCCAAACAGCTCCCAGTGTTGCAACTGAAGATTTGATACCACTCTGTCACGTCCCCATGACCTTCAGAGGCCATGGGAGACCCCGATACATTTTTTTTTCCAAATCCAACTGAACACACACGTATTCGAATTAGCTCGGATCCGTAATCCACCATCCACAATCCGCAATTGCCATCCGCAATCCGCAATCATGATCCGCAATCTGCAATCGCGATATGCAATCCGCAATCCACAATTGTGATCTGCAATCCGCAACTGCATTCCGCAATCCGCAATCCAGATTGTAGATGCGGAAATGTGTAATTTCCCCACTGAAAAACTTACCATTCCGCAATCCGCAATTTGCAATTGCAGATGTGGAAGTGCGACATTTCCCATCAGAAAACTTACCATTCTGCAATCCGAAATCTGCAATTGCAGATGCATAAGTGCAATATTTCCCATCAAAAATTTTACCATTCCGTAATTCGCAATCCGCATTGTGCATGCGGTCATGCAAAACCACACCGCTGCAACGGTAACGTCCTAAGCAACTTCTAAGTGGCATAAATTCCTCATCCTTTATCCAAATGAGACAAGGTCGATACCGTTGGAAATATTTTGGAGAGATCTATCCAATGGTGCAAATTCCACTCCTAGGAGATGTCTCTAACCCTGTCCTTTCTCCAACTGAAAATTTTTGCATAAACCACTTAAAAGACTTTAACCTTCTTCTTGCCATGACTTCCCTTTTTTTCTGGACCCATGGAGGGGTTCTGAAACACATCAGGGTATCCCCCTCCCTTCCCAAAGATTAGGTGTAGTCATACAGCTCATTCACGGGGTTAATCAATACATCACAACATGTAAGGTGCATAAAGTTAGATCTAACCATTACAGCTATCACATGCAAAACTTATAATGCATTAAACTCATGTAATAGAATGATGTATATAACAATGAACTCATCCTTCTACATCAAGTTTACACATGATCTTCCTATCGATCAAATTCATATAAACATATATTCCATAACTTGAACATAAGCAACCATATCATAGCAATGGAACACCATCATTTAACATAACAAAGAAGTACTTATCTTTAACTTTCTGAAGCTACCAAGCAACTGGCTAAGTGAGAGAAACGTTCCACCCAACCTTAGATATATGTCCAGCCTATACTCTTTCAGCTGAGAGATCACCCCCAAGATGGGTTGTGTATCCACTAAGGAGGTCTATCAAGTTCTCCCACAAGAAAGTTTCCATCCCAATGCTAAGAAAATCTGTAGTTGGGTTTATTGAGCATTCCAGGGAATCTACCCATGCTAATCCAACCTATAGTGGGTTTATAAATCATATAAGGATAAACTCGTCATGCTAATCCAACTTCCAGTTGGGTTTATCAAGCATACCAAACAACAAAATCATGCCAAGCTAGCCTGCAGTTGCGTTTATCAAGCATACCAGACAAGATGATCATGCTAAGTCGACCTGCAGTAGGTTTATCAGGCATATAGGGATATACTGGTCATGCTAAGACAACTTCCAGTTGGGTTTATCAAGCATACCAAACAACACATTCATGCTAATCCAACATGTAGTTGTGTTTATCAAGCATAGCAGACAAGCTGATCATGCTAAGCTATCCTGCAGTGGGTTTATCAAGCATATAGGGACAACAAGGGAGGTATTTATAAGCCGGTGAGCTCAACCAAAGAGCTGCAGGCATCTCAACACGTAGCTAACATGCCACCCACATTACCTACCTCACCCAACACAAGGAAGACCCTCTTCTCTATTGCACAGTCCCTCAAGGCCTCTTCCCTTCCAGTGCTAGGCATAGAAAGTTCCAATCACTAGTTCTATGAGATTACAACGTTCACTGGGTTTATCAAGAAACCCAACCTTCTACCCTAGTTAAACAATCTAGATCCTCTCAAACTTGCGGACTGAGCTCTGTTCCACAATCTACTCTTTGCGACCCAATCCCGTGTTCTCATTGTATCTCTATGTCGTTTTTTAATAATTGTAATTTCTCTCAGGGTTCTTACCAATCCTGTCACGAGTAGACTGGATTCACACACACACTTTCTATGGTCATGGACTCTACGGTATTTTCCTATTACACAGGAAACACGGTTATCTTCAAGCTTCCTCATGGCTGGGATCTACGGTTCTGTGTATGCATGAATGCCTGAATCCGTTCCCTCCCTATCAATTGATGGGTGATGAATCTTGAGTGCCTGAATTATGTTCCCTTCCCTAATGGGTAGTCAAAACAGGTTCTGTGAGTTCCCAGGCGCTTGAGTGTCTTCCAGGACAAGAAATCAAAGCCATGCCATGCCATAAGAAATTGTAGGCATGCTCCATACTCCATCGGCTTCATCAACAGGGTTCTCAACCACCCTCTGCAACCAAATTAATGTCAGCAGGGAGGTTAAAAGGGTTCACAGTTGGACATGTGGCAACATGGGTACCGGTCCCATAACCCCCTCACCTCTCCCTAGTGGATACACATGGCCCCTTCTCATTGGTTGCTTCCTTAGCCATCTTCTTGGGTATTTTATTATTTACAATAATAAATAATTACATCATTTACATTTCTTCATGGCTTAACAGCCCATGAATAATCAAACTGTCAAATACTTGCCTATGCAATAACCTTAAAAATCCACTAGTGGGGCCTTGGCCTTGAGCTCCACACTAGGGAAAATACACACACTGCGTATACACAATATTTACATTAAGACCAATAAACCCCAAGGGTGAATAGGGGTATTACAAAAGGTTATTTCCAAGTTTATAAACTTCAAGAGATTATTAGGAGAAATTAATTGTAGTATAGGAGTCAAGAAAGGTTGTCCCATATCTCCTACACTTTTTGGCATTTACATTGACGGGATAGAGGGATTTTTTGGAGGTAGGTTGTGGTAGCATGTATTTGGCTAGTATAGTCACCATCCTTCACTATGAGGATGATATTGTTTTTATGACGAGGGACCCCTATGATCTCAGCAAGTAGCTACATATTATCAAGGATTTTTGTTCTAGTATGGGGATGACTATTAACATTGAAAAATAAAATATTATGATAATCAAATCCCAAAATATATCTTATGATAATTTCATGTATAACAAAAATAATTTGGAGGAAGTGACTTCATATAAATGTCTAAGAATTGATCTTCATCATAAGCTTAACTAGAACTATAGAGTTCAAAAAAGGATTAATGGAGGTTGGAAAGATTATTCTGGACATTAAAACAATGGTAAATCAGTATACCAATAGATTTTCGATAGGAATAAACATGATCGAGTATTAAAAACCATTCATACCACTTTATACTTGGGATATAATTTATTAATCATTTTTTATTAATTTCCTAAGTGTTGACTAGGTAAGTTGGCCTAGTTTTGTCTTTTACGGGACCACATGTCATCTTGAGTCACTAGGGAGAAATTGAGGAGATTTTGGATAATATATCCTGAGATTCTATTTGATTTCTTTCCATTTCTAAGTTAGAAAGGTTCCTTCATGCCTTAGACAGCTTTATCATACTTTTTTGCTTTCTAGTGGATAAGGTAAAGCCAGTTTGACTAGGAAATTGTCTCTACTTGGACAATTCGACCTCCACCCTTTTCTTCTCTCCAAAATTAATCATCACATTCCTTTTTAAACACTCATAGATTCCATACCATATTTAGCTAATTTGTGAGGCTCTTGACTGATTTGGAATGTGCTTTTGACACCTAGGGGGTTTTCTAGCTTTTAGTAAGCATGACTTTTTGAGATTTTCAAACTTGCCTCTAAGGAACTCAAATTATCTCTTGAGGATGTATTATATATTGTAAAAATATTGATGAATAAAATACAATGATTTTTTCTCAAGATATATTCTCTATTCTTCTTCTCATATTCTCTGAAATATTCCAAGTGAAATTGTCTTATTGAATCTAGATCTAGGCAATCTAAATTCTCACATGGTATCAGAGCTAGTATGATTCAAAGAAATTTTGAGACTATTTTTTGCACGATATTTCCATCACTAGGAGTGCACCAGCATGGATCGAAATCAAGCTAAATTTGTGATTCTCAATCCCTTCAACTACTTTGACTGGAAGACGCATATGATCATCCAGCTTTGAAGTAAAGGACTTTATAGAGTCATTATGGGTCTTGAAACTGAGGTAGTAATTGTTACATTGAAAGCTAAATGGTTTAATATGATTGATTAAGCTTATGGTATTCTTTTCCTTTCTGCATCTCCAGATATTCTATTCCATATTGATACTCTAACCACTCCAAATCAAGTATCGACAAAGCTAGAGTCTCTCTTTGGAAATCAAGATGAGCTCAGAGGTCATTTGAACTTGAGTCGATCTCACTTAGTCCAAGCAATTTCAATTCAATGGAATAATTAATCTCGACATTAAAGAACCTAGTGCTTCAACTCAAGCAATGTGGCATAGATAAGAAGTATGCGCAATTAATTCTTACCATTCTGTCAAAAATGAGTCTTGAATACTGAGTGTTTGTGTCTACATGTCATGATACAAAACTTGCAGTTCCCAACTAGAAGATGCCAACCTTGGATGCATTCATAGCCTCACTCACTAAAGAGAAGGAAAATTTAGTTCAAATGGGGGCTCTAATACCCTCCAAGGACCAGGCTTACACTTGTTTCTCATGGAGAAAAGAGTTCCAAGAATTCCAAATCCAAAGGAAAAATATATATTTTGTCAGATGAAGAGGACTCTGATGAAGATTCCAAAGGAAAGATTTCTGTATAACAAGAATAGTATCTCCAAGATACTCACAAAGGTAATCATCTTTATTCTTTGAGTGATAGATCCAAAAATATTTCTCATATATCTCCAATCAGTTCACCAAAGTCTTCTCCAAAACCTAGTCATTTTTCACTAGTTTCTTACTTGTCTTCTAGAAGGTCCTTCCACCTCTATTCAAATATTTGATATTCTAATTTTGAAGATGATATATAGTCTGATATGCAGGTCATGACACCTTCCACACCATTTTTCCAACCATTGGATGCACAAAATACCCTACAACCCCCAAGTTCTTTGGTTAAGAAACCACACAATTCCATGGTTTCCTACATTGTGTCACTTGTCTCTGTTGTTCTTATGTCTTTCATATATTTTATTGGTTGGAAAGACATGTCTTTGGATATCATTGGAATATTTTTCCACATGTATGGACTTGATCCCAACACTCATGGTTCAAATTTCAAGTCCTCAAATCCTCCATACTTGCTCAACTATCAGGGTGATCTAGTTCCTCTTTTCCTACTAAAACCCTATCCGATCATGGAGACACTACACCTTTGTTGTTTTCTACTCCATATGACTCATATTCTAAAATTTTATAGATGTGTGAGCTCCTTTACAGTATTAGAAATTTTCTACATCATTTTGAGAAGAAGGTACAAGGTTTGATTCACCATATTGCAACTGCACAAGAAGTTGATCATGTTGAGTCCATTGATGCTCTTTGGGAAGGAGTTTGCACAAACCTCTTTTCCATAATTGATTATGTATCCAAATCAGATCATGTATGTTTTAATAGCAAGAATCATTCATATGATGCTCCTCCATCATCATATGATGAGTTTCATGGGACCTCTACACATGGTGTTTTCTTACACTACATTGATGCATTGATGCATTGATGCATTATCATGGCATACACAACCTCTTCACCGAGACTGTTACTCAGAATTAGTTCATTCAACTCATTCAAATGAAGAACAAGACAATATGAAGGAATTTTGACATGTCTATTTTTTAGGGAGGGTTTTTTTCCCATGAGCGTTTCCCTATTTCCTCATTTTACATGGACTAATAAATTTTTGTATTGGGGTGACCATAAGCCTTGTTTCTTGGGACCTATATTTTTTATATTTACCACATAAAATCCAGGCTTAAGGGGGGGTTTTGGAGTATTAAAAACCCATTCATACCACTTTATACTTAGTATATAATTTATTAATCATTTTTTTATTAATTTGGCCTAGTTTTGTCTTTTATGGGAGCACCTGCCATCCTGAGTCACTAGGGCACACTTGAGGAGATTCTAGATAAGATTTCATAAGATTCTATCTCATTTCCTTCCATTCCTGAGTTAGAAATGTTCTTATGCAGGAGCATCCTTCTCTCCATCCAAGTCCAATGTTTGGTCAAACCTTAGGTTCTCGACATTTTCCTAAACAGAGGTCTTTGAATGGAATATTGTAAATAATACTATGATTTTAGTGTGATTATAGATGGGTAATGAGTCACTAGGTGAGTGATGAGTCATTTAGCTGAGTCATGTAACTAAGTCCACATCTAATGGAAGTATTTGATGAAGGTTCAATGTCTCATGCGCGATTCATAGAGATAGGGTTAAAGGCTTGCTAAAATTAGGTTTCAGTGTATGAGATGTAGGATATTGTTGTGTGTAATATGGATCTGAACCAGAATTGGTTCTAGAATCCTGATGTATATATTGTGTAATCCTACGAAGCTAGAGAGTGTGGCCAAAAAGTGAGAAATATGGCCAAGGAAGATGATTATGTTTGTATCAGGCTTATGAATATCAGAACACAGGTTCTGAATCAATGAGAATGTATTGGTTTCTTATGATTTAATAGAGAAGAGACTATTTATGCATGTGTCTGTGTAAATGGATGAATTCATGTTTGAATTGTGATAGAAGAATAGTTCTCTCTATGTGTATGACTCTGTGAATTGAATGATTGATGAGTTCTATCCAGACTGATAAATTTGTGTATGAATGACCTGAAATTAGGGATTTTGAGAATTGAATGTTGCAGAGGATAGTTGACTAAACCCTATGTGTAGGTGCATGAGTAATTGTTCTAATTAGCAGTGTAAACCATGTACCATCGATCACTGAAAGGATTGATGCTCTTCATATACGAAGTTGCAGGTGAAGACTAGAACGAGCATGTGAAGCTGAATTGAAGCTATGGAGATGATGTGCATATTTGGAAAGGGAGATTAATTCTAGTGGTAAGGAGATTGATTGATCGATTCTTTGTTCAATCAATGCACAGTCGCAGAGGTTGCAGTTGGTTCGTTTAACAAAGTTTGGACGATCCAGGTCGAAGCAAAGGAGATCAACGGTAGGGAAATCATTTCGCTGGTCAACTTTTGTGGGATATAGAGCTCCGAAAACCCAAAGTGAGTGTTCCACATTTGACCACAGATCAATGGATAAGAAGAATGCCGCGAAGTGATAAACGGTTCGTACAACGTTCCATAGGAGAAAGAGTTTAGAGGTTAACAAAGTGAACGGATGCAGATTTAGAACATAGGATTGGCATCCACCGTTGATCAAGATCTGATGGTCCAAGATGACTATGGAAGGAAATTTGTGGGAGACAATTGTGGAATCCAATTGCGGAATCCAATTTCAAGGAAGTTGTGGAAGGCATCCCGCAATTGCGGAAGGAAGGCAGTTGTGTAAGAAACGTTGCGAACACCAATTGTGAAAGGAGGTTGCAAAAAGGTAAATGTGGAAGTCATTTGTAGAAGGCATACTTACTCGACGCTCCACATTCAGGTGAGACCCAAAATATTTATGTATTGTAGCTCACCATGTTATCGGACAATCCACTCGAGCGAACGCGAGCTGGATCTCCCTAGCTCGAAGTGAGTTTAGAACAAATAGAACAGACTACCAATGCATTTCCTAGATCTACTTAAGGATCAAGTACTAGGTGTATTACCTTTTTATTACGCAATCCTTTCTTCTGAATGTTGATCCACATCCCACGGTCGTCAGATACAAGCTGCAAGACCTGTCAAGACAAGAAACAAGAGAAACCAGTAAAAGACATCTATACAATAAGCGATCTAAGTAAACAGTTTAGCAGGTGAACTACTCAATATCATTGCACACATGAACAACATTGGTGGAAAGAATTTGTATTACTACAAATAGAGGAGTACATGATAGAGATATAGAACCACAACCAAGGCTTAACATTGTAGCCCTTCTCCGACAAAGCCGATTGCCATATCCTTCCAAGGAAGTATGAGTTCTCCAATAGGTGAGTGGAGATGTTCTAAGAGATATTTCACCAGCATGTAGATACCATAGTCTTCCTCTCTTTTGGGATGGGAGTGAACCTCACTTATATAGGACTAAGTGGATAGGGTATGGATAGGATAGGTTGAGAGATGGTAGGAGAGAGATAGGGGATCCTCCCAAAGAGTTAGGGGTTGAGTACCAGCTCCCCTAGAGGTCAGGGATAAGCCCCTAAATGAGCAAGTTTCGAGAAGGATCTCGAATAAGCTATTTTTGCCCATTAACTGACCTTGGCGCACCTTACAATGGAGCAAGCTACGACGTCGCATGTTGCTAGTGTGCAACCTGCGATGACCTCTCAAAAGATTGTAGAATTGAGTGCAAATACTCCCAGGATGATTACTTAGTCTAGGTATCTTCAGGGGTGTATACACTGAATCTGATGATGAGTAGATTTTGGGTGTAACAGAATGCCCGCGAAAGCATGAAGTTGTTGAAGATAGACAGGTGAAGTGCTTTGATAGAAGTAATGGCAATAGACTCGTTGGACGAAGGACACTACTGCAGTACAACTGACTCTGAACTGACAATCTCAAATGAAGTACAACATGGCTGTCGACCAATACATTATAGATCCATAGTAGTAATAATCGATTGAACACAATAATGGCTACTAGACACAAGCGTAGATCCATGATGAGATGATAACACAACCAAGACCAATACAAAAGTGGATCCATGTAATATGACTCAATACAAACTCCATCGCAACCTAGGTAAAACATGACTCCCTAGGGTCTTCAAGCTGAACCCACAATGATACGAATCTATCCATGTGATTACAAATGTCTTGACGTCGAACATGGTATAAACCACTTGATTACCGGCCATTGATGTAAATTGTTAACAAGTGCAAGGGAGATCACCATTGATATCAATGATTCCCAAGGTATCACAGTACATATCATCAAGTGTGAATAAATTATTTGAATTCAAACGCAAGATGAAATATTTCAATCAAGATTCAATGATGTAAACTCATGATGAAAGAAAGGTAACCTACCATTGAGGCATGCAGGGCCAAGGTACTTGGTTGGTTTCTAGATTCGATCCTCGGATGATGAGTTGAATTCGACAAGGATGAATCCGTCGAAGGAGGGCCATGATGAATTCTCCATCAATCAACACGAAACACGACAAAAGATGTGTAGAGTGGATCGGATGGTACCGTAACATGCAAGACTGACCCAGAGTAGACCGACGTGATGACGGGTATACTTGACTGCAGATGACAAATGATAGGCGTGTTCTTGAACATGGGCATGGCATGACTTGGCAGTATTGACACAATGAGAATGACGCAAACTTCTAATGCAATTGATGATGGAAGCTTTCTCCGAATGACTCAGAGGAGTAACAGGACTCAGAAAGTAAGCGGGGACTCATAGACAAATAGATGAACCAAGTATTGTATGCGAATGCAGATGAGTGCCATGTTCAAGAACGACTATATACTGCAACTAAGGTATGTAACACAAACACATTCCTTTTTTCCCATCATGAATGATGAGTGCCTCGTGTGATTTTTACAAGCTTGATGAGGGTAACCAGATGCTCGGTATAGCTCATCTCATAGATGAGTCCAATCCCAAATATTTTCCGAACCTGGGGTAGGAGGGGTTCGTCCCATGACAGGCCCTTCAATGTGAAAATTTTAACGAGTCCATAGAAGGTAAACTCGGTCGTCATTTCATGTTTAGAGAGTCTGAAAAGAACTAAAGAAGACTCCAACGGTCCTTTTTCGTAAAGTTAGCCTCATTGCCTGAAAAAGGGTAAAACAACGCGGGAGAGGACTCTTCCAGTCATGATTGCCTGGAGTATTCATTTTTCATAATTAGTGCCTCCTGGTCCGAAAAAGGAGTAAACTATCACCAGGAAGACGACCATTCAAATACTTTAACAAGCGTGAACATGAGAAGTTCGCTTGGCAATCTTTTCATTTTTCGAGATCCTGAAAAGAGCTTAACGGTAGACTCTAGGGGGTGTCCTTTTTCGTGGATAGTCTATCAAGGATGGTTAAAGTGATAAACCTATACTCGTTAGACACACCTTTTTACTCAAATTTTTAACGAGCACGATAATGGTATCAAAAGCACTCGGAATCTTTTTCATATTTGAACCAGAGCACGAAAAAGTAAAAAGTAAGCTCAAACCACTTTTCATGTTTCAACCAGAGCACGAAAAAAGTGAAAAGTAAGCTCAAATGCCATCTTACTGTTTTTAACGAGCTCGAAGATAGGTTGGAAGAATGCTCATGATATCTGCTTCATTTTTTAACGAGCTTGTAACAGAAAATGAACTATGCTCGAGGTAATTTTCATGGTTTAATGAGCTCGAAACCTAAAAAAGGAAAGTATGCTTGAAAATGTTCCCAATGGTGAACTTTTCCCCAACATGGCATCCAAAGGTTGGTGTGTGGCCCCAACATGATTGCTGGAAGTAAGCGACTTAGCTCCAACGTGGTGTGGAGAGGCAATCGAGTTGACTTCAACATAACTTTCAGAGGTTGAAGACATGCCCCCACGATTCATTTCATCTGCCTAAGGCATAGGCGAGTGAAAAGAAGGTTCAGGTACTAAGTATACAAGGAGACTCAACTCAAAGGGAAAAGATATGTTTCATTTTTTAACGAGCTTGACATGGGAATAGAACCATGCTCTCGTAGTGGAAACCTATTTCATTTTTTAACGATCTTGACATAGAACGGGAGCTATGCTTAGGGGAACCTATTTCATTTTTTAACGAGCTTGACATAGAACGAGAACTATGCTCAACAGGAACCTATTTCATTTTTTAACGAGCTTGACATAGAATGGGAACTATGCTCATAGGTTAAGGCCCATTGACGGGTTCCTTCCCAACATGATTCCCAGTGGTTGGTAAATGCCCCCAGCATGATTGCTAGCGGCTTAACGTGGTAGTGTTCCTTCAACATGATTGTTGACGGTACGATAGGTGACATGCCCCCCAAGCTTCATTTCGTCTGAAAACTATGCTTGCTAACCCAACTACCAACCTGGCTACTAATATGAAAATGTTCACCAAGGGGGGGGAAATGAGAATCAAATGAAATGAAAGTTCAAATTCTAACTCTAGCGAGAGACTCGAACCGATGGGAGGGAGATCTATTTCATTTTTACACAAGCTTGAAATAGACAATAACTATGCTTGAGGGGGGCCATCTTATTTTTTAACGAGCTTGAAATGGAATAAAACTATGATCGAGGGGATGGTTTCATTTTTATGCAAGCTTGAAACCAAAGGTAAACTCTGCTTAGAGGGGTCTATTTCATTTTTTAACGAGCTTAAAATAGAATAAAATTGTGCTCTAGTGGATTGGTTTCATTAATATGCAAGCTTGAAACCAAATGGAAACTATGCTAGAGTGGTTGGTTTCATTTTTTAACGAGCTTGATACATAGCATAAACCATGCTCGTACCCTCCATCCTCAGGGGGGAGAAACCACTAAAACATGCGAAACATTCAGGGAATTCTGATGACTAGGAATCATGTGATGAGTGGGTGTCACGAAGGAAAGTTGATCAATGGTCACAATGTTCCCATAATGAGGAAAATACATCACTCGAAAGTGCGTGGACACTACGGCTTTCATAGCATAGACATAATCATGTCTAAGGAGTAGATTGAAATCTAAAGGACCTTGGACAACCATGACATCAACATAAACAGTTTTACCTCTTAACATGATAGGTAACTACGGGAGAATCCCTAAAGGTCCGGTAGGCCTTCTATTAAAAGACAAAATCTGGTTAGTTACTGGCACAAGCTGAGGGGAACCTATAGCTTGCTAAGCAGTTGAGGATAAAATACTAACAGAAGCTCCCTCATCAACTATCGTACAAAATATTTCTTTATCGGAAACTCCTACAGATATTTGAAAAGGAATACTCGAAGGTAAACGAGATTCCATTAGACCATTCCAATCAAAGGAAATGACCTTAGTACTTGGGGGGGGTCCTGTAGGAATGGAAAAGGTCTCCCCTTGCCTAGGACATTCTGAACTGACTAGGAAAACATCAGCGATTTCCAATTCACTCTCACTTGGAAGATAAGAATGAGACGAAGATTGTGTCATGGTGACTTCTTCAGTCCGGACTTTCTCCAATGAAAGAGCGGGATCGAGTGGAGATGACAGTGACTCGATCACTTCACTCTCAGAAGGAAGAGTGGGATCGATTACAGATGAAACTGAATCGATCACTTGGTAAACCAGCGGGGGGTTGAGGGACAACTTACTATCACTTGTTGGAAGCACCTGTTGAGAACTAGTAATATCTTCCAACCACCGTGAAGCTTCATCCATGCTTGGACAAAGGAAAGTACGGTGCATATCCTTGCATATAAAACAGGGATATAGGACTTTACCCTTCCGACCCTTCACCAACGGGTCACTGGTTGAGGGAGTGTGATCAACATGATGGTCAGAGGTTGACGATACAAGCGGTTTGGGTTTTTTAGACCACACTTCTGACACACGGGAAAGACCGGGACAATTTTTGAGAAGGTGATCACCCTTGCAAAGTTTGCAAGGGAACTTTGGCTTACAAGGTGTTCTCATAGAATGAGTTCCATCAGAGGCAGATGGTTGACGCTTGGTCTCTTTCTTATCTTTATTCTTCTTAATCTTCCCTTTCTTCTTCTTCACACTCGCCTTCTTACTAACATCAGAGTTTTCAGTAGGAGAAGAGGAAGATATGGAAGCCGATTCAAATTTCGACGGATAAGGAGAAGGGTCATCATGAGATTGATTCTCATGTGGTGAAGGACCTAGGTCCGACATGATTGGTGCACTTGGAATAACTGGATTGGAGAATAACCATACCGGTAATTCTATCATCAATCCAGGAAGACTCAATGTAGCCATAAAGGGAGGACCAACAGTTCCACAAGGGGGAATAACAAATGGCATACCCTGAAAAGGGGCCTCTTGGTTGGTAGTCCCGGAAGAATCTTCCATATATAAACTTCCTAAGAGTCTCTAAAGTACCACACAAGTCAAGCACTACTCAAGTCTAAAATCAACAAGCAAATTGTGTGAATAGGAGTGGATTCAAATTCTAGAACCTCACGGGATTATCAAGGCATCGCAAACCGCTATATACTGCAGGGTCCAACAATATGAAGCGACAATGAGGATTGGGACCGTACCCTTTCCTGCATACCCAATTACCTGGACAGTATGTGCGTACTAATCTCCCTGAGTGTTATTCTCGTTGTATTGCTTTGCCAAGACAGCCAAATGGTTAACTCAGTTGGTTTCAGGAATCCTAGTGGTGTCTCCCGATATATGCAAGGTACATGGGAGCTCAAATCTGTAGTGGTGCTGTCTAATGCACAACCATTCGGCAAGAGAACTTCTGATATACTACCGAGTATGTGATACACCCTTCAATATACACCAAGTATGGATTATGGTACTTGGTGGGTACGTGAAGGAGCTCGATATACCGATAAGTACGTGGAAGACTACAATACCCCCGGAATACAGTGCTGGCAAATAACGACAGCTGCCACGCTTAAAGACTCCGGAACGCGTCTCTAACTTATACATAGTTACTAAATGATTTTAACCTAAGCTAGCGTTAATTTTATCTTGTACGGTTAGGTGGATGCATGAGGTGAGTACATAAATGTAAACATAATGCAATCCTCAACTACATGATAATGCACATTTACTTTCCTTTTCAATGAAAACTACTTAAGGTAAGGAGATATTTTTCTTTCTTTCAAACCAAAAGTACTTAAGTAGTATCAAAAAGAAGAATTCCTTCCTAGAGTGCAATAACTCTAACTTTCTGCAATAATCAGCTAAAGAGCGCAAAGAAAATGAAAGATGCAACTAATCTTAACAATGTGTAAGACAAAATGATGAAGCACTTTTCAATTTTCAAATGCATGTACCAAAAATGAAATTTGATAACTCAACACTTTTCATATCTATATACATAAAGTGATAAGATATCTACAGCACTCTAATCTTTCAAAAATTCCCAAAGAAAAATGGAAAGCACCCGAACAACTCAAAGATACTAAAGAAAGGCTCAAAATCTACCAAATGCAATAATTATGACTCATTTCCTATCTTTTTACACTTGAAAAAGACACATCTAAGCTACGGAAAGAAGGATTCCATAAACGTTTCCAATCAAATGCATGACAAAGATAAGCACTTAACATTCTAATCTAACTCAAATGCACACAAATCCAAAACAAGACTTTCTTCTTCTTATGATGGTAAGACCGAGAATATCAAATGATCAAAAATAAAGTAAAAGAATATTTACATTTTTCAAGTTTGTGAATATAGCAAAAGAGTGACCAAATCAAGCTTTTTTTTGAATTAAAGTGGAGACAAAGAATCAATCTTTCCCAATAATCATTAGATAGCTTAACATGTAAAGGAAACAAGATGCATAACCCAAGAAAAAGAGGCTCAAAAAGACATGGATATCCCACACTCTTCAATTCTTTAAAACAAGCCAAACACGCTAAACCAAAAATGATCTCAAAACCTTGAGATGGGTCAAAATGACTAAAGGATGCACGATTCATGGCCCTCCATTTCACTTAAAAATGCAAGCAAAACACTAGTTTTGACTCAAAGGGCCAAACATGAATCCAAATCTCAAAAGACCCAAAAACCAATACAAACAAGCCAAACAAAACACACAAATAAAAAATGGGATCTCTGGCTGTATCTTGCAGCACAGAGGGAGTTCATACAGCAAACCAAAGTTCAGACTGTCAAATGAGGGAATGGATGCCTATATGCCAACTTTCGACAGATCGGCGCACTCTGCCCTTGTACACAGTGCAACGTCGTAGGTTGTTCACACAGGAAGTGCGACGATGTCACAGTTTACCAATGCAAAGGGTGCGACGAGTATCCACCAGGTAAAGAACATAGACTCAGAATGACACAGTGTCGCTCTATTTCCACTGCTCAGGTGCGACAGGCGAGGTCTAGATTCAAAAATGAATCAGATCTCTCAACAATGAACCATAAACAGGCTTGAAAATGAGTTGTATAAACTCAAAGAAAGAAGATCAGAGTTTTCAATACGAAGATCTGATAGTGAAATCAATCCTAAGAAGTAAATGGAAAAAAATAAAAGGCTTGTGTCAAGCAATCAACTGAAAATGACTCTAAGATTAACAACTACTGACCAAACTCTATATACTCCCCAGTATGGTCGCCAGATTTGTTATTGGACAATCCACTCGAGCGGACGCAAGCCAGATCTCCCTAGCTCAAAGTGAGTCTAGAACAAATAGAACAGACTACCAATGCATTTCCTAGATCTACTTAAGGATCAAGTACTAGGTGTCTTACCTTTTTATTACGCAATCCTTTCTCCTTAATGTTGATCCACGTCCCACGGTCGTCAGATCCAAGCTGCAAGACTTGTCAAGACAAGAAACAAGAGAAACCAGTAAAAGACATCTATATAATAAGCGATCTAAGTAAACAGTTAAGAAGGTAAACTACTCAATATCATTGCACACATGAACAACATTGGTGGAAAGCATTGGTATTACTGCAAATAGAGGAGTACATGATAGAGATATAGAACCACAACCAAGGCTTAACGCTGTATCCCTTCTCCGACAAAGCTGATTGCCATATCCTTCCAAGGAAGTATGAGTTCTCCAATAGGTGAGTGGAGATGTTCTAAGAGAGATTTCACCAACATGTAGATACCATAGTCTTCCTCTCTTTTGGGATGGGAGTGAACCTCACTTATATAGGACTAAGTGGATAGGGTATGGATAGGATAGGTTGAGAGATGGTAGGAGAGAGATAGGGGATCCTCCCAAAGAGTTAGGGGTTGAGTACCAACTCCCCTAGAGGTCAAGGATAAGCCCCCAAATGAGCAAGTTTTGAGAAGGATATCGAATAAGCTATTTTTGCCCATTAACTGACCTCGTTGCACCCTGCAGTGGAGCAAGCTGCGACGTCGCATGTTGCTAGTGTGCAACCTACGACGACCTCTCAAAAGATTGCATAATTGAGTGCAAATCCTCCCAGGATGATTTCTTAGTCCAGGTACCTTCAGCGGTGTATACACTGAATCTGATGATGAGTAGATTTTGGGTGTAACACACCACCATTTTGAAGTCCGCCCTTGAATGACCGCTACGGAAGAAAGACTTAGGTTATTCTGCTAAGCTTGGTGGTTCTACTAAATCTGGAACATAACTATTCCTAGGGAAAGAAGGTTGGATTGTTTTTCCTATCCCACCTGCATCATTTGATATTAGAGTAGAAAAAGATTCGGTGTGCACTGAAAGGAGATCAGAGTAGCAATTGTATCTAGGTTGAAGAAGAATCCACAAAGGAAATAGAGGTAAATAAAATGTTGCTTTTCAATTTATGTTGATATTGAAGGCTGACAACTGTGTTGAGAAGGTTGGTCAAGTGGAAGTATTCAGAGTTGAAGAATTCAGGGCAGATATTGGTCCAAGGGAGATGGATCAAGAGGGATAATGATAAGATCTTGGTACAGATCTTGTAAGAGATTGATTGATGTGTTTATGTTAACTCTGGTTTGAGATTTTGCATATTGAATCCAATGATAAAGTTGATAGTAGAAGACAGCTTGAAATCTATGACAAAGAACATGTGTGTTCTTGATGAGAATATTGTGTGAACTCTTAGAGAAAAAAGGAAGCAGTGGCAGAACCTAAGGATCCAACAAAGTTTGGACAAGAAGGGGGCAAGTTGAATGTTATCAGAGAGGAATTGCATCTGCAAAATCCCAAGAGGATCAAAGGAAGTTTCTCAAGAGGTTCTAGAGGAGAAGGAACCAAGGTTGCCAAAAGGACAAGATTAATGAGAGATATCTTATTGAGGTATAGCAGGTATGAAGACTTGCTGAGAGAAGGCTTAGGATCAATCCACAAGTGAACAGGATGAATTTCACAGAGGAAGAGGAGATAGAGACAATGACTACTGAATATCATTGCAAAGGTTCAAAGGAAATCCAAAACAGAAGGAGATATGCCAAGGAAAAAAGCATCAAAAGGATGAGTCAAGAGGAGTATGATAGAGAATTGGTTGACATAGGATTGCAACTTATTCATTTAGAGATGTTTCTACAGAAAGAATACTAGAGGTATGGTTGGATAATGAAGAAGAATAAAGTGACATGGAATTCACTAAAGGTAAAGCTAAATAAAAAGATGTCTTCCATATTGAAGGAAGAACTCATGACAGTTGAGTCTAAGATGGAATTTTTTGAATGTGAACCAGAACAGGGTCCTTTGCTTGGAGAAGATGTGAATGAGGATGATGAAGTAGAGATTATAGATAAATTTCTGAACTCTCTGATAAGTTCAGGACCACATGAAGATGATATGGTTGAGACTCCAGATGAGGAGCGTTATGTTTTTAAATCTAATGGTTTGTGTATGACTGCTGGTATTGAAGAACTCTTAGGTGGTGTGTTTATGAAGGAAGGAACTAAACAATCATCTTGGATTGTCATGGAAAATGAAGGAGGAGGAGAAATTATTTTCAAAAGCATAGGAGTAGAACATAATCATGTTGTAAAGGAGGATGAAATGGTAATGCATCCTGTATCTTAGACTATAGGAGAAATAAATGTTGGTGAAGAAATGAAGCTGCTAGAAGAGATGACTGAAATAGAAGATTTCTTGACTGAATGTGTATTCAAGGACAATGAAGATGGACAATCACTTGAAGAGGTGAAAGAAGAAAAATAAATGTATTCTTACATCCTTGAAAGAGGACAAACCTGGAAGTTTGTTCTGAAGATGGAGGATGAGACAACATGGTCTCATAAAGACAGACAAGGGGAAAACCCTACACCATTGAATAAAGAGATTGTTGAGAGACAGTTAGAGAAGACTATTGTTGCACAAAGTAAAGAAGATTTGGATCATGAAGATAACCAAAGGGAGATGAAAGAGAAACATTTTGAGGCTAAAGAGGAACATGGATGAGGTCTTAAGAAAATTTTGAAAAGTTCAGAACAATATGAGGAGTTGGTGCTATAAGAAATAGAGAGAACTAAAGGATTTTATATTTTTAAATATGATATGTTTTGTGTGATTGCAAGAGATGTCATTTGTCACGTACCCACCCATCCATCCAAGGCAAGGGAGGGAACATGATACCAATCTCTGGGGCTTTCACATAAAAACTCATCCAATTGATTAGATTCATAAAACCAAGAAAAAAAACACATCTGCAAGTGTATAATCCAAATAAGCACAGCAGAAGCAAGATCCACTACATGCACTGCTCTTCATAAACATAATAGCCAATAATGAAATGACATTGCAGAATTAAATACACATAAGAATATACTCATCTTCATTGTGCAATTGTCCCAAAAAACTAGCTATGTTGCTGCAATGTTCCACCCAACCATAGGCCAGTTGTGTTCATCAATCTCTCAACACAACTGCCACCCCTAAGCTGGGCTTGATTCTTACAAGGAAAAGGGGACATTCACTATTTCACAACCAATTGGTCATTTCATCTGAGCCAAGCCAGTCCACAACTGGGTTTATCAGCCTACATTTGAACCCTGGAGGCTTACACTCAAGTTCAAGCCAAAGTAATGGATTTACCAACAGGTTGGTCATGGATTTTCCCAAATCGTTTCCAGTCAAAATTGGATTAAGGGATGGGAAAAACAATCACAGGGGAAAACGAATTCTTCCCCAGCTAATCAGGCATTCAACAGCCCAAAACTACCTCTATGGAACCCCAAGTCAATTCCCCTTCTTCCCCACTAGTAGACAACACAAAAACGACCTTCTCCTGACTGAGGAAATAAGGATAAACAGGAAAACATGGCTGCAAAGCACCCAGGTAGCTCTAAACTCGTGAGGGAGGAAGACTGGTTGATGGATAATGGCTTGGGAGAGAAAATCATGGTTCATTTCTTGCCCAAGAAGCAAAATGCGATTTCCCATGCAGGGTGGCTTGCCCATACTCGAATTTGGACATCCATACCTCTCATTCCCCAAGGCATTAACTACCTCAACCAACTCTTGGGAGAAAATCAATGATTGGGTACAAAAGTCAACATGGGTAGTTGAGGGTTTGATGGGTTCTCTCATTGACACTTGGCTTGACTTGGTTGGCTCAAGGGTTGAATGTTTTCCCTCCCAATTCCTTATAAAATCATGCCCCCATCTCTTTGTTGCATTGCATAGCTAGTTGTGGGTATTTTTATTAAAATGCATATTACATGATGTTGAAATTCCAATGTGCCTGGCTAGCACACAAGCCATATGCATCACTAAATCAATGGTGGGGCCTTGGCCTTGAGCTCCTCACCATGATTTCATAACAATATTACATCATTTACAATTTTAATGTGATAGGGTCAAGATGGGGATGTGACATCATTAATGAAAGTCTTGAAGTCCAGTATGATGAAGAGTTAGAAATGCTAGAAGATTAGTTGATCAATCCAAGGATTGATAAATATCCTGAAGATATAAGTAAAAATCCTGAAGATATAAGAATGCATCAAGTTATGGATAATAATAACATAATTCAGCCAAAGGAACAACATCCATTTCAGAACAAGGAGATACAATAGCGAATGAATAGACTAGACATGGAGATTGAAGAAATGAGGATGTTGATGGTGAAGGTGTCTCGGAGAAGACATGAGGAGAAAAATAAAATTTACATCAGCAGAGAAAGAAATCAATGCAACAGTAGAAGACAAGTAACAAATTAAGATTGCAAAAGCAAGGCTAGTGGAGCATTTCAGCAAAAAGTATGGAATCCAGGAGAGTTGCAGTCAGCAACAAGACAACAGGAAAACCATGAAGCAACTGAAAAGCCTCAACATAAAGTTTGGGACCAAGGAATATTGAGAATTGAAGGTTATGAAAAGGAGGTCATGTTTCTTTCTTCTTGGGGAGTCTGATGCAGGAGCATCCTACTCTCCATCCAAGTCCAATTTTTGGTCAAACCTTAGGTTCTTGATATTTTCCTAAACAGAGGTATTTGAATGGAATATTTTTTTTAACAAGAACGGTTGTAGGATTTATATTACACGGTAGTCTTCAAAAATACAGACAATAGGCTTCTGGTTTTCCTCTAAGAGAAACCAGAATTCAAGTTTTTCTTGCTTGCTTCACTGCTTTTTTTCTTAACTCTAAACAGTCTAGTGCTATGGTAGTTGTAAACCTTTACAAATTGTCCCAAAATGAAATTGCAGAAATAATACATTACAAAAATTGGATTTGGAATCCATTAAAAGTTAATAGAAACCCATATTTAAACTGCTAAAAGCCAAAGTTTCTTCTAGGCTACTGCAGAAAGAAAACATATGACCTGCAAAAATTGGAGAACTAGCATGCAACGTTACTTCTAGGGTGGACGAGGAGGTTCTGGGCTCTCCATGGAGTCATCCGGATTGGAGCTGGAACCAGTTATGTCCTGAAACTTTGGAATGCAACAAACTAGGTCTTCACGCAATCTGTCCACCTTGCCTTCCAGATCTGTGATATTCTTGTAATTATCATCCACCTTGGAGTCCACATTGGAGATACTATTTGCAATGTAGTCCACCGCCTCAGACATATAACAACAAAGAAATGAGAAAAAAATTTCAACCTATCCACTACCACATATATGCAATCCTTTCCCAAATATTTGGGAAAACCTGTGATGAAGTCCATTGAAATACTCTCCCATTTTTGTTCTGGAATGGGCAATGGTTGCAATAAACCAGTTGGGAATGTAAGTTCATATTTGTTTTGCAGACATACCTTAAATTCATTCACGTATTTCAGAACATATTCCTTCATCCCCTTCCAAAAAAATCTTTGCCTTAATTTCCTATAAGTTTTGAAGATCCTCGGATAGCCAACTAGTGGGGACTCATGTGCTTCTTGCAAAATATTGTACTTGAGTTTTGAATTTTGAACCAAATAAATTCTGCCCTTATAATATATCAGCCCATTCAAAATCTTGTATTTATCATCCCCTTTGACCCCATCTAATACATCACAATCAAATCTATCTTTGGCATATTCAACCATTTGCATGGTTTTCCAATCCTTTGCAATAACCATGAGAGAAAAAGAAGGTCTTCTAGATAATGCATCAGCTACAATGTTATTCTTCCCTTTCACATATTCAATATCAAAATCAAAATCTTGGATCTTGCCTACCCACTTTTGTTTCCTTTCATTGAGATCCTTTTGGGTGAGGAAATGCCTTAGACTATTGTGATCAGTTTTCACTACAAACTTGTTTCCCACCAAGTATTGTCTAAACTTGGCCAATGCATGCATGATGGCCAACATTTCTTTGTCATAGATGGAGTAAATGTTTTCATGTGGCTACAACTTTCTGCTCTCAAAGGCTATAGGGTGTTGGCCTTGCTTTAGGACATCCCCTATCCCTTCACCTGAAGCATCACATTCCAAAACAAAAGGTTTAGTAAAATCAAGTAATGCAAGTATTTGACAAATACTCATTACCTCTTTCATTTTTTGGAAAGTATTTTCAGCCTCTTCATCCCACTTGAAACCATCTTTCTTTTTCAAATCAGTGAGTGGAGAAGTCAATTTGGAGAACCTTTTCACAAACTTCCTATAATAGGTGAATATTCCAATGAATCCCCTTAACTCTATGATGTTTTTTGGTGATGGCCATTCAAGGATAGCCCTTATCTTTTCCATGTGCACTTTCACTCCTTCTTGTCCAATAATGTACCCAAGATACAAGAGTTCCTTCATCCCAAATTCACATTTAGACAACTTAGCAAACAAGGATTGTTTATGCAAAATGTTCAGCACGGCCTCTAAATGATACAAATGCTCTTCCCAAGTTTTGTTTTAAATGAGAATGTCATCAAAGAAGACCCAAACAAATTTTCTGAGATTCTTGTAAAAGATATTATTCATGCATGCTTGGAATGTGGCTGGAGCATTAGTTAATCCAAAAGGCATAACAAGAAACTCAAAGTGGCCACCTCTTTCTTCTCTCCAAAATTCATCATCACATTCCATTTTAAACACTCATTAGATTCCATACCATATTTAGCTAATTTGTGAGCCTCTTGACTGATTTGGAAGGTGCTTTTAAAACCTAGGGGGTTTTCTAGCTTTTAGTAAGCATGTCTTTTTGAGATTTTCCAACTTGCCTCTAAGGAACTCAAATTATCTCTTGAGGATGTATTATATATTGTAAAAATATTGATGAATAAAATACAATGATTTTTTCTCAAGATATATTCTCTGTTCTTCTTCTCATATTCTCTGAAATATTCCAAGTGAAATTGTCTTATTGAATCTAGGTCTAGGAAATCTAAATTCTCACATGGTATCAGAGCTAGTATGATTCAAAGAAATTTCCAAACTATTTTTTGCACGATATTTCCATCACTAGGAGTGCACCAGCATGGATCAAAATCAAGCTAAATTTGTGATTCTCCATCTACCAAAACTGAGGCCCTTTGTCCTAGTACCACACCCTTGCATCGAATAGTGTGATAACGAGGCACTACTAAAAGTACTACCATTCTTACTTTGTCAAGTGAGGGATGATTTTCTTCTTGTTTCCCTTATTCTGTTGTATCATATAACTCTTCTTGATCTGAAATATGTCCTTCCTCCTTACCCCCTTCATACTCATCATTATTATAAAATACTTCAATGTATTGAGCTTTTCCCTTAGTACATTTATGCCCTAGTGCCCATGGTTGAAAGCATGTGTAGCACATTTTTTAGCACATTTTTTCTTCTAAGTTCTTCCCTGTTTAGTCCCTCTTTCTTATTATTTTCAAATGCATCCTTTTTCCAAGGCTTCTTTTCAAATGTATCTCTTTTCCAAGGCTTATTTTCAAATATGAAATTAGGATTGGGAGGAAACCTTGTTCTAGGAAGCACATTTGGGAGATCTCTAGTCAAACTCATAGCATCCTTTAATGTAGTTGGTTTGTGGGATTTAACTAAACCTTTTAAGAGTTCATCCAAACCTTCAGTGAATAGAAATACTAACATTCCCATAGATGCATCAACCACCTTGACTGATAATTTTTGAAATTCCATCATATAATCGGCAGGGGTTCCCACTTGCGTCAATTGGGCTAGTTTTTTTAAAGGTAATTATGGGTCCTTTTGCTCATGTCCCAAGGTTTTTAGACCATGGAACCACCATTCATTGGCATCTCCTTTTATATGCAAAATAGCCATTTTTAAGGCATCCTCTTCCACCATTGGATTCAGTTGAAAAATACACATCTAGTTTTTGCACCCAAGTGTTAGCAGAATTTTGAGGAACCATCAAAAGTGGGAAGTGGCATTTTACCAATAGCACAATTTAATTCTTTTTTCTGGAATAGATCCCTATTATCCTCCCTCTTTTTTAGTTTGTTTGAGACTGTAAAGTATTGGTCAAATGGTAGAGTCCTTTTACAATCTTCACTCAACTTTTCCCATTCTTTTACCACTTCATTCATGTCAAATTGGGTGTTAGGTATTCTTTGGACACAAGAAATTTAGGTGTAGTAGGCCTTTGTGTGACCTGAAATTCATTATGTCTATTATGGGGTCCTATGCTTGATAAAATATGCTCACCCATTGTCTTCTTTTCTTATGAATGTGAACTACTGTTGTCTCTTATTACCCCTTTGCTTTCAAGTTGGTTAGCCATCAATTCGAATCCTTTAATAAGATGCTTGGTCATGTATTCAAAGAGAGGTTTTATGAGTTTAATATATTCCTCGCCATCATCTGAAGTTCCATTTTCATCCCTAGTCATGGTTTCCTCAAAAAATTGCTCTTATTCTCCTACTTTTTCCTCTTCAACAAAAACACCTTCAATTTTGGGTTCTAAGGGTGGTGGCTTATTAATTTGAATACTTGTCTTCATGAATGGTTAGCCACATTAGGTGCTAATACCATTCTCTGATACCACTTGTAATTTTCCTTTTTGAATTTTATTAAAATGGTGAATTTTTCAACTTTTTCCACTAGTTTGACTTTTGACTAGTCTTGGGTTCTTGACCTCCAAATGCTCCCAAATTGTTACAGAATGTGTATGAATGGTTTTACTACATAAATATGAGGTTCATGTATGATTTAGAATCATCAATAATATTTTTCAACTCTCCTTTAATCTCTGGCCAACGTAGGTAACTTGACTAGCAATTTGGGGTTCGAATCCCCCTTAGGTAGGTGCTAAAGATGGCTCTCCAACTGCTATTGTACCCTATCAAATTTCATGATAGAGGAAGGGTACATATAGGGTACATTAATTTGGACTCATATTCATCTCTATTTAGTCAATTAAGTCTTCTACAACCCTCTCCAAATCAGAAGCAAAATGCTAGTTTCGACCTTGGGGGAAATGATAGGCAATCTTCTCCAAATTATTTAAAAATGAACAATATGACTCCAAAATATTATGAAATAAATATGAAAATTGTAGAATAGATAAATAGCATTCCATACATCATTAATCCATCAATATTTAACTGGTCCATTCGAATACATCAACATATTATTGGCATGCATCAACATAGTGGGGAAATTGGCACCATTTTCTCATTAATAATCAGATTTACATCATTCCACTTGGATTCTAGCCTTGGTACAGTTCTTAACAAGAAGAACAGAGCATTTACACTATATGAAAAAATAAATTGGGCATTAGAATCTCCCCCAAAGAGAACAATAGCTTACCCAATGCGCCTCTCCTCAAGGATCATGAATATGCCAAGCAAACTGGAAATGGTTGGAGGAATGAGATGCACTAAGAGTGACCATGATCTTCCCTATAGCTTACACCTGCAATAAAAGACTCCATTTAATATCTCATGAAATTTATGAATGGCCTTTCTCACTACCAACTAGGATGGGAATCTTTCACCCTCAAAATTGGCTAAAGCAAGTTGAGAAGCACTCCACTAGCTCTCTTCACAAATGCAAATTCTGAAAATTATCAAAATCCTCTCTCTTACTTCATCCCTATATTTTATAAACATCCTTAGTCTTCTAAGGTTCCAATTCCACCCATAGATTCCAAGGTAATTCGAATTAGGGATTGATTCAAGTTTTGCCACATGTCTTCCACTTCCTAGCCTTCCACCAATTCGAGTAGGCATCTCTTGGCCTTCTCTAACTCCCTTGAGCGCTCACTTAGATGATACTTTTAGGTATGACATGTCATATTAGTCATATTTCAGCCCTCAGGTTTGAAATTTTTCATAGGTGTCATAGCATCTTCATCATTGTTGTCATAGATGTTAGGGAATCTAGCCCAAGTGTCCAAGAACCTCTCATTTGAATCTTCCTCTCCCATGGGAATTAAACTTCCATCCAAATTCAACCTATGTTGCACATTTCCAAGTGTATGAGCCTTCCAACTCATCCCAATAACATTATACTTCCCATGGATTCGAAATTGCAAGAGGAGGATGCCATGTGGCATAGAAATTCTAGCTTGTGTGGGTCCCACAAACTCCATGTGGCTTCATGATCAATTGCCACTTTGATTTTCCCTTGTATTTATTTATTTATCTCCTTTATTAAATATTTATTCTATGCTAATTTCCAAACATAATTTATTAGCCCCTTTATTCCAAATTCCAATGTCTCCATCCAACCTAGGGAACTAGTAGGATTGGTGGAATTTCCCTGTCATGAATTTAATTGAATGGGGGTATTACACTGAGTCCACATATAATGGCAGTATTTGATGAAGGTTCGATGTATCATGAGTGAGTCATAGAGATAGGTTTAATGGCTTGCTAAAATTAGGTTCCAGTTGATGAGATATAGGAGATTGTTGAGTGTAATATGGATCTGAACCAGAATTGGTTTCAGAATCCAAATGTATATATTGTGTAAGACTACGAGGCTAGAGAGTGTGGCCAAATAGTGAGAAATTTGGCCATGGAAGATGATTATGTTTGTATCAGGCCTATTAATATCAGAACACAAGTTCTGAATCAATGTGAATGTATTGGTTTCTTATGATTGAATAGAGAAGAGACTATTTATGCATGTCTCTCTATAAATGGATGAATTCATGTCTGAATTGTGATAGAAGAATAGTTCTCTCTATGTGTATGGCTCTGTGAATTGAATGACTGATGAGCTATGTCCATGACTAATAAATATGTGTATGAATGACCTGAAATTAGGGATTTTGAGAATTGAATGTTGCAGAGGACAGTTGTTTGATCCCTGTGTGCAAGCGCATGAGTAATTTTTCTAATTAGCAGTGTAAACCCTGTATCATTGATCCCTGAAAGGATCGATGATCTGCATATACGAATTTGCAGGTGAAGACTGGAACGAGCATGTGAAGCTGAATTGAATCTATGGAGATGATGTGCATATTTGGAAAAAGAGATTAATTATGGTGGTAAGGAGATTGATTGATTGATTCTCTGTTCAATCAATGCACAGTCACAGAGGTTGCAGTCGGTTCGTTTAACAAAGTTTGGACGATCCAGGTCGAAGGAAAGGAGATCAATGGCGGGGAAATCATTTCGTTGATGAAATTGCTTGGGAGATAGAGCTCTAAAAACCCAAAGTGAGTGTTCCACATTTGACCACAGATCAACGAACGAGAAGAAATCCGCGAAGTGATCAACGGTTCGTACAGCGTTCCGCGGGAGAAAGAGTTCGGAGGTTAAAAAAGTGAACGGCTGCAGAGTTATAACATAGGATTAGGATCCACCGTTGATCGAGATCCGATGGTCTAAGACGAATGCAGAAGAAAATTTGCGGGAGACAATTGCAGAAGCCAATTTCGAGGAAGTTGTGGAAGGCATCCCACAATTGCAGAAGAAAGGCAGTTGTGGAAGGAACGTTGCAGGAGCCAATTGCGAAAGGAGGTTACAGAAAGGTAAATGCAGAAGGAATTTGCAGAAGGTATTTGCAGAATGCATACTTGCTCAACGCTCCGCATTCAGGTGAGACTCAAAATATTTATGTACTGTAGCTCACCGCCATTTTGAAGTCCGCGCTTGAATGATCACTGTGGAAGAAAGACTTAGTTGATTCTGCTAAGCTTGGAAATTCTACTAAATTTGGAACCTAACTATTCCCGGGGAAAGCGAGTTGGAATGATTTTTCCTATCCCACTTGAAACATGTTCCTTTCTGCTTTATACAGCTTTATCCTGCTTTTATGCTTTCTAGTGGATAAGGCAAAGCTAATTTGACTAGGTAATTGTCTATTTGGCCAATTCGATCTCCACCTCTTTCTTCTCTCCAAAATTCATCATCACATTCCATTTTCAGCTCTCGTTATCTGCCATACGATATTTAGCTAATTCATGAGCCTCTTGACTGATTTGGAAGGTGCTTTTGACACTTAAGGGGTTTCCTAGCTTTTAGTAATCCTACCTTTTTTATCTTTTCAAAATGGCTTCTAAGGCACTCGACTTATCTCTTGAGGATGTATTATATATTTTAATCATATTAATGAATAAAATACAGTGATTTTTTCTCAACATATCTTATTTATTCTTCTTCTCATATTCTCTGAAATATTCCAAGTGAAATTGTCTTATTGAATCTAGATCTAGGCAATCTAAATTCTCACAAAACACTTGTTTGTGACTCTTGCAACTCATGTTATATTATATAGATGTGAAGTTTGAGTCTGAAAAATATTTATAGAATCACAGAGAATGATAGAGAAAATACAAAATCACTTCATAACATATAATCTCAAAATTAAAGGCAATACACGCTATCCCATTGTCATCCTAGAAGTGAACCTCTCACCGATTGAGAGAATGGCTCTGACTAGCTACCTAATGTAAAAGGAAAAACATAAACAACATGCGAGACAAGAGGCTTCCCAGGATTGCTTCATACTCTAGTCAAAACCGTTTTAAACTTAAGAAAGGTCGGCAAAAAGATGTTGAGTCTTGGATAAATAATTGGGGAGTCAAGGAAGAGGTTAATTTGAAGAATCGTGATGATATTAAAATTATTATTAGATCTAAATTTAAGGGGAATATCTCGTGTAATAAAGAGTTAGAGAATAAGATAAAATTAAGATATTATGGAAAGGTTATCAAACCTAATCTAGAATATCAAAAGTAACTCTTTGTTTTAACTAGCATAAACATGAAAACTAACGTTTCCAAAATAAGAACGAACTCTCTCGAGATACGTAGTGAAACAGGGAATAGGAGAATTCTAAAATGCAATGGGATGAGTGAATCTTTCATCTTTGTGACACAGAGAGTGTTGAAGATGGAAATCACTTTCTCATAGAATATCCTACATACACCCATATTAGTGTGAAATTTAAAAATATTTGCTACTTCCCTTACAAACCTTTTAAATCATCACAACTATGGTGATTTAGGAATGATCCTCTTAAATATTTTTGAGCATATAAATAAAATTCTAAAGAAACACAGGTAACTCCTTACCTTTTTAAGGTCTGATAGACCAAAGTTGGTCTCAATGGACATTAACAACTACCATGTGTGTGTGTGTCTAGGTGGATTCCAACACATGATGGTAAAATGATTTGATAATTCACTTTGACTGTTTTATGGTACATGATCTCTTTTTATCGTAAGTTAATTTAATATATTCAGATGAATTATATAATTAGCTAATGAATCAACCAATGTATTTACCTTTTTTGGAACATGAAATTAAATAATAAATTAAATTTATTGTTTAAGAAGTCACACCCTTAAATACTTCCAGAAAAGAGTTGGATCACAAACCTAACAAACATCATTTAGTTGAGACACTGCTATCTATGAATCCAAATTTATACACTAGTACAAAATAGGTGATAAGTGACTAAAAATTAGAGATAAATGACTAAAATCGGTCATGTGACTGTCGATCATAAATTAGCAGTCACTTATCACCTAAAAAACTTGGTCATTTATCACTTAGTCTTAAATTGATTGAATTGCTCAATGAGGTGGTCATATATTTTGTCATTTGTTTGGTTATTAATTGTTTCTATTTGATCATTAATTGTGGCTATTTGGTCATTTATTTAGTTATTAATTATTGATGTTTGATAGTGCATTTAGTCGTTTATTTAGTCATTGATTGTTGTTAACTAGTCATTTATTTAGTCATTGATTGGTGTTAACTAGTCATTTAATTAATTATTGATTTATGTAGCCTCCTTCTTGTAAGGTAGGTGCTCTTCCATTGAGCTAGCACCCTTAAATAGAATCAAAGTTCACATTGAATCAAAGTTCACAATGTACATGAAAATACCATAAAAATAATTAATGAAGATAAAATGGAAGATAATGAGAACCATACCACAACTTTCAAGATTATCAAAAAAACTCGACTATATTATTCTTGACTAATCCAATTTGCATGAATGCACCAAACAAGCTTTGACACAAAAAGATAAAACCTTAAATAAATGAATTTTTTTTGCACATACAAATTATAATGCATATAATATGTTTTAGTCCAAAAGAGTTATCGTCCATGCATATTAATATAAACTAGAAAATGTACTCTAAAAAATATAGTATATGGTTAGCTGTATTATGTAATATTATGAGATTTTTATAATTTAAAATGATTTATTTGTAATCATTTTCATTTCACTTAATGAACTATAGCATCTAATCACACCTAGTGCATCCCCATTATTACTATTGAGTACAAACGTACAATATAATACCATTGTTAACTTACAAAAAAAAATATGAAATCTTTAATTTATCTTAACATGTTCCCAAAATACTTTTGTGTTTATTTAATTTTTTATATTATTTAATTTTTATTTGATTAATTATTTCTATCTATGATCACTAAAGAAATTCTTAAAAAAACTATAATATATTAAAAATAAAAATAAAAATAAATAGAAAAAAGAAAACAAGAATTAATTTTATTTATAAAATAAGATGAATTCTAAAAATATATAATATTTGTAAAATAAAATTAATAAAAATTAAATAAGAAATGAGTTAAGTATTAACAGCCTATTTACATTTCAAATATACTATGAATCAAAATTGTTTTATATATTTTATTTTTGTGTTTTATTTATTTTTAATAATGTACTGAAATAAATAAATAAATAATTCATTATATACCAAAGAAACAGTTTTGAACATAATAAAATAAAAATTAAATTTTAAAAAATGTTTCATATATATTTGTTTTGCAATTTTAAAACATGTTTTAAATATTTATTTGCTTATATATTTAAAAAATAAAATAAAATAAAAATATTAAAAAAAATTAAAAAAAATAAAAGAAAAATATTATATATATATACCTCATGCCAATAGTTTTTGCATGAACTGGACCCCTCAAGAGATTTTTGATGGTTATCTATTTTTCTTAAAAAATATTTTCAATAAATGATAAAATGAAACATAACTACCATCTTATAAGGGAATTCTAAACATAACCACCAATTACAAAATATAAGGGAATTCTAATAAATGAAGTTTTTGTAAATTATGGTGTGGTTTTAATTTATTTTCATGAACTTCTAAATCCTACACAACTTCTATATTCATAACTGGTCTGGTCTTAATGAATTATGTATCCTTTTCTTTAACAAGTAGGTAATATGTTGCATCGCATCTAGTGACAAGAAAATAATATTTATTTTGTTTGATTATGCTTTCAAAATCCTGGAAGACCATGCAAAAGATGAGATAACAAGTTCGCTCTGCGTAACAATGACCTTATCATCTAGATGTAGATGACGAAGACAAGATACAGAAACTTAAACAAATAAGTAATTCCAATCGTTGGAACCCTACTGCCCACATGACAAACTTGAACTTTGCTTATTTCGTAAAACAATTTATTGAACATAGAGGAACATCATTGTTGGCAATCTTCATCAATATCTTCGTTCAAAAAAACTAACAAACTTTGCACTCTTTCTGCAAGTACCTGTTAATTCAGGTGATCCCAACATGTATACAAGATTATTTTTACACTTCCCATAAGCTGCCAACTCACCACAACGGGGATTCTAATTCACACAATTGTTGTATCTTTGTCTTTGCTTATCAAAAGAGTCTACATGTATCCATTTGGTTACTAACCACTTTTCTCCCTCTATTATAGGGCATCCAATATGAAGGCTTCTTGTATTAGGTATGGCATGAGGAGTAAGGCTAAAAAAAACAAGATCATCTCCTCTCTTTGGTTCCATTGCAATTATTTTTGTAGCATAGTTAGATAGAGTATCGTCTTTGATAATACTACTAATTCTATGGTACCTATCTTCCTTCGCTTTTGGCTATGTCTATGAGATACATCGTGAACAATGTTGATTTTATCATGAAAAAAATCAAAATGCGGATCGTACTTCTCACTAGGATCATATATTAGTACTTGCTTGTTCTCTCCATTTATTTCAACATGAATATACAAGATGCAATTTTTTCCTCCATCCTTGAAATAATCACATCCTTTCATTTAGTTATAAACATACCATAGCTTGTACGAACTTCAATCATTGTACTCTCACCAGAACCACTATCTTCCACAATGGATCTCTTAAATTCTGACTTAGAGAGAGAAATCAAATGTTTGCACTCTTCCTCGGAAAGGAACCCTCTATATACAAAATCTCTTGGCATCCATGAAGTTTTCTCAAATCTTGTAGTATACACAATGGGATTGTTATTGTTAGGTTGATGTTAATAATTGAGATCTAATTGCACTAAGAGGTACTCTACAACCCAGTATGAGGGAGATCTTGGAACGTTTTTGGAGTAGCGTTTGTCGATATTGTCGGCTATTAATAAAATAATAAAAAGTAAAAAGTAATAATATGAGGGAGATCTTGTAACGTTTGTCGATATTATTCTCGGCGATTAATAAAATGTAATAAAAAGTACAAAATAATAATATGAGGAAGATCTTGTAACGTTGCATGTAACGTTTGTCCATATTATTGTCGGTCATTAATAAAATGTAATAAAATGTAAAAGGTAATAAATATTTCGTCGGCCATTAATAAAATTTTGTTGAGTAATGAGTATGAGGGAGATGTTGTAATGTTTGTTTCTAACATGTCAGCCATAAACACTATAAATATAAGTAGTAAGAAAAATATTAGAAATATAAGAAGTAAAAAAGATAAAGAATAGCTAACATAAAAAGTAGAAACATAATAAGTAAAAAATATATTATAATAGCCATAAGAAATAAAAACAAAAGAAGTAAAATAAATACTATAGCTGACATAAGAAATAGAAAAAATAGAAGGGATTTGAACCATAAACACAAGATGCATATTGATTTAATTCGTTGCATTGATTTCAATAAATGCATTTTTTTTTTGTTATTTACATATGTAAATTGAATTCATCAATTTAATAAAAAAATATTACAAAAAAATATATTATAGCCTACATAAAAACTAGAAATATAAGAAGTAAAAAGATTAATAAAATATATATATATATATGACATAAAAAGTAGAAATATAAGAATTAAAATAAAAAAGTAAAAAATATATTATAGTAGACATAAGAAGTAGAAACAAAAGAAATTAAAAAAAAATAACTATAGCCCACATAAGAAATAGAAAAAATAGAAGGAATTTGAACCTTAATAAAAAACATGGTTGCATTGATCTCAACAATGGGTAAAACAAATATTAGAAATATAAGAAGTAAAAAAAGATAAAGAATAGTTGAAATAAAAAGTAGAAACATGGTTGCATTGATGCGTAAACAAATATTATATAGTCGACATAATAAATAAAACAAATAGAAAGGATTTGAACCTTAATAAAAAACATGGTTGCATTGATTTCAACAATGCGTAAAACAAATATTAGAAATATAAGAAGTAAAAAAGATAAAGAATACCTGAAATAAAAAGTAAAAACATGGTTGCATTCGTTTCAACAATATGTAAAACAAATATTAGAAATATAAGAAGTAAAAAAGATAAAGAATACCTGACATAAAAAGTAGAAACATAAGAAATAAAATTAAAAAGTAAAAAATATATTATAGTAGCCATAAGAAGTAGAAACAAAAAAAAAGTAAAATAAATATTATAGCCAACATAAGAAATTAAAAAAATAGAAGGGATTTAAACCTCAATAAAAAAACATGGTTGCATTGATTTCAATAATGCGTAAAACAAATATTAAAAATATAAGAAGTAAAAATGATAAAGAATAGCTGACATAAAAAGTAGAAACATGGTTGCATTGATTTCAACAATGCACAAAACAAATATTATAAATATAAAAAGTATATAGCAGACATAAAAAATAGAACAAATAGAAGGGATTTGAACCTTAATAAAAACACATGGTTGCATTGATTTCAACAATGCTTAAAACAAATATAAGAAATACAAAAAATAAAAAAAGATAAAGAATAGTTGACATAAAAATGAGAAATATAGTTACATTGATTTTAACAATGCGTAAAACAAATATTAGAAATATAAGAAGTAAAAAAGATAAAGAATAGCTAACATGTAGAAACATAAGAAATAAAATAAATAAGAAAAAAATATATTATAATAGCCATAAGAAGTAGAAACAAAAGAAGTAAAATAAATATTATAGCCAACATAAGAAATAGAAGAAATAGAAAGGATTTGAACTTTAATAAAAATACATGGTTGAATTGATTTCAACAATGGGTAAAAGATAAAGAAGTAACAAATAGTATAGTTGACATAAAAAGTATAAATATAAGAAATAAATAAAGAAGTAAAAAATATATTATAGTAGACATAAGAAGTAGAAACAAAAGAAGTAAAAAATAAATTACTATAAACGACAAAAGAAATAGAAAGGATTTGAACCTTAAGTCCAATCATCTTACTACTTACCAATACACAACAAACAAATGTTCTTATAAAAACATAAGATGTATGTTGATTTGATTAGTTGCATTGATTTCAACAATGCATTTTTTTTGTTGTTTACATGTATGCATTGAATTTATCAATTTAATAATAAAAAATTGTTCTTCAAAAACACAAGATGCAATAATAGTTAGATTTGATAACTAAATATAAATCCAAGCAAAAAGGGTTTTGAACCTTGGTCTCTAAGTTAACACAAGCTCAATAACCTTACTACTTACCAATAAACCACACACAAATGTTGTTAAATAACACAAGATGCATATTTATTTGATTAGTTGCATTGATTTTAGCAATGCATATTTTGTTTTGTTTTTTTACTTGTATGTATTCAATTTATCAATTTAATAAAAAGTAAAAATTTTGCATTGATTTCAACAATACATTGTTTTTTGTTATCTATATTTATACATCGAATTTATCTATTTAATAGAAAAACTATTTGCAATTATTTTAACATATTAAAGTTTTTTTTCTCTATTTTAGGGTATATTGTGGATCCTCGTAATAATATTGCAAATAATGAAGATATTGATGATCAAAAAATAAAAGTACGACAAATGTATAGAAGAGAAAGAGAAAAAGAATCATCAAAACATATAGAAGAACCTAGAAAACACAACCGTGAACTAAAGAGATCATGAAGAAGTGTTATTTGTGTAAAGAGATTCTCAAAAACATGAATGGGAGATAATTTCAGAGTTATATAGGAATCAGTATATAACTACCAATGAATATGACATACTTGGATACATGGAATGTGAAAACAAGGAAAATTGAATCTCTAATTTTGTTGATATGGAAACTTCCAATCATGCACTACAATTCATATCTAAAAACCGACAACTGAATGCCATTGTTCATAATAATCGTACTCAAAATTATTCAATTGAAATCTTAGCGAAGAAGTAAAGAAAATCATTTGAGATTATTCTTGAGCATTACAAAGGTGGGAACAATGAACCACTACGAAGGATTATCCAAGGAACTGCAAGTACAAGAAAATCTTACTTGATTGGAGCTATTAGACAAACATTAGAAATTGATTATTTTCGAGATAAGTCACCATTACGTTTTTTGGGCCCCAACCAGTGTTGCAACGTTTAATATATCTACATCAACAATGCAAAAAAAAATGGGGATTAACATTGGATAAGGAAACTATAAATATTGGAAACAAAGAACGACGGGGACTCCCATTTACAACAATATCATGAGTAAAAGGTCTAGATGGTCTTCCTCCTTTCACATATGATCGATACGAGAAGATGCCAAAGGGAGCAGGAGTGGAATCAAGAAAAAAGGAAGAAGAAAGATCAAATTTGATCACATTGTAATATATTTGATCAAATCCCCTAAGGTGCAAACCTTTGCTTTCCTTCACTAAAAAAATGTGAAAACCTTTGCTTTAAAAATTTACTCAATCCTTAATACTTATTACTTACATTATGATAATCCTCATAATTCTATATGTATTTTCAACTTAACATGTTCCTTACAATATTGATCAAACTCCAGTTTTGTGTCACCACCCATGACTGGAACCAGCCTAGATCAAAATCCTAGGCTCTATCAAGCGCCAAGAGGGATCAAATCTCCCGAATTGCAAACCTCTTCCCCAGAATAGCACTCAAGGATATTTTCAAGATATTTGATCCCTCTCGGCGCTTAGTAGAACCTAGAATTTGAATCTAAGATACTATGGAATAATTCAGAGATTCATTAGAGAATTTATCCACATTCTTATGGCATTAACTATAACATTTGCTCTGAAAAAACAGCAACAGAAATCCAGATCTCATTCATTTGAAACGTAACCCATTGAATTGATCACTAATTTTTAGACAAGAGTCTCACACAGATATAGATTTATGTAAAACATGCAAGCGTTTTGTCTTTTAAAGCACGAAGAAGAGCTAGAATAGATTGAAATCCATCATACGATGTGGGGGTGATGTTGGCATTGTATCCTACGATTTTTTACTGTCCTATCAAAAGTTGGTATGATGAAAATGTAACTTTGAAATAATCAAATCAAAGGTTGACCTCAATCCCATCTTTGATGCTATTTATGGAATCCCTTAGCATTTAACAACACATTTTTTCTTGAAATTTATCATGAGGATCACTAAAAGATTTTATATAATAATAGTTCACGAAAAGCTTTGCATTCTACGTGCTAAGAACTTTTTCAACCTCTCAATATGTTTAAACATAAAAGGCACCTTATTTTTTACTTGGTACACCTGCAAATTCTACACTATCAGTATCTTCTATAGAATATATCCCACATCATGGTCTATCATATCGTTTAAATAATCCACTGTATGTCGAGAAACAGATGAGTACATAGTATCTTTCCATATAACAAATGCATATAAGCATACATTAACAAGCTACCTATGGTGATACAACATTTTCTCAAATGTGGAACATGCCATTATTCATCTATACTGTACCTCTGAAATCCCCCGTTCTACGTGTTCATGGATCTCTCCTCTAGCCTTGCATCGTAAGCTAGTAAAATTTATGCATTCAATGGACTTTGGTTTTCATTTTTACTAAATTTAGAGGGCCGTAAAAAGTTGAGCTAATATGTCTTCAACATGAAGTTGTTCCCTCTTCCAAAATTAACAACCTTCATAGTGATAGTATGAAACCACTATATATACTCAAAAGCAAATCACATGGCCTGAGATCTAATGAAAACATGATTCTCTTTTTGAGTGGATATGCTCCAGATTGACCCCCAGTTGCATGAAACAAAAAGTAGCAAGGTGTGGATTGGCCCTCTTTTATGAATATAAATTGTGAGTTCTTCTTTGACATCAATTGATTTTGATGTCATTGTTTCATTGTTGTATTTCTGCAAATCATTGCATGTATATAAATTGTGAGTTCTTCTTTGACATCAATTGATTTTGATGTCATTGTTGCATTGTTGTATTTATGCAATTCATTGCATGTGAATAAGTGATGGAAATATAGAAAATATGAATGACAATCTAACTACGATGTTAAAGATTGTACTTGTTTATTTAAGTAATATACCATATCTGATAGAAATGTGCACAAGAAAATGAAATTGCATAAAATAATTAAATTCCAATAAATACAAGAGGGAACAGTACCCTAGAATACAAGTTAGATAGCAATTTGACATCATAATAAACACCTTAAGGACGAGGGTTCTATCATAAGGCAATTCCGTTGAATTACATAAAAATATAATTTGAACGTCGATGGCCAAGACCTGAAGATAATATTACAAGAGTAATATGAGCTAGGAAGAATCATTAAATAGAACACTCATCATTATCAAAGGGCCAAACTCCTGCAATCTAGATAAGCATGAAATATATATATATATATATATATATATATATACTTTGTCTTATAAGGCTCGGGTTCAGCCTGTAAGCTTCAATAAATATATAAAATGGGAATAAAGTTAGTTCAAGTCAAGGATCGAAGCCCTGTACTGTAATAAAGGAGATGAAATTAACAAAAAAATATTTAAATTGCAGTTATGTTGAATACAAACTAAATGTATATAACAACCTGAGTATTACATTACTTCAGTAAAGCAGTAAAGATTCATTTAAGTATACACTCGATGGCTTCAACAATGGGGAAATTTATATATAAAACCTTTGAAATGTATTTAAATGGACGAGTTCACAGAATGGGAAAAACCATCATAAAATATATATTGACATTATAGTAGAACAAATTAACAAGGGTCGAACCCTGGAATCATGTTAATGAACTTAAAAACCCATAAGGGTAAAACCATCAACTCCTGAAACGGAGTATTGTGGAACTGAGTCAGAATGCATGACCAAATATCATACGTGTACATCACTCCAAGGTTTGATTCATTGGAATAACTAGACTCATAGTAATGGTGCTGAACCCATGCAACTAGACAAGAATGACAAGTTAATAAAGAGACTCAACAGGGTTTAGCAAAATATCTGAAATGATATCGAGAATTGATATGTAATATGTACTTAACCAAAATTTCACAGGGATAAACCTTAATTCCATAGGGCTAATCTCATGCCATCTCGCATTTGAATATTCGTAACTCATGGATCCCTGCCAAGGTACCACGCGTTAGGATATGGATACCATACGATTAAGGAAAATGAAATGTATAATGATGGGGTTGGAAGAATGATGCTATGCCTGGGGTGTTGAAGGTGTCCAAGCTATGAGATAGAACCTCCATTGCTTCATCCTTCCAAAATATGAAAACCCAAGTTATTACCCTATGAGCAGTGAACAGTTGCAATAGCAATATGAAAGAGAAATGTCCAATATAACATACTTTTGGAGATTATGGCTAATCCAACCCACCGACTACCCAAATTTACCTTCTACATGCCCAAGTATTCACAAGCTCACCCAAATTTCCTATTTACAACTGATACAAATATATTGTGAAATCTATTCAAACATAAATATAAAGCAAACAACTAGAATAACACAAAAAGTGCTAGGAAGACATGATTAGTTTTAGCCTTTTAGGTGGTGAGGGCATTTATACACTCCACATCCACACATCACTTATTATCTCTTTTACCCTTATATGTGCTTCACATGATTTCATTCCTTGAATAGGGATGAAAACATTTTTAATCCTATATTGGTGAGAAGGCTTCCCAAAATATTCTTGTAGATAAATTTATGCTTTTGTAATGATGGGAACATCCCAGGAGAAATGGCACCTCCATTTCCCATTTTTCTAAGGATAAAACTATCACAATTCTCTCTCAACTTGCCTAAAGGATGAAGGTCTGAATGAATGCTATAAAATATGCTTTGAAATTGTATCGAAAGCTATAAATGAACCTGACCCAAAATATACTAAAGGGTTTGATAAGTCGCCATTAAACAGGCCACACAGACATAGAATAAAGGTGTAGATGCCACTATTCCGAAAAAAAATAAAAATAAATAAAATAAATAGTCAAATGGAAACAAACCACTTTTCAAGAATATAGGAGTTGCCATAAGCAGAATCCACCTGGATTTGTTTCCTTAAGACAAATTGAAATACACTTTGGCAAGAGTTGTATAGTGACATATATACAGTGGTTGAAATGATAGACTCATATCAGTACTTGGAATGAAGGATCACTAAATTTAAAGGTGAGAATAAAAGGAAGGGAAAAAACCATTTACCACTTTTTCTTGAGCTCTTAGTTAAATGTGGATCCCTTGAACTTATGAATGATTAAAGATCAAAACTTGCCAATGTTGGAATCTATTTAATACTGAGAGGGGGAGTGAGCTAGCATTAGCACAGTTATAAATAATTTTAATTTTTAACTTCTTAACTGATTAATCTGAACTTTAATTATGCATCCACTATAAATAAAACATTCATCCACATATGCACAAAAACACAGAACACACAGAATTTTTACGTGGAAACACAAATGGGAGAAAATTGCAGAATGCTCTCTTATAATCTAAATATGACTTTCAAGGAAGCACCAACTTCCTAAGTTATCCAACACCTACTAGAAGGAGGCACCGAACCCCTGGTTTTACAAGCATCGACCTAAAGGAAGCACCAACTCCCTGGTAGGTTCAAATGGAAGGAGGCACCGACCCCCTACTCCTTGCCTCATCCTACCACCTTGATATACAATAAAATATATTTCTTTGTTGTACTTCTGATCCACGCACACTTCAGATCTTTTGTTGTTCGTTTTGCAGTGTGCACCTTATGTATGTTGTAGTATTGATTTTACTATGCTGCATACATCACTTGAATTCACACATAACACTTCACTTCAACTGACATCTAATGTATGTTTCTTTATCAAATTTTGTACTCTTCGCCAACGTTCATTATTCCATTCTGCTACTGTGCATCTGCAATCTCAACTAATACTGCGCATCAACTGATAACCTACAGTTTTGACTTCCTGCACCAGTATAAGATGGAACTGCGCACCTTTAGAGATATGTCCATTTTGTCTTGGTGCAACATCCTTTAGATCATCGGTGACAAACTGTGCATCATCTCTAATATGTCCTTTCTGTTTAGCGCACTTGTCTCAGATAACCTTGTTATCACACGATGTGTAGCTTCCAACTAGGGGGATCTTATCCAGGATAGTAGAGGAGGGAAGCTAACCAATGACACTTGCAAGGGCCTCACTCACCAATATATACATAGGTTGTCACACCGAATGAGCACTTGTCACTTTATATCAATCCGGAGCAAGATCAAGGGGGATACCCTAGCCATCCTATAAAGGGATAGCGAACCTACTCAAGGCACTCTAAGATTATGTGAAATGGGAATGAGAGTGAGATCAAGAGTAAGTGGATCTATATCTAGGAAATGAGTGGCTTTAGGAGTTAAAGGCTTAGTTGAGGAGGCTTAGGAAAGAGATAAATTCTCAACTAAAGAGAAATGTACTATTCTTGGGGTTAATTAACTAGATCTAGTGCCGATCTAAAAGACACAAATGAGATCCACTTAGGGTTAGTCCAACGAGAATGAAGTGGGCCCACTTGGTGAAATTAGGCTAGGGAAGGCACTAGAATAATTTCTAGGTGATATATATGGAGGTTAGAGGACAAACTAGAAACACCCAAAAGACAGATCTAAAAAAATGACTAAAAACCCACAAGTTCATCCTCCCCTAGAGATGGAAAATGTCTATATCTGAGGGAAAATGGAGTCGTATTTCCACCAAACTTTGTCTCTAAGGTTTATTAATTATTTAAGAAGTGTGTTTTAAGTGTTAATCCCAAATTATCGCTGGATCTATCAAATATATAAAACGAGGGTTTGAAACTTGTAAAATTGAGTGACAAATGGATGGAAGTAATTGAAATCACTACGTACCTTGTAGATCCTACCTCAAACACTTGTGGTATCCAAGTACATTGATGATCCTAACAATTGGTTACACTTCCGAGCAATTTTTAGCAGTCTTCCAACAAGTGCATGTGGGTCCAAGGAGGAGATGCGCCCTCTCTAACTGCAAAAATCAAACAAACAGAGTTAGATTTGTTTCACAAATAGAAAGAAACCATGCAAGACATCTAACAAGCAATAACTCAATGGAAAAATTTATGATTGGTTACTCCTTGAAAAATGAAGAGATATGCCCAAGCGAATGGATGGAGAAACCCTCACAATCCTCTCCCAAGTAAATCGCACCCCTGCAACAAAGATCAATTCGGCCTCGAATAGAAAATATATGAAATCATGCTAAAGCTACTCAAGTGTCCAAAAGAGAGGCATTCTAATCATGTACAAGAACATTCATCAAAGCAAGAGAGAGATATGCAAAATAATAATATTATTCTTTTATTCTAGAGCCACGAGTCCTTTTAAAAATGGTGAGTGGATATAAATAGCCTCTCACAATCCAAAACCCTAAAATCCCAATAGTATGGAGGCATAGGATCAAAATAGTGACAAATATAAGATCAACGGCTAAGATGAGTCAGTCAAATAATACATAGATCACTCATGACTAAGGGGGACGTGAGACACTTAACATGACTAGGGACACAACATGTAATGCTCTTTTACCAGCAGGAAACTGAACCAAATCCCAAGTCCGGTTTCTTATTAATGATTCCATCTCCTCATTCATTCCTTGTTCCCACTTCTTTCTAGTTTCCACCTACATTGCTTCTTCATAACATTCTAGTTCACCAGAATCAGTCATTAATAAATAATACATTGAAGGAGAATATTGTTTAGGGGGTCTACTTAACCTGGTAGATCTTCTAGCATTTGTAGGAGTTTTAGGTACCTATTGTTGTTCTTGATTTTCCAGCACCTTTGGAACTTCATTTTCTTTGATTTCATCAAGAACTGTATACTTTGTGTTTTCTTTTTCTTGTTTCTTTCTCTGCAATGATCTTTATACATGACCTTTTCATTGAATACCACATCTCTACTTCTAATGATTTTGTTATTTTCATAATCCCATAAGCGATAACCAAAATTATCAACCATGTATCCAATAAAGGTACATTTCTTGGATTTAGTCTCAAGCTTTGTTCTATTTTCTTTATCAATATGGACAAATGATTCACAACCAAAAGTTCTCAAAAAATATTATTTTACCTTTTTACCTGTCCATGCCTCCTCTGGAATACCACCATCCAAAGCACTTGAAGGCCCTCTTTTTATTAAGTAAACAGCAGTATCTATAGCATATGCCCAGAACTATAAGGGAAACCCTACATGCAATCTAATACACCTTGCATGCTCCATGATTGTTCTGTTCATCCTTTCTGACACACCTTTTTCTTGTAGTGTTTATGGGATTGTATTCTATCTACAAATCCCATGGTATGAACAGTAACTATCAAACTCATTTCCGTAGTATTCACCTCCATTATCATATCTTAGACACTTCAACCTTTTTCCTGTCTCATTCTCAACCAAAGATTTCCATTTCTTAAAAGTAGCAAACACATCAGATTTATGTCTAATGCAATAAACCCAAGTCTCTCTAGTTGCATCATCAATCAAAGTAACATAATAATGAGAGCCGCCAAGATATTGTACCTGAGCCAGTCCCCATACATTTGTATGCAGAAGCTCTAAATTTTCACTCTTGTTATGTCTCCCAACCCTGAGAAATATGAAACCCTTTTGTTTTCCATAAACACAGTTCTCACGGAATTCCAAGCTTACATGCTTCAGATCTAGAAGCGGCTTCCTTGAGTGGAGAATCTGCATTCGCTTCTCAGTCATGTGGCCAAGCCTATGATGCCACAATGTTGTATATGTTCCTTTGGAAGCTAAAGAGATAGAACAGTTAGTATTATAAGGACATAAATACAATGTACCTATCTTGTCTCCTTTTGCTATCACCATTGATCCTTTAGTGATCTTCCACCATGTTTCTCTAAACGTAGATAAACAACCACCATCTTCCAACCCAACAATTTTACATGGTTCATCATCACCCAATAAAACATGTCCAAAATTGCCTAGAATATAATCATGAAAGAATTTCCTATGCGGTGCAGCATGACATGAAGCCCCTGAATCTACTACCCAGTAATCACTAATATTATCTAATGCAAGAATCAAAGCATATTGTAACACATCACGTGCTACATTTTCTTCCTCAGTAGTCTCATTTTGTCCATCTCCTTTATTCTTTAGAGATCTACAGTATTTCTTCAGATGTCCTTTCTTTCCACAGTTCCATCACTCTATATTTCCCAATCTATACTTGGATATGCCCTTCTTGGACTTGTTGCGATTACCTCGACTCTTTCCTCTCTCCCTTTGTATTCCCCTTCTCTCCATGGTCAATGCATTACCTGATGTCTCGCATGTTATTTTTCTTCGCATTTCCTTGCTAAGAATAACACTAACAACATCATCAAATTTCAAAGTGTTTGAACTAGAGACAGAGTTACTTACATCCATGACCAAGCCATTCCAAATTTCTAGCAATGAACACAAGATTAGAAGAGCCCTAACCTCATCATCAAAGTTCACTTTTACAGAACTTAGCTAATTTGTAATCGTATTAAATTCATTTAAATGATCAGCAACATGTCCACCTTCTGACATATTCATATTGAATAAATGCTTCATTATAAATACCTTGTTGGAGGCCGATGGTTTTTCATACGGATTACCCAATGCACTCATCAAACCCTTCATTATTTTTTCTTTTGAAATACTAAAAGCTATCGATGAATCTAGGCACAACCGTATTGTTCCCAGTGCCTTTCTGTCAAGAACCTCCCATTCTTCATCCTTCATAGTCGCCAGTTGTTTTTCATTTCCTCCCAACAGTAGGAATAGATCCTTCTAATACACATAGTCCTCCATTTTCATATTCCATAACTAGTATTTTTGGCCGTTAAATTTCTCAACCTTAAAATTTCCTTCTTCCGCCATTTCTCCCACTCAAACTAGGAACCCTTCTTTCCTGCGATTTTATCTGCCAAATAGACCTTTAGCTCTGATACCAATTGTTAGAAAAATAGGATTGCATAGCAATAACAATAAACAAGATGCAAATATAAATTACATAAACTAAATACAAGAGAGACACCAATATAACATGGTTCACCCAAGATGGGCTACGTCCACGTAGAAATTACCAGCCCTTATTATTATACCATCCAACAAATGAAGGGATACAACCTGCAGCACATCCACTGCAACTTCCTCTTCACTCTCTCACAATCTCTCTCACACAATCAGAGAGATATTTACAATGCTACAACACCCATCCATATTACAATGCCTTCCTTTTAAAGAGGGATTACTATGGGAAAATACTATGGGACACCCAATATCATGGGCTCGTAAATCACCCATTATTGACCAAGTCATGACTATGAAATTACAACATTTTACAAGGAATTTTTTCCAAAAATTTTGCTACAGGGGAACTACCCCCAAACTCCCCCCATCATGGGATGGGATCCAGACACAGCTGAAACATGACCTCTGAATAAGGAATATCAAGCTCCACAACCAACAAGAATTCCACCTCCCTTTAAAAAAATGATAGACAATTTCAAACAGTGAACTTGCAACTTGTAGTAGGATCAAAACAGAGTATAGGTCCCTCAATTTTGAGATCAAAAGCATAATTTGGAACTCTTTAAAACACCAATAGTATTGCAATTTGTGATAGTTTGTTAGGGCTAATTTCATGCAATGAAACTGTAGATTACTTCATATTGTTACTTTATATTTTATGCTATAAACCACACTTTCAAATATGCAAAAAGAAGTAGCCTGGGTTGGCAGGTGCGGGGGGAGTCCTTATAGACTCCGATGGAAGCAAATTGAATGACTATGCTTGGGGAATTGGAGAAAGAACTAATAACAAAGCTGAGTGGTTAGCATTGATAAAAGGTATGGACATTGCAAGAAGAAATGATATCAATGACCTAGTGGTCTTTGGAGACTCAATGATGGTGATTAGAGAAGCTAGAGCTTTAAGCAATCTAAGCCGAAAACCTGTCACTACGATGCATCAACATTTCATCCTTCTAGTGAAAGATTATCACTCCCTCTCAGACCTCCACATCCTAAGAAAAAACAACCAATCTGCCGACTCCATGGCTAATGTCGGAACTGGTTTGAATTGTGGGCATATTCTTATAAATAGTAGACTTGAGGTGGATGCTTGGGTACCATAATCTCCTTAACCTCTTGATCCTCACCCCCTCCCCCCTCGTGACCCTCTCATCGACCTCATTAACTCTCCATATCCCTCCTAGATCCTCCCGCTCCTTTCAAACATCCCCTCCCCTGAATCGGCGGCTTTCCCTGGTAGAGACCACCTAGCTCGCTGCGGGAGTTTAATGTGGACAACCTCCAAGGTGATGGCTAGCTATATCATGCAAGGTGGCAAAACTTCTAGCTCCATGTGAACCCCTATGCGTTTGTGCTCCCCATTTATTTATGCCTCCCCCTTCAATGTAGTCTCTGGCAGTCTGCTGTCCTCGCCATCCATGGAGGACTGCAACCAATGCCCACCTGCTCAGCACTGCCGAAAATGCAAGAAAAATTCTCAAGGGCAGCCCGGGGGGGCTGCAATGGCATTCCGAAGTGATATCTCTTTGACCTCTTCCATGGAACCGACGGCAATGACCACCCTAGGGGTGGAGTGAATAAAATGGCTTTGCTTCAATCATCCTAAGATGGATGAGTATGGCAGTGGAAGAAAATGGGTGCCCCTTGAAGCTGGTCATGGATAGGGCAGCAGGAGTTTGGCGTACTTCCCTGGATGTGGTTTTGCCTTTGGAAAGACCTTGGACTCTGGCCTACACTCGATCCCGTTTGATTTTAGTCATGGCATAACTCCGCAGAAGTTTCGTGGCAATCCTGGTGAATTAGGTAGTAAGAACTGGAAGCATGTTAATGACGACATTGGGGGTCTGATCAATCTAGATTCTCCTCAAGGACAGGGAAGTCCCTCCCCTGAAACTACAGTCTCATCTTCAGGACCTGGATGTACAAGTGCGTTGGCTCAGGGGAGATCTCCTGAACATGAAGAAAGCTATCTCCCACTTGGCCACCTATGTTCAAATATCCAACTCAGAAGTTCACTCAAGCACTAGTAAGACAAAATATTGTTTTGATAAATTGATGAGCAAATACGATACATTCTATAGTTGTCTTCGAATTGTAGAAGCAAAAGTGGATTGTGTTAGGACCAGCAATGGAAATAGTCCCTCAGTCATCCTGAATTTAGACGATGGAAATGCAGGCACAGTCATGGACAGCAAGGACAAAATATCCTGAAACCACCATGAAAACTAGCGCTCTGTGTCTGAGCTGTTCCTTTTTGGTCTGGCACTTATATTACTAGCTTTATGTTCTATTTTTGTTGCATCATGTTAGGGCAGTTTGTTAATATCTATAGTTGTAATAGTTTTGCAAGTTCATCCAATTGTAATAGGCATAAGGCCGATTTTGAATTACAGAGGCTGGCAATTATTGAGACTGTCTTGACAGCTCTAGTTTTTTGGGAATAGCCTCCCCATATCTATGTAATATGCTCCTCCTTTTTAATACAAAGCTTTTATCCGTTTGTGTAAAAAAAAAATATGCAAAAAGAAGTAGAAAACAATAAAGAGATAGATTCATAAGTTTCATAAGAATTTATAAAACAGATTTAAAGTGCCATCAAAACATGAACTCGTAACATAACTTATGTTGTCATTTTAGTCTCGGGATAACCTCTCACTCATAATTCTTATGGGACTGTGCAACGAGACTTAAAGTATTCCCCTTTTTTAGGATGTAAAACAAATATATAAGGGCAACAAATACCCCGACAAAAAGGAGGCAGTGTAGCATTCTTATATCAATGTGGACCAATATGGACCAATATGGATTTAAGTATCCTCCCATCGATTGCATTGTGGACCAATATGGTTTATGATGATTGTAGTCCTTATGGTCTTCTAGGATGTCCACTTTGGGGGGATTTGATTGATGATCACCGGCATCGGTTGTATCGCGACATGAGTGGTCTCCCTTTGACGACTCGCTATTTCTCGCGTCATCTCTATCCTTAAAAAACTGCTTGATATTTTCTAGTCCTGCATCGAAGTATGCTTTCATTTCCTCTCGTACCTTACTCATTTCCCATGAGACTATTCCAGCAACTTCATATTGCACCTTGCGTGTGAAATATTCATTTTCTTCTCGAAACTCTAGGTCAAGTTTGTCGATTCTAGAGCCTAAATTTTCAAGGATTTTTAAATCTCAGATTTGGTCCTTTTCTAATTTTTCCAGTCGGTCCTTCATTTCTATCATGGTTCTCGATCTACTGTAGGGAGGTGAATATGGAGGCGTTATTTTGGTTTATGAGGGGTGGAAAAATGTTTTATACAAAATCTTCAATTTTTTCTTGAATAATAATAAATATTAATTAATATTATTATTGTTTTTATAACTATATAATAGTTTGGTATATAGTTTTTTTTTTTGAAAAACTTATATATTTAAAATAAATATTATAATAATAATATTATTATATATTTTATTTATTTTTAAAAAATGAGGGAAATATATATATAAATTGTATTAACCCTTTTTCTGTGTGTAGGGCTCACGTGGAGAAGGCAGGCGGCGGCGGGAAGGGGGTGTGGAGCGGAAATGGAGGGAGAAGGAGGCTGAGAGTGGAGAGGAAGCCTGCGAAGGGGAGTGCTAGTGTGCAAGGGGGGTGGCAGTACGCGGTGGTGGATGAGCGGTGCTATGCACACAGGAGGGTGGACGGAGGCCGAGAGGAATGGGGGTAGTGGAGGAGGTGGTGTGGCGGTGTGGGGGAAATGCAGTCACAAGGGAGGGAGCAGCAAGCAGGAGGAAGGCAGAAGGGAGAGGAGCGGAGGTGGTGGAGGGAGAGCGTGGGCGTGTAGGGGTGTTGGACTAGGCGATGGTGGGGAGAGGAGCGAGTGAGAGTAGGGGATGGGGCCGGTGTAGCTACGATGGAAGGAGTAGAGGACGACGAGGGAGAAGGGGAAGTTGAATGGGAGATCGATGGTAGCAGCGTGGAAGGGATGGAGTTGAGAGCGCAGGAGAGCCGAGAGGCTCTGATACCAAATGAAACACCAGAACCGGTGTTACAGCTAATTCTTATCCGAATTTAAAGTAGAAGAGAATCCATCTTCGAATATATATAAATAAATGAGTAAATGATAATGGAATGATTATTATTACAATGGGTAGCCGCCATTATATATGGTTTGGGAAACCAAGTGTGAGATGACGGCTCTTAACCTAGTACTAATTATTTATTATTATCAATATTATTATTATTATATTTACACTTTATATTTGTTACAATATATTTGTTATTTTATCAAGCTAAATAATTATCTTATTGAGGATTGGTCTTGGTTGTTAAGGAAAATCAACAAAAGGATTAGTCATTGGTGCTGCGGGTGGTTGTTCCTGGGGCAGACTAACTTTGTTAAATTGAGTCCTTCATTCTATTCTTTTTTATTGGACCTCTTTGGAAAATATCCCAAAACCCATTCTGAATTGTATTAGGAAAAACGTTTTTCAGTTTTTTATGGTCTGGTAATCGATTAAAGGAAGGAATTCATTTGATAAATTGGGAGCATATGGCCTGTCCTAAGAATTTGGGGCGATAGAATATGAAGAACATATTCCATTTATCCAAAGCCTTAATTGTTAATAGTCTTTGGAGAGCTTTGTTTTGTTCAGGCCTATGGAGCAATGTTACTAAAGGAAAATATCTCCGCAATCAATCCATAACAAAGTGGGTCAGATTGTCGGTTAAATGTGTCAATGGTGTTTCCAATATTTGGAGAGGTTTGGTATCCTCCTTCCATGTCCGAGGGGAACAGTTGGTCTAGAATACTGGTAATGGAAAGCAAATACACATTGGGTAAAATTCTATACTAGGATATCCAACTCTTCCATGCTCTCTCAATACCTTGCACAAGCTCGTCACTCTAGGAAATTATTTACTTTAGACCAGGTGGCAGTTGACGTTGGGGGTTTTGGATCTTGGTTTTAGATGGCTGGTGGCACGTGACCTTAACTTGCATGGGCCCATTTTGGATGAATGGAACAACTTTCTCTTGGGACTGCAAAGGAGTGGTCTTTTGTTAACAAACAAAGAGGATGCTCTGGTTTGGCCTTGGGATGTAATTTTAGGGAAGGTCAGTGCTAAGATGGCATATGAGGCTTTATTTTCTGGTGTTGTAGTGGATATGAATTATTGTCTTGGTATTTTATGGAAGTGGTTAGTTCCCTTAAAGATCAAACTCTTTATTTGGCTGGATCTGACTAACTCCATTCTTACTTGGGACAATTATCTTAGAAGAGGAGGTGTTGGGCCAAATGTGTGTATTCTATGTAAAGAGGATGCAAAGACTGTGGATCATTTGATTATTCACTATTCATTTTCTAAGTAGGTCTGGTAGGTGGTGAGGTCAATTTGTTAGATTTCCCATGGTTGGAATTCTTTGTCTTCCACTTCTTGTCTTAAATCATGGACTTAAAATGTACATGAATGGAAGGAACTCCCGTGTTTCATCTGTTGGGAGTTGTGGAAGCACAAAAATTTGTTAATCTTTGAATGTAGATCTTGGCCAGTTCTGCATGTAGGTAATAAAGTAGTGGTTGATTTTATGGAGGTTCATAAGCAACCTTCTACCTTTTAGACTGATCATTCCTAATGGAATAAATTCCATGTTTCAATTTGGGAAAGCTGAGAAGTTTTTTTGATGCGGCCTCGTAGAACAAAAACCAAATCTGTGGGGTTGGGGTCATGACATCATGAGTTCTTTCATTTCTTTCATGATTAGATTCAAATGTGGGGGTGGTATAAATACTAGAGGCGAATTAATTGCATTATGGAGCTTGCACTTATTTCCTAGAGTAAAAAACATCTCTCATTTATAGGTTGCAGGGTATTCAAAAGTCATTATTGATTGGTGCCTATCCAAATGCTCTTTACAAGTATCAACTCTTGAATGTTGGATTCAAAAAATCAGAGGATTTCAGGAATCCTTATAGGGATTTCTTATCAACATGTTTATAGGAACAAAAGGAACAAAATTTCATTGTAGACCAGTTATCAAAACAAGTTCTAAAGGTGCTAGAAGGTTACATTTATGTTGAAGAATTCCATGACATAAATTGCATCTCCATAGAGGCTAATCAGATATATCATTTCTGATTTTTGTGGTTCTACCTTTTACCATGGTTAAATATTTATCGTTCTCGTCCGTGTTGAAGTTATGGGAGCTCTTTTTTTCCAACGGAAAAATCACTTTCCTGCTATTCTGAAGAATCGAGGAAAGCTTGAAATACAATCATTACAATAGGGATCAACAAGAGCATCATGTCACTTACAAGAATTGAACCTGGGTGGAGAGGGTAACAATCTTTCCTCCCAACCACCCAACCTACAACCAATGGACATGAAGTTATGAGAGCTCTTATATATTATACTAAATTTGTGGTCCAATCTCCTTCATCCTTCATTTCACTTGTGACGGATGAGAAAATGTGAATATTGTTCATAGGGTTTACATGTTTTGTTATTCTCGGACTCTTTATTTTGGTTTGTGTGCTCCTTTTTTATCTTAGTTGAATGGGAGACCATATCTTATATGGCCCACCTAGGTTTGAGGTCTATTGTGATAGTTATTATGTTTCTGATTGGATCGCTTGTTTCGGTCGACGATCTCTTTGATTTGTTCTTTCACCCTTTGTTTGATTTATGACGAGTGTTGTATTGTTTCCTTTGGCCATGGTGCTATAGGTTGTATCTCTATCGACACTGTATTGTATCATGTTAGTTGCTCTGGTTCGACATGCTTCATGTATTGTGTTACTTTTACTTTTATAATTTAATTTAAAGTATAGCCTTTTTATTTTTTGAAAAAAAATTATTAATATCTTATTATACAAATGCTTTTTTATATAATTACAACATTTTAAAACCTTAAAATTCATAGCATTACCAACCTATCATATATTTGACTAGAAAAAATTTAAATTCCTCACTAATTCACGCATTCATTGGTGAACTTATTTGAGCACTCTCCCATCGACTCACATGTAAACCCACTTGCATGATCACTAGAAAACTCACATACACACTCACTTGGTTGGCATTTTAAACATTGTGTGGCATTGGTTTCACGAATGCTTCCTCCTCATACATCATGCCTATGATTATAAGGTGTAACAATAAAACCCAATTATTTTAACACGAGACCAATTATTTAAATGATTCATCAAAATTTTGAAATGATGAATGCACACCCTAAAGAATTGCTATCATTTTTTTAATGAAATGATCACTTGTTTCTTCTTAGGAGTTGCATATTAGGTATGAAGGGTTGTGTTTAAGGGTTCATATTTCTTCTTAGTAGTGGTTTGTTGGGTATGAAAGATTTGCCACACAAGGAAAAAACCACCAAGAAGAAGTTTTTGTGGAGGATTTTAGTGTTACAAGTTTTGACAAAATTATCAAAAAAACCTCCACTATTGGTAGAGGAGGTTTTAACATATTTTTATTATAACTAAAAATTCGGGGTGTCTAATATTCTAACAGATTTTTTTTATATGTGTGTTTATATCGATAATATGCACGAGTGCACCAATATTTGAAATGCACCGAGGCTTCAAAATATATATAATATCCATTAGTGTCTATTACAAATTTTTGAAGTCCTTGGGCATATTTTAGATATTGAAAGCATAAGGGCACTTCTATTGACAATATGCATCGGTGCACCAACATTTTATATGCATCAGGGCTTCAAAAATATTTAATAGGAATTGATGTGTAGTATTGCATTGAGAGGCACTCTAGAACCTAGTATGGGAAAGATGTTGCCATGTATGTATGTGACAACCAAAATAAATATATAAATAATAATAAATTTAAAAAAAAAACATGTCATCTACATTGCACTTGGAGAAACAAATGTGTGTGTGTGTAATTTTAATACATTTATTTATTTATCCATTTATGTACATATCAATTTATCATTTACTCTGAGGAGTAGCGAATTGAGGAAGAACAAACTCTTGTGTTTCCACTATCACATATGTAGTTTTTGTTTGATGATATAGTATGACAATTGTAATGTCCATTTAATTTCTAGATATAAATGGTCATTTGAAAAGATAAAATCAACTTCAAAGTCCCTTTAGGAAAAAGTCTATTGACCATGGAACTCGAGTTGGTTGACTATTCCTAGATTCTTTTGAGGGGGTTACAATTCGAGCTTCTCCCCATTGAAAAGGATCTTCGAATGGTTTTTTTTGGGAGGGTTCCAAAGTATTTGTGGGTGGGGTCAAAACCATTGGAGGAGGAAATAATATGGACTCTGGTTGAAGAAGGAAAAAAATTGGATGTTGGTGGGTTGTCAGGTCCGATTGCAGGAAATAACTCCAAATTTGTTGTTTTGGTTTATTCATGCTTAAGTGGTGTACAATCCCATGTGTCAGTACAAAGGGATCTTATATTTGGTGATGTTAATGGATATATGGGGGATATTTTCATCAAATCATAAAAGGTGGGAATTCAATCCCCATAAGAAACAACAATTGTTTCATTGGGTAAGGAGATTTCCCCTCTATCGAATATCTCAAAGTATTTTTCTACTATCCAAATTGTTTGACAGGTCTTGGTAATGAGATTGGGTCGATTTCATAATAAATGCATTGACACATAAGTGTTATGTGGGGTTATATGCTACCAATGGAGGATTTGAGAAAGTGGTGCACGATGAATCAACCTCACAAGGAAGTTCTCACTCAGGAGGTGGGACAGGCAATGGTTCTCCATTTGGAAAGATAAAGAAGTGTATTAAAAAGAAACTTGGCTCAGTGAACCTAGTGCTTGGGGAAGAGGTTAAAATGCATGAATTCATTGACATGTCTAACAGGTTGATTGTGGGGTGTTTCCATTAACATCAGATGAATGATAGAATGCTAAAAGATTGGTTAGAATCCTACTAGGAGCCTAGGATTGAATATACACCGACGTATATTCTAAATTATGCCATGGGTGGATGGCATTCCTTTTTCATTCATTTGATAATGCTGAGAAAATTATGGGGGTATTATGGAGGTGGGACTCAACCCCACTATCCTAAAATCCATGGATGCTTTTTTTTTATGCTTGTTCGAAGAAGGTGACTATATCCTTGGTTTGGGTGAAGTTCTGAGGCCTTCCTATCATTTTTTAATCTTATGAGGTGTTTAGGGAAATAGGAAACTCCCTAGGATATTTTTATGATGTGAATATGTTGTTTGGAGAAACTAGCATCGTGACTATGGCACAAATTTTGGTAGGCCTATACTTACATGATGTTTTAGTTGATTTTAAGTCTCTCTCTCAAGGAACCCTAACTATTAACCAAGTTCTTGATTATTCATTTTTACCTTTCAAATGTGTGTGATTCCATAAATATGGCCATTTGGTGAGTGAATGCAACTTTCCTTTCAAGAAGAAAATATTGGTTATTAAACAGATGAGTGTTGGTTCAATGCTTGACACTGGAAAATAAGTTAATGGTTCAAATAATGGAAGCAAGGCATGTGGTAAAATTTCTCCAACTTCTCTTACAAAATGTGGATAGAAATAGGGCTTCTTCTCAATTTGTTGGAAAATGGATTGGGTAGCCTGTGATCAGGTTCGAAAATGTGAATCCTATAAAAATACTTATCCTTAAAAGATGCAAGGTATGTACATGAGTAAGGCGATTTCCACAAGACACCTACTGTCAATAAATGGTAAGCACACATCTCATCTATCTCCTTTAATTTCTTGTCCCCCAAGTTTACAAAATGAATATTTTGGGCCTTTCCCTAGAGTTATTTTAGATTTTGATCGTGATAGGGGGGATAGGTTTTTTCTTGAGGGACTATATGATACTTAGGGTATCCCTCCCACCCTACATAAAGATTTTTTTTTCATGTGATTGGAGGGGAGGGGCATGTTAATGAAGGATGTCTAGACAAAAAATAGGATCAAGGGTATGTGGAGAGAAAGGAAATACCTTGTAGGTATAATCTTAGGTCTAGGAAGTAGAGTGTTAGTGCTATAATTTTAAAATCAGTAACATAAAGGATTACTAAAAGATAAAAAAGCACAGCATAGACAATAATACACAATAATTTATCCTAGGAAAACCCTCGTGGGGCAAAAAAACCCAGCAAAACTCTTCAATATAGATTCATCAGAAAGTACAATAGTAATCCTTGTGCAATAACTAAAAACAAGAAGTCTCCAAAAGCAACTACTCTTCTTGACTCTATCTCTCTACCCATGCGAACTTGATGAGTGAGTGAGGTGACCAAATGAGGAGGGTGAGCCTCCTATTTATACTAATCAGTGACTTGACCTTTTTCACTAACAAGGCCAACTTGACTCTCCTAACAGGGCCAACTTGTCCAATTAACAATAAAATATTCTTGTATGGATTCTTCTAGGCCGACCTAACTGTTAAATTTTACATTGACTCTTTCAATGACTTTTACATGATCAAATATTACATTAATAATTCCCGAAGGAAGTACAATACAAATAATACAATGATACAAATAAGAATATCTTCCGAATTTACATTCTTCAACAGTTAGTGCTTCAAATCGTAACCTTGAAGGGGTTCTTGGTTCTAGTGAAGGCTTAGGGAATAGGTCTATGGGTAGGGGAATATAATCACATATAATGAAGGCATGGGAAAAATCATTTATTGTATTCAAGTCTAGTAGACAACTCTCATTAACGGGGGTCCTTAGAGTAGGATTAGCCCTACAGGAGGTTTCAAAATGATATGTCTATCCTTAAATTGTAGGGTTTTTTCCATTCCTTTAAAAAATAGGCCATGAAAAGAGTGGTGGAGACACATAACCTTGATGTCCTTCTGCTTCAATGAACTATGTATGAACGAGAAAAAAAAAATTGTGAGCTAAAGAAAAAATTTGGTGGTTGGGCTTTTTTATATGTTGCTTTTAAGGTTAGCTATGGGGGCTTACTATTGGTTGGAAGACAAAAACATTGTCTCTAACAAATTATTGGTCCTTTTTTGGTTGGAATACAAAAACATTGTCTCTAACAAATATTTTATCCTTTGAATCAGGCTTGGGATATGTTTTTTACTCCCATGTTTTTGGGAAATACATCACAGTAGTAAACATATATGGTCCTTACCAGAATAGATTGGAGTATGCAGAAAGGGTTTTATGTTTGACCTATTTGAGGTAGGGGAAAATCACTATGGTATGGGATTTAAACTTTTCATTAGGGAAATCTAAGATATGGGGGCCTTCTTCCAAGTAGATACCGTTATTGAAATTTTCTTGAGGAGGTTGGAGGATGTGGGGCTTATTGATATTGAGCCTATTAAGCTTAAACCTACCTAGAGAAACAAAATGTAGGAAATTTCAAGTTTGCAAAAATATTGGATAGGTTTTTAATCTCTTAGTACATGATTGATGACTCTTTGAGGATTGGGCAATGTTGGTTTTAGGGGGAGATTCAATTCATTTTCCAATTATTATATAAATGGCCTCTATAGGTAGGAAGCCTCCCAATGCCTCAAAATTCAACCAGAGATGGATGGATGAGGAGGATTACATGTTCTTGGTAAAATCGATTTAGGTTCCTTTTGATGCTTCTAGGGAGTCAACAACTCTGATAGTTTCAATATAATCTTAACAAGTTAAACAAGATTTTATTGGTTAGGCCCATGAGAAAAAGCTCAAATATGAAATTGATTTATATGAGGTGTAATTTATGGTAGACAATTGTATAGCTGTGATCATGTGGGTTGTGTTTCTAAGGATTCCAAAAAAGAGGTGAATTTGTTGTTGGAAAAGAGGGGGAATATTTTGGTTGATAAGGAAGAGGCATGTAGATTAAAAAGTAGAGCTCTATGGCTCTCTTGTGGAGATCAAAATTAAATATATTTCCATCAAAATTCAAACTTTAGAAAGAAAAATAACACAATTTGGAAGGTTACAAGAAATGATGGTTCATTGGCCACAAGTTTTGAGGATATAGCTTGGTTTGGGGTGGATTTTTTTTGTAGTTTTATGGCTTAGGTGATCAAAATGACTTTATTTTTCTCTCAATATGTATATGTTGTGGAAAATAATTCTTTAATGGAGGAGGTATCCAAGGAGGAGTTTCCTAAAAATTTACATAGTTTTCAAAAGTATAAAATCCCTGGGCCTAATGGTTGTCCTATTGATTTATTCTTCAGGATGGATAAAATATTGCAGGAAGATTTACTAAAGTTAGTTGAGTCATATAAATATTCTAGAATGGTTTTAGTTTCCTTCAATGCAACATTTATATCTTTAATCCCAAAATTTGATCATACATCCACCTTTGAAGAATACATGCCTATATCTCTTTGTAACTACATTTAAAATATTATTTCAAAAGTTATTGTTATAAGGATTAAAATGTTGCTCTCCTCAACTGTTACAATTTCTGGTGAATAGCTTGCATTTTTGGAAGGGAGGTAGATTCATGAAGTTATGGATGTGGCCCAAGAGCATCTTCTCACTATTGAAACCAGGAACCTAAAATCCATGGTAGTTAAATTTGATTTGTTCAAGGCATATGATGGATTATTTGGTTATACTTGAGGTTGATGCTCACACATTTGGGATTTTGTGTTCCTTTTGTTAATTGGGTACTATACTATGTAACATCAGTGACCTTTTCAATCTTGATAAAAATTGTGAAGCTACTCATTTTTTTGGACCAGAAAGGGAATTGAGCCAAGGATATGCTCTTTCCACTCTTATTTTTTTACTAACAGTGGAAAAAGGGATGAGTATAGTTCTTATGGAGGAAAATAACAAATGGAAATTCAAGGTATAACAATTGGAAATTCCTTTTATCTTTCTAATCTTTTATTTTTGGATGATATTTTGATATTTTGTGATGGAATTCGAACAGATGTAGAAAAAGTTGTAGATCTTTATTGTACCGCCACTGCTATGATCACAAATATTATGAAGTACACTATTTATTTTAGAGGCATAACTATAGAGGACCAAGTGTATTTATCCTAAATATTTCCTTACTCCCAAGTGGAGTTGGAAGAAGGATTGAAATATATGGGGTTTCTTCTTAAGCCTAATTATTATCATAGCAAAGATTGAGGTTGGTTTATTCAAAGGTTCAAAAAAAAATTCTATGTGGTGCAATCGATGGCATTCCAAGGAAGGTAGAGTGGACTTAGTTGAATATGTCGTAGAAGCAATTATAGTTTAGTAGAAGTCATTATCTTGAGCGAGAAAAGAGGTACTAGAATATATTTGAATGTTGAGCTATGGATTTATATGGTTTGGGATAAAGGAGAAAAGGGGTATTCCCTTAGTAAAATTGGAAAAGGTTGGCTAGGACGAAGGAGATGGGGGGTTGGGGGTTTAAAATATTTTCCATTTCTCCAAAGCCTTGGATGCAAAGAGAATTTTGAGGTTTATTATTGGCTCAGGGTTATGGTGGAGAGTGGTGGTCCAAAAGTACATATTGCTAGATTCTATTAAGGACTGGTTTAGGAGAACTAGCAATTTTTCACTTAGTATCTATATCATATTGAAAGTTGTCCTTTTGTCATTTCCTATTATTGGTGATTGGTTGGTTTGGAAAATCGGGAATGGAACTAGGATGAGATTTGGGGAGGATCCATGGGTGGATTTTGGTCTATATTATAAGCTCCATGCCATGATCCTCATTTAAGATTGAGGGGCTACATAAATTTATCATAGGTGGTTGATCCAGAGTAGACCACAATCTGACATCAAGTATGGATGTCTACAGGTGAGCTCGAGTTTTGGGATCTAGAATTAGGGGTTTGGGATTCATACCTTGAAAAGATTAGACATAGTTATGTATGGCTAAGATACTATGAGGATAGTTTAGTATGGTCTAAATATTCCTTAGGCATCTTTCTCTAAAAGTAAGATACAAAGTAAAAAGTCAACACGATGAGTTGCTTGGTCCTTGGTGGTGATACAAGGATATATAGATGTTCAAATCCTCTTCCAAATATTTTTTATGTGGCTTGTGATCAATAATAAGGCACTAACCTAAGATAACCTCCCAAAAAAAAAGGGTCCTTGAAGATGTCCTCTCAACAAGGTGACTGATGAAACTAATTATCATCTTGCTATGACATATTCATACACTTATCAGGTTTGGAAAAAGGTGGGAAATATACTAGGAATGAAATTTAATTAGAGGGTTTATTCCATTGTATAATCTCTAAGGGTCTAGTGTGGAAATAGTATGGTATAGGATTATCTTGATTTACCTTTGAATACTGCATGGGGCACTTGGTTGGCTCAAAACACCAATATATTTGAGGAAAATAATATTTTTCCAATTCAAGGTGCTTCTCAAGGGTTTAGTATTATAAAAAGTTTCCCTCAATTGAAGAAAGATAATCCAGGAAGTGTTATTGCAAAAGAAGTGATTGATCATTCTAATGCATGGGCCTATTTCAATGGAGAATCTCAGGAGACACATAGGGTCTGTGGTGTTGAGGGTATCATTTTCTAAATCAAAACCATCTGATCAATTTTAAATTTGAATTAGGTGAAGGTTCAAACAATTATGCAAATATTATGGCCTTAAAAATTCTTATCACCTTAGTCTTAAAAAAAGGTGTTTCTCATATACAAAGATTTCAGTATTTGGTGCTTATGGCCAAATTTTTTATTCAAGAATATGATGAAAGGAATTTTTTTATTTTCAACCTCTTATTGATGTGATCATATTATTGCGTACATGTTTTAATAAAATCCAATTTTCACATGTGTATAAGGAGATGAATATAGTTGCATATAGACTCTCTAAAGATGGTATCCAACTATATTGGGGTCAATGGAATATACAAGAGGAGCAAGATGGGAGGGATACAACTTACTATCATGGTACCATTTAACTTTATTTGCCATTATGAATTTATGCTCTTTGTGATTGATTTAAATACAACTTATGTGGGTGGTTTCCTATAACCATTGTTGTTATTTTGACAAATTTATAACTAGAATGTATGAAGGGTATATTTCACTACTTGAGATATTTAGGTTGTTTAATGGTGCTAGTTTTTATGTGGACAATTATGGGGAGATATATAGCATAATTATGTTATATGCTATGATTTTAGTGGGGTCTATGCATATAGTTAATTATATGTAACATAAAATGACTTCTCTTTTTTCTAATATGTTGTTGTGCATTTTACAAAAGTGTAGTTTTGTTATTACTAATAATTATATGGCATAGAAGGAACCCAAATCTTCGTAATTATAAAAAAAAAATTATGAAATGTAGTCATTGAAGAGTTTGATAAATATGTACAAGAAAATAAATATCAAACATAATCTAAAACAAGAGAAACAATAATGGCACACACAAAAAATTAGCAGATATTTACCTTGAAAACCTTAGCAAGAAAAACCAACTTAATTTAGAGGCGTTCCTCTCTCTATCTCATTGTATTATCTTCACCATTTACAATACAATAATTATAGCATACAAAACTCTTATCCATTAACTTTGATTAGATTACAACCCAAATTCCTTAACTAGAATTAGTTTACAATGGGCTAAAGAATCATTGGTTGAAAAAATACAACAGACCAAAAATTTCTTTGAGGATTTCACGATCCACCAGACCCCCTTTCCTTGAGAAAACTACAAAAAGCACAACACATGTCGAACATTCTATTATATTATATTATACAAATAATAATATGAAGAAAATAATATTCAATATAAATAAAGAATTTTAAACAAATCATAGCATAGTTTGAATAACATAAAGTAGGACTTAGGATAGGAGTTCAAAATATTTGTAATTATAAAAAAGTAATATTATGAAATTGACTTTCTCTTTCCCTTCACTACAAGAATCGCATTGTTGGAAGCTCCAAATTGTGCATCTCATGCCCATGCGATCTCCAACAGCAAAACTATTCACATCATGACCCACTTCAATCATAGTGCCTACAATTTTGTGGCTACTATCACACACTGCTAATTAAAATCATGTTAATATTGGTAGGGATATGAGGTAGTATTGGTAACAGAGGAAATATAGACATTACCCTAAAACCATTGGGTATATCAAAATTTTCCATTCATTCTAAACATGGTGTAGAATCAGATTAACAAATTCCATAGTATATGACCTTGATAGTTATGCCATTAGATCTAGTTTTCCTTCAAAAAAATATTAAAACTTTTAGTAAAAAGAAACCAAACTTTCCCATCCACTTAAAAATGAAAAAGGTTAATCTCTATGTTAATTTGATGTGCTAGAAGATGATGGAATCGTCCATGGAAATCCATTCTTGAACCTCAAACTTCAAACTGACCTAATTCCCCTTCCTTCACCATCTTCTCTTTGGAAAATGTTAATCTTTTATACTAATCCTACACAATGCCATTGATAATAGCAAATATTAGTGTGCAAAACAAGAGTATAATAGATCATAGTAGTAGAAGTATCATTCAAATTGTGTGAAGATCCCAGAAGTATTTAAAATATTACAATGAAGTTTTGGCCTCGATTGGAATTCTCTAGAAATTGGGAATTTATGATAACATTGAAAATCAAAAAATAAGAACAACCATTATTATTTTGACGGTGATGTACTATAATATAATATATAGAAAAAAAATTATTGTGTTTTTGGTGAAATATTATAATATAATATATAGTTTGAAAAAAAAACAAATTGAATAAAATAAAAATCACTTTCTACTACTATAAATAAATAAATAAAAAATTGTACATACTGTTACAAAACAAGTCTGTTTAGGACTAGGACCAGACGTGAAATTGATACCAAATCCATCAAAAGTTTGCAACAATCTACCCATGTCACAAGAAACCAAAACATTCCCCATATATTCTCCTATCATTCTACTAAACTCTCAAAAAAGGGATAATGCCTGAAGTCCTCACATAAACCGGCACAGGAAACAAGAGATCCGCTCATAACAAGACAAGAAAAAATAAAGCTAGATTTACCCCGACCCTTCATCTGGAGTCGCCTCTTCCTCCCCTCACGTTAAACTACCCACACCCATTCCTCATACCCTTTAAGCATAATACTTTCGGGACTTTGTTTTATATTTGAGTTTTGATTTTTTTCTTTTTTATTATTTAATGTTTAGTCTTTTAGAGTTTTTTTTTTGTGTTGACATTTTGTAATATTTTAAAGAGTTTGAATATGGTTAATAAAAATTAATATTATGGTTTAATAATATTTCTAAGTTTAATGTTTTTTTATAATGATATTTTTATATTGTTTTATATGGATATTTTTGGGGTTTGTTTAAAAAAATTGATTTTTTTTTCTAAATATTGTTTTTTTTTTATAAAAATGGCTATTGATTATATTAGATAAAAAGACGGATAATATAAAATAGGTGATGATTAGATTGCTCCCATGCAAGGAAGACATCCATCATACCGAGTTCATCATCCTCTTTGATAATTGTCATTATTTTTTCCAGTCCTATGAAAACTATAACATCTAATGAACTGCCCTAAGAGATATATGCAGAAGAAAAACATGTGATTCTGCCTTATACAAAAGCTGGTTTTTCAGGCTTTTCCAGTATGCCAAAATAACTTATAACAGTTCTAATCGTTCTAAAGACCACAAGCAAATTACTAAGATGCATAAAAAACAAAATAGAGCTAAGGTAGCCCAACCCGAGATCTGAACCGAACAGTTACTGCAGTTCCACGTCCGTTGCAGCACCAACAGAGCTCGCTACCCCCATTCTTCTTCGTGCTAAGGTCCACAAAGTTTCCAGCATTGGCCATGAATTTTTGCAGCTTCTCCATCTTCCTGTTGATGTCTTCAAGTTTTCTTCCCGAGACTTTATACTTCCGAGCCTTGTGGGGATAGGCTAAGCCCAGTGTTTCTTCAAGATGCTCTACTTTCTCTACAATATTCTGTTGCTAGGATTTAGCTTCAGTATGAGTAGTGTAGGCAAGATTGTAAAGACGGGTGATAAGCTTCTTCTGCTCCTGATTTTCCCCTCGGATTAGCCTGACTTGAAATTCTAATTCCTGCAACCGATCCAGAAATTCAACTTCGAATTTAGATATTCCCTTGTTTCCAGTCTAACCCCGAGTATTCCCAGCCCCAACGTGTCTGCAGCAAGGGCCACACCCATGGTTGTACTATGCCTCTGTCGAATCTCCACGCTACTTCTCGTGCTGCAAACCTTGACCACAGCCACCTCCCGGACCTCTCCCCGAATTAAAGCACCTGCTACACTTCTGCATTACATCTCCCCTACCCTGCGGCTGACCAGCTCCAGGATAATACATATCTCCTCTGCTCTGTAGATTCCCAACTCCATGAAAATCCATGGTTTTTCCAACACAGAAAAACATCGGAGAGACAGACAGCAAGCATCGTGGGCTATGGAGGAAGGAATGAACGATGAGAAGCTTCTCGGTGCTGAAATAACCTTTGTCCACCATCACGCATGCCATCCAACTGGAAAGCAGTGCGACTGCAATTAATTCGAGCATGTAGGGGCGGGAAACGAGGGTGGTAGGAGTCATCGAAAATTTAAGGTAGTAATTCCAATTGTTTGAGATCATCGACCCTGTGTCGACCCCCCCAACGTAATGGGACCAAGGAGAACGGGGGTGCAAAAAAGAAGTGGCAAGGACCCTATCCTTTGAGGCTTGCCAAATTCTATGGAATCCATTCATTTTCCAAACTTTCATTGCTGTAACTTATCATACCATATGTGATCTTGACGCCCCGATTGGCCATTTTGTCGGCTTGTCCGTTTTGTCCCCGGAAAATATGCTTAAAGTTGATCTCATGAAAATCCTTGCTGATACAGAGGAGAAGGTGATGAATTTTTGAGGTGGGATTCCTTCTTTTACCAACGATACTTCTAGCTTCTCTGATAATGATTAAGGAATCACCTAAGACCATGAGTCTTGTTATCCCCAGAGAGTTGGCGATCTCCAACCCTTTGATGAGGCCAAGCCATTCTGCCCCGTTATTGGTTTTCCTACCTAAGCCTCAGGCAAATTCCATTTACTTGTTCCCCTTGGAGTCGAAGATTACTCCCCCCACACCTGCCATCCCAGTTCTAAATATTGTTTTTAAAAGTGTTTTTTTTCTATTTTGTTTTGTTTTGGACTATTTTAATTGTGTTTTTTCTTTATTTTTTGTGTTTTTTTAAAATATTTATATCAACATTTTTTTGAAAATTTATTTATTTAGGTTTTATTAGAGATTAAATAAAAACAAATTAATTTTTTTAGGTAATGGTCTCAAAGCTCTGTAATTGCACTATAAGGAAAAAAAAAAGGTGACATTGGTGGCACATCTTTTCAATTTGGGGGTTGATTTTAGGGTTTTGATTGCAGTGACAGATATTGTTCAAACAATATTTTACACAATATATGATTTTAACCCTGAATAAAAATGAGGGTGATTCTAGGAGAGCCCCTTTTCAATTTGGGGTTTTATTTAGGGTTTCGATTTCAATGAAGCTTCCCATGGGTACCAAAAAGTTGAAATTTTAGCCCCGAAACGAAAAATGGTGCTACTAGTATCACTTATTTTCGATTCAGGGTTTTTGTATGTTTTTGACGCAAAAATATGAGTTTTTGTGGTTAGAGTTTTCGTTCTTTGTATATAGTTCTTGTTAGATTTTAAGCATCAATTTAATATGATCTAGTATCTTATCTAAGAGAATAACATGTACAGCATATCAATCACAAGAAGCAATCACAATAGACAATAGACACAGAGTTTCCTTGGGGAAAACCAAGAAGGTGAAAAACCCCAATAACTTCCTCAGAGATAGATAGAGCAATGATACAATAACCCGAGCATAAGAGATAGACTCCTAGCAGCTTCTCCTCCTCCACTAGTGCGTATCACTCAATGAGAGAGATAGATGAATAAGTGAATGATCAAATAGAATGCCTCCCGCACTCTATTTATATGTGACTTGACTTGCCTAATAAACTAACAGGGCTGACTTGTCTAACTCAGTCTAATAACCCATGGTTAACTTAACTCAAGGAGAACCCCACACTTGGTGGTCTAATAACCCATCTTGTATAAGTTACGACACTTGCGACATTTGTAAATACAAATGACGACACTTCCGTACAGAGGAATAATAACCTCTCTGTAGGAATACAATATACATATATGAAATACATTCCGAAGTTACATATACATCAACACTCCCTCTTAACTAGGAAGGTATTTCTCGACATAGATCTGCTAGCACAAGTCTTCTTCTCTAGATCATCGTCATCGAATCATTGTCATCGTTTATGCTGCTACTATCTCAATCAATCTCCCATCTACTCATCATAGGAAATTCTACAGATCCAGCCCTTTTTCATACTAGATGTAGGCCTAGCCTCCATGTAGGTCTTCATCATCTCTGCGAGCAAGCCATCAAGTAGGTACACTTCAGGACTGATTACACTGCCTCTACAAAACCTACAAGATCTCCCAAGATTGATTACACTGCCTCTGCAAAACCTGCAAGAGCATCTCAGGACTGATTATATGCCTCTGCAAAACCTATGTACCCTACTGTCAAATCATCGTCTTCATATCACCTCATAGTCCACAGAGCACAACCCAGATGCACATCACATAGCACTTACACCACCGACATGGGAGACCACATCTATCACCATTCGGAGAAGGCTCAGCACTTACATCACGACCATGGGAGGACTCTCCTACCACCATGTCACCATGGGAGGAACTACCTGCCACCATGTTGGAAAGGTACAGCACTTATATCATGACCATGGGAGAACAAATCTGCCACCATGTCGGAAAGGCTCACTCAGCCCTTACATCTCACCATGGGAGAACACATCTATCACCATGTGAGAATGGCTCCAGCCCTTACATTTCACCATGGGAGAACACATCTATCACCATGTGAAAATGGCCCAGCCCTTACATTTCAGCATAGGAGAACACATCTATCACTATCTGAAAATGGCTTTAGCCCTTACATCTCAACATAGGAGAACACATCTATCACTATCCAAGAATGGCTCCAACACTTACATCTCACCATGGGAGAACACATCTATCACCATGTGAGAAGGGCTCATGTGCATCTGCTCCTCCAGACTCATCACTTCCCCTTGGAAGGAATCTCGATCTGAAGTACACCAAGTCTCTCTCTGAAGTACTCAAACTTCACCCTGGCCAGCGGCTTGATCAACACATCAGCTATCTGCTCGTCCATCGCAACATACAGGAGCTTCACTACTCCTCTCTACATCATATCCCTGATATAGTGGAACTTGATCTCAATGTGCTTCGACTTGTCATGGAACACCGGGTTCTCTAACAACTTCACACAACTCTGGTTGTCGGAATATATACAAGTAGCACTCAACTGGAGATCAAACAAATCAGACAGTAACTTCCTAAGCCATACTGCCTCACAACTAGTTGAACAAGCTACGACATACTCTGCTTCGGCTGTACTCAGTGCCACACAGGACTGCTTCCTGCTAAACCAAGAGATCATACCGGATCCCATACTGAAGCAGCACCCCAAAGTGCTCTTCCAATCAATGGCACTGCCTGCCCAATCCGAATCAACATAAACCTCCAGGTTAAACTTTTGATTCGCATCATACTTGAGCCCATAATCAACTGTACCCTTCAGGTACCTCAGAATATGCTTTGCAGCTATCGGGTGAACATGTCTCGGATCTGTCAAGTACTGGATCAAGGTGTTCACCACAAAGAAGATATCTGGTCTCATATTTTTCAAGTACATCAAGGACCCAATCATCTGACGATACATCGTGGCATCAACCGACTCAGATGAAGCATCACATAGAAGCTTCAGGTTCGATGCCATAGGTTTGGCCATGGCCTTGCAGTCCATCATCTCGAACCTCTTCGGGATCTCTACTGCATACTTCCCTTGTCCAAGGAAGATTCCATTCGCACTCTTCCACACCTCCATGCCTAGAAAGTAGTGCATCATACCTGAGTCCTTCATCTCGAACTCGAGATCAAGCTTCCTCTTCATGTCAGCAATGAATTTGTCCTCACCTGTTACAAACAGGTCATCCACATACAATAGTAGTATCATTGGATTGCCTTCCTCAACCTTGTAGTAAAGGTTGGAATACGCTTTACTCTTAGTAAAACCCAAACTGGATAAGAAGCCATCTATCCTGCCATACCAGGTCCTGGGTGCCTGTTTCAAACTATACAGGGCTTTCTTCAGTTTGCACACATGAGTCCCTATGTCATGTGTCTCAAACCCGAGTGGTTGCTCCACATACACTTCCTCTTCAACTATACCATTCAAGAAAGCTGTCTTGACATCCATCTTGTGTATCTTCCATTTCATCACTGCAGCCAGAGCAAGTACTGATCTAATGGAAGTGTATCTGGCCATAGGAACAAAAGTCTCTTCATAATCAATCCCTTCCTTCTGGGAGAATCCATGAGCTACAAACCTAGATTTGTATTTCTCTATGCTACCATATGCAGCATGCTTGATCTTATAGATCCATTTGGAAGTCACAATAGACTTCCCATTTGGTCTTGGGACCACATCCCAAACATCATTCTTCATGATCGAATAGTATTCCTTGACCATGGCATCCTTCCATTCTTTCTTTTCTGCTACTTCTTCATAACTGGAAGGTTCTTTGTTCATAATGTCACAGAGTAAGGCAACATAACTGGTGTGTGACCTTGTCCTTTTCCTTTCTCTGTTTTCCTCTTCTGGAATGCCATACCTTTCTGCATATTGGATGAGCTCTCTAGCCCATGTTGGTTTCCTCTTGTGAGAGTTCTTCTCACGAGGTGGATCTACAGGTTGTTGTGGATCTTCCATCTCACGATCTTCTTCAAGAATTGCTTCATTCATTGTAGTGTCTCGTGTTCTGGATATTATGGGTTCTTCATTGTCTTCAACAGGTGTCTTTCTCGATTTGATGTATGCTGAGCCTTCATCAAATGTTACATCCCTGTTGATGTCAATCTTCTTGAATCCTGGAAAGTAGATTTTGTAATCCTTTGAGCTTTCACTGTAACCCATGAATATGCCCTTCTTTCCTGAAGGATCTAGCTTTGTCCTCGTTTATTTTGGGATGTGAGTGTATACTGGACAACCAAATATTATGAGATGGCTAACTTCTTGTTTCTTACCAGTTAACACTTATTTTGGTGTTTTGTTGTCAAGTATCTTATGAGGTGTTCTGTTCTGCACATATACTGTTGTTCTTGCTGCTTCTTCCCATAAGTACATGGGTAGATCTTGGTCAGGAAGCATTTCCCTAGCTACTTCCATAATTGTTCTATTCTTCCTTTCGGCAACTCCATTCTGTTGTGGACTGTAAGGAGTATTCAACTCCCTCTTAATCCCTGAATCACTGCCTAGCTTCTTGAAGTCTCCTGAAGTAAATTCTCCGCCATTGTCAGATCTGAAGATCTTGATCCTCATGTCAGTTTGATTTTCTATCAAGGCTTTGAATTCCTTGAACTTGTCAAACACTTCATCTTTGTTCTTCAAGAAGTAAACCCAAGTCTTCCTAGAGAAATCATCAATGAAGGAAACATAGTGTACAAACCCACTCAGAGAACTAGATGACATCAAACCGCATACATCGGAGTGGATGATTTCCAAGATTCCTTTTTCCTTGCTTTGACTTCTTGGAAATGTCTTCTTTGTATTCTTCCCCATTGCAAAACCTTTTCAAATGCCTTCATGTTTTGTCTAGATTTCAGGAAGACCTTCCACTACTTTGCTTGCAATTGGAAGTGCCCTATAGTGCATGTGTGCAAGCCTTCTATGCCAAAGTTCACTTGGCTCTACTGAGTCATTGACCAGGGCTTGTTCTGGTTGGCCCTTCAATTTGTATAATCCTCCCTCTTGCTCTCTAATCACCACTGCATCATCTATAGTATTACCCTTTGGCCACATTAGGACTTGGCCATCTACAAATGCAGCCCTCATGCCTTTTGCATCCAATGCAGATATGGAGAGTAGTTCTTCTTGAGACCTGTAACATAAAGTACATCTTTCATCTTCATATACTTTCCAGAGTCTAGCTTATAGGAGGCTTCACCACTTCCTTTTATTGGATATTGGTAGTCATCCCCAAGTTTCACCTTGTGGGGTGATTCATGCTCAGATAGGTTCATAAAGGATTCCTTGAATCCTGTAATGTGTTTGGAAGCCCCACTATCTATAAACCAATTGTTACTTCCATGAGTAATGGTACCAGTGAGGGCAGAAATCAAAACATACTCTTCATCACTTGAAGAATCTTCACTTTCTTCTCTAGCCCTCTTCCTGGGAGGCTGGGAGGTTCATCATCCTCTGCAGTATGAGCATGACGTTTTCTTTTGATGTTATTCTTCCTTTTGTGAGAACCATCTTTATTGTTTCTAGGACAATACCTGGCATAGTGTCCCTTTTCATCACATGTAAAGCATCGGGCATTTGATATGTTTCTTTGAGATCTGAAGTTGCCCCTTTGATTCTGATGGTGATGCTTTTCTTTCTTACTGTGGCGATGTCCCTTCTTATCATCATGTATTTTGGAGTGTGATGTGAGAGTTTGGTCTTCATTCCCCATCTTCTCTTCTCGAGCTACAATTCGAGCTTATTCCTGTGAGCATTATTCCCGCAGTCTATTGAATGTGATAAGTTTCCTCCTAGCACAAATTCCTTGGATGAAGGAATCCTGTGACCTAGGAAGGCCATTAAGAGTGGTCATTACCACTTCTCCATTCTCTATATCTTCTCCCACAGCTTCAAGTTGTTCTTTTATCCGGGAGACCCTTGAGAAATAAGACCGCATAGTCTCCTCATTCTGGATCTTGATATTCTTCAATTGATTCCTCAAGGTCATCTTCTGATTTATGTTCTTCCCTTCAAATAGCTTGGTCAAAGAATCAAACATCTCCTTAGGTGTCTTCAGCGATGACACATGTGGTATGAGATGATCTTTGATAGAATCAGCAATGATCATCTTTGCCTTGACCAAGTTCTTCTTGTGTAAGAGCTTAGCCTCTTCTTCTTCTGGGACACGGACCTCTTCACTTATGTAAGTGTCCAACTCATTTTCTTCCAGGATTAACCCAATCCTATACTTCTATGCTCGAAATTTATCAGCCCCTTCAAGCTTATCCGCAAGCTTGGTGTGGTGAGTCATCTTAAAGAGTACTTCAAATGGGAATAGAAAAGATTTAGGTCTTACCACTTGAATTGTTGAAAACTGGATCTGGTGTCAGATTAGGGTTTGTTAAAGAAACCCTAAAAATTCAAACTTTGAATTTCAAACTTATGAAAGGATAGAAATATTCTCCTTGATGACCTGATCAAGCTAGTATACTAAGAATTTGAAAACTGCAAAGTTTCACCCTTCAAAATTGCCTTTTAGATTTCTAGATTCACTAGGGAGGACCCTGAATTAAGGTTTGAGTTTCTCGGAGTTTCACCCAGCCAAAAATTTTGATCTAAAGCTATAAAATTTGATTTTTCCAAGGATCTTCCAGCCGTGGTCTCAGATTTCAGAAATTCCACTTTTTGTGGAAACCCTAAGTTTTAGGTCAAAATCTGAAAATGCTCAGAATTGAATTATGTTTCGACAGAAAGATGCGCCTTGATGAGGAGAGTCAATCTAGCCTCCTGCCTTTCCAGATCTATGGAGAGAAACCCAAAAAACAAGAAACCCTAGCTTCCACAACTACACAGTGTCTTCTTCTCAGGTTAGCTCTGATACCATGTTAGATTTTAAGCATCAATTCAATATGATCTAGGATCTTATCTGAGAGAATAACATGTATAGCATATCAATCACAAGAAGCAATCACAAGAGACAATAGACACAGAGTTTCCTTAGGGAAAACCAAGAAGGTGAAAAACCCCAATAACTTCCTCGGAGATAGATAGAGCAATGATACAATAACCCAAGCATAAGAGATAGACTCCTAACAACTTCTCCTCCTCCACTAGTGTGCATCACTCAATGAGAGAGAGAGATGAATAAGTGAATGATCAAATAGAGTGCCTCCCGCACTCTATTTATACATGAATTGACTTTCCTAATAAACTAACAGGGCCGACTTGTCTAACTTAGTCTACTAACCCATGGTTAACTTAACTCAGGGCCGACCCCACACTTGGTGGTCTAATAACCCATCTTGTATAAGTTACGACACTTGCGACACTTGTAAATACAAATGACAACACTTTCGTACAAAGGAATAATAACCTCTCTGTAGGAATACAATATACATATATGAAATACATTCTGAAGTTACATATACATCAACAGTTCTCATTTCATAGTATAAGTGGTTCATAGGGTTTGAATCGGCGATGATAGTAGTTATATGAAGCGGAATGTAATGACGAAACTTCTGGACAGTGATGACAGCTGACAAAGCCACCTTCTCGACATGTGAATAACGAGTTTCGGAGTCGATAAGACCCTTACTAAGGTAATAAATCACATGTTTTTGTGCGTTGTTATATTCCTGCACTAAAACCATACCAATAGCTAAGGTAGAGGAAGTAAGATAAAGGATATAATCCTTGGTATAATCCGGTGGTTGTAACATGGGTGCATGGGTAATGGCATGCTTGAGATTTTCAAAGGCACTTTGGGCGTAGTCATCCCAGACAAAAGGGACGTCCTTTTTTAATAACCGCATATAACCCTTTGTCTTTTCCGCATAATTACACACGAAACGACGCAAGTAGTTTTCCTTCCCCTACAAACTTTGAAGTTTAGTGATGTCCGTATGTGACGGTAGGGCTAGAATAGCTTCTACCTTGAGGGGGTCAATGTGGATCCCATATTTTGAGACGATGAACCCAAGGAGATGTTCAGACTCCACGCATAATATGCACTTGTGAGTGGATTTAGGCGGATGTTATAGCGTCGACATCTGAGGAAAATGGCTGTCAGATGATCGATATGAAACTCGCGATGATTTGAATGAGCTGGAAAATCATCGAGGTAGGGATCTACAAAATCCTTAATATTGTGAAAGGAATACAACATGGCCCGCTAGAATGTAGCACTAGCATTTTAAGGCCAAAAGGTAATTTGCGGTATGCAAATGTACCTCATGGGAAAATGAATGCAGTCTTGTGTTGTTCTGTTGGGTGGATCTCAATCTGATTTTAACCAGAAAAGCCATCCATAAATGATAAGATGACACTACCATCACAGTTGTCGATAATTTGGTCGATAAACAAGGTGGGGTAATTATCCTTAGGACAAGCCTTATTTAGATCCCGGTAATCAACATAGACCATGATGGTTGTTTGGTAGAATTTTCCCTACGAATAAGTCAAAATTCTCTTAACTTAAAGCAGATTCCTAACTGACTCTAAGGTAAGAACAAAACAAAACAAATGCTACCTTGAAATTTCTAAACTAACTTTCACAACAAGATTACATGCATTTAGAAACAATGAAAGATATGACTCACCTTTCAATCTGACGTTTGTCCCGCTTCTAGCTCTTGATCCAAAAGCTCCAATGTAGAACCTGTTGAAATCAAACAAAGAACAAGCATACAAGCTTCCAAATACCTTGAAGTAAAGATTAGATTCAAATCTAGATTAGATACATTCCATGCTAAAGATTTGTACAATACACATGAAATGGGAAAAACAAGACAAGTTATCTTTATTACAAACTTGAAGAATGCTTACAAAGGTTGCTTGATGTCCAAGCCAATCCTCCAGCTCCAAGTGCTTCCTCCTCTAGATATCTCCACAAGGCTGCAAGATCATAAGTTTGGTACTTCTAAGAGTCCTCCCTTTTCCCATGGAATGCCTCTCTTTTATAGTGTATGGTAGGGTTAACCAACAAGAGAGATGGGTGGATCTAGGGAGAAGTAAGTGGATCAAGGTTTCTAATCACAGAAAATGAGTTGAGATCGAATCAGGGACCTCAATCTTCCAATATCTTCAAAAATCCAAAATCCCACAAGCCATGGCAAAAAGGCTATAAAAAGAGTACCGTGCCCTGCAATCTGAGCATAGTGTGGTAGTACCGCGTGGCAGGAACAAAGCATAACGCGGTAGTACGAACTACCGCGCACCTATAACTGAGCAAAGTGCGGTAGTTAGGGTAAATAAAGTCTCAGCTAGGTGAAAACTTGCCAGGGTAAGTTTGCCTTCAAGGTTCACTCATCGTTTTTCTCTTCTGAGTGGTTTAAAGCAGTAGGGGAAGTGTCGTCAGCTCTTTTTGTGGTGGAGATGCGACACTGTGGAATATAGAGGTATAACAGATGCCCCCCTAAAGTGTGAGGTCAGAAGGAACTGATGGCCGAAAGACTTTACGAATATAGTGTGCATAGATAGCATCGAGGAGAGTGGCAAGGAGCTGAAACAGAAACAAAGTGTTAGATATACCACTGAGGCGGGCATCCCCATGCTCAGAAACAAATGACTCAAAGCATGGCTGCCAACCAATACATTGCAGATCCATGAGTACTGAGATGATATAGACTATGGACAGATCATGGCTACTATGAACAAGCATAGATCCATGAGACAGTAATAACACAGCCACGACCAATACAAAAAGTGGATCTGTGTGACAATACAAAGGACATCTCCATCGCAACCTAGACGCAATCAAGATACAAAGGTGCGCCCAGGGTCTTCTACCCAATCGTAACTGATACGAATCTAGCCATGTGATTACAAAGTGTTGAAGTCGAACATGGTAGAAACCATTTGATTACCAGTCAATGATGGGAACCGTTAACAAATGCGAGGGAAATCACCAATGATGAGGATGATCCCCCAAGGTATCTGAAGTACATCTCAACGTAATGCGAATAAATGAGTTGATGTCGAGCATTCGAGAGATTGTTCGATCAGAGGTCAGTGATGTAAACCTACTGTCGAACACGAGGAAACCTTCCATTGAGGCATGCAGGTACCAAGGTACTAATGGTTGATCTCTAAGTCTAATTCCCGGATAGTGATTTGGAATCGACAGGAATAGACTTGTCGAAGGTGGGCCATAATGATTCCCACATCATCGACACGAAATCGGAACGGACGATAAGATGATGAAACAATGGATTATGTACTGACACAACGGAGGGCTGACACAATGAATGACTCTGAACAATGCAACCCTTTGAACATATAACGGCATGTAACATGACTTGGCAGCAGGGATTATTGAAAACAGAGGATAGACACCGAATGAGTAGGCTCGTGGACAGGTAGAAGACTCAGGATGATGACCATAACTCAGTGAAAAATAGATACCCAGTATAGACAAGGGACAGACACATGCCATGTTCAAAGGTAACGACTGACAAGCTGCCAAAAATAAACTTGACTTGTTCCCCCATATTCCCCCGACATGATGGACGAGTACCTCTTTGTTGTTTTTCGAGCTTGAAGAGGATAACAGATGCTCGGTGTAGCCCATCTCATAGATGACTCCAATCTCACATGTTTTACGAACCTAAGAAAGGAGGGGTTCGTCCCAAAGCGGGTCCTTTGATGTTAAAATTTTAACGAGTCCAAGGAAGGAAAACTCGGTAGTTTTTCGCATTTAGAGAGCCTGAAAAACTTAAAGGAAGCTCCGCAATGTACTTTTTCCTAAATTTAGTCCCTCGATCCCGAAAAAGTGTAAAACAATTCCCGAGAGAACTCTCCCAGTCAAGATTGACTGAGGTATACCTTTCTCGTAAATAGTCTAGACGGGCCGAAAAAGGGGTAACCTATCACCGAATAGATGACCTTTCAAATACTTTTACAAGTGTGAAAGAGTCAAGATCACTTGGCAATCTTTTCAATTTTAGGGAGTCTGAAAAGAGCTTAACTATGGACTCCAATGGTCTTTTTCGTAATTTTTAATTATTCTGGTCCGAAAAAAGAATAAAATACAACCAGGATAATACTTTCCTCATCGTTTAATGAGCATGAGTAAAGCCGACCGAACTCGACACCATTTACTTGCGTTTGACAAGCACGACATGGGTTTGAAAGCGCTTGGAATCTTTTTCAAGTTTTAATCCAGAGCACGAAAAAGATAAAGTAGGCTCGAAATGAAGGTCAAACGATGAATAAATGCCAGTATGAATATACCGCTTTTTAAAGGAGATCCTGTCAATAAAGTGCTCATAAAACCGGATATTAGCAATGTGAAATGGGTTTTTATTTTAACCATATAAAATAATAATTAAAAAATAGGTTAAAAAGCTATAAAAGGATGGTTAAAAATAGAAATTTACCATTTCATTTGTGTTTTTACCCAAAGAGGAGATTTTACCCATGTGAGGAGCAAAAACTTCAAGGATCCATATCGGGAGTTTCAGGACACCGTTTCAACAACCGTCTGCGCCAGGTAAGAGATCTCAAGCTTCTCTTTCATTTGATGTATGAATAATTTGCTTTCAGTAAGAAAAATTGATTTTTTGGGCGAGCCCTACTGGGAAAAAATCGCCCTTCACAGTACCGCGTGGGGCCCATATCGGGAAATGCGGTACTGTTCGACAGTACCGCGCTGTGTATTTAAGCCGAAGCGCGGTACTGTGCAGTATCGCGCGGAAAGATGTGCCCCAAGTGAGATGAAGATGATTTTTAAGATGACAAAATCGATTTTGCTCAAATTTTTTTCTGAAACCAAGTTATTAAATAGTTACTAAATGTTTCCCATGCCCTTTTGCAGGTGTTTGAAACTTATTTGGAGCAAAATGGTCCATTGGAAAGAAAGAGAACATGAAGCGGGTGATTTGGCGGCCGAAAATGACCTATCGACCGTGACTGCATTACGGGAGTGCGGTTTGTTGAAATTATTTAAGACCAAAGGCATTCGTCAGCAAGCCAAACTTCTTACCCATCTTATCCACTTGTGGGACTCTGACATTCAAGCTTTCCGAGTGGGAGAGCATGTTCTCGAAATTCAACTTGAGGATATTTAATTCCTCACGGGCCTCTCGAAAAGGGGGGCCCGAGTGAACTTTACTGGATACACAGCCTCAGAGACGAGCACAGATGCTCTGATTGCTCGGTACTGTCGTCAAGGTTCGAGTAAGAAAAGTGGGAAAGTGGTCATAAAAGATGTTACAGAACTTCCTTTAAAAACTATTTTGTTCACCATCACACGTGCAGCAGGGAGTGTGGGTCCGCATCAGGCGTCCCGTACACATATGAAGCTGGCAGTGGATTGTATGGCCGGAACAGTATTTAACTGGTGTGAGGCGGTGTTGACCAATCTTAAAGAACAAGTGAACAAGTGTAGAGTTGGAGAGAACTCCCAATTTGGTTATGGGAGTATCCTAGTCACCTTCTTTTTGGCGAGGGTGCCATTGCTGCGTCCACAGATATCTATGCCCCGTCGTCCACCTACCAAGCCATGGATGGCTTGATGGAGTGATTATGCAGGGCGTCTTGGGGGACCTCAGAGCTTGGTGTTTGGTGAGGATTTCTTCTCCTGGCTCGAGGAGCAGATAGTTATGATTGATGAATACCCCTATGCAAGGGTGGACTTCCATGAGGACATCGACTTGGCACTGCCAGAGGATGAATATTGGGACAACTCAGGTATGACCTTCATGGATATATATTTTTTCCTTTTTGAATATATAATTTTTATTGCTTTTTTAGAATGTGTAAAATATTTCTAATGTATGTTCGCATGCATGTCGCAGATCGTGGACCACAGAGACCAGCTGGGTATTCGCCCTTACGTCACGGTGGTGTTGATCGCCAAGCTGTTCCTGACGAGGAGGAGGACGAAGACGAAGCAGGAGGTGTCCGGGACATAGAGAGGAACTTACAGGGGTTGACTCATGGTATCCCTGCTATGAGGATGGATGACATCCCTTTACATCTCCAGCAGCATACTGTGGGTGTGCCTAGTTGTATTGGTCGACTTCTTCGTAGGGTGGCTCGAGCTGTAGTGTGTTACCACCAGCAGCGGGAGGAGTCTGACGAGGGACATGATAGATCTCCCAGATCTCCATAGATGGTCTTTTTTGTCTTTTGCGGCATGTATACAATATGTAGGCTTTGAGAGCCAAATTTTTGTATGGGATTTGGTCCTAAATTTTGTCTTTGACACAAAATTTATGTATTTTGGAAAAACACTCTTATATACAGTGATATGGACCTATTTTCATGATCTATCTATTTACAATGACTTGTGCGTTTTATCATTTATGATGTATTTATGTATGGGCAAGATGCCAATCCAAAATGTAATTAGCCAATGAATCAGCTATACAATTGAATTCTCTCGGTATGTGTTGATATGTAATGAAATTAAATGATCGTTCCAAGAGGCGTACTCTCCGAAATAAATGAAGTAGTATAGGATCACGAACTGTGTAAACACGGTTTAGATGAGAAACCACGAGTTGGGAGTCTAAAAGACTGATAGGGAGTCAATTCCGAGTGAAGCAACCTCCGTCAAGAGACCAATGACTGCATGGTACTCCGCGATATTGTTGGTTGCAGGACCTAAACAATTGTCTCCTGAAGAAATTAACTCGCCAATGGGGGAATAGATTACCCATGCTGCGGAAGCAAGATTCCGGGTATGTCGGCTTGCACCGTTGGCGAATCCGAAGTAGGCAGACATCTGCGCATAAAATCATGAGTCAAAGTAAGAGTGGATACATGAGGTCCACGCGCACACCAAAAAATGAGTAAAATCAAACTAAGTACATTATGTACAACAAGTAACCCGCGTAGGGAAACCTTATGCGTAGAAGCGTTTGAGGTATATCCCATTGCGGGGCCATGCCAATGGCGTACCATCACAATCAATTAGTTCATAGGCTCCTTTTTCCAAGACACGTTTTACAATAAAGGGGCCATACCACATAGATTCAAGTTTTCCTTTTCCAAGCTTATCGTGCATTTGATCATATGTAAGTACGAGGTCACCTTCATTGAAGATCCGAGGTTGAACGGATTTGTCATATTGAGCTTTGACGCATTTTTTATGAGCTTCATTAGCTAAAGCAGCGTCGCGGCGGGTTTCATCTAGCTTGGCTAGGTATAGAAACCGTTCCTCTTCGGTAGTGGTGTGGGGAAGTAGCTCTATGGCTATCTTGAGTGATGGGATTTCACATTCAATCAGCAGAATGGCTTCTAGGCCATACACCAGTTGGAATGGTGTAATCCCAGTAGCACTTTTCACTGAGGTTCGGTATGCCCACAGTGCTGAGAATAGAGCTGAGTGCCAGTTGGATTTCTGGGTACCCACAATACGCTGAATCATACGTTTCAGGACTTTGTTAATGGCTTCAACTTGGCCATTAGCTTGTAGGTAATACGGAGTTGAGTTTTCATGGCGAAAACCCAGCTTGGCACTTAGTTCTTCGATCATATGGTTCCTGAAATGGGAGCGATGATCGGTCATAATAGATTGTGGGACACCAAACCTAGCTATAATATGATTGAATATGAATTGTGCTGTTGTTTTGCCGTCCCCAGCATACGTAGGCATCGCTTCAGCCCATTTTGTGAAATAATCGACAGCTACTATGACATAGCTATGCCCCCGGGCTGAAGTGGGCTTACAGTGCATGAAATCTATGCCCCATTTGGAAAAAGGGCCGACGGCAATAACAGGATGGAGTGGAGCAGGGTGCGAGCATGTTTTACTATGAAAGAATTGACATGGCAGACACTTCTTGACTATTTCAATGCAGTCTTTGAAAATTGAGGGCCAGAAGTATCCTGCTCGCAGTATTTTCTGGGTTGTAGCCATCCCAGAGAGATGACCACCACATGCTCCAGCATGGCAGTAATTAAGAACGCGTTCTGCCTCATCTAAGGTCAAACAACATCAAAGAACGATGTCAACACCACGTCGATAAAGAGTATCGTTGACTATGAGGTAGTATTTTGCGTGATGTACGATGCATCACCGTTCATCGCTAGTGAGGTCGGGGCGGAAGCGTTGGGTTTGGAGATATAATAGAATATCCCCGTACCACAGATCAGACGTGCTAATGAGAAACAACGATTCATCAGGAAGAGAATCGATGGGCTCGGATTGCTCAGTAGCATGGGGCAATGTACAAATCAACTCTGCAAAGACCAAAGACTTCTTGGACTTGGCTTTGACAAATTCCAAGTCAAACTCCTGAAGGATGACGATCCAACGAGAATATTTGCCCCCAAGCACCTAACGTGTGAGGATATAATACATTGGATTGAAGTCGGCTATAACAGTGTTCCGGCGGAGTAGAATGTAATGACGAAATCTCTGGACAGCAAATACTATTGCCAGAGCCAGTTTTTCAACATGTGAATAACGAGTTTCGGAGTCGAGAAGACTCTTACTAAGATAGTATACCACATGTTCTATGTCGTTTTGGTCTTCCTGGACTAGAACCATATCGATGGTGGAAGACGAAGCTGCGAGATAAAGAATGTAGTCCCGTGTGTAATCGGGGGGTTGGATCACAGGATCTTTGGTTAAGGTTGCCTCTAGATTTTCAAAGGAGCGTTGGGATTCATCATCCCAGATAAAGGGAATGTTCTTCTTGAGAAGCCTCATGTAGCCTTTTGTTATCTCGGAAAGATTGCAGATGAAACGGCGTTGAAAGTTTGCATGCCCTTGCAAACATTGAAGTTCTGGAATGTTGGTGGGTGAAGGAAGGGCTAAGATAGCTTCTACCTTCGCAGGATCTAATCGTATCCCGCTTTTGGAGACTATGAATCCCAACAATTTTCTGGCTTCTACACAAAAGACGCACTTATGCAGGTCCAAACGTATATTGTAGCGACGGCATGAAAATGGCACTTAAGTGGTCTGGATGGTCTTCTCAGGTCCGAGAGTGAGCGAGAAGATCATCAAGATATGGTTCTACAATATGTTTGATGTTGTGAAATGTGTATGACATCGCCCGTTGGAAAGTTGCCCCGGCATTTTTGAGGCCAAAAGGTAACTTTCGATATGCAAAAATCCCCCAAGGGTAGATAAAGGCCGTTTTGTGCTGGTCGGCTGGGAGGATATCGATCTGATTATAGCCAGAAAAGCCATCCATAAATGAAAAGATGACACTCCCGGCACAGTTATCGATGATCTGGTCGATGAACGGCGTTGGGTAGTTGTCCTTTGGACAAGCCTTGTTCAAGTCATGGTAATCGACACAAACTCTAATCATTCCCTGTTTATTGGCTACGGGAACGATGTTGGATACCCATTCTGTCAAAGGGACAGGATAGATAAAACCAGCATGCAAAAGTTTTTCAACTTCTGCTTTAATAGCGGCTGCCTTACGAGGGTGGATGGGTCGAAGTTTTTTCCGAACAGGTCGGGTGCCAGGGAATGTTGGAATTTCGTGGACCACAATTGAGGGGTCAATTCTTGGCATTTCTTCATAACTCCAAGCGAAAACATCGCGGAAAGTTTTGAAGTAGGCACTATAGAACTCCATTTCGAGGGGAGTACATGTTTTGCAGATATGTACATTTTCCACGATACCAGGCTTCACTGAAATATCAACGGGAGTGGTTGCCATAAGGTTAGCCAAGTTTCCTTCGGAAAATACCTCGTCGAGGGAAGTGGGGAACTTGGTTTGAACCATCCCAAGTGAAGAACTGGGTTTTGTATCAGGCTCAAGTGGCTGAATGGTGGGGAATGAAGATCAATGATGAAAATCTCCCCATGGTGGCTCATCACCACACATAACCTCCATAATTGATTCGTCGGTGGGAAAAATCAAATTGAGAGGATTGATAAGTGGTGGGTTTGGATGAGTCTCAGCCGAGAGCTGCACCACGGTGTGATGAGTAGGACAGTCGACCCAATCGGTGGCTGATTGGATCGCTTGATACGCTGCGAGGTTTCTGTTGATAGGCATAGAGTTGCCATAGTCTTCAATCTGAGAGGGACTCAGAATCACCCATGAATCATTGGAAGGGGTGACATTTGATGAAATCATGTTGACTGGTTGAACATGGGTTCCCAGCTCTGGAAAAACTCGAATAAGGGATGAATCCTTCATGAGACCAACACCGATGTCTTGGAACCGGTACCGAGGTTGATCCAATAATGGGACGGTGTTGGCGGAGTTTGGATAGGAGTCTGGGATACAGTAATCCAGTTGATCAATAGTGACAATTTTCCCTTCATTAGGAAATTGTACAATCCGGAAGACTGTAGATGCTATGGCGGTCATGGCGTAAAACTAGTTCCGACCAAGGAGGAGATTGTAATCCAATGGTGCATCTACGACTTCAATGTGTACGGATACTGTCTTTCCCCCCAGTTCAACACCAATTAAGGGAATGAGTCCATAAGGTTGAAAACCGTGTCCATCAAACGCCCTGAGAGTAGTAGGAGAAGTCGTGACTTCGGGTGAGCCTAAGGCTCTCCAGCAGTTCAAAGACATGATCTACGTGGAAGCACCTTCGTCTAACAGAGTGTGATGGATGATATTTCCACGTATTTTTGTGTGACCTTGGAAGGCTAACTGGTGAGAAAGCCGAGGTTTAGCGTGCTCCAAGTTAAACATGATGGAGTTTGAAGTATCTAGGTCCATTGCCCCCAGTGCTGAAAGTAGGGTTCTACGCTACGTGGGGCAGTGTTGGAGAACCTCGAGAGTTGACATGGCGTAGGGTGCTTGAGCTAGATCCTTAACAATATTGTAATTTTGGGCGGCTCGAGCATTGGGATTAAATGTCGCCTTTCGTATGGTGCCCTTGGGTGGGCGTAGCACTGTATCCGTAAGCAGTCTCTCAATATGGAGATGGCCAGTAGGGGGGGGAATAGGAGTCGGAACTTCAACGGGAGATTTGCCTTTGGCTATCTCCGATTGTTTGTTTGAACTTGGAGGATTGTCATACATCTTTGAATGAGTGGTTATATGAATCTCTTCATTACTCGTCATCAGGATTTCACGGTTTGTGGACGTCTCTCCGCGGGTGGGATTGGTCAGGTTTCCCCCTTGTGGGGTTTCTTGGGCAACCATTTGCTGTTGCTATTGGGGGAAAGGGTCAGTTAACACTGCCGGGTGAGAGGATCCTTTAACAAACTTGTTGACCTCATCCTTGTAGGGACAGTCACGCGTGTAATGATCATCTTGACAAATTAGGTAGGGAAACTTAGCCTTTCGACGTGGTTTCTGGTCATTCTGGGTGGGTTGTGGCTTGGGGTTCTCCTGCATGGTTTTCTTAGGTTTACCACGATTATTTTTCTTCTTTCCCCCGGATGGTTGTGACGTAGATTGAACTGTGTTCACTTCAGAGGAAATAGCAGGAGACGTAGTTGTTTTTGAAGCATCCTGAGGTAAAGCGGGGGAAGCAGAAGCTTGTTGTCCCGTCGAGTTGGTAGTAGGCTGGGTCTTGACTGAACTGACGATACCATCAATGGGAGGTTCAGTGGTAGGTTTGGTTGGATCAGTGTTAACGCGGGAGGCATGAGGAAGAAGTTCATGTAAAGTATCGGATTGAGTGTATACCAAATCCATGTACTGGGCTGCCGAGATGGCTTGTTCTTCTGTAACCGGCCCGCGCATAGCGATATCTCTGGCTATGGGAGGCAAAAAGGATTTTGTGAACCAATCAGCGAGTAGCTGATCCGGAATGGGTGCCTTAATTAGCCTACGACGTCGTCGCCACTCATGGATGTGATCCGAAATGTGTGTGGAAGTGGTTTGACGCAGTGAGGTTAACAGTTCTGTTCCAGTCTCATACCGGATGGGGAGCTGGAAATGAGTCAGAAACTGCATAACCAAAGTGTTGAAATCACGAAAAGAGTGTTGTGGCAGCTTGATGTACCATTTTCCTACCGTGCCGGTGAGCATACGTTGGAAGAGCCGAAGTCGGATGGAATCATCCATCAAGGAGTTGGATGAACACCAAAGATGGAAGGTCATCACGTGGTTCTTGGGGTCTTCCCCGGGCTTAGCATCGAACTTGGGAATGTTCGATGGAAGTTTGGCTGGAATGGGTGGCCAGTGAGGTTCATGCCATATAGGATCGTTAATAAGCCTCGACAAATCAAGTAAGTCAAGTGTGGCCAAAAAGGGAAGTTGACGGTTAGTCTGCGGGTATGAGTAATAACCATGTGGTGCAGAGAAACCTGGAGGGCCCTACATAGCATACTGCTACGTGTTATAGCCATATGTGTTTCCCGGGGGGTACTGCTGGAAGTTCTGTGGGTAGTAAGCCATCTGGTTAACCGGTTGATTGTAAGTAACCAGTTGGTGGGTGTTCTGCTGAGTGGGTATGGTACCCTGGGGTTGCGGAAACCCAGGAATAGTTGTTGCTCCTGGTTGGGGGAAAGTTCCTTGGAATTGTTGTGTTCCAGGAATGTTACTACTATATTGAGTAAGTGGAGGGTTTCCCATAGCAGGGTTGGGGGGTGGCTGCGACGGTGGTGTCCATGGAATGCTCGTTCCTCCTTAAGGAGCGAGTGGAAATTGAAGGGATGGGTTCCATGGAGTTGTAGCAGCTGAAGGGTAAGGGAAGCCAGAATTCAAGTTGGGGGGGATCTGAGATTGTCCCCTAGCTTGGTTCTAGTTTCCAAAAAGTGAGTACCCCCCGCTCTGTGGGATTTGAGGGTCCCAAGAAGGAATCATACCTTACGGGGGAGGTTGAGAATGAGGTCCTATTGGAACACCGGAACAAGGTTGCCTGCTGCCAGGTGTGTTGTACATACTATACTGAGCAGATGCTGCTGGTTGGGAGAGTTGTTGGATGGAACCAATGGGTTGTCCGCCAGCAAATGGGTTGGATGGCCCTATAGGAGGAGGTTGTTGACTAGGAACGGGGTTACCAACAAAAGGTTGTCCTCCAACTAGTTGGGTTGATGGCCCTATAGGAGGAGGTTGTTGACTAACAATGGGGTTCCCAACAAAGGGTTGTCCCCCAGCTGGTTGGGTTGATGGCTCACCAGGGAGGGTTTGCATGTTGGAGCTAGGGACCACTGCAGTCGGTTGTCCACCTCCTGAGATAGTGTAAATGGTGGCTGAAGGTGATCCTCCGGTCAAAACGGAAGATCCAGCAGTATGACTAGGTGTTCTTGCACCGCTAGCCAAATATGATAGTGTGGATTGGCCAACGGCGCCAAAAGTACCGATTTGCGGAGGGGGTCGTCCATATCTGATAGGCGAGGACGGAGAAAAAACTGGGTTATCCCTCATAGAATGTGCGCCAAAAATGGGTGATGGCAGCAAATGTGGGGAATTTAGTCCAGGGGTATCGGCGTTGTCCATAACGTGTTCAATGATAAGAGGACCATCGAAAACTGGGTCCGAGTTCATGTCCTGAAAAGGGTTTTGGGGATCCGACGGGAACCTAGGTATAGTAACGTCCGAAGGTCCGAAACCGTCTGAATAGGAGTGATGAAACTCTGTGCTAGACGGGATGTTGGGATCCCTATAGTCAGAAGGATGAGTAACGGGGGGATATCTAGACGTTGTCGAGAGCATTTGCTCTGTGTCGTGTCTAAACCGTGTCGATGCTAACGGGGAGTTCGCTAGACTAACCATACTAGACTGGATGGAAGCCATGATTTCATGTCCCGAAGGGAGGTTGGGTAGAGATATAGTACGAGGTACGTTGCTAGAAGAACTTGTTTCTTGCGGATGAACACTGGGTGACGTAGTGATAACAGGCAGAAGCTCCGCCTGGGAAGTGATGAAGCCATAATCAGGTTCAAAAGGTGTGTCAGGAAGTCGAGTATCTTCAACGATTTCAACATACCCGCCTGGGACTGAAATCAAGCAAGGTATATCCTGGCCGGACCCTTCGGTGGTGCCAACAGATCCGTCTGTGTCATCATGAAAAATGTCTGATGGACGGGAAGTGCTGACATCACGTAGAAGGATGACCTCTGGTCTAGTAATTTGGGCTGTACTAGGTTCAGCCGCTGTAATGGTGTCCACTGTGGCAGATATATCTGGAATAATAGTGGGTGAAGTGACAGTGGAAGTCTCAGATATGATAGTGGTTGCAGAAGCTGCAATAGATTCTGAGACTGTGCTGTGAGTAGCAGTTACAGGCGGAACTGAAGATGTTGTACGTATCAACGGTGGAATGTTGCCTAGACCAGCACCGCGGCCAGGAGGAACGGGAATACGTGATGCAGGTGGATCGAAAGTCCATGGCGGCGGTGGTGGTGGAGGGATTTGGCCCTGTATTCTTCGTGATCTCCGTGGTTGTTCTGACATGATGACAGGAAAATGAAATTCGGGGGCAGTTTCGTAACAAAGAAATCAAAAACTCTAATGTAGCCGAGTGTGCAGAAGAGGAGCTAGAAAAAGCAAGGCTCACAGGCCAAAAAAGCAAGCTCTAAAATCTATACTGAGACCGGTGTCTCAATAAGCGAGCTGATACAAAAAATGGCCAGAATGCCAACAAGCAGTCCCTAAAAAGAAAAAAGACCCTCTACAAAGATGAGATAACAAGCAAACTCCTAACTAAGAGCTGGAGACCTCAACAAGCTGTATCCTTTGCAAGGTGATGAAATCCAAGTCGAACAATACAACATGAGAGACCGATATAAGAAGGATATCCCTCTACCGAAAGGGATCCTGGGTAAAAGAGCCCTAGTAGAATAGTCACTAAGCTACCTCGTTCATGACACATTGGAAAAGGTTTTGGGCACTTCAGCCTTCCGAAGAATACAATGATCGATGTTGCCTTAGGGCTAAGTGGAGTGCGGCATTCCACAAAGTCCGTCCAGTTCTCAATCTCGCGGTCGTTTAACCCCTGAAAGTTAGAAACAGTCAGGAGACCCCTCCACAAACTGGCTGTGACCGTGTCAATAAATACTAGAGGATTTTAGTTCCCTAGAAGACAACAACTATGTCTCAGATGAAAATGACAGGGGGGAATTATTTTGATGCCTATCCCCGGTTTCCTACCTAACTACCAAATTCTTTTGATTTCCTCAAGTGAGGTTAATGTTGGTGTAATTAGGGAGATTAATTTTAGTGGCTATCTTACTCAATCAGGTAAATGGACATGAAACTTGATGGTGTTATGATGACTCAAACCATGCAAATGAGAATGAATCAAAAATAAGCCTTTGTCTTCGATGAAATCTAGCTATGGGAGAGAGAGAGTTCTTCGATCAAAAATGCATGAAATTTTTCACAAGCAATCAAAAACCAAAACAAGAAATTTTTCTTTTTCTTTTTGTAAATAAAGACAAACTGAAATAAACACCCTTTTTAATTCACTGATCCTACAATCTAAAATGCTTCAAATATGAGAATTTCTGTGGCAAATTCAATGGTTCATTTCCTAATGCATAATGATGCTACTAGACTTTTTCAATTCAAACAATAGAATTGTTCTCAAATGATAATTTTTTAATTACTGAAAATGATAGAAATAATGTGACTGTAAAACCTACAGGGTTCAGTAAAAGAGAACATTAATGTTGGGTTGGTTGTGGTGAAAAAATCAAGTCAATGCAATCAAACTAGAAAAGTGAGCCAATATGCCAAAAATGCCACTAATTCAAACAATAATCAAGCTCACAACAAGTAAATAAACACACCACACAAACTGTAAAATGACCAGGGTGATAACAGGCAACAGCAAACACTACCTAAGGCAGAGAAAGACTCAGGAAACCAAGCAAGGATAAAAAATTTAAAAAATTGCAGACACTACCGCGGGGCAGAATGAGGCTAAAGCACGGTACTGCTAAACTACCGCTCTGGTACTAACTCAGGGAACGTGGTACTACCACTCTGTAATCAGTTCAGAGGGCGTGGTACTATGGCAAGGTAAGAAAAAAGTGCAACTGGAGAAAAGAAAATGGAGTTTTCAGGGTTGTTGCTAATCCAGAGGACTCAGTGATCATACAGGGAGAAAAAATACTGCGAGGAGGGGTGAATAAAGGTCAAAAAAGCCCAAGATTCAAAACTGGTTTGAAGTGCAATAAAAAATCACAATCAAAAGATGGATGACAGTGAACTGAATCAATCAAGCAGATATCAAAACCAGCAGAGTCGCCATTCTTGTTTGGTAGAATTTTTCCCTACGGATAAGTCAAAATTCTCTTAATTTAAAGCAGATTCCTAACTGACTCTATGGTAAGAACAAAACAAAACAAATGCTACCTTGAAATTCCTGAACTAACTTTCACATCAAGATTACATGCATTCAGAAACAATGAAAGATATGACTCACCTTTCAATCTGACGTTTGTCCCGCTTCTAGCTCTTGATCCAAAAGCTCCAATGTAGAACCTGTTGAAATCAAACAAAGAACAAGCATACAAGCTTCCAAATACCTTGAAGTAAAGATTAGATTCAAATCTAGATTATATACATTCCATGCTAAATATTTGTACAATACACATGAAATGGGAAAAACAAGACAAGTTATCTTTATTACAAACTTGAAGAATGCTTACAAAGGTTGCTTGATGTCCAAGCCAATCCTCTAGCTCCAAGTGCTTCCTCCTCTAGCTATCTCCACAAGGCTGCAAGATCATAAGTTTGGTACTTCTAAGAGTCCTCCCTTTTCCCATGGAATGCCTCTCTTTTATAGTGTATGGTAGGGTTAACCAACAAGAGAGATGGGTGGATCTAGGGAGAAGTAAGTGGATCAAGGTTTCTAATCACAGAAAATGAGTTGAGATCGAATCAGGGACCCCAATCTTCCAATATCTTCGAAAATCCAAAATCCCACAAGCCATGGCAAAAAGGCTATAAAAAGAGTACCGCGCCCTGCAATCTGAGCATAGCGTGGTAGTACCGCGTGGCAGGAACAAAGCATAACGTGGTAGTACGTACTACCGCGCACCTATAACTGAGCAAGGTGTGGTAGTTAGGGTAAATAAAGTCTCAACTAGGTGAAAACTTGCCAGGGTAAGTTTGCCTTCAAGGTTCACTCATCATTTTTCTCTTCTGGGTGGTTTAAAGCAGTAGGGGAAGTGTCGTCAGCTATTTTTGTGGTGGAGATTTGACACTGTGGAATATAGAGGTATAACAATGGTTCCTTGATTTTTTGTAACTGGAATGATGTTGGAGACCCAATCTATCAATGGGACAGGATAAATGAAACCGTCTTTCAACAACTTTTCAATTTCTGCTTTCATAACTACAGTCTTTCGAGGGTGCACTAGATGGAGTTTTTGCCAGACGGGTTTTGCTTCGGGATAGTTTTGATCTCATGCACAATGATAGTAGCATCAATCCCAGGAAATTCTTCATAGCTCCATGCAAATATGGCATGGAATTGTTTAAACAAGGCCGTATAAGTTTTGATTTCTTCAGAAGAACAAGTTTGGACAATATGGATATGTTCCACGACACCGGGTTTCATCGAGATGTCAATGGTAGTGGTAGGCATAATGTTTTCCAAATTCCCTTTGGTTACCATATCCTGAGTGAGAATAGGGGACTGGGGGTTGGAACTGACATCTGGTGAAATAATAGTGTGAATATAATTCTCTGCCGTGTCTAAAGGTGGGAGGAAGGATGATCGATGGTGATGGTCTTCCCATGGGAGCTCATCCAAGCTCATAATCTCCATGATGGATTCATCGGAGGGAAATGTCTAGAGGAGATGATCCAGCGATGACGAGGATGAGTTCAACCAATATGGTAGAGAACATGGATCTGATGCCACAAGGCGATGGTCATGAGGTAAATCGAGTGTCGATTGGATGGCATTATAAGTAGCCTTAATTGGGCTGAGAGGCATCTGATCTCCAATCGAATCAATGTCAATAGGATCGGGAACAAGAAAAGGGTCTGTTGAGTTGGAGGAAGATGGGGTCATGGATGAGATCATGTTTACCATGGCATCTTGTGATGGGGGATCAGGTGTTGGAAAGACTCCCATCAGGGTTGAGTCCTTAAGGAGTCCTACCCACACACTCTCATATATTTGCAAAGAGTGTCCTAGAAGAGGGACATTATCCACAGGATGAGTTGTGATGTCCAGTGTACAAAAATCTAATTGGTCGATAATGACAATTTTCCCTTGATGGGGAAAATGCACGATGCGGAAGACAAAAGATGCGACCGCAATCATAGCGTAAAACCAATTTCGACCAAGCAATAAGTTGTAATCCAATGGTGTTGCGACTACTTCCACGTTAATGTAAACAATCTCGCCTCCTAATTCAACGGCTAAGGATTGTAAAATCCCATGTGGTTGGAATCCACATCTGTCAAATGTTTTCAAAGTGGTAGGATAATGGTTCAGTTTAGGAGAACCAATGGCTCTCCAGCAGGACAAGGAAATTACAGAAGTAGAGGCTCCTTCATCCAAAATAGTACGATGGATATTTTTCCCAACGACATTGGTAATGATTTGGAATGTCGGTTGGTGGGAAAGCCTCGACTTAAAGTATTCCAATCTAAACATGATGGTATTAGATTATTATGGAACCACTACTCCAATAGCATATTCTTACACTGATTAGGATAGTTTTGTAAGACTTCAAGGGTCAACATAGCACATGGTGCCTAGGCTAGATCTTCCATAATGTTGTAGTTTTGATCAGCCCAGGCATTGGGGTTGAAAATCATTTTTTGAATTGTGCTTTTGGGTGGATGCAATGTTGCATATGATATCGGTTTGTCTATGGTCAAAGGACCTTGTCCAGGAGGGATAGTGGATGTGGATGTGGAGGATTTTTCAATATGCCCTCCATTAGATTCTTTATCTGGAACAAAATCGTATGTGTGTTCCCTGATAGATAAGTTAACTGTTTCACTATGCATCATGAGAACATGAGCAGTCGTGGATGTTTCTCCTTGTGAAGGTGTTGGTTGTTGTGCAACCATTTGTTGTTGTTGTGTGGGGAAGGGTCTGTTAAAACTGTGGGTTGAGGGTTTCCTTTTAAGAACTTTTGGACTTCTTCACGATGTGGGAATTCTTTTGTGAAGTGGTTATCACCTCACAGTAGACATGGATATTTATCCTTCCATTTCGATTTGGCACTAGTGGATTTGGACCCAAAATCTGACAACCTCCGATGAAAAAGGACTGTGTCGTCAGATTTCAGCTTAAAAATTTCAAAATTTGATGATTTTTTTTAATTCATAGAAGGATACGTCGGATATCCAACGGATATGCAGATATCTGACGAGGCCCCTGGGATATCCGACGGCCTGTGGATATCTGACATTATATATAACCCTTAGGATGTCGAATATCCGACTCCAAGTTATACCACCCGTTGATGTCGGATGTCCGACATCAAATCTCCAACGGTAACTAGCTTCAAGGCATCGGATATCCGACGGCAGGATGACTTTTCAAACTTATAAATATTGAAACATTCCGACATGTTTGCTATACAAGCAACGGTTTGCGGAATTTTTTTTATTCGGTGGACTATTTTTCATTATTTCCATTGTTTTTGTGATTCAAGCGAGCGAAGTGTGGCCGAGATTCATTTTCTAAGATCGATAATATTCAATATTCAAGCTCTTACAAGAAAATGTCAACTAGCAATATTCCTGATCCAGACGAACAAAATCGACAATTGCTTGCTAGATTGTGGGAAGGAGTTGAAAGAAGGGGTGATGGGAAATGCTATTGTCCATGTAGTCAATGCAGGGGCTTTAAGAGGAGAAGAATTTTGATCACGTTAGCCAGAAAACATTGTAGGGAGCATGGGCACGCTAAGGGGGGACATGAATACCATCCATTTGTAATTTTTGCATTATATATGTTTTTATTTTGATTGCTTTTGTAAATTTATGTATTGATCATGGTTTCAATAGATGGGGACTAACATGGACAATAAATATTATTTTAATATTAAATATTTATTATAATATTTTTTTTCTTTTGTGCATGTTGAATCTAGGGTATAGTAGAATAACTCATTTATTTGTTCGTTTGTGAGACTAACCCACTCGCCGGGGAAAGCACTTAACTCTCTAGATTTGTGACACTTTCCATCATGATAATAGAAATAACGACTATATTGGCATGTTGTAATTTCTCTTATATTTTCTCTATAGAAATTACCATAGCATCATTTATCTTACCTTAGTGGAGTACAGTATGAGAAATTTTGGGTTATATTTGAGTAGCTTTTCTCAGTAATTGGGTCAATTATTATGTCTCTTGGATAGTTTGGATGCACATATTTGACCAACAGTACAATTGGCCATTGTTCTTTTCATCCCAACATTACAAAATTTGCTACATTTTAAATGCATCACATAAATGTTTACATTTTGCGTTTGAAATTTTTACATTTCGTGTTTGAAATTTTTATATTTTGCGTTTGAATTTCTTATATTAACTTTTATCTATTGATGGTTTCATGTAATTATAAAGGAAACACATCCTAGGGCACTTCGCCCGGAGGAAGTGCTTCTAGAACAAGTTAACGATCATCACATTAATGAAGAAGATGATCATACTGATAACATAGTTGAAGATGATGTTACAAATAATTTGATCCATGATTAATTTAATGTTGGAATGGATGTTGATGATCATGAAAATGATGAACATTTTGACGATATTCATGATATACCTCTTCTTGATAAGGCATACAAACCCCTTTATGAGGGCTCCAAGACAAATCTTCTCTCTGCTATATTGTTGATAATGAACTTGAAGGTTATGAATGGTCTTTCAAACATATCAGTCACACGGATGTTAAGGTATGTAATATATTCCATCACAAAATATATATGATTGTGTATTTTATTGTTAATTCATATATAAGTCAAATTAATACGGATGAAATTTGTTTCATTAATATTTTTTCTATATTATATTAACTAGATTTTTATTTTTATTTGTTGTAGCATGATAGGTGAATATTTGTTACCACCGTCAAATATTTTACCTCGCACATATCGAGATTTATCTTCCATCATGAAAGAAATTGGAATGCAATATGAAGCAATTCATGCATGCCCCGATGACCATGTTCTATATTACAATCAGCATGAATTTGCAACAGAGTGTACTGAATGTCATATCAGTAGATATCACACAGATCAAGTAACTAAAAAGGTGCCTCGCAAGGTTCTACGTTATATTCCCATTATTCCACGTTTGCAACGACTGTTCAGGTGCAAAAACATAGCGCATTTTATGGATTACCATGCATGAAACAGAAGTCAAGACGACATTATTCGGATTCCTGCAGATGGGTCTGCATTTACAGATATGGAGGAAAAATGGCCTCACTTTAAAGAAGAACCTCGTAATCTTAGGATTTCTTTGGCAGTGGATGGTGTCAATCCATTTACAGAGATGAGATCCGTTTACTCGATGTGTCCTATTTTTGTTATCAACAACAACATTCCTCCATGGTTGACAATAAAGAGGGAGCACATAATGTTGTCGATGATTGTTCCAGGTACGAACCCTGCAATTTTTTTTTTAATGTAGTGGTATCTCATTTGTCGTATTTTTGTCACATAATGTCATATATATATTGAATGTTTTTCTATTGTGCAATATGGTTTAATATATATAATCTAAATGGTACATCTCATAATTATATTTTTTATATATTCAAATCAATCAGGTAAGTACCAAGTCAAAGATATGAATGTATATATCGAACCTCTTATTGACGAACTACTGAAGTTATGGAGTGGCATCACTATGTATGATGTATCTAGACCAATACAACAAAGGCAATTTCAATTCCATGCAATGCAATGCTTGTATGGACAATACATGATGCCCTAGGGTTAACCCATTTTTGTGGTATGTAATTATAAGTTCCACTTTATTTGCAAAAAATTATACGAACTACTAGTTAATATTCTACGCACGCATGTTTTTCTAAATAATCCAGTCATTTTGTATATAATTATAATTGACATAGATATTCCATCTCTTTATGTAGGTCTTCAGACAAAGGGAAAATTTGCGTGTCCATTTTGTGGTCCTAAGATCAAATATCGTCGTTCAAAAAGCTTAGGAAAGAAGGTGTTTGATGAGTATAGACACTTCCTCTATAAGAATCACAGGTATCGAACTACCGAAAAACATCTGTTCAATGGCAAGCAAGAGACTGCATTAAAACCGCAGAGAATGACACCTCACCTATGGAAGTTGCAATATAATAGAAATCGTCAAGGTACGTATAATGAATCATCGTATATGATATGTTATATTGTATTTTTTTATATTGTGTGTTGTTTACTGTAATTGACATTGATTTATGTAATTTCATGATTGTCGTTCATGTGATCATGAAGGCATTAATGGGATTCCACGAGGAATGAAAATTTATCCTAGACAATTTAGTAGGTTGCCCTACTATGAGCACCTACAAATTGCTCATCTATTTGATACAATGCATATCGGAAAGAATGTGACCAAAACATTATGGCGAATATTGGATGGAAGGAGTGACAAAGAAAAAATTGTCAAAATTTGCAAAGACATTCAAGATAGCAACCATGCAATGAAAGACGTCATTCAATTTCATAGCAACGAAGAGAAAATTAATATAAACTCACTTCCATGGATGTTAACAAACCAACAAAGTAATGTTGTTAAAGAAGTCATTCGAAAAATTAAATTTCCCACCGGATTTTGTGCGAACATGAAGAATATCATAACAAAGAAAGGTGATTTCACGGGGGTGAAAACTCACGATTGGCATGTCTTCATGAAGGTAATCATTATGGTATAGATTTAATTATTATTTTTTTCCTATTCCAGTGAATATGGTTGGTATATTTTTTGTTTGTCTACTCTTTTTTGATAAAATGAAACGATTTGTATATTATTGTTACAGTATGTTATACCTCTCTCTATCCTAGACAACTTCAACAAAAATTTCAAGCAAATAATATATAGTCTCGGGAAATACATGAGGCAAGTGGTGATTTTTTCCATGCGCTTAGTATTTGTTTAATTCAACATAGAACTTATATTTGATTTTCGTTCTGTAATTCATGTTACGTAATATAATGTTTTTTTCCTTTAATCTCTTGATTTGGTTGTCATGTCACTTGTAGATGGTTGTCATCTAAAGAATTCCATAAAGAAGACATCAAGTATTGGAGGAGAGAAATTCCTCGTCTCATGTGTGAAATGCAGAAGCATCTACCTTCGGCATTTTTCAATGCACAAGAACACTGCCTCATACACCAAGTTGAGGAGATTGAACTGTGTGGACCTGCGCACTCAAGGTCCATGTGGATGGTTGAGAGGCACTTGAAATTTATGAAGGGTTTGATCAGACAACGAGCATATGTTGAGGGTTCTATGATGGAGGGATATATGGTATACCAAAACATGTTGTATATTAGTGAATATCTTCCTAAATTAGCAGAAAAGCTCAATTTACGTTGCATTTGTGATCCGGAATCCAATAAGAGTTTCAAAGGGGAGTACCCAAATGGGAAAGGTAGATCGAGGAAGTTGAAAGGTAATATAACACATTTGACTGGTGATTTTTATGTATATATAATATCATACATATTCTATTTTTATATTCCATATTTTGCATCAATTTAGAGTGTAATATACTTTGTTAAGTTACTATACATTTGTATTGAATTTTAATTTTATTGTCATCAAACAATTGGTCGAGAGTGGGATGCAATTCATCTATACATCGCAAACAATCTTGACTAGATGAATGTATGGATCGAACGATGTGAACAATTTGGTCATGGAATATCATGGGAAGGTGTGGCTTCATTGGTTAAAGCTGCACATCGCAATGGAGACACCAATCTAACACAAAGGGAAATCGATTTAGCAAGAGGTTTAAAAGATAAGCAGGTAAGCATATTAATCATCCACACTATTTTTTTTTTGTAAAAAATAATGTCATTGTACGTCACGCTCGTTTTTTTAATCCTTGTATGGCATTATAAACATGCAGCACTAGTTAATCATAAATATTGGATCATTATGTAATCTTTTCCTATATGGCTTGTTGTAGGTAAAACACCATAAGGCTATGTGGTGCAATGGATGTAGATATCGCACCAAAAAGTTGGATGAAACAAAGAAAACATCTGATTGTGGGATATCTACATTCTTTGAGGTGACCAATGTTTCTTGTAGAAGTGACAGACATCCAAAACTCTCTGAAAATTGATACTATGGGTATCTGGAAGACATTCTTCAGTGTGACTTTAACTCCTTCAAGGTATTTCTATTCGTTGTCAAATGGTACAGGTGTTGATTGAATCAACGTGATCTCGATAAAAAAATAATTGAACATGATAATGGATTTACCATGGTAAATACAAGGTTGTTTGAGCCAGGAACGGAGCCCTATGTTCTTCCAACCCAATGTGAACAGGTATTTTACTCTGAGGTTCCAGGTAGAGCGGGTTGGTCATTTGCTGTGAGACACAATCCAAGGGGAATGCCGGTAAAGTATAACGTAGATGAAGGTAATGAATACAATCTCAAAGAAGAAGACGCTATAGAAGATGATCATGATCAACATGAGTTAGATGATCATGTTCCAGAAGAAGATGTCGAAGAACTTATTGAATCAGATGATGTATCAGACAATGTCCATGAAGATGATATCGACGATGACATGATGACCGTAACTGACATTGATGACGAGGATGATATGGCCAATCCTTACAATGTTGAATCTGGATCATCGGATGATAGTATAGACAATGACTCAGATGAAGAATATGGTGAAGACCATTGAAGTTTATGAGGTATGCAGTAATAATAAATTAACTCTTTCTTAGTGAGTTTACATTTTCCTGTATGATATAATTAGAAACATTGCTTGTTATAGAGTATGTCAAAAAACACATTTAAATTTTTTGTACATAGATCTTTTTGTCAGGTTATGGGGAATTGAGAGTGATGTGAGGGGGGGAAGGGCCATAAGAGATTCCACCTTCATGTGGTTGGCCCTGTTTAGTAGAGAATATCAATTTATTCTCGAAACAAAGAGAAGCTTGGTAAGGAAATGCACAATTATCAAGACTCAAACATCATCATCATCATCATCATCATCATCATTGTCATCGTCATCTTCATCATCATCTTCATCATCATCTTTTTCTTCTTCATCATCATCTTGATCATCATCGACATCATCATCGGCATCATGTTCATCGTCGTCATCACGAGCACCATCATCATCATCATTGTGATCATCATCATCGTCATCATCCTCATCATCAGCATCAGCATCATCATCTTCCTCATCATCATCAGCATCTTCATCATCATCGTCATCATTGATCGTCGTCGTCATCACCATCATCATAATCATCTTCATCATGGTCATCATCGTTGTATGATATCCGATGTAGCTACCTAGAAATACCAACGACGTTTGTCGTCAGTGGTTTAATAGCGATCTTGTCGGATTCTTTTGAAGTCAGAAGTCTGATATCCGACGAAAATTGTCGTCGGTGGTATGGAGAGGTTATCGGATTCATCATCATCATCTTCTTCATAATAATCATGATCATAGTCTTCATAATCATCATCATCATCATCATCATGGTCATCATCATAATTACCATCATTATCATCATCATCATCATCATCATCATCATCATGGGGCCAACATTGAATTTTTTTAAATATGTGTTGGCTTGGACTAAAATATGGCATGGTTAGACTAGACGCATGCATTGACGGTGTGGGAGGGTTTCAAGACTCAAATGACTGACACTAACCATTGCAGCATCAAAAACCATACCTATAAATTAAATAATGTGATACATGAGACCAACGTTGAAATTTTTTAAATATGTGCTGGCTTGGACTGAAATTTGGCATGGTTAGACTAGATGCATGCATTGACGATGTGGGAGGGTTTCCAGACTCAAAAATGACTGACACCAACCATTAATGGAGCATCAAATACCATACCTATAGATTAATTAATGTGCTACATGGGGCCATCATCATCATCATCATCATCATCATCATCATCATCATCTTCATCATCATCGTCATCATCATCCTCATCATCATCATCATCATCATCATCATCATCATCATGGATGTTGTCGTCGTCGGATTCTTTTGAGGTCATAAGTCTAATATCCAACGCCTCTTGTTGTCAGTGGTATTGCGAGGTCGTCGAATCCATCATCATCATCATCATGGACTTTGTATAGGTATTTTTTATATTATTAACGATTAAGATGAATATATGTTAATTTTGAATGATCATAAAATATCTTTATATCTTATTATAAAACATAATATAATTAGACAATATTACTCTTCTAAGCTAATATAGTCCATATTAACTCAATGTAGCCAATAATTAGGTTGAAAAATAGCCAAAAGCCACTAAATGTGATGTTGGATGGAAATCATAAGTAATATTTTGAATTTAAGGTGAGTAATGAAAGATAAAGACACAAAATTAATATAATTAATAAAATATAGATAGATTACATGTCTTAAGAAGCTAAGGAGAGAATATAATGTTTTCACTTATCATGTTTATATATATTAAAAGGAATTGGTCAATATGATACCTTAATTCAAATCGTCGATTAGCATGTTCCTTTCCTATCACTTTATTTTAAGGAGAGTAGGAAAAGAATAAAGTGCAATGTTGAAAACCTACTCACTTTTAGTGGTGAATTACATGATGATGATGCTTATGATGACAATGATGTTCTTGATGATGATGCTAATGATGATGACAATGATGTTCTTGATGATGATGCTAATGATGATGACAATGATTATCATGATGATGATGATCGGGACGGTGGTGATGATGACAAAGACGATGAAAATGGTGGTGTTTATGATGATGACGCTAATTAATGACAACGACGATGTTAATGATGATGCTTATGATTATGATGACGACGATGAATATTAATGATGATGACAACGTTAATCATGATACAACATTAATTCTTAATGCATTTTTTATTTTCAATAAGGTTTTTTTATAAAAAATATTCCATTTTCTAATTGAACTACGCTCATCCATTATTTATACAACAAGGTTATAAGTTCAAGATTGTGACTTGAGCTTGTAAAAATGATTACATATGTTATTAAGACATTACCTACTTGAGCAGAAATTAATCAATACTAGGACTTGAGATTAAGATCATGATTAGACATATAATTAGGACCAAGATCATCTTTGAGCTTAAGTTCAAGATATAACCAATTAATAGGAATAGGATATTCTTTGAGCTCATCAAGCTAAGGATCTAGCCTATGTTTAGGACCAATATCTTCCGGATCTCAAGACCAAGATTTTTTTTCTCAAATAGAATGTTTAACCTATATCTCCAAATGAACTCTTGACACAATTTTTTACCTAACTAATAGAATTCATGTAATAAATTTTGACATTTAAAAAAACATTATATATAATAATTAAAAAAATCATTATATATAACAATTAAAAAAAACATTATATATAACAAAAAAAACATAATATATATTTTCACAATTAAAAAAACATTATATATAACAATTAAAAAAACATTATATATATAACAAAACATTATATAACAATTAAAAAAACAAACATTATATATAATATATATATAAAAATTAAAAAAACAAACATTATATATAATATATATATAACAATTAAAAAAAACCCATATGCATTTCATAAAACCAAAACATAAACCCTGCGCAGGAGTTTTCGATTTGGTCGACCTGCTTTCATTCTGCTCTTGATTTGGAGCAGAGATTGACCTGTTCTCCACCTGCTCTCGGCGTTCTCTCGACCGGAGGCATTGTGCCATTGTGACAGGGGAGAGGGAGTGACCCGACGCGCAAACAATGGGGCCGAGAGGTGGTTTGGACCAGTGGATAGTTGTTGTTTTTTGGTGTGGTTTCGACTAGTGGATAGTGAGAGAGGCAGTTTGAAATTGTTGCAAGGGAGAGAGAGTGACCCAACAAGAAAGCTGTGGGAGTGACCTGACGAGCAAGTAGTGGGAGAGGAGGTTTGCAATTGCGGAAGGGGAGAGGGAGTCCAAGCATAGAAACTATAGGAGGAGCCGAAAATGCCTCCCAAGTCTGTGAGTACCAATCCCTAATTCAATCTACATTGGGGTTTCTATCTTCCAAGAGGGTTTCATTTCTAATTCAATCTACATTGGTGTTTCTATCTATGTTTGAATGGATTTTTAAGTGTTGCACGCATTTCATGTTTCAGTGGTATACCTATTTAATTTTGAAGTACTTTACAGTGGTCCATACTGTTTTTTTATGTTGCAAACCTTGAATATCAATCTATTTTTTCCACTGCTTTCCATACCCCTGCATTTCTAGAGCGACTCATGTATCTAGAGAAACATTGCAAGGACTGTGTTAGAAGCCCATGAGTAGGCCTTCTCCTTCATCGCAATTAAACCACCAGATTGTTGGGATCAAGTATACCCTTAAGTTGGCTCCAAACCCTCTCTTTTGTATAAGTCAACCCCAAAACTTGTTAGAATGGATCGACCCTTGGAGACACAAGTTGGTCCTATATCAATCTCTAAAAAATACAGGTTGGACCTCATAATTTTTTATGTCTCTATTTCTATTTTGAGGTGTAAATTAGTACAACTAGATGTTGTTATTGCTAATTCATTCCCATATTTTACGTTTAGGGTTCCTTCAACCCATACACTTGCCAGAAACTTATCAAAATTGCTTCTTGACTGTTGTTATGATACAACAAGGTTTTGAGAAGTATTGACCCCCTTTTTTGTTGTTGATATACTACTACTATTCATGATGTTTGACCACTGATTTGAGGGAAAAGGAGTTTTTTTTAGTGACTAGTGCCATTCCCAACAAAACAATAAATGTACCCAATATTGATGACACTTCTCTGATTTGTTGCTTGTCCATGCCTAAATACTCATACGTATAGTGAGATAAGTGTATTTTATTTATTGAACTTGCTAGTGATCCCCTTGTTACTTGCACTTCATCTCCCAATAAAGAAATACTATTGTAGAATATTGTGTTGATTACTAGGGCCATTGTTTGGGGTCTTTTCATCACCCATTAATACTTCACTTTTTCCCAACACTATGATTTAGAGTTTGATTATTGTTACAGCTACTCATATTTCTTTATTGGAGTTGTAGTTTATTAAAAGGTGCTCCTCAAGGGATGCAACATTCCCATAACTTCCTTAGAAATTCCCAAAATCCTTTTAGGCATGTTTTATGACTAATTGAGAGCTTAGAATTGTTTAGAGTATTCTGAGATATTCTTATGTGGGTCGTGGTTGTAGGTGAATGCTACTGCTTTTTTATGCTCCAAAATGGTTTGAAAAACCTCCCTTAAATTGTGAAAAGTTCCCAGGATTCATCAAACGACTGGTATGCTGGTAAACGACAGTCCTAAATCCTTATCACAATTTGTCGGTAACCTTCAAAAAATTGTTCTTCAAAACATCGTCTATATTAGCATTGTTTAGGTTTCACCCAAGGTAATCTTCCTTAGTATATATACTTACTAATCAATGGTCTACACATTAGTTATGATCCATAAGTGTTCATCTATGAATATGGAAGCAGTGACACCTCAAATAACACCCCTTTTGAAGTTACAATATGCACAAATCTATCTTCAAACTCAACCTAGATTTGGAATATGATGCTCAAAATTGGTTATGGTACTGAAGTTACTTCCAAAACCCAAAATACTATTGGTTGAAGGATGTAAGGTGACCAAAAAATCCTCTTCCTTGCACAAAAATTCATCCCCACGGCTACATAACCTTGACCTATTGCATTTTGTCACCCATGCCAAAATGAGGGTAACACTAAGGATAGTTAATATTAACTAGGGGCAATTGTTTCAAAACAGGTTTCCTATTTGGATATTTTGTATCACATGTTAACATCATTTCCCAGTTTTGTTGCAAAGTTAAGAAACAACATGCAGTTAATACCCTTCATATTAATTATATTATTAAATTTATCATTCTATTGTTGGCATGTATTCCTTTTCATTTTACACATTCAAATTTAGTAAAGAAAAGAAAAAAATAGATGATCAAGAATGGTTCTAGGCATGAACAGTTCTGGGACTGAAGCATCAAACTTGAGCCTTTGAACAGTTATGGGACTGAAGTAGCAAACTTGAGACTTTGAACAGTTATGGGCATGACTCCTGGGTGGATCTATGTGTTGAGTAGCTGTAAAATAAATTATCGGTTAGTCTTGTGGGCTAGATCAGTAATCTGGGCACATTTCAGCGTCATAAGCAGTAGTAAATAGTGTGATATCAAGGTCTAGTATTGTTCCAAGTACTTCTAGGAGCCTTATTATAAGTCACGGGTCTGTTCTATTCATAAATTCCAACAATAGGAGGCTCGGTTTCCAAGTTTGGGCAAACTATGGATTATTTCAGTTGTCTCTCTGCCTTCATAACAACAGTCAACGACATTTTAGGGCATCCCTAATTTGAGTTTTGGGCATTGCACGGACCTGAAGTATGGTCCATCCTATGGCAGAAATGCATCAATACACTGAGTTTGGCTTCTAGCATAACGGGTGCATTAAGGGTAGAGCTGACAGCAATATTTGCAGGTTTGTTCTAGGAAATATTTTGCACAACATCATTGATGGACATATAAACAAGTGCATTCAAAAAATTGTAGCTTGGTTGATAGATTAGTTACAAATAAATTCTTTGGGGCTATAATTAGTGAAAGCCACTTCGCATGTAAAAGGACTTTTCCGAACCCATGATTGTGATTGAGTTAAGAATCTTTACATGTCACCTCTCTCCACAAAAATGACCTGGCCCCAGAATTACAACTAATGTTTCTGGGAATACCAAATCCACTCATCACCTAGTTGATGTTGATGTATATGTAACTTCGGAATGTATTGCATTTGTATATTTTATATATATTTATTGTACCCTTATAAGAGATGTGTTATTCCTCTATAAGGAAGTGTCGTCATGTGGATTGACAAGTGTCGCAAGTGTGTGTACTTGCCGATGGGTTATTAGACCATTATTTGGGGTCGGCCCGGAATTATATATAATATAATGTGGATGTATCTAAGTAGACAAGTCGGCCCCAGTAGGTCACTGGGAAAAAAAGGTGAGTATAAATAGAGATAGGAGATCTCTATTTTACTCACTCGGAAAAGTAGCTATCTCTCTCTCTGAAAAGTGGCGCACTAGTGAGGAGGAGGAGGATCATCTGCTAGGAGACTATCTCAGTGTTATTTGGTTGTATTTTGGTTGAGCCATTTCTCTCTCTATCTCTGAGGAAGTTGTGGGGTTTTTCACCTTAGGGTTTTCCCCACGGAAACTCTGTGTCTCTTGTCTCTATGCTTTTGATTCTTGTGATGCTTGTGATGCTTGTCATATTATGATTGTCATGCATTGATATACTGTAGATGTTATTCTCTCAGCAAAGATCCTATAGTATTGTGATTTAATACTAAAAATTTAACATGGAATCAGAGCTTAACTGAGAAGAAGACATTTCGCAGTGACGGAAGCTTGTATTCCTTGTTTATTGGGTTTCTCTCCATAGATTTTTGAAATTCAGTATAGTAGATTGGATCTACTCATCAAGGCGCATCTATCTGTCCAATCATAATTCAGTTCCGAGCATTTTCAGATTTGGCCCTAAAAATTAGGGTTTCCACAAAAATAGGAATTTCTGGAAACTGAAGGCACAGTTGGAAGCTCCTTGCAAAAATCGAAGGTTAGAGCTTTGGATCGAGATTTTTGGCTGGGTAGATCTCCGAGAAACTCAAACCCTAATTCAGGGCTCTCCCTAGTGAACCCGGGAGGACAAAAAGGCAATTTTGAAGGGCAAGACTTTGCTGATCTCAAATTATGAATGTACTAGGCTGATCAGCTCTCCAAGGCGCATCTTTCTATCCTTTCGGAATTTTGAAATTCACATTTTTAATTTTTTAGGGTTTCTCTGACAAACCCTAATCCGGGACCAGATCTAGTTTTCAGCACTTCAAGTGGTAAGTCCTAAATCTTTTCTATTTCCATTTGAAGTACTCTTAAAGATGTATCTCCACACTAAGCTTGAGGATAAGCTTGAAGGGGCTGACAACTTCCGAGCCTGGAAGTATAGGATTGGGTTAATCCTGGAAGAGAATGAGTTGGACTCATATGTGAAAGAAGACATCCCTATCCCAGAGGATGAAGAAGCCAAGCATTGCACAAGAAGAACTTGGTCAAGGCAAAGAGAATCATTGCTGATTCTATCAAAGACCATCTCATACCTCATGTGTCTTCTCTTAAGACACCCAAAGAGATGTTTGAATCCTTGACCAAGCTATTTGAAGGAAAGAACATAAATCAGAAGATGACCCTGCGGAACCAATTGAAAGCAGTGAAGTTTCAGAATGGAGAAACCATTCAATCTTACTTTTCAAGGGTCTCCCAGATCAAGGAAAAACTAGAAGCAGTGGATGAAATGGTGGAGAATGGTGAAGTGGTGATGACCACTCTGAATGGCCTACCCAGGTCATGGGATTCCTTTATTCAAGGAATTTGTGCAAGGAAGAAATTGATCTCCTTCAACAGATTGAGGGAAGAATGCTCTCAAGAAGAAGCTAGACTCATAACTCGTGAGGAGAAGATCAAGCTCTTACAGCTCACACCAAGAGAAGCAAAACCAAGAAGGATCACTCTCACCACAAAAGATTCCATCAAAAGAGTAAGAAGGACCTAAGATGCTTCACATGCAATGAGAAGGGTCACTTTGCTTCAGATTGTCCCAAGAAAAAAAGGGATAATAACAACAACTCCAGTAAGAAGAAGAAGAGCAGCAAAAGAAGGTTTCATGCTCATGTTGCCGAAGATGATGAACCTCCAAAGAAGAAGGCTAGGGCAGAAAGTAGTAGTGATGATGACTCATCAAGTGAAGAAGAATATGTTCTAATTTCTGCTCTTATAGGTACCATCTCCCATGGATGTAATGATTGGTTGATTGATAGTGGGGCTTCCAAACGCATGACTGGGTTTAAAGAATCCTTTGTGAACCTATCTGAACATGAATCACCCCATAAGGTGAAACTTGGGGATGATTATCAATACCCAATCAAAGGAAGTGGTGAATCCTCCTACAACCTAGATTCTGGAAAATCATTGAAGATGAAAGAAGTACTTTATGTACCTGGGCTCAAGAAGAACTTACTCTCCATATCTGCATTGGATGCAAAAGGTATGAGGGTTGCATTTGTGGATGGCCAAGTCCTAATGTGGCCAAAGGGAAAGACCATAGATGATGCAGTAGTGATTGGAGAGCAAGAGGGAGGCTTGTCTAAATTGAAGGGACAACCTGAACATGCCATGGTACATGAATCCATGGAGTCAAGTGAACCTTGGCATAGAATACTTGCTCATATGCACTATAGGGCACTTCCAATTGCAAGCAAGGCAGTAGAGGATCTTCCTGAAATCAAGACCAAACATGAAGGTGTTTGCAAAGGATGTGCAAAAGGTAAGAACATTAAGAAGGCTTTCCCAAGCAGTGAAAGCAAGGAAAAAGACATCCTAGAAATCATCCACTCAGATTTATGTGGCCCTATGTCATCCAGCTCCCTGAGTGGGAATGTTTACTATGTATCATTTATCGATGACTTCTCCAGGAAGACTTGGGTATACTTCTTGAAGGGAAAAGATGAGGTGCTTGATAAATTCAAGGAATTCAAAACCTTGATGGAGAATCAAACTGACAAGAAAATCAAGACATTCAGATCTAACAATGGTGGAGAATTCACCTCAAATGACTTCAAGAAGCTTTGCAGTGATTCAGGGATTAAAAGGGAGTTGACTGCTCCTTATAATCCTCAACAGAATGGAGTTGCAGAAAGGAAGAACAGAACAGTCATGGAAGCGGCAAGGGCAATGCTGCATGACCAGGATCTACCTATGCATCTATGGGAAGAAGCAGTTAGAAAAGTTGTATATGTGCAAAACAGAACTCCCCACAAGATATTGGACAACAAGACACCAGAAGAGGTCTTTTATGGGTTCAAGAATATTGATGTTAGCAAAGATGAATATAAGGATAGGTAATCCAGGAAGCAAAGATCAAAAGGGAGCACACTCCAGCAGCTCCTGCAAGGATGCAGATCTTCAGAGGGAGTTTACCATCTTCCTACATTCCACAACAGAAAGGTGTAGAAGAAGCTACTTCAGCAGCTCCTACCAGGAAGCAAAGACTCAGAGGGAGTCCACCCAAACAAACAAACAAAGATAAGTATTTCAATTATCATTTCTTGCCTATTTTGTTTGTTTAATAATATTATGCTTATGTTCCTAGACTTAGGAGATGTATTGTGCATATTTGAATGATTGCATTAATGAACAGTATACTACTAATATGCATGTGATGGGTAAGTGGCTTATGGCACTGTACAACAGTCCAGTGCTACTTATCTAGAATGAAACCTCTTTGCTGACATGTTGGGAGTAGTGCAAACTCTTAACAATGTTCTGGTAGAGACTGGAAGGCATCTAGAAATTTGTGGAACATGGATAAATGTTGTATTGAAGCATTGGCTAAGATAACTGCATGACTGCATGACATATTTCTTTATGTGTAAAGAATTTGTTCTGAAAATTATGAGATGTTTCTAATCATGCAATTTAACTTGTTTTGTAGGAAAGACCGTATATCTTCACCTACAAAAGGACTACAACATTTGTTCTAGCAAGAAAGATATCTATTGAAGATATTGAAGTTCCCAGGATCTGGGATGAAGAAATGGAATGCCATGATCCGTAGATCATGAAGAAGATGTTTGGGATGCAGTCCCAAGACCTGACAGGGAGTCATATGTATGCAGATTGAAGAAAGCCTTGTATGGCTTGAAGCAAGCTCCCAGAACCTGGTATGGTAGGATGGACAGTTTCCTATCTAGCTTGGAATTTACCAAGAGTAAAGCAGATTCCAATCTTTACTACAAGGTTGAGGAAGGGAATCTAGTGATTCTACTCCTGTATGTGGATGACCTATTTGTGACAGGAGATGACAGACTAATTACAGATACTAAGAGGAAGCTTGCAGCTGAATTCGATATGAAAGATTTGGGAATTATGCACTATTTCCTAGGTATGGAGGTGTGGCAGAATGCAAGTGGAATCTTCCTTGGTCAAGGGAAGTACACAGTAGATATCCTGAAGAGATTCGGGATGATGGATTGCAAGGCCATGGCCACACCTATGGCATCGAATCTTAAGCTTCTATGTGATGCTTCATCTGAGTCGATTGATGTCTCTATGTATCGTCAGATGATTGGGTCCTTGATGTACCTGAAGAACACTAGACCAGACATTTGCTTTGCTGTGAACACATTGAGCCAGTTCCTGACGAATCCGAGGAGTGTTCACCTGGTTGCTGTAAAGCATGTTCTGAGGTACCTGAAGGGTACAGTGGATTATGGGATCAGGTATGAGGCGAATCAAAAGTTTAACCTGCAGGGTTATGTTGATTCAGATTGGGCTGGCAGTGCTGCAGATAGGAAGAGCACATCTGGGTGTTGCTTTAGTATGGGATCAAGTGTGATCTCTTGGTTTAGCAGGAAGCAGTCCTGCGTAGCACTGAGTACAGCTGAGGCAGAGTATGTTGCAGCCTGCTTAGCTAGTTGTGAGGCAGTATGGCTACATAAGCTACTGTCTGAGTTATTTGATCTCCCGTTGGAGGCTACTGGTATCTTCTGTGATAACCAGAGTTGTGTGAAGCTGTCCGAGAACCCAGTGTTTCATGACAGGTCGAAACACATAGAGATCACATATCACTATATCAGGTATATGGTGCAAAGAGGAGCTGTGAAGCTTCTGTATGTTGCGACGGACGAGCAGATTGCAGATGTGCTGACGAAGCCACTAGCCAGAGTGAAGTTCGAGTACTTCAGAGAGAGGCTTGGCATTCTTCATATCGAGGACACTTCGAGGAAGAAGTGATGGACACATTTGTTGAAGCCATTCCAAGCATGTTGGAAGGAGGATCCTTCACATGGCTGTGGATGTAAGCGCTGGATAATGGGCATCAGGATGATGTTCTGGTTTCTGCTGGATATGATCAGTTGGATCATTTTTATGTATGTATGTATGCATCATGTTGGATGCTGGATATGATCAGGTGGATCATTTATGTATGTATGTGCATCATGTATCTGTATATGTATCAGGTGGATACATTGTATGATCAGGTGGATCATGTATGGTGATATGTATCATGTATCAGGTAGATACTTGGTATGCATCAGGTGGATGCATTGATGATCAGGTGGATCATGTATGATGATATGTATCAGGTAGATACTTGGTATGCATCAGGTGGATGCATTGATGATCAGGATGATCATGGATGATGAGCTTCAGGATGTTGCTCCAGATGACATGTAGCAGGATGTTGCAGTGATGATCAAGATGATCATGGATGATGAGCTTCAGGATGTTGCTCCAGATGACATGCAGCAGGATGTTGTAGTGATGATGAGCTTCAGGATGTTGCTCCAGATGACATGCAGCAGGACGTTGCAGTGATGATGATCAGGATGATCATGAGTACATCAGGATGATGTATGGTGAGTATCAGGTTGATACTCTATGGCCGTGGATCAGGTTGTGCAGATGAGCATGTCTGGGAGATCCTATAGGTCGGAGTTGTGTACCCGTAACAGCCTGGGATGCTCTTTCAAGACATTGCTCTGGGAGGACATGTAATAGCACCCTGGGAGATCTCAAGTCGGAGTTGTGTACCCGTAACATCCTGAGATGCTCTTGCGAGGTTTTGTCCTATGGCATGTAATTTGGGCCCTAGGAGATTTCAGGTCGGAGTTGTGTACCCGTAACATCCTGAGATGCTCTTGCGAGGTTTTTCCATGACCACATGTAATTTGTGCCCTGGGAGATTTCAGGTCGGAGTTGTGTACCCGTAACATCCTGAGATGCTCTTGCTAGGTTTTGTGGTGGACCACATGTAATTTGTGCCCTGGGAGATTTCAGGTCGGAGTTGTGTACCCGTAACATCCTGAGATGCTCTTTCGAGGTTTTGTGGTGGGGTCACATGTAATAGCGCCCTGGGAGATCCTACAGGTCGGAGTTGTGTACCCGTAACATCCTGGGATGCTCTTTCAAGGTTTTGTGATGCATGTAATAAGTCCTGAGGATTCCACAGTATGGCCAGTGATGACGAAGACCTGCAGGTGGTGGGCCTACATCCAGTATGAAAAAGGACTGGCTCTGTAGAACTTCCTATGACGAGTAGAGTCAGAGATTGGTTGAGATAGTAGCAGCAGTGATGATGATGATGACGATGATCCAGAGAAGAAGACTTGTCTAGTAGATCTGTGTCGAGAAATACCTTCCTAGTTAAGAGGGAGTGTTGATGTATATGTAACTTCGGAATGTATTTCATTTGTATATTTTATATATATTTATTGTACCCTTATAAGAGATGTGTTATTCCTCTATAAGGAAGTGTCGTCATGTGGATTGACAAGTGTCGCAAGTGTGTGTACTTGCCGATGGGTTATTAGACCACCATTTGGGGTCGGCCCGGAATTATATATAATATAATGTGGATGTATCTAAGTAGACAAGTCGGCCCCAGTACGTCACTGGGAAAAAAAGGTGAGTATAAATAGAGATAGGAGATCTCTATTTTACTCACTCGGAAAAGTAGCTATCTCTCTCTCTGAAAAGTGGCGCACTAGTGAGGAGGAGGAGGATCATCTGCTAGGAGACTATCTCAGTGTTATTTGGTTGTATTTTTGTTGAGCCATTGCTCTCTCTATCTCTGAGGAAGCTGTGGGGTTTTTCACCTTAGGGTTTTCCCCACGGAAACTCTGTGTCTCTTGTCTCTATGCTTTTGATTCTTGTGATGCTTGTGATGCTTGTCATATTATGATTGTCATGCATTGATATACTGTAGATGTTATTCTCTCAGCAAAGATCCTATAGTATTGTGATTTAATACTAAAAATTTAACAGTTGAAGCAACTTGGATTTTGGCACCCAGCTTAGGTTTGCAATTTGGATTTTGACCTAAGCAATTTGGATTTTGGCCTCATTTCTGCTAGAGGCTAGAGGATAAATAATTTTGTGATAGCAATTGCATTCAAGTTCAAGATATATTTTGCATCTGATCTCCCCTAGAAATTGTGGAACTTCCTGTGAAGGTTTTTGACATTGTTGCAATTTTGTATATTCTCCCTAGGAAATTGTGGGACCCTAGAATAATTTCACACTTAAATTCCATATATAAATAAATGATGCCATAGTCTTCCACAAATTTGATAGTATGTATCGCATACTTAGTTTTCTGAACCACCACATTGACCAAAAGTTCGTGCCCTAATCTTATTAGTGTCCAATGAATCAAATCACTTTCAAACAGTGAAAATTGAGTAACGGTAGATTCTTCTATTCTTACATGTTTTTTGGTTTAGTGTTAAACATAAGATAAGGTGTTTTATTAGTGAAGTAGCAATGAATCCAGATATGACTTGGAGTTTTTTTCATGGGGCGTGTCAAGGCCCCATAGAGTAGTGCAAGATCGGGTTTTCTCTATATATCTCCGATAGCCATTTCATCTCACATATTCCCCTCCCTTGTATGTGTGCAAAATTTTATTGAAATTTTCATACTACGCTACAAGGACTTTAATGTCTGAAACTGCTCAAAGACCTCTAACGTTTTCTTGAGAAAAAATATCCAGGTATGCCTTGACTATTCAACAATTAAATTCAAGATATATCAGTGACTTTAGTTATGGATGGATGACTAAATAGGCCCATCAAATCTCTGTGAACTAGCTCTAATACTTCATATGACTTAGAAAATTTTGGGCAATGTAGAATGTGAGGAATGAGAAAGATCCAATTTGATAGCTCGATTGGCATTATGGAATTGTGAAGGGTTATAAAACTACGGAAATAAATAACCCTATAAATTTTGATTTCCATTTGAAATTGGTGCAAAATTATCTAAAACCATCTAATAGTTAACTTTGATATCAAATAAAGTTGGCCTACAGTTTTGTTGCCAGCGGTCTTGAGTTTTAGCTTGGCAATGGTAACCCACGCCAGTCGTCACCGTTGCCATGCTAAAACTCAAGACTGCTGGCAACACTCCTCGGATCGAGTCACATTGTAATTAGTACTAGTAAATGACTGTTCTTTAAGTTCACAATTCTGTCCTGCATAATGAATGATGTAATTAGATGTATTTTATGGTTTCCTGGAGGAAGAGGAGTTGTAGGGATCCAGGTCTTACTTAGCTCTTAGGTGTGGGGTATTATTTCATACTTAACATCCCTCTAGTTTGGGAAAAATTTCAACATTTGTTTCCACATGTGAAGAATTTTATTGGTTATTATGTGGACATGGATGGTTGCTTCATTTTCCAAAGTGGACAATCTTGATGGGTGCAAACCCCCTTTGAGGACCTTGCTTGTTGAACAAGTAATCTTGACGGAAGCCTTTAGAGGAGGCTAATGTGGGCATCTTTTGGTTTCTTTGAGCACTTGGTGGGTTGAAATTCCATGAGTAAGGTATGGAATCACTCCTAAGGTACTAGCTCGTAATTGATAATATCAATGGTTGGGATCAAAAGGACTACAAATCCATCCTTAATGTAAAGTCAAATAACCTTGTAGGTTGGAGCCCCCATAATGTTTTTTTTTCATGGTGCCACCATATGAGTTTTGAAAGTAAGATTAATTGGCCCCATCCCATTATGAAGTAGAACCATGTGAGATAGATCATATAACACTATTAGCATCATGATATTCCCCAATTGTGGTTACTATTTTTTTATTAAGCTCATGAACATTTATATGCAGTTTATTGTTTCTACTATCACTGTGTTTTTGTGATGAATGATTGAAGAATGTTATAAGTGTTCCTAAAGAATTATGAACATGGATATATACAATTCCTTATATTTATTATCACTTTGTTTTATGTCATGAATTCATTTGCATGACTTGAGTATATCTGAAGCTCACCTTGAGGTCCCATGAATGAACTTGAACACTTGTTGCATTCATTTTATTTTAAAGAGTAGTTATAGTTTGAAAGAACTCTATCCTTACCTTAGCTAGCATTCATTGAAAGGAAAGGCTTATTTTATTCATATGCATTTGCATGGTTTGAGTCAGTCATCACACCACGAGTTGCACTTCCATCACCCGACTGAGTAATACAACCATTAAAATTTAACTCGTTAACTCAACACACTTTAACCTCGCTTGAGGATAAAAAGAATTTGGTAGTTAGGTAGGACACCAGCGATAGGCATCCAAATAATTCCCCTTTGTCATTTTCATTTGAGACATAGTTGTTGTCCTCTAGGGTACTAAATTCCTCTAGTATTTATTGATACGGTCATTGACCAGTTTTTGGAGAGGGCCTCCCATCGTTTCGGGGGTAAGCCACGAGGATTGGTTCTGGACGGACTTTGTGGAATACCGCACTCCACTTAGCTCCTAAAGCATATCGATCCATTGTCTTCCTTGTATTTTTTGGCCACCATACTGGTGATACAAGGGTGATAAGGTAGAAGTGCCAGTATCCTTCTCTCATGTGCCATGAACGAGATAGCTTAGTAACTTTTCTTCTAGGGCTCTTTACCCCAGATCCCTTTCAGTAGAGGGATATCCTTCCATTATTGGTCTCTCATTTTGTATTGTTCGACTTGGATTTCATCACCTTGCGAAGAATACAACTTGTTGAGGTCTCCAGCTCTTAGTTAGGAGGTTTTGCTTGCTATTTCACCTTTTTAGAGGGTCTTTTTCTTTTTAGTGTTGCTTGTTGGCATTCTTGCCACTTTCGTTTCAGCTCTCTTACTGTGACACCGATCCCAGTATAGTTTTTTGAGCTTGTTTTTTTGGCCTGTGAGCCTTGTCTTTTCCTAGCTCCCCTTCTGCACGCTCGGTTGCTTTAGGGTTTTTGAGTTCTTACACGGTTAGTTACCAATTATCTGATGATGTGTGATGTCCTCTTCTCCTAGGTCTTCGAGATGGTTGAGTTAGATGGTCTTCTCAAGGGACTGAACACCCCTTGATGGAGCCACTAACGCTTGACCTTAGGAGTAGTCTAGAGGACCACGTGATCACATCATCCATGTGGAATTTTTCGTTTACTGTGATGATGGTATTTCAGGTTATATGGAACAATGGTACATTTGAGAGAGAGATGATTGGTTGTACCCCACCTTGGTTGATTGTCTTATGTTCCTTCCATTTTGTCGATAATATTTGTGTGGTACCTTTCCTTTTACCTTTTGGGTCTTTTACTCATCTTGGTATATCTTTTGATTTGCACCACCTTTTATGTTTTTGGTCTTGTGGGTACTACGATAGTTTGTCCACATGTGAGGTACACCCCCTTTGTCCAAGTTGTTATGAGTCTTTATACCCACTTCGTACCACCCTCTATACCTTAGTTAGGAAGGTTGCTTGCTATCATACCTTTTGGTGGTCCTATTTGAGTTACAAGAGGTAGTTACAAGGAGCTAATGCATATAAGAGGTAGTTACAAGGATTTATTGCATATATTTGACATTATTTGACCTTCCATCTCTTTGGCATGTCAAATAACAGGTAGTTACAAGGAGCTATTGCAATATATATTTGACCTTATTTGTACCTTCCCCACGATGGTTGATTTACTTTTGGTCCTTACAACCTGTTGTTTATTGGTCTTGTGGTAGCTTGTCCTTTCATTTTTTTGTTGTACCTTGCCTCTCAGCTTTTGGGTCTTTTACTAATCTTGAGATACCTTTTGATTTGTACCTTGCCTTTTACCTTTTGGGTCTTTTACTCATCTTGGTATATCTTTTGATTTGTACCACCTTTTATGTTTTTGGTCTTGTGGGTACTACGGTAGTTTGTCCACATTTGAGGTACACCCCCTTTGTCCAAGTTGTTATGAGTCTTTATACCCACTTCGTACCACCCTCCAAACCTTAGTTAGGAAGGTTGCTTTCTATCATACCTTTTGGTGGTCCTATTTGAGTTACAAGAGGTAGTTACAAGGAGCTATTGCATATATTTGACATTATTTGACCTTCCATCTCTTTGGCATGTCAAATAACAGGTAGTTACAAGGAGCTATTGCAATATAAATTTGACCTTATTTGTACATTCCCCACAATGGTTGATTTACTTTTGGTCCTTACACCCTGTTGTTTATTGGTCTTGTGGTAGATTGTCCTTTAATTTTGGTCCTTTCATTTTTTTGTGGTACCTTGCCTCTCACCTTTTGGGTCTTTTATTGATATTGAGTTATCTTTTGATTTGTACCGACTTTTATGTTTTTGGTCTTGTGGGTATAACTATGGACGTAGTTTGTCCATATTTGAGGTAGTACACCCCCTTAGTCCCAAGGGTTATGAGTCTAATTTATACCCACTCTTTTATTTTTTACTTGTACCTTACTGGTTGGTTTTTTTACCCTTTGGTTGGTCCTTGTACCTTACTGGAGGCTGTCAGTCTCTTTGGCCTCATTCTGCTGGCTTTCAGCTCATCTTTATTGTGATTGTACTAAGCCTTTTGACTGTCATTGACTTTCTTTGATTGACCATACTATATCCTAGTCATCTCTCTCTCTTTGGTTTGTACTAACCCTATAATAGGGTCACTTGGTTCCTAGAGTTGAATGGCCTCTAAGAGGCACAGTCATTTCTGAAAGTAACTCTTCTGAGTATATTACAGGAAACATCTACACCCAGGTAATCAAATATGTGTTGGTTATAAGACTTAAGTAATCAAATTGTTGGTAATCAAATATTGGTAAATAATTTGAATTAAGTAGTTAAGACTTGTCCTGTGTTGTTAATTTTTAACAAGAGAATATTTGACACATAAGTGTGTTGTTAATTTTTAAGAAGCGAGCCTGAAGCAAGCGAGCCTGAAACAAGCGATCCTGGTGCAAGCGAGCACGAGGAAAGTGAGTGTAGAAGGTCAAATCGGAATCCAGTGGGCCCATAACCCACAAGTAAACATGAAAATCCCTGCTTGGACCAAAGGAAAAAATCATATCTATACTATCAATGATAATATGAGTTGGTTGGATTATATGCAAGACTGGAAACCTAGGTGGGAGTTGAGACATGCTGAAGTGTTAGATGCTAACTTACAAGGATCTGATGCTTTTATTAGACTAGTGCCAGAACTCAGAAGAATGCCTATGGGATCCAGTATTATACCAGAGATGATTTACAACAACTCCCTGAGAAACGCAGCTTATGCAAGCAATTGGTTAACACACCTCTACCAATATCTTAACTTAATCTCGACGGAGGGATCTACACCTCACCCTGGGCTACAACTAGACCAACAATACTACTGTATTAACTGGATACATTCTTTGGAAGCATGGCCACATCAAGATGCTAGTCTTTGATTTCCAATTACTACACACACTTATGAAAAATATAAAAAATTATGGTGGAAATTCTTGAGAAAAGAAAATACAGATAGAACATATTATACCATGCTAAAGTTTGGACTTCAAATTCCACAAATCTATGAGGATCCTGCATTCTTTGTCCCTGATTGGATTAGAGACTGGTGGCGGTCATTCGACATCAACCTGATAGCATTAGAACCAGCTTCTATTTATAATCTAAAACAGCAAGTTGGAGAATCTCTCGAACAGGTCAAAGATATTTTGCAGAAAAAGCTTACTGAGGCTCAAATCCTTGGGTACTACATTAAAAACCAACAACAGTGGCTTGTCAAAACCCACATAGATGTCCACATGCATCAGAATAGATGCGTGGTCCCGAGGTCTGTTTATTCAAAGGCATGGGATACTGAATCCAATGTCTTTCAAGAATTATATGGTCCCCCATACTCCGATGAGTTGTAAATATCTCAAAAGTATTTGGCTATGAGTGGGGCCTATCCATTCAAATTGTCATAAAGATTGAAAAGAAAGTATTTGTAACTATGTCATGATATTATAAAGAAAGCCCTACTTTTCTCTATGTCAATATGATTGAAAATATATGTCATGAATTAAATACCCTAAGTCAATATTACAAGTAATTGTCCAAAGGTAGCATTAGTTGGGAGTATGACTGAAAGCTACTATTTTTCAAAACAGCTTACATGTTTACGGTTCCATTTTTGCTTTATTCAATTACTTTCAGTCATCTAAGAAGACCATGCTTGAATAAGATTATACAAGTTCCACAACATTATATAAAATATTGTTTTTGAATATTTTTGAACACTTATTAACCACCTAAAAGATATTACTTTTGAAAGTCATAAAAAAATTTAGACGTTTTCCATAATGGCTAGTGATTTTTATTTTATATTATTATTGTTGAATATAAATATCTTACTAAATGTGACTGGACTTTAATTACCGAGTTGATGAACCCAAACTGATGGGATGAGAGAGAGACTTTAGGGCCATGACGACAAGGTTCATAGTTGGATGGTTTGATGTGGGAGTCAAGACCCAAAGGATCAATAAAAGAAAGCTCATAATTGCGTGAATTTGGACTCATAAGAAAGATAAAGTGATCGTCTTCCTCATTGTTTGATGGAAAATCCACTCGAGTAGACGCGAGCCGGATATCCCTAGCTCAATGTGAGTCTAGAACAAATAGAACAGACTACAAATGGATTTCCTAGATCTACTTAAGGATCAAGTGCTAGATGTCTTACCTTTTACTTCGCAATCCTTTCTCCTCAATGTTGCTCCACGTCCAACGGTCGTCAGATCTCAGCTGCAAGACCTATTAAGACATAAAGAACAACACAAAATAAGTAAAGAGAATCTATACGATAAGAGATCTAAGTAAACAGTTCAGCAGGTAAACTACTCAATATCATCACACATTAACAATATTGGTGGAAAGCATTTGTATTACTGTAAATAGGGAAATACATAGTAGAGACATAGAACTACAACCAAGGCTTAACATTGCATCCCTTCTCCATCCAATCCATCTGCCATATCCTCCCAAGGAAGTATGAGTCTCCCAATAGATGAGTAGAGATATCTCAAGGATGATTTCACCAGCATGTAGACACTATAGACTTCCTCCCTTTGGAGAGGGGTAGAGCTTCACTTATATAGGACTAAGTGGATAGGGTATGGATAGGGTAGGTTGAGATATGGTAGGAGAGAGATAGGGGATCCTTCCAAGAGGTTAGGAACCGAAGGCCAGCTCCCCCAACAGATCAGGGATAGGGATCCAAGTCAGAAACCTTCGAGAATGAGCTCGAAGAAGCTATTTTTTCCATTAACTGACTTCGTCACACCCTGTAATGGATCAAGGTGCGACGTCGCAGGTTGCATGAGTGCAAACTGCGATGACCTCTCAAAACCTAGCATAAAATGAAATAAAGTCCTTCCCAGGTAAATGACTTAGCCAATTGAACTTCACGGATGTATACACTGAATCTAATGGTGGTAAGATTTTAGGTGTAACAGAATGCCCCCCAAAGCATGAAGCTGTTTAAAGACTGGACATGTGAAATGCTTTGACAGAAAGCATGGCAAAATGGACTTGTCAGATGAAGGACATTGTTGTTGTACAACTGACTCTGAACTGACAATCTCATATGATGTACAACATGGTTGCCGACCAATACAATGTAGATCCATGGTAGTTGATGAGTCCCCATTTTAGGTATCTGATAGTTTCTTTTCCCACCAGTAAAGCACAAGAAAGGTTGTAAAAATACACTCATTAGTGGGAAAATGATTTACCTTAAATATTTAATGAATTGTTTAAAAGATTATTTCTGTTATGTTTTGAAAAGCATTGCTATGAGCTAATTGCATGAAAAACGAGGTTGAATGAGCAGGTGTAGTTGTACTACAGGATAACACGTGAATCAAGTGAAGAACTGGAAGAACATCACCAAACTTAGCACCTTTTTCCTGATTTGTAGAGAACGAACTCCTGCTCAAAGAGAATCGGTAGTTAGACATTTTTGTTAGGTTAAGCATTAGGATTTTATAAATATGGACCTCTCGAGTAGTGACAGGCCCCTGCTTCTGTTTTGAAGAATTATTGTTTTACGTTTCATACTACCAAGACAGTTGGGTTACAGACCTGGTTTTGAACTATGCAATTTCTATTTTAAATAAATACTTTATGTTACCTACGATTCAGCATTTATAAGTTCCTTTCACTCCTGAGTATAGGTTGGAGAGGGCCCCTCCAACACATAAGTCAGGAGATCTTGCAGTACATTTATTTCTCATTATGTGTTGTGCATTGGTTGAATTTATATTGCAGATGAGAATATTCTAAATAGCATCTAAATAACACGATTTGATTTTTGTAGTGGTTGATCACTTCTAATTCCATAGTTCATTACAACGCATTCTGTAGTATGATAACGTTGTGTCTGTAGTCCTATAGCAACATTCTACCAAGGCATAATTAACACCCATTTCTCTATGTACTTGCATTTACTTCCGAAGCAGCGATCTAGATCTTCAGCCTATGTATTCATTTCATTATTATAACTGCTTATAGAGATTGATTTCTTTCAGTATTTATTGGTTACATGATGACATTCACTCCTTAATGATTTGATTAAAAATTGCACCACTAGATAATGGCATTCCGAATTTAACTTTAGCATTAGATTATGTTAGATTAGAATTTGGTTTTATGCATTCGATTTACAGTAAATACCCCTTAGATTAAAGATCAAGCTTTCATTACTTTAGAATAGATTTGTTATAATTCCAGCATTCAATTCCATAGTATAATTTTTATTGTTTTTAGCAAGTTAATTCTTAAAAATAGATTTACTGTTTCCTGCATTCAAATTCTTAGCCATAGATTTCCTGCTTTAAGTATTTGAATTTCTTAGCATAGGAATTTCTCCTCATTAGATTAAACCATCCTGTTTACAGTTCATTTAATCTTTTTTTTACAACTCCTTAAAAACATTGATACAAACACCCAGCTTCGACAAAGACTATCCTAAAGAGCACATATAGTGCCAGTACCTCTAAAGTTTGTACGTCCTCTGGTTTGATAATTAAAGTAGGCTCCTAATCTAGCTGCCCTCACTAGGCACCCATACTTAGAGCTCACCAGTAGTAATGACCGACTGAACACAATCATGGCTACTGGACACATGCGTAGATCCATGATGAGATGGTAACACAGCCACGACCAATACAAATGTGGATCCGTGTAATATGACTCAATACAAACTCCATCGCAACCTGGGTAACATGTGACTCCCCAGGGTCTTCAAGATGAACCCGCAATGATACGAATCTATCCATGTGATTACAAATGTCTTGACATCAAACATGGTAGAAACCACTTGATTACTGGTCACTGATGTATATCGTTAATAAGCGCGGGGGAAATCACCATTAATGTCAATGATCCCCAAGGTATCACAGTTCATATCATCGAGCTCAAATTAATGAGTTGAAGTCGAACGCAAGATGAAATATTTCAATCAAGATTCAATGATGTGAACTCATGTCAAAAGCGAGGTAACCTACCATTGAGGCATGCAGGGCCAAGGTACTTGGTTGGTTTCTAGATTCAATCCTTGGATGATGTGTTGAAGTCAATAAGGATGAATCCGTCGAAGGAGGGCCATGATGAATCCCCCATCATCGACACGAAATGCGACAAAATATGTGTAGAAAGGATCGGATGGTACAATCATATGTGAGACTGACTCGGAGTAGACCGACATAATTGAAGGTGTACTGACTGCAAATAGATGAATAGTGAAAAAATATTCTTGAACATGGGCATGGAATGACTTGGCAGTATTGGCATGACAAGTATGACACAAATTCCTAATGCAACTAATGATGGAAGCTTTCTTTGAATGACTCAAAGGAGTAACAAGACTCAGGAAGTAAGTGGAACTCGAGGACAAACAGATGATCCAAGTACTGTATGCAAATGCAAATGACCGCCACGTTCAAGAATGATTAGGTACTGTCGTTGATAAAGGTGTAATACAAAAGCTTTCATTTTTCCCCATCATGAACGATGAGTGCCTCATGTGTTTTCTACAAGCTTGATGAGGGTAACCAGATGCTCGGTATAGCTCATCTCATAGATGAGTCCAATCCCAAATTTTTTCCGAAACTGGGATAGGAGGGGTTCGTCCCATGGTGGGCCCTTCGAAGTAAGAATTTAACGAGTCCATAGAAGGTAAACTCGGTTGTCATTTCATGTTTAGAGAGTCTGAAAAGAACTAAAGAAGACTCCAACGGTCCTTTTTCGTAAAGTTAGCCTCATCGCCCGAAAAAGGGTAAAACAACGCGGGAGAGGACTCTTCCAGTCATGATTGGCTAGAGTATGCCTTTTTCGTAACTAGTGCCCCCTGGTCCGAAAAAGGGGTAAACTATCACCAGGAAGACGGCCATTCAAATTCTTTTACAAGCGTGAATGCAACAAATTCGCTTGGCAATCTTTTCGTATTTCAAGAGCTTGAAAAGAGCTTAAAGATAGACTCCGGGGGGGTTCCTTTTCTATAGGAGTTTAACGAGCCCAGAAAAGTGATAAATAGTAACTCGATAACGTATTCTCATAGTTTCAGGAGCACGAGAAAGAACAAAGAGTAAGCTCATTAATTGCAATCTAACGAATAAAAAGATAAACGACAAAAATTCACAAGGGGTGTTCACACCTGAGATGACCATTCCAATGTGAAAATGGCGTAGAAAGACACTTCACAACTCCTACATACTTGGAAATTAGATCAAATAGTCAACCGAACGTTCAAAAATAATAAAATCGATCCAAACTATAGAAAATGGCATAAAGGCATCAAATATTTGAAAAAGGAATATTCCATTTTGTTTATAAATAGAAATAAAGACCAAATATAGTCACCATTGTTTTATTTGCCAAATTTGGGAGTAGTGCCATTTGGAGCCAAATCTTCACTTGTCGATTTTGGGAGCTACGAGCAGCCATTTCACTTGCCATCAGGAGCAGGTAACCCTAAACTTCATCCAGCATGATTGTAATGGTTTACAGTTTTGAAATTCAGTCATTTTTGGGGGTTTTAGCTTGATTTGGGAAGGGCCATTGTGCCCTCAGCTCGTCGCAGTTTTCCCTTTCGGGAACTGCGACGAGACTGAGTCATCGCTAGGGTGTCACAACTGGACTGTGACAATGTCGCTCTATTTGTAAAAACAGGGTGCGACGACGGCAATGTCTATCCCCAAACTCAAGCTAAGCTCAAAAGAAGGACTTTCAGTGACTGAAGCAATTTCTAACATTGTTAAAAATCTCCTATTGACAGGTTCTAAGCATCCAAAATGGTTTTGGAATGGCAGGAAAGGGAGCATGAAATAGATGACATGCATGTTTCAAATGATCCATAATGCATAGAAGCATTGAGGAACTCTGGGCTCCTCAAGTTCTTTCACATCCAGGGGATGAGATCCCAAATTCCACTATTGAGTCATATGCTCCGATGCTGGGATGCGGCCCAGCAATACTTCGTGATCGATGAGCACAAGCTTACCATAGATGTCGAGGACATCTACTTTCTAACCGGATTGTCCCGAAGAGGGGACAATGTGCTAATTACTAGATCACGCGGGAGTGATCGGACCGTGGATGATATGATCCAACAGCATTGTAGTCCCAACACCCGTGCATCTAGTGGGAATATTCCCATCAAAGATGTATAGGGGCATCCATTACGTGCCATACTATTCACTATTACGAGGATGGAAGGGAGCCAAGCTCCTCACTTAGCCACCAGGGCACAAATGCTTTATGCGGAGGACTGTATGTCTCCGAATATCTTTAACTAGTTTAAGGGAATCCTCGCAAACATGCGAGCTCAGCTGACAAAGTGTCGGCGGGGAGAGCTCAAACGGTTTGGTTATGGATCGATAGTGATCTCGTTCTTACTGGAAAGGGTTCCCCTTTTGCATCCTCAAGTACCATAGGAGGATAGGGACCCTAGAGATCCTCACATGGCTAGGTGGACCAATGTGATGGCCTGACATGGTGGGGGTCCCATTATTGGATACCCTCCTCAATTCTTCACTTGGCTGGAGGGCCAGCTACTGATAGTGGAGGACTTCCCAACAGTGGTACGGAATTTAGAGATGATCCTGACTTGCCACTGCCAGAAGGAGCGGCATGGGGAGACCTCGGTAAGAACAGATGACCCTTGTACTTTTTAATTTTTGTGCATTTATGATTTTTTTGATATAGTGTTGACAGGTGAACATGTGTGTGCAGATGTGGGGCCTGTACAACCAGTGCGTGTTGATGTATTTGTAACTTCGGAATGTATTTCACATATGTATGTTTTATTCCTATAGAGATGTTATTATTCCTCTATATGGAAGTGTTTGTATTCCTATAGAGATGTTATTATTCCTCTATACATAAGTGTCGTCATTTATATTGTAAGTGTCATAACTTATACTTGATGGGTTATTAGACCACCTTGTTGGGGTCGGCCCTGTATAAGTCATGAGGGTTAAAGGGTTATTAGACCACCCTATTGGGGTTCGGCCCTGTCAGCATTATGTTATGTGGTTAAGTTAAGGCCAACCCAGTAAAGGTTATTAGGAAAGTCAAGTCAAGTATAAATAGAGTGCGGGAGGCACTCTATTTGATCATTCACTTCTCACTCACACACTCATTGGAGAGTGGCGCACTAGTGGAGGAGTAGAAGCTGCTGCTAGGAGGACTGTATCTTGTACCTGGGTTGTATCATTTCTCTATCTATCTCTGAGGAAGTTGCGGGGTTTTCAGCTTCTTGGTTTTCCCCGTTGAAACTCTGTGTCTCTTGTGTGCTTGCATTATTGTGTCCATGATTGATATGCTGAAGATATTCTATACATGTTATTATCTCAATTAATATCCTAGATCAGATTGAAATTCTAAAAAACTAACATGGTATCAGAGCTAACCAAAAAGAAGGCATGGAATGGCATTTATGACACTTGTTGCACTTGCGAAGCTAGGGCTTGATATAGAAAAAACCAGTCATCGTAGAACTTTCGCTATAAATTCATTTTGGAAAAGTTTCAGGATTTGAAAATCTTACAGGTCGAATATAAGATCCCCATGTACCTTGTATCCAAAGCACAGAATCTAATTCATTGTACTTTTTGTTTTCTGGTCCATACAATCTAGGGTTTCTGCCTCTTCCAGATCTCAGTCATAAACAGGTGACCTAGGAAAAAAAGTCACAACTTGGGATAGGAAGCTCCAAATGAAATTTCATAAAACTTGACAGGTAGGGAACGGACTGTACTTTCACAGGTCCAATTTTCAGAGGCTGAAATTGAACTAGTGACACGTGGCACTCCGTACAAGTTCGCTATCATGTTTTATCACATAAACAGGTCACGTTGCGACACTTGGCATAACTCTCTCTCAGAGAATCCATTTGAGGTCAAATCTCTGGGGTTGCAAAGATAACAGGTCAGGATACCACAGGATGAATTTTCAGACCCTGTAGATCTGAAATTTTGGAGTTACAACAGAAACAATCAGGTGCATAATTCTATCAAAACATAATTAGATTTTGAGCACCTTCATTCATGGCTCTCAGAATTTAGGGTTTCTAAGAATGTTGGAATTTTTGGAATCGGAGACCACAGATGGATGCTCCTCATCAAAATCAAAATTTAGAGACCAAGATCAAATTTTTTGGTTGGGCAGAAGGTCGGGCTTGATCAAACCCTAGTCCGGGACTTTGATCGGAAAGGTGAAAAATTAGGGCTTCTGCAAAAATGGGAATTTTTGAAATCTGTGGCCATAGCTGGAAGCTCCTTGGAAAAATAAAAGTTTAGAGCTTTGGATCAAACTATTTGGTTGGGTGAAGCTCCGGGAAACTCAAACCCTAATTCAGGGTCCTCCATAGTGAATCCAGAAGATTGAAAAACAAATTTGAGGGGTGAAACTTTGCAGTTTTCAAATTCTGAGTATACCAGATTGATCATTTCATCAAGGCGCATCTTTCTATCCTTTCAAAAGTTTGAAATTTAAAGTTTGAATTTTTAGGGTTTCCTTGACAAACCCTAATCCAGCTCTAGATCCAGTTTCTGCAAATCAAGTGGATTGGGTTAATCCTAGAAGAGAATGGATTGGTCACCTGCATAAGTGAAGAAGTTCCTGTTTCAGAGGGAGATGAGGGTAAGACCTTACATAAGAATATTACAAGCAATCTCGACAGGTATGACTTATCCAGGTATGTTTCGAGATCTGTTCATGATTAAGTTTATGGTATGTTTGTCTTCATTAAGGTTAGTACAATCTTGATTAACTTTAGACTTGTCGTATCACCTTAATAAAATTATGAATGCAGATATTCATTGATTAGGGTTTTGACACTAATGATTGTACTAATGCATTGTGGTGTTGTATGAGGTTGATGTTGTCCGCTAACATGAAAGGTACATCAAGAAAGACAAATCATGTTCTAGTTCAAGAACATATGACCATCGTGACATGAAGACAAAGATTCATCCATTGTCATCGATCACATAGAAGATCTACTTACGAGGTATGTATAATTTGGTTCCACAATGGTTAACTTATGAGATATGCAGGTCACCAGCACAAGTCATTGAAGAGAACAAGAAGACATTGCTAGACATAACTAGCAAATATGATAACCAGGTGTGTTTTTCCTATATCAAGTTAGAATCCTACCTTGTGTTAGGATCTTATACTGTTGTATGGTTGATAATGATTATTCATGAAGTTAGAAATGTAAGTAATCAAGGGTTTATGCATATTATGTCTCTTACCTTGATTGATGATATGACTAACCATAAAAGTCCTTTGGTCAAATAAGAATATGCATGAGTAAAAGAAGTATTCCCTGAAACCTTGAATACTAATGTTTATTATCTGTGTTTGAAATTATCATGGCTATACATGTTTAAGATTATTGTGTTTTGATAGTATTGAGATTATACTAATGAATGTATGTATGATACCTCGAGGATAACACAATGATGATACTAGTAAATATGCATAAGTGATCGAGGATGGATATAAGTTCAACGACAGGTAATCCAAGAAGCAAAGATTAAGAGGGATCACACTCCAGTAGTTCCTGCAAGGAAGCAAATATTGAGAGGGAGTCCACCCTACAAACCAAACAAAGATAAGTATTTGAATTGTCATTTCTTGCATATTTGTTTGTTTAAATAATATTGTCCAATGATGTATATGCTTATGTTTCTAGACTTAGGGTGTGTATTATGCATATTAGAATAATTGCATTAATGAACAGTATAATACTAATATGCATGTGATGGGTAAGTGGCCTATGGCCCTGTACAACATTCCATTGCTACTTATCTAGAATGAAACCTATTTGCTGACATGTTGGGAGTTGTGCACACTCTTAACAATGTTATGGTAGAGATTGGAAGGCATCTAGAAAGTTACGGGATATGGATAAATGTTGTATTGAAGCATTGGCTAAGATAATTGCATGACTCTATGACATATTTATTTATGTGTAAGAATTTGTTCTGAAAACTATGAGATGTTTTCTAATCATGCAATTTAACTTGTTTTGTAAATTCGGAATGTATTTCATATATGTATGTTGTATTCCTATAGAGATGTTATTATTCCTCTATACGGAAGTGTCATCATTTATATTGTAAGTGTCGTAACTTATACTTGATGGGTTATTAGACCACCTTGTTGGGGTTGGCCCTGTATAAATCATGTGGGTTAAAGGGTTATTAGACCACCCTATTGGGGGTCGGCCCTGTCAGCATTATGTTATGTGGTTAAGTTAAGGCCGACCTAGTAAAGGTTATTAGGCAAGTCAAGTCAAGTATAAATAGAGCGCGGGAGGCACTCTATTTGATCATTCACTTCTCACTCACACACTCATTGGAGAGTGGCGCACTAGTGGAGGAGGAGAAGCTGCTTCTAGGAGGACTATCTCATGTAATTGGGTTGTATCATTGCTCTATCTATCTCTAAGGAATTTGCAGGGTTTTTCACCTTCTTGGTTTTCCCCGGTGAAACTCTGTGTCTCTTGTGTGCTTGCATTATTGTGTCCATGATTGATATGTTGTAGATATGTTGTACATGTTATTCTCTCAGTTAAGATCCTAGATCAGATTGAAATTCTTGAAAAACTAACAGTGGGGACCTCTCTTCTGGATAGGAGAGAGAGAGGAGAGGGAGCAGTTGTGGGTCCAGCTGTGCACGCTGCCATAGCGAAGATGGATAGAGTCTATGCCAACCTGAGTGGGTTAACGCTAGACGTTCCTAAGATGACGGTAGATATGGTGCCGCGGCCCATGCAGGTACACACGGTTGGAGTGACTGTGCGTTGATCCTCAGGGTTGCGAGAGCAATAGACTGTTTCCAAACTCAACAAGCTCGAACTGTTATACCACCTAGGGTTGTACGGGCCAGGCGATAGGCCACATGTTGTTACTATGTGTGTATTAAGAGCTTAGAGGCCTCATATTTTTGTACTACTGAAAGCTACGAGACTTCAAATTTTGTAGAGACTTACTGAAAGTCGTGGTGCTTCAGAATTTTGTACCAGCACTACCTTTTGAGATTATATATATAGACATTCCGGCGATTTATACATTATGTGTTTCAAATGAGTGAATGATGTGGTCTTGCTTATGTGTTTGCTTATGAAATGAATTATTTACATGTTATATCTACTCTTAACAGTTCATGAAATATGCTTATGTGTGTGCAATGTACCAATCTAAGATGAAGTTGGCCACAGAGTCGGAAACTATGTTAACGTCTCGTGGAATGTGCAGGTACTGAATGGACTCAAAGGACCTTTCCAGAAGACGGACTCATCGATATAAACGGAGTAAAAAGGGATCGTGGATGGCGTAAACTCGGTTAAGATGAGAGACCACTAGTTGAGAGTCCAAATGGATGACAACGTGGTCCATACCCAAATAAATAACGTCAGTTAGGGTTCCAATGACTGCTTGATATTCTGCAGCATTGTTAGTCGCGAAACCTAGACACATTCCTCCTGAGCTAATGAGCTCGCTAGTAGGTGAATAGAGTACCCAAGATGCTGAAGCAAGGTTACTAGTATGCCGGCTGGCACCGTCCGCGAATCCGTAGCACGTTTCCATCTGCACATGCAAACAAAAAATGGTATAAGAAATGAAACAAGACCTAAAACACGCAAGAAATCAAAGCATCACATCACACATAAAAACACACACGCCATGTACAGTATATACAAAAGTACTTATGCGTGAAAAAATCAAGCATAGTACCTCTTCAGATAAAGCCCATTGCAGGGTTCACCCAAAGATATCCCATCATAATCTTCAAGCTCGTAAGCTCCCTTCTCTAGGACGCGTTTCACTATGTAAGGTCCATGCCACATGAACTCAAACTTGCCTGCCCCCAGCTTATCATGTTTTTTATCGTAAGTGAGGACCAAATCCCCTTCGCTAAAAATGTGAGGTTCTACCGACTTGTCGTACTTCACTTTGATGCATTTCTTATGGGCCTCATTGGCAAGAGCGGCATCTCGGAGAGTCTCATCGAGCTTAGCTAGGTAGAGGAAGCGTTCTTCCTTGGAAGTAGTGTTTGGGAGAAGTTCGATGGCGAGCTTGAGAAACGGAATCTTGCACTCTATAGGAAGGACCGCCTCCAATCCATACACTAGTTGGAAAGGAGTGAATCCAGTGGTAGTTTTAACGAAATTCCTATAAGCCCAAAGTGCGGAGAAGAGCATGTTGTGCCAATTGACTTTGTGCATACCTACCATTTGTTGGACCATATTTTTCAAGACCTTGTTAATGGCCTCGACCTGTCCATTCAACTGTGGGTAGTACAATGTTGAGTTTTCATGGAGAAAACCCAATCTATCGCTCAACTCGTTGACCATATGGTTCATGAAGTGGGAACCATGGTCGGTAACTATTGCTTGAGGAACTCCAAACCGCGCTATTACATGGTTGAACATGAAGAGTGCGGGGGTCTTTTCGTCGTTCATGTATGTAGGCATTGCCTCGGCCCACTTTGTAAAGTAGTCCACAGCTACATTGACGTAACTATGCCCCCGGCCGAAGTAGGCTTACAGTGCATGAAATCAATGCCCCATTTAGCAAAGGGGCCAACGGAAATAACCGGATGTAACGGGGCAGGGTGGGTACGCTTCTTAGTATGAAAATGCTGACATGGAGGACATTTTTTTACGGCGTGGAAGGAGGCAAAAACTTCAGACCAATAACTAGTAAATATCGAAGTGGAAATGCAAGAGGAGGGAGACGATATGGATTTGGGAAACCTGAATTTGCAAAGCTTGGAGGAGGCATGTAAGCAAAAAGATCCACTATATATCCCCCAAAAAATAAATGGAGTTATTGAAGGAAGCGCTCATCAAATCCCACATGGGGGCTCAACTGGGAATCCATTCCAAGAAGAGAAAGGAGATTGTGCAAGGGTGCAAAAGCAACAAACAAAGAATTGATAAATTGGGGGACAAACTCATTGATTCAGGTCAATATGCTCAACTTAACGGTTTCTTCTCCATCTCTCCCCCACCTTCCTCATGAATTCAATCTCTTGGAACATACGAGGTGCCAATGTGTCTCAGAAAAAATGAATCGTGAAGATTAAAATTATGCAAGATATGCCTGTGATACTAATGCTACATGAAACAAAATGTTCTACATCAACAATTGAAGAAACAACAAAAAATTTATAGCGGGACAGTCAATGTGAGGCATCTGATGCACAAGGAAATGTTGGTGCCATTTCCATCATATGGAACCCAAATGAGGTAATACTCTAAAAAAAAATTGTGGTCCCATTTACTTTATCGACCCATTTCCGAGTTGTAGGGACGAAGGTGATAGGGGTGATCACCAATGTATATGTTCCAACTTTCCCATCCATAAATAATGGAATTTTTAACCTTATAATATGGATCAAGCAATATATTATTGATTGAAATTGGCTCATGTGTGGTGTGACTTTAATCTGATAACCTCGGTCCTTGAAAAGAAGGATGGTATTAGGAAACTAGACAACGAGAGCATTTATTTTGGGGAGGTCATTGAACAACTGAATCTTATTGACATGGAGTGCAACAATGAGATTTTCGTGTGGAATAAGAAGTGAGGGGGACCTAGTACAAAAATGGATAATTAATGACTAAAAAAACAACTAAAATTTGTATATAAACGGCTATTGTTTAGGCGTCAACTAATGGCATTAAATCAGCAGTCTCTTTTCACCCGACTAACTTAGTCATATCTCACTCAATCAATAATTGGTTGACTTGATTCATCATATGCTAATATATTTACTCATTTATTTGGTTATTAATTGTCACCATTTTGTAGTACATTTACTCATTTATTTGGCTATTAACTGTCACTATTTTATAGTACATATACTAGTTTAATTACTCATTCATTGTTGTTATCTTGTATCATATTTACTAGTTTATTTAGTCATTATTTTTTATCATTTTTATTTGTATATTTAGTCATGTTATAAAGCACTATGCAAGTAGTATAATCCTAGTCGCTTATAAAGTGACTAAAATATTATCAGTATATGCAATTATTATTGTTATATATTAATGTATTATTATTGTTATCTCTGGTTTGGTAGTTTCATATTCATTATATTTATTACTAATTTGGTAGTTTTTATATCCATTTTATTATCTTTCATCATTATTATTCAATATAAATTAATATGATGTGAATAATTTTTAAAAATGTCAAACAATATTGATGCTAGTCTATTAATATCAATGAAACAAATTAAAATTACATAGCATTTAAACCAATAAATATACATAGAATTTGAACAAATATTGTATAGTTTGAACTTAGAACATTATAAAATCTCTAATCCATAGTACAACTATTTCAAAATTTCAATATTCTTCCTAATAGTTAGAAAACACTTAAACAAAAATAGTGGTTAGATACTACGCATTCAAACAAACATCTTACACTTGAGAAAACACAATAGGAAGGATGTCTTTATTATCATTATAACATATTATTACATTCTATGTCTTTAGCCGACATAACAATTCAATTGAGAAGAATGATGTACATCTTCTTTTCTTTCATCTCAATGTTTTGAAGCCCTGCAAAGCCAACAAGCATATGCAAGTTGTTGATACAAGCTTGGAGAATAACAATGGGTGAACATTGGCCATTAAAATCCATCAATTTTTGTCTTCCATGAAAGAACAATGGGATTGTTCTCCCAATCTATATAGCCAAAGTAGTATATGGGTAGTTATCAATGGAGTCACAACCAAGAATAACTTTGTACTCTCTTGTAATACATAATTTATTATATACTTTCCCATATGAACTTCTTGTGTACTCAAATAACACTATAGAATGGCTAAAAGTAGTCAGCTTCACAAATCCAAACTCTTGATCTTTGAATATGCTCCAAGTGGTTTGTAGAAAAGTATAACTTGGAAAGAGCCATAAATACCACACTACTGCATACAACAAAAAGATCCATAAATACCACCCCTACTACGTCTCCAAAATAGTTGAGCCCTGAAAACTCCATCTAATGTTATTTTTAGTATAAAACCAAAACCAATATTGCAACATAAAATAGATTCAATCCCCAATCAAATTTGGTTGTAAAATATACTTGAGCCTTTGTTAGAACTTGTGGATGAAGTAATTAGGGGAGCAAGAGAGTCATGCAGAAGGCATTTCCAATGAAATAGTGTCACGAACCCAAAATTTCGTAAAAATTTAAAACTTTTCTAAGTGCCTAAAATGCCACTAAAATATATGCGGAACCATAAAGTGTGGGTTTACTTTCTTTAAATATTGCTTTGCAAATAATTATAACTCTTCGAATACATAACTCTTCTAAATTCAACACATGGTTTTCTTCTTTTGAACCAACTAACTCTTCATATGTGTGCACCAGATACAACCTTAAAAACCATAGACCAATAAACCGCAGACAACTATATTTAAGCCCCATATTTCTTTTAATCAATTCATTCAGTTATTCGTCAAAATAATAAAATGCACTTCAAGATGTTAATTCATTTTCAATAAGCATGTACATCTTTTATCAGTCCAGTATACAGCATATAAACAACTAACTTTCTAACTGAATCGTATACTTCAAAGTAATCATAAACAATTTAAGAAAGAGGCAAGTACTCATTCATAAAGACACATTGAGAAACACCATAGGAAACATAGGAGACAAAATATAACGTGGTTCACCCGTACACGGGCTAGTCCACAAAGGTGTGTACATTCTTTATTATTTAGGCAAAAAGTGATAGTATTACAACAGCAACTTAGTTGCTGCAACAAGATTTCATTTTCCTTCTGACAAACCTCTACCACATAGAGCTTTTTTTATAAATGAATCAGATAAATATAAAAGAGTGTACATGGAAATATTCACTTCTAACCAAACTTGACAACTCTCAAAGGTCTTATACAAATAATCGTATGTGTCAACCAAGAGCCCTACTAAAAGAAATCATATATAATATTCAATATTTTATTAAGATAGAACATATATGAATTTAGTATTTTAACTAAAAAACATCTCCCCATACTTTTACACATACATTATCTCCAATGTTTAATCAAAGGGCGTCTCTCTATATTTTAATCTTTCATTAAAAATATAAATATATACCTTTGATTATTTATTTTAAAAGACATCTTACCATAAGAATATATATAAACAAATATTTAGAATTCTTGTACGAACTTTATGGAACATCAATACCTATAATTATAAGATAACATCTATACAAATGTTTTATTAACATAAATATATTAATGTGAAGCTTTCATAGCTTTTACACATATGTATTATCAACATATATAAATATAATATAACCACTATATATATGTTTTATTAACATACATATATTAATGTGTAAATATTTCATAACCTTTACATCTATGTAATATCAACATATATAAATAGGTTTATACTTCTTGTATGATCATTATAAAACGTCATCATTTATAAATATATTTATAATGTTTGCATAATCCTTTGTCCTTCATTTTACCATATCTTATCAACATATTTATGATAAAACTAAGTGGATTAACTCTGACATTTACACAATGTTCCTAACTCGATAATAGATTTTAGCTACTCCTTCCTTGTTAACATACATTAACGGTGATGTAAAGTAAGCATACTCTAGGATCTATGTTACACTTAAAATTATAATAAAGGTAAAGTATAATTATTAATTAGAAGTTTGAAATCAATCTCTTAACGGTAGCAAGGATCCGTAATTATTTTAGCACCACTAAAAGTTGAAAGCCGAGAATAGAGATAAAAAAGGATCAGAGTGAACTATTCGGTCGGCTCGATAGAGGCGTTTCTATCTCGAGCACTTACAGTATACCGAAAGTATAAAACTGAAAGAGTTTGCACACAATACAACCAGCTAACAAACTAAAAAGAAAATGAAAAGCGGATCCGTTTAAAAGACAAACCGTCTGTCCGAATAACACTAGTCAAGACAAAGAATTGTACCCGACCCCTATATGACAGAGATCTAAGCAGTACAAAGAATAACCGTGTAAATTATGGACATTCTCTAAGTTCGCAGCCAAACAATATCCAGCATTTGTGAAACCGTCTCTTGCGAGAGGTGTATCTCCATCGCATAAATTTAAAAAGGAGAGATCAAAAGATCTTCTACCATCGCGGGGGTTTTGATAATATAACTTATCGCAAGTAATAAGCAGAGATTAAGACTTCAACGTTTCATCATCTCAACTAAGACAGATAACATAACTTTTTAGCAGGTAACTAAACCAGATCTGATAACCTTACATTTTGCCAGTGTAAAGCAGAGATATATTTTAAGCAAATCATAATATCGACAAGAAGAAGGTTACCATTTTTAAGAAGACGATCTGCTAACATTCAGTTGTAAGGATCCAGGTCATATGCCAGGATTCACTCGCCCGATGTCATTTTCTGTTACTATTGCCATGAGCGGATCAATCCTCTTGTGTCCCCTTACTGTGCCTCTCTTCTTCCCATCTTATCAACTCTAAGGACGGGGCGTCTGAGTGTACTCGTAAATTCCCACTGTCATCGAAATCCCTCCATTGAAAGGAAACACTGTTCTGAAACAAAACAAGGAAGAGACTCCCTGAAGCTCTAAACAGCCTTATTGCACTACACCGCAAGTATCCCTCCTCCTTCAAGGTCGCAGGGATCATTCTGCCTCTCGTGAGTTGCAGAGGTCAAGAAGATCAACCTTCATCCAATCGGGGCCATGGAGATCCTCGTATACCCCCTCCTTCTTCCTGTCGTTGGTCTACCTACTAAGAAATTCCAGGCTTCGTGTTCTCCATAACCGCGTCTCTCCCCCCTCTCTAATATGTAAACCCTTGTGCTTTTTAAACTCTCGCGCTCAGAAGTTCGTGGCCTTCAAGGAGGTAGAGAGTGGGATGCTAACCGAACGTTCCCTAAAAAGGAACACATGGCAAACCAAAATAAAAAGAAAAGAAGTGCTCTGGTAGGTAGAGTTTCCAAGACCTCCACTACATCACGATCTCTAACCTACTTTCAAAAAGAGACAAGTGGTAGTTTCACCATCGGCGTCACAATAAATGGTGTTTGATATTTATTTTGGGGTGCTCCATCATGGAGACCAAATCGCATCAAATTCTCCTCACATTCCTCCGTGTGGTCTTAAATTAAGACTAGCTGTCTTCTCCACTAAGATAGAAGGATAGTTGTTATTAAAGGCTGCTCTTTTCGACAAGGATATCCCAAAAAATTATACATCATTATTTGTATGATTTTGTTTTTAGAGCTAAATATCTTTGTTATGTAACACGGTTATCAGCTTTAGTGGTGATTACTTAAAATAAGAGTTTTCCCTAACAAAATAGGTTTGACCATAATGTAGTATACCATTTAAGAATCCCTTCGTTCAAGATTCCCCTCTTTTTCCCTTTTATTTGAATATATATATATATATATATAGATTCAATTTGTCTTGACATGTATTATAAAATACATTATAATATTTTATATATTTTAGAATGTACATTTTCTTAATGCATAGTAAAATTGGTAAAAGAGAGACCATTTTGGTCTTATACAATATCTCTTTTATTTTAATAACCTTCACGTTTACATAAGGTTAACACTACTAAAGGTAACATACTTTGTAACCTCTTTTAATAGTATCTATATAGGTATTTTCCATAGTTATAATGCATTCTAAAGCTAACACATTATAATGCATTGTATTTTATTATAGTTAATAATATTTCACAATTATAAATATGTAATGTATAATGTCTTATGTTTATCAAATAAAATCGAAACATCATCCTAATGTTTTACCATTCTCTACAAGGGTCTATATATATATATATATATATATATATATATATATATATTATTTCCCTTGTAATGTCATTACTATGAATTGAAGTATATAAGTATCAAACATTATTATAACTAATAATATTTATCCACATAGCTTAGCTTATGCTAAAATAGTAGATTGTGGTTCTAAGGAAGAAAACTCTTGACGTCCCCTGTCGGGACTAGGATTTTAAGGACATCCGTAGGATTTAGTAGCTTTTAACACTCATTAACCTTGTGTTAAACATCAAGTCATATGAGGCTTTTACTAACTCGCGACGGTTAGGGGTATGCAAATGTTCCCCAAGGGTAGATGAAAGCAGTCTTGTGTTGATCGGTCGGGAGGATCTCAATTTGGTTGTATCTGGAAAAGCCATCCATGAATGAAAAAATGACACTTCCAGCACAATTGTCGATGATCTGGTCGATGAAGGGAGTCGGGTAGTTGTCCTTGGGACAAGCTTTGTTGAGGTCCCGATAATCGACGCAGACACGGATGGTTCCCTGGTTTTTGTTCACAAGGACAACATTTGAGACCCATTCTGTCAATGGGACAAGGTAAATGAAACCAGCCTTCAAATGTTTCTCAATTTCTGCCTTGATTGTCGTAGTCTTCCGGGGGTGTACCGGTCGTAACTTTTGGCGGATAGGTTTGATGTTGGGATAGGTTTTGATCTCATGCAAAACAATGTAGGGGTCTATCCCAGGAATCTCCTCGTAGGTCCAAGCAAATACGTCTCGAAATCGCTTAAACAAGGCCGTAGCGATAATGACTTCTTTAAGGGAACACTTCTGGCCTAACTGAATGTGTTCCACTACACCAGGTTTAACCGAGATGTCGATCAAAGTGGTAGGCTCAATGTTGTCTAAGTTGCCTTTAGAATTCGTTTGACATGCGAGTATCAAAGACTAAGAGCCAAAAAGGACATCCGATGTAGAGATGGTGCGAATTTTGTTCTCTACAGTAGCCAAAATGGGAAGGGAAGATAAACGATGATGGAGGTCTTCCCATGGAGGATCATCTGCACTCATGATTTCCATGATGGACTCATCAAAATGAAAATTCTGTAGGAAGGGATCGGATGATTTCCGCTGCAAAGAACCAGAGGTGGAGATCACGGCTAAGTGATCCTCCGGGGTTGACTGGATAGCCTCGTACATAAGTTCGACAGGTGACAAAGGCATAATGTCTCCAATCAGGTGTGTGGTGGATTCATCAGGTACAAGCCATGAATCAGTGGAGTTGGGAATGGATGAAATCTGCGAGGAGATCATGTTCACCGTGGAAACATGGTTTGGGGGATCCGAAGTAGGAAAGACTCCCATAAGGGATGAATCCTTAAGGAGGCCAACCCCCACACTCTCATACTTTTGCGAAGACTGTCCAATTGAAATAACATTATCGCCCGGGTGAGAAGTGGTGTCAGGTGAGTAGAAATCCAGTTGGTCGGCCGTGACAATTCGACCTTAGTGGGGGAATTGCACTATGCGGAAGACTGATGTGGAAACCGCGGTCATCGCATAAAACTAATTATGACCAAGCAGAATGTTATAATCTAACGGGGCAACGACTACTTCCACATTAATGGTTGTGGTATTGACCCCCAACTTGACTGATAAAGCTTGTAACAGCCCATGAGGTTGAAAGCCATGTCCATCAAAGGCTCTCAAAGTGGTAGGAGAACAATTCAACTCGAGAGAACCTATGTCTCTCCAACATGAGATTGATATGACTAAAGTGGAGGCGCCCTCGTCCAAAATTGAACGATGGATTGTCTTCCCAGCGATTTTTTTTGCAACTTGAAATTCCAACTGATGGGAGAGCCTCAGTTTGAATTATTCCAACCGAAACATGATGGTATTCGATGAATCCAGGTCAACTGCACCGATGGCAGCGAGGAGAGTATTACGCTAATTTGGACAGTTTTGCAAGACTTCGAACGTCGACATAGCACAAGGAGCTTGCACTAGGTCCTCTACAATGTTGTAGTTCTGAGCATCCTGCGCATTGGGATTAAAAACCAATTTTCTAATCGTGCTCTTGGGTGGACACAACACTGACTCGAGGGAAGGCTTCTCAATGATGAGAGGCATAGCCGATACGGTGACATCGAGCATCGAAGTGGAAGCTTTTTCAGTATTACTTCCAACAGGTTCTTTGGCTGGAACAGAGTCATACGAACAAGAACGGGTGTTCAACTTGATAGTCTCATTACGTACCATGAGAACATGTACGGTGGTAGAAGCTTCTCCTTGGGAAGAAGAAGTGTAAGCGATCGACTGCTGATTTTGAGCAGGGAAAGGATCATTGATAATTGCGGGTGTGGGTTTTCCCTTAAGAAACTTTTGAACTTTGTCTCTATGGGGGCACTCCTTGGAAAAATGATCATCACCACACAGTAGACAAGGAAACTTTAACTTCCTTTTCTGTTTGGTATCATCAGGGGTGCTCCTTTGTTCCTGCTAGGTGGAATATTTCTTAGGTTTCCCCTTGTTTTTCTTCTTACCACCAGACTTCTGAGGTGAAGCTAATGAAACAGAATTCACCTCTTTAGTGACAACAGGGGTGGATGATTTGGTGGTGTTGAGACTAGCCTGTGTTGGTGATAGGGACGAACCCTGGGGGCTCGAAGAACCAACAGTTTGATGAGGAGGATGGGTGTGAAGGGATCCAATGATGCCATCGGATTGGGGTTCCTTGGGTGGTTTCGTGGGGTCGTTAGCGTCGTGGGGTGCGTCGGGAAGAATATCAAACAATGTGTCGAATTGAGTATAAAATAAGTCTAGCACATGGGCGCGAGTGATGGCTTGTTCTTCAGTGATAGCACCTCCCATGGCAACATCTCGTGCTATGGTAGGGATGAGGGACTTCGTGCTATGCTAGGAGTTGATCTAGAATTGGAGCTTTAATGAGACGACATCTCCTTCGCCACTCATGTATATGATCTAAAATGTGAGTGGCGGTATTCTAACGGAGCGAGGTTAAAAGCTCGATACCAGTTTCATACCGTATAGGCAGCTGGAAATGAGTCAAAAAATTTATGGCAAGAGAACCAAAATCAGGAAAAGAGTGGGTTGGTAATTCGATATACCACTTGGAAGTCGAACCGGTGAGATTCCTTTGAAACAATATAAGATGGATTGAATCGTCTATCAGGGAGTTAGATGAACACCATAAATGGTATTGCATCATGTGATTTTTAGGATCCTCACCCGGCTTGCCATCAAATTTTGGGATATCAAATGGAGGTTTCACCGAAATAGGTGGCTAATTAGTTCTGTGGTAAATGGGGTCATTGGTTAAATGAAACAGGTCAGGTAGGTCCAAAGTAGCCAAAAAGGGTAGCTGTGGATTATGTTGCGAGTACTGATAGTATGGGTACAGCGTATAAGGACCTTGCATTGATTAACCATAAGGTGTACCAGGAGGAAACTGGCCATAGGGGTATGTGCCGCTCGGACCAAATAGAGGTCCGCCGCCATAGTAAGGTGGTCCATTACTATAATAAGGTGGCCCATGATCATAAGGTGGTGGCCTACCTCCGTCGCCGGGAGGGGGTCAGATTCCTCCAAATGGTGGTGATCCACCACCACCGCCAGGGTAGGATGGGCCTCCACCGCCTCTGCCAGGGGGCAGTGGTGGTCTGCCACCGCTGCCAGAATAGGATGGGCCTCCACCGCCTCCACCAGGAGGAGTTGGTGGTCCACCACCGTCACTTCCAGATGGATAAGGACCTCCTCCGCCACCTCCATCATAGTAGGGTAGTGGACCGCCACCACTACCACCAGGATAAGATGGTCCTCCACCACCACCACCATCAGGAGGTGGTGGTGGTCCTCCGCCACCTCCTCCAGGGGGAGGTGGTCCTTCGCCACATCCTCCAAGGGGAGGTGGGCCATGATGACCTAAATGAGGTGGTATTCCACCAGAAGGTAGAGGTCCGCCTCCTCCAGAGCTATGTGGGGGCCCGCTGCCTCCATTGGGAGGTGGGGGTGGACCAATGGGAGGTGGAGGGACTTGAGGGACTGTAAGTGGGGGTCCATGTTGTAAAACATTTTGTTTTCCCCATAGAGTGTAAGGATTACTGGGGTAGGGTACCCCGTAGAGTTCATTTACGGGATTGAGTTGACCCAGCACAGGGTTAGGATGACCTGGATACGCTTGACTCAATGGAGGTTGAATTACGTTGGATGGTCCTCCGACATGGGATAGTCCCGTAGTGGAAGGTCCAGGAGGTAGCGAATTACCAACGGTAGGTCCGATGGGAACTCCAACCGTAGTATTATGGTTAAAATATGGGGGTTTCCCCCCAGCAACAACTTGGTGATCGCTAGGTAAAGGTTGACCCAACACTGGTTGTTGATTATTCACCGCAGGATTAACGTTACTTGTAAAAAGGGTAGGGGGTAAGGAGTATCCTCCTCTCGAAGTTTGGGGTGGGGGAGGAACAGGTAACGTAACTGTGGTGGTCACAGGTGTGTTGGACTGTTATTGTTCAACGGGTTGGGCAGTAGGAAGTACTGAATCAGTCTCCTGTCTAGGAGATGCATGTGCAGGTGGACCAGTTCCAGAAGTGGTCACGTGTTGTGTGGATTATTCTAATGACTTGAAAGATAAAGAGCGACCTGGGATTGGTCGATCATCGAATCTTATTTGAAAGTTTCTACTTCGAAACTCCTCACCCATGGCATGTAAACGAGCCAATTGCTCGCAATAAGGTGTCAAGCGGTCGTCGAGACTAGCCTGACTGGGTGGGGGTGCAACAGCAAAATGGGCAACTGGGTGACCGGTAGAAGATGTCAAATAAGTTGTTGAAGGACCAACAACTGCTATGGGGTCATCCTGGGGTTGATTTATCCATTCCAACGACCCAGGCTCTCCCGGATTGACGGGAGGTAAGTCTTGTGAAGTGGGACGTTGTGCTTCTTCACCCTCCGGGGGATGAAAGGCAGGTGAATCTGGAGGAGTATTGTAATTCCCAACCTTGGCACTGGATTTCTATTTTGTTTTCATGTAAATACCAAGTTTTTTTTTTTGTTTTCTGTAAAAAAAAAAAAATCAACTGTCTATGTTTCTGTTTTCTATATGTTTATATGTCTCTGCAAATAAATAAACATAAACTTAAGACTTTCCATTTTAACTTTGTTCTTTTAACATACATAATTTGAAAATAAAACAAAATACATTTTATTTAAGATAACTCGGTAAAATACCTGGATCCGTAGATTGCAGTAAGATAAGAAGATTTATGTAGTGGATTATGTAGGTTCCCTTAGCAACCCGAAATGATGTGTCCACCCTTCCAATCAGCTATTATCTTGTTGACCCTAGGAAATCAACGGATTTCCTATCCCCTGATTCCACAGACCGATAATCTCAATAGCATCCTCATCCTCAATCGAGTTGTTCCCCTCCTCATTGGAGTTTTCTCCCTCCTCCAATCCTCGAGTTTTTCCCCCTCCTCGGAATATTTCACTTCTCAATACCAGTCCTCCCACTTTTTCCCATCATCCCCCGACTACTTCGTTCAATCTTCCCTTTATAGAAATTTTCCTCCTTCATAAATTCATAACTTCCTTGTCACTCCACCGCCCTAGCTGTCATGGTTTTTGGAAGTATAAATCATTAATGCAACACCCTTTTCAAGGTAAAATGATGATTGTATATTATTTTAAATCATCTAAGTTTCTCTCGAGCAGTGGAATTATTGAATTTCTAGTTTAGATTTGAATTCCTTTTGTTTAATCGAAGCAAGATAATTATGAATTATATTTAAACTCCCAAGACAATTTTAAATAATATTAAAATCACTCCACCTCTTAGTTAAGTGTTTTAAATAATATATATTTTGTGTGACCTTTCAAGATATGAAATGACATAAATCTTAAATGTTTATCAACATCTCAACACTAAATGGTCTAACTTGTATAAAATAAAATATTATTTAAATATTATTCCCTCATATATCCCTTTATTTAATTCATCAATTTAATGTACCTCCTTCCATTAATATGAAAACAATCCAGATTATTTGATAATTTATTTTTATTTTTTTTAATCTTTCAACTTACTTGGAATGATTCGGTCAATTAGTTAACTCAATAATCCATTTAATAAATTATTGGATTCACTATGGTTTATAAAATGGTTTATATAAAAAAGACAATTATCGTTTTGTTTTTATTATTAATTAAATAATAATAGTAATAACAATAATAATCAATAATAATAGTAATTAAGTTAATGGTGAATAATGAATAACAATATTCATTTGTTTAATCAATAAATGATCCAATATCAACATAGTACCTTTGTGTATTAATAAATGAAATACTCTTAATGGTTTAATTAATCATGATCAATAATTAAATAGTACACTCTTCCAGTATTAATGTTTAACTGTTATACTTCATATTGACTTCATACTGACGTTATACTTCATATTTACTTCATATATTGGCTTCATACTAACGACACCTTCACTTGAGTATACTTACAATTGAAGAAACTTATTTTAATTGTTCATTACATTGTTTACATACAAAGACTAATTAACTTATTTTACACATTAGCATCTTGATCATATATTACTTAAGTCGTTTACTAACTCCTTAACTCGGTTATCTATGACAACTTATAGCATTGCTAAATCCTCATAAGTATGTTGTAAACCGATACTATCGCACATGTACAAAATGTGCATGCGTGGCCAGGGTATGCACAAGTCTGACAAGTACTATAAACATACCTCATATTTCCTATGCTTAACAACTAACTAATACTAATAATACTTCATGCAAACAGAACAAGTATATATTTATCATAACATTACTAAAACATCATCGGTCATTTTATCAGTTAACCTTTAATATTTCATTTCATTATCTTTATGATTACATCAGTTCAATCAATCAAGTACAAGGAAAGCTACCTACTACCACTAACTCAAGATCAAGGAATATCCAACCCTCAACAGTACTAAATAACATATCCTCCCATCCTAACCTACGTCCACATCCTCCCTATCCTTCCTCTGCTAGTACAAAAGTGGGTGCCAGCTATACTGACCTGACCACATAGAACCTGAGAGCGGTAGCGTCGGCTAACTAGCGGACCTAGCCTCTCCTAGCAGGCATCTGACCATCGTCATCACAACAACTTGGAGAGCGTGTCTCAGCACGGCCCTCCCATGACCCCGGGTATCATAGAAACATAGGGTGGGAAATACATCCATCCCTCTCAACATACTGGGTCTACACCCTTATCAAATCATACTTCGCTGCTATCAAGATTATCGAACCATGTAATCGTATCATCAATTTCGGTTGCTAAGGTTTACTGCATGGACAGGTTCTTATCCATATATCAAATCAAGTATCCGGCTATCCCATAGCCATTGTGTCCTGTAGGTTAGTATTCCGCAAAATACACATTTTATAACAAGCATTTCCATTCGATCACCAATTGATCCATATCATCAACATCATTTTATTTCACGTCACAATTTTATCTCATCACAGGTATGCATGGAATATAAAAGTTCTATCAATTTCATCATAGGATGGCATCCACGTACAACACCATATATTTCACATTTCATCAATGAAAACGCTAAAGCATATATTGTCATCATAAAAGCAATGAATCTCATGATAATCATAACTTAATAACTGCATGAACATAGTAACATCATAATATCGTAGCATCATAGTCATAATGAAAACATAACATAGTAACAACATAAACATGGTAGCAACATATAATCAAGTCTATCATGTCATAAGTATTGTTTACTCATCCTAGCTGAATCCAACATATAATAAGAAAATAAGGTGTATTATGTCTCACGGATAAACCTGTCTAGTCAAAATATGGGGCATTACAAGTATGAGGAAACAAGAGTCCTCCGACATTCAAAGTGGGGTTTTCCACTTCATGTGACCCGACCCTGGAATGTGGATCCATCATTACCCTCGAAATTACCTCCTGATTAAGGGGATATTCGGGTGGTAAGTTTTGAATTCTACGGGACCTTCTCCAAGGAAAGTGAGCCAGAGTGATTGAAACAAAATTTTCTCCTAAGGCAAGCCAAAAGAAAAGCAGACCAGACAAAACCCTACACAAACTAAGGCCACAAGCAAACTTAAGTTATAAGAGTGGATTCAATAGTCTGGAACCTCACAGGATTGTTAAGGCTTCACAACTCGCGATATACCACAAGGTCCAATGATATGACTCGACAAGGAGGATTGGGACCGTACCCTTGCCTGCATACCCGATTACCTAGACGGTACGTGCGTAGTAGCTCCCCGAGTGTTGTTCTCAGTGTATTGCTCCGCCAAGGCGGCCAAAAGGTTAACTCAGTTGGTTTCAGGAATCCTAAGGGTGTCTCTTGATATACGCAAGGTACATGGGAGCTCAAATCCGTAGTGGTGCAATACCCCCGGGATAGAGTGCTGGAAAATAATGACAGCTGCCACACTTAACGACGTCGGAACACGTCTCTAACTTACACACAAGTTTCCAAATATTTTACCCTAGTTCTACCATTAATTTTATGTGGACGGTTAGGTGAATGCATGAGGTGAGTACATAATCGGAAACATAATGCAAGCCCTAACTACATGCAAAAAGTATGATTTTCTTTCGATGAATGCTACCTATGGGAAGGAGAAATATTCTTTTTCTTTCCAACAATTTTACCAAAAACGGTGCAATGCAACACAATCCCAAATCTACGAAAAATGATATTGAAATATTCTTTTCCTTTTTCAACGAAACATAAAAAATTTCACAACACTACTAAGCCAAATCAAAACATGTTTTTCTTTTCTTTTGTCTTTTCAAAACGAAAATGATGTTAAGTAATGAAAAGAGAGGATTTCTAAGCAGAGTGTGCAAACTTTTCACTTTCACTATGATGGCCTAAAAGCATGAAAATCGAAATATACAATGCAACTTTCCAAGCATGGGACTACTTTTGCAAAACTTGATGTCTATCCAAATTTTTCAAGAAAATGAGAAACTCATAATTCATGAAAAACACAAATAATGCAATTTTCTTTCAACTTTTCCAAAAGATTCATAAATGAGACATTCCAATGCATATGCAATTCTTCAAATGATCTCGAAAAATAATGGAAGCAAAGTACTTTTGATCTTTCAATGAGTGCATCAAAATGACAATTTGATAACAACTATGCTTTTAAACATGGATTTTTGAAATGAAAAGATCACTTGCAGCACTCTAACAACTCAGAAAATCTCTAGAGAAAGCGAGCACTCAATGAACTAAAAATACATTCAAACACTCAAAGTCAAACAGTAACAAGCAGCACTAAAGAAAACAAGGCTCACAAAAATGAATGCAAGTGAGGTCTGGAACTGATCCAATACACTTGATCAGATCAGGTTAGGAGAGGAGGGAATGCAAGGGTGAAAAGGATGAAGGTGGGGAAGACCAAAGTATCCACCACTACCAAAATCTCAAACCTGTCCAAGATGGAACCCAAAACAACTCCAACGAAACCAAACAACTCAATCACAGAAAGTAAAAGGGATCTCTGACTGGATCATACAGCGCAGAGGGAGTCTGCATACAAACCACACTCAAAACAGAAGGGGAGAAAAGGTGCCTATATGGAAAAAAGGGTAGATCGGCGCACTATGTGCTTGTACACAGTGCGACGTCGCAGTTCACCAATGCGGGGAGTGTGATGGTGTCACAGAAGGACAGTGACAGGGATGTGACGACAAGCCAACAGACAAAGAACAGAGACCAAGAATGACACAGTGTCGCTCTGTGTATATCACCCAGGTGCGACAGGCGATATCTAAGTTCAAAGATGAGTCAAATCTCCAAGTAATGAGCAATAAACAGGTTTGGGAAAGGGAATGCAGATCCAAAGGAAGTTGATTAGAGTCTTCAAAGTGAAGATCCGATGGTGAAACCAACTTAAGAAGAAAATGACAAATAGAAAGGCTTGGCAAGAAATCAACTGAAAATATCATTCAACTTGACAAATAGAAAGCAATGTCTTCCCCAGTATGGTCGCCAGATTTGTTTGACGGACAATCCACTTGAGCAGACGTGAGCCGGATCTCCCTAGCTCAATGTGAGTCTAGAACAAATAGAACAGACTACAAATGGATTTCCTAGATCTACTTAAGGATCAAGTGCTAGATGTCTTACCTTTTACTTCGCAATCCTTTCTCCTCAATGTTGCTGCACATCCAGCAGTCGTGAGATCTCAGCTGCAAGACCTGTTAAGACACAAAGAACAACACAAAACGAGTAAAGAGCATCTATATGATAAGAGATCTAAGTAAACATTTAAGCAGGTAAACTACTCAATATTATCATCACACATTAACAATATTGGTGGAAAGCATTTGTATTACTGTAAATAGGGAAATGCATAGTAGAGACATAGAACTACAACCAAGGCTTAACGCTGCAACTCTTCTCCATCCAAGCCATTTGCCATATCCTCCCAAGGAAGTATGAGTCTCCCAATAGATGAGTAGAGATCTCTCAAGGATGATTTCACCAGCATGTAGACACTATAGACTTCCTCCCTTTGGAGAGGGGTAGAGCTTCACTTATATAGGACTAAGTGGATAGGGTATGGATAAGGTGGGTTGAGATATGGTAAGAGAGAGATAGGGGATCCTTCCAAGAGGTTAGGAACCGAAGGCCAGCTCCCCCAACAGATTAGGGATAGGGATCCAAGTCAGCAACCTTCGAGAATGAGCTCGAAGAAGCTATTTTTACCATTAACTAACTTTGTCGCACCCTGTAATGGAGCAAGGCGCGACGTTGCAGGTTGCATGATTGCAGCGTGCAATGACCTCTCAAAAACTAGCATAAAATGCAATAAAGTCCTTCCCAGGTAAATGACTTAGCCAATGGAACTTTAGGGATGTATACACTGAATCTAATGGTGGTAAGATTGTAGGTGTAACACTCATCGCTTGAATGCCTACATGTTGAGAAAGGGAATGAGGATCAAGTAACATTATAAAAGGCACTACGCGTCACCTTTTAAGAGGCGCTATGCCTTGTGGTTGTATCTAAACTTTTTTCCCATGGTGCAGGTAGAACCAAACAGGTATTTGTCAAATATGTCTTCCTCAAGCAAGGGGAGTTTAGGAAAGTGAGACATCCAGTAGGTCTAGAAGAGTTGTATCAACTAGATGTCAAAAGACCAGAAGAAAATTGGATAAACGCAATGTATTTTTTCACGGTCGAGGGGGGTCATGTTCCTATGGTCATGAGACAAAAGACGACCTCGAGTTGCCCTTGAGGTACATACATTTAGTGAAACAATGGGTACCCAAGGATCTTCCTCACCGAACACAGGCTTTTGTGTGAACGAGAGGATATATCAAATAGCACCGTTGTCAATACATGGTTTCGGGTTGTTCAACATGGATGGCATAAGGGTCCCTTACAACACATATACAGAATTGATGGAGTATGTTGGACCCTGTTACAGCTACACAGATTGGATGCGCCTGGTCCAATTTACAAAAAGTATGCGTAGCTATGGATTGTCAACAAACTATTTATAGTTGAAAGACAAAAATCAAAATAAAGGATCAACGTTGTACATGGACGAAAGGCCAAAGGCCACAGGGAATATTGCGGGGTTTATAAACAATACACAACCATGGTCTACAATTAAGCAACCAAACTGCGAATTTGAGGGGCGTGAAGGAAACCATGTTTTTGTAGTTGCCATTAAATCAATATCTGCAGGGGAAGAGTTGCTTATTAATTACAATTTGAACCGAGTAGATACAAAAAAGGTTACTATGGGAGTGGTACATATAGCAATTTACCCAACCTTTTATTAATGAATTTAACATATTAAGGATTTTTTCGTTAGTTTATTTCGTTTAAATTTTCCATATTTACTTTGCATGCTAGTGATCGGGATAAAAACCCGCCAGCAGATGGTCGAAGGGGTACATCTTCCTCGAGGGATCAGGTATACATCTTTGTAATAGTGCAAATATAATAAGAAAAAATAGTTTTTTTCTCCTTTTTTTTCATTATTAGTATATTGGTTTCATTCCTATAATGTTATGTAATTATTTCGTTTACGTAATCTTCTCTATGTTTTTTATGCAATCTGGTTCTGCAAGGGTCACAGTACCCTCGACGCAACAGGTATACATATTCTTTGTAATAGTAAAAATATAATACTTAATAATAGTTTTTAATCGATGTGTTTTTTCATGATTAGTTTTGGATTCGTTTAGGTGATCACTTTCACTATGTTTTTTATTTAGGTATCTGTAAGGGGCAGCTCCCAGATATTAGCAGATCAGGGCAAGTCACCTATGAGCATCGATCCGAGGAGTGGATCACGATCCTCTAGGTTACAAGTATAATCCATCGGAATTGTACCAATATAATACGTAGCATAATGTTTTTTTTTATGTTTTTTTCGTGTGTATACTAGTTTGGTTGTGATAATGTTTTCTACTTCTTTTTTGCAGGGGCTCGATGATCGGGGCAAGTCCACAGCTGTGGATCAGACAACACCATCGTCCATGCACCAAGTAAACCTAGTTTTTATTTTAGGAATATATCATGATCATAGATATGTTTTGTTAATATAATTTTAGGAATATATCATGATAGAACTCAGTAGAGTTTTATATATTTTTGTTGCAGCCTAGTGAATCGTTGTTTGAAACAGAATCACAAGAATGTTCAGTAGATCCTGAAGTGGCTGAGATGCTTAAAGATTCCGACATAATCAGTGAAGCCACAAACCCATTTAAGATGATAGACAAATTGTTGGAAAATTATAGTGTGTAAATCGTTTTTCTGCTAATCAAGGTTCCGCAGACAAGCAAGAATATGGCAAGGATTAAATTGTTGGAAAGGAAATTTGAATCCTTGCGAGTAAGTTGAGGAATCTTGATTCATAAAATAATTCATTTATAACTTTATAATTTTCTCTTTTATATGATAGTACTGAACGTATAAGATGTGGTTTGTATTTACAAAATTATCAGAGACCACACAATAGTGGTCAAGGTGGTGTTGCGCCCAGCGAGGATTGTGGAGAGACATGGCATCATGAGCAAACAACTCCACGTGCATCGACTCCTTCGCCATTGTTGTCGACTGAATAGTCGGAAACATGTTCTAACACACCACAGACCCCAAATGTGAGCGCACCGACCGCTAATGACCGACCCACACTGGATCCTCTAGAAGAAGGGGTCGACACTGAGAATCCCGGTAATATTGATATCAACCTAGCTGCATTTCCAGGATCTTCCCGTGTTACTAGCACGGGAACAATGGAGGCAACATTTTTGGTTGACGTAGATCTCATCTAAAGATCGATAAGGTCCCAGGTAATTAATATATGTTGATCAAGTTAGTGTTTATAACTTCATTGTAATATAACAATAAAATGTTTTCTTTCAACTAATTATGATCATGGCATGATTGTTTTGCAGGAAATGATGTTTTATATAAACAAATGAATGAAGCGTGCTTGGAGATCTTTGGGCCCACCATCTGAGAAAGGTGGGATAAACAATCAAAATGTTTAAAAGATGAACTCACTAATCGGTTGCTTGGCATGTTCGGCGACAAGACCTTCAATGAAGCTGAGGTCATGAAAAAGGCTGGACAACATATCAAGGTTGTCTGAGACCAATATAGGACCCACTTGGAAAAAAACCCTAGGTATGAGCGCCCTCCAATGATTCCACCAATGGAGTGGAGAGCTCTACTGGAGGATGGAAGGGAGAGGGCTCAGATAAGAGAAGGAAAGATAACAGCAGACACAGGGAGGTATGCAATACAGTTCCGCAATGTAATTCTAAACATTATGATTATTGATTTCTATATCGAACTTGGAACATCTAACGTATTTCAACACTTGCATAGGTTGCTAGACACATCAAAGGCCACAAAGGCAAGACTGGAAAAAATAGGTCAGCACAAGCTTGAGCCTGGTGGTTATTCGAATTTGGCGGCATGAGTTGTAAGTTTCGAAAAACCAGTAATGCATACAAATAATAAATTGCAAATTATTTTTCATTTTATTGCACCGAAAAATGTTAATTAACGACGTTATGCAAATATGCAGGCCGAACGATTCAATGAACAAGCCACTGAGGAAGACATGAAGCTTGGCTTCAAGCAAGGCTTTGGAGCTGTTGTTGAACGCTGAAAAAGCTTGTCTAGCCAAACACAGTCTTCTGGTACCAATCCATCCGGTGCAAAGGTAAATAGAATCTATATACTTTATTGAAGATTAACCGCTTGTGCAATCTATTCGTTATAAATACTTTACAAAAAATATTGACTCTGTTTTGAGCAAGAAAGCAATGATCCCCCTGTTGCATGAAATTGCAAGTAGTCAACGCTCCCTGGTGTATCGTGACAAGGGACTAATCGCCTCTCATGGATCCTTGAAATCTGGTGGTGGTGAGTTTACCAATCACCTGCGGGTTTTGGTGTAATGACAGTCGTACTACCAACAATTGGTATCAGATCTAGAGGTCACGAGTTCGATACACACTCAGCTCGCGTTGAGGGGGAGATTGTTGCACAAAATTGCAAGTAGTCAACGCTCCCCGGTGTATTGTGACAAGGGACTAATCGCCTCTCGTGGATCCTTGAAATCTGGCGGTGGTGAGTTTACCAATCACCTGCGGGTTTTGGTGTAACATCAGCCGTACTACCAACACCCCCTAATGTCGAGGAGGGACAACAACAAATCGAAGATCATGCTTCGAATCCTGGTAATGAATTTATTCATATGCTACAATTTTATGTATAGCATTGCAAATGGTGAACATTAATTGTAGTTCACATTTCAACTGCAGAGCATAAAGAGGGTGAAACTGTACAGATTGAGCCTGGACAAGAACATGAACTACATGATGTGGCCACACCAGGTAAAAAAAAATCTTTGTAATGTTTTTTTTAAATGAAATACCTATAATTACAATAGCAAAATACAACGATGTAAAATTTTCACATTGTTGTAGCAAATCCGAACCCCTTGCCGCAAAATCCACGTCGAGATCAACACTCTAGGATGCAGACATCACCACAAGCGCCTGATGAAAAACCAAGAACTGGAAGAGAAATTCCAGATGTAGATTCTCCTCTTAGAGATTATTTACCACTAAAGAGAAGAAAAACTAAAAAGAAGTGACTGGAAAAGTGTCGTCTAATTATTTTTTATAACAATATATCGTCCATGATTTTTGGCCTAATGAATGAATGAATGGTTTAATGGTTTAATGATTCAGTGTCGTAAACTGTTACCTTTATTGAATGTCAGTTTTTATTGAATAAATGTGTTGACTGAATGAATGAATGGTTTATTGAATGTTATCTTTTATTGTATGAATGTTAGCCTTTATTGAATGAATGGTAGATTAAAGTTCATGATGAAATATGGATGAATTTGAACGTATTTGTTTTTTTCAAGTACATGCATTGGTATGGGGAATTGAGAGTGATGTGAGGGGGGGGGAGGGGCCATAAGATCTTCCACCTTCACGTGGTTGGCCCTGTTCAGTAGAGAATATTAAATTATTCTCAAAACAGAGAGGAGCTCAATGAATGGCTACGATGCTGGCTTTCTACAACCCACTCGTGTGTCATCTAAATTTTTACAATTTCTTGGAGCTTGTTGTGATGTTTGGTTGCTCATCATAACCAATTTTGAGTTTCCACAACTTCAAAGGCTGAGTAAATGATGCATTGGAATCAATATCCTTAACCTTCTCTTTAATTTCCTTGGAATCAATATCTTTAACCTCACATTAAACCCTTCCAAAATGGTATATTTACCATTGAAGCCTGGCTTCTGAAGCATGATATTTGCAACTAATATAGTATACACCAACAACAATTAGAAACATGCTTCTTGTTGTCAATGTTCATCATTTTTTAGGGCTGCAACTTGCCCATAATGGCTCCTCTTACGCTAGGGAATTAAAGAAAACATATAATTTGCATCGGAAAAATAACAGGCTACGAACTGAACTGAGGAGATTAGAACCTACGACATATGTCTAGTCCCTAGGCTACCACCTTCAAGCTTGAAGTGCAGCTGAAAATGGGAGACCACCTTCAAGCAGCTTGATTCATTCTGCATGCATTTCATAGTGGGAGACAATGGGCTACCACCTTCAAGCTTGATTCATTATGCATGCATTTCACTATGCAACAGTCTCAAATTCCCACTGTGCTTTCCCTCAATTAGTTTCTCGATTCAGCATGACCCACGCCTGTCGTCCGAGGAGTGTTTCCAGCGATCTAGAGTTTCATACTGGAAACAGTGACGATTCATGGTATTATGTTTTCCTTCGTTTGGAATATGACAAACTCAAAGCTCTCATAAGAAGGTTTGTTTGACAAATGTGATGGTTTCGGTTTCTCAATTCAGCGTGACCCAAACCGTCACATTTGTCAGACAAACCTTCGCAGTGAACTATGAGTTTTCCATATTGCAGCTGAAGGGAAACATAATACCATGAATCGTCACCGTTTCCAAGCTGAAACTCAAGACCTCTGGAAACACTCCTTGGATGGTGGGGGTGGGTCATATTGAATTGAGAAACTAATTGAGGGAAAATGCAGTGAGAATCTAAGACCGTTGCATAGTGAAATGCATGCAGAATGAATGAAGAGTACTGGGTGTCGAGAGAAATGGTTGTGGGACTTCGTATGAGAGGAAATGGCGATGGGAATTGATTGATAAGGTCGGGCTTGAAGGTGGTAGCCTTGGGACTAGACATAGGTCGCAGGTTCGAATCCCCTCAATTCATTCTAGAGTTTTGAGAAAACCAAAGATATATGAAACGATGCATTATGACAGTTCGACTTCACAGCCGCCTCTTGAAATCAAGGTAAGCTTGGATACGGTGGGAGAAGTTCATATGATAGAGGGAGTAGTTGGAGCACATGAAGTAAAAGTTCATTTGCTTCAACTACTCTGCCTATTGGTTGATCTTGATATTGTGTCTTGTAAATTATCCTTGTAGCTTGCCATCTTCATCAACATTTTGCTGTTGGTTTTTTCAAACTTCAATAAGGTTCTGTCTAGTAAATTCATAAAAGGTAAGCATGCATCATCATTCCATACTCCCCCTTATATCAATCATATCATTTCTCAGTCATACTAGTCTTGTCAAATCAATCTGAACGGATATTATCTTCAACAATATCCAGTACATTGCTTCACTGAAACATCCTTTTGCCAAGAGTATCAAGCCCGAGCTTGTCCACTTTATCCTTACCGAAAACTGATTTGACCTTCTCCAATTCTGTTATAGCATGCTGAGCACTTAGAGATGTGTAATATTCAATTTGACCATGTCTTCCTTGCATCCATAACTTCTAGCAATCCCGAGTTTGTCCACTGTCTCCTTCAGCATTCTTCATTGTGCCATATTTCTTGAACTCATACCTATCAATTATATCTAGTAAATTCATAAAAGAAAATACTACAAACATCAAGTTGCTTTTATTTCATTTGATTCAACTATTCCCCCTATCATATGAACTTCCTCGAGGGCATCACCTTCCAAATAATAATGTTTTTTTTTAAACTTTCATAACGTAGTCGGATAACCGACGACAACACTAAAGACAACCGACATCTTTGCCATAGCTCTAACGGCATCTGACGTCGGATTCAGCCAGTTTCATTTGTAAGAGGCGTCGGATATCCGACCACCACATTGAATACAACTGACGTCTTTGCCATAGCTCCGATGGTATCTGACGTTGGATTCAGCCAGTTCCATTTGTAAGAGGCGTCGAATATCCGACCACCACATTGAAGAAATCCAATGTTTTTGCTATAGCTCCGACGGCATCTGATGTCGGATTCAGCCAGTTCCATTTGTAAGAGGCGTCGGATATCCGACCACCACATCGAAGAAATCTGACGTCTTTTCCATAGCTCCAACGGCATCTGACGTCGAATTGCAGCCAATTCCATTTGAAAGGAACGTCGCATTTCATCCAGTTACATTTGTAAGAAGTGTCGGATATCCGACGTCATGTGAAATGACACAAGTCGGAGATCCGACTTCCATGTAGTCGGATATTCGACGGTCTGTGGGTGTCGCATATCTGATGACATCCAAGCCGTCGGATTGCAGCCGAATTTGGACCGACGTTACAAAAAACATGGAGGTTGTCGGATAGTCGACTACATGATGTAGAAAATCCGACCTTTTGGCCGTCGAATTTTGTGTCCAAAAAACCTAGTGTGGCATCAGTAGAGTCTGGAGTGGTTTTTTATTCCTGTTGGTTAGAATATTTCTTTGATTTTCTTTTATTTTTATTCTTACCACTGGATTTCTGAGATGAAGCAGATTGCACTGAATTCACCTCCACGGTGGGAGCAGGACTAGGTGAATGGTTGGTGTTATTACCATCCTTTGACGGAGTTGGATTTGAAACCATATGGCTTTGTGATCCAATCGATTGGGTGGCAGGCTGGGTGTTAACGGATCCAATTATGCCATCAGCATGTGATCCCGTGGATGGTTTCATTGAGTCATGTGTGGGTCGAGGGGCATTGGTAATAATGTCGTATAAAGTGCCAGATTGAGTGCAAACTAAGTCTAAGTACTGGGCACGTGCAATGGCTTGTTCCTCTGTAACCGCCTTGCACATAGCGACATCTTTGGATATGATAAGCAATAATGATTTGGTAAACCAATCAGCCAATAATTGATCCGGAATAGGATCCTTAATGAGTTGACGTCTTCTCCTCCATTCATGGATATGATCGGAAATATGAGTGGAATTATATTGTTGGAGCAAAGTTAAAAGATCTGTGTTGGTTTCATAGCGGATTGGTAATTGGAAATGCGTAAGAAAAGTCATAGCCAAGGATCGAAAGTCTGTGAAAAAGTGTGGTGGTAATTCGATATACCATTTGGCGGCCATGTCGATGAGGGTTATTTGAAAGAGCCTCAAACGGATAGAATCATCCATTAACGAGTTTTAGGAACACCACAAGTGATATGTCATTACGTTGTTTTTGGGATCCTCGCTGGGTTTTCCGTCAAACTTGGGTATGTTCGATGGCAGCTTCACAAGAATGGGTGGCCAATTCATGCCATGTTGAATGGGATCGTTGGTCAAACGTGACAGATCCAAGAGATCTAGTGTATCCAGAAATGGTAATTGTCGGTTTGACTGCGGGTACTGGTAATATTGGTACGGCATTTGAGTACCAATAGGACGATAGATCGTTTGATCATAAGGTCCTCCCATAGAGGGTTGGCCATATGGTTGGGGTCCTCCCATGTTAAGAGGTGGACCCAATGGGGGTCCTCCTCCTGAATGAGGGGTCCTATGGAAGGATGGGGTTGTCTGAATGGTGGGGGTGGGGGTGGGGGTGGGAGTGTGCCACTGGATGGGGTTCTAGTCGACGAGAATTTATGTTGACACCACGAGGTTTTTTTGTTTATGGGGTAAGGTACTTCAGGATAAAGGTTTCCTGGAGCAGTTTGACATATTTGACTCATTGCCATATTTTGATTTCCTAGGTATGTGTAACCCCATGCAGGTTGAGCCCATACAAATGGTCCCCACGTGTGATGTGCCCACGAAGGTTTTCCCATGGCTAGGGGTGAACTCCCAATCATATTATAAATCATAAACGAAGGTTGTCATCCACTTACATTTTTTCCACTAACTAGAGGTTGCCCCTCGGATAGGTTTTGTCCACTAACTAGAGGTTGCCCCCCAGTTAAGTTTTTTCCACTAACTAAAGGTTCCCCCCCTGTTAATTTTTAACTACCAACCGAAGTTTCCCCGTAATTAGGTCGTTGACCATAGGTTTCCCTAAGGCCATATTTTGACCACTAACTAGAGGGTGGCCTTCGATCATACTTTGTCTCGAAGGTTGCATTCCATTCACGAATTTAAGAGTGGATGAAGGCTGCCCCTAGTCATTGAGGTCAAAAGAGGTCTAGAACCAACCAATTGATGTGAAACATATGGAAAAGATGGTTGGCCTAGGTCGTAGGAGGTCATCTTGGGCATAGACATTCCTGGTGAAGGAAGAGTAAACGAATACATGGGAGAATGGTGTTTGGGGTTCACTACTTTCGAAGTGGGATGGAAAGGGAAACTCAGGTGCCTTACCCATTCTCTAAGTATTTGTAAGCGAGATACGGTATCTTGAAGTGGTCCAAAAGAATCTTCATTCGAGATGAATCTGGTAGGACGTGGAGGCGAAGGTGTGTCCACGGTCGATGGTGAACCAAAATCAGAAATAAATTACCTTAGGGAGGTCCCCTAAAATGAAGAAGTTGGACCGAAAGCAGTCGCTATTGGGTCATTTGGAGGTCGAGTAAATTTCCAATCAGCGGCTCCAAGGTGTCCTTCAAGTGAATGGTGGAAAGATGTGTCACGCAAAGAAGTTTGTTCCACCACCAATGGTCCCATAGGATCGGTGATGGACGGATTTACAGGAGGAGAAAAATCCCCTCCTGATTTAGTAACTGGAATTCCTTCTTCGCGTGAACCAGTTGTGGGTTGGTCCATATCTACCCTTGTTCTTCCTTCCCCAATGAGAGGGTATTCAAGTGCCAAGCTTTGTATTCGACGAGATCTCCTTAATGGTTTCTCATCCAAAATGGCTGATGAAAGTCTCCTCCTAAGAGTCTTCTATGGAAAAACACACTTCAAGTCCTACTCAAGCTAAAGCCGCAAGCAAACTTATGTGATAAGTGGGATAAAGAGTTGGATCCTCACTGAAGTGTTAAGGTGTCACAACTCGCGATATACTGCAAGGTTCAACAGTAATACTCGGCCCAATATTTCAGAGCACTAACCAAGGAGGATTAGGACCGTACCCCTAACCGTATTACCCGACTACCTAGCAGTACGTGTGTAGTAGCTCCCCGAGTGTTGTTCTCAATGTATTGCAACGTCAAGATGACCAATGGTTGACTCGGATGGTTTCAATATCGTAGTGGGGTCTTCCAATATACACAAGGTACGTGGAAGCTCCAATCCGTATTAGTGTTGTCTAATGCACAATCATTCGACAGGAGGCTTCCTATATACCGTCGAGTACATGAATACCTTTCTATATACCCTTAGGTACGTGAAAATCCGTTCAATATACCAACTAGTACGTGGAAGAACTGCAAGCCCTTGAGATGTAGTACAAGCAAAGAACGACAACCGCTACGCTTAAAGACGTCGAAACATGTCTCTAACCTATCACATGAGTTTCTAAAGATTTTAACTTAGACTAATGCTTGATTTTATCTTGTAAGGTTAAGTGGATGCATGAGGTGTAGACTCGAACCAATATGCATGAATAAGCTAAATCAGATGCAAGTCTTTTATTTTTTGATGAAAACCATCTAAGGAAAGGAGAGAGATCTTTCTTCTTTTGTTGAAACAATTAAAATCTACCCCGAAACTAAATACTATCCTTTCATTTTTCTCCTTAAATACTTTCAATCATATCGAATGATTCCAAAATAACACCAAAGCAAAAAAAAAAATCTTGTTTTTTCAAAAGAGATTTGACGATGCAAATCGAAAATAAAAGAACAATGGAATCCTTTAATTTGCAAAACACCTCAATTTCAAATGAAGAAGCAAAGGAGTTAAAAGGACAGTTTCAAATATCTTTGGAACATCCACTAATTGTCAAAAATGCTTGAAAATATAAACTTTAAGATCAATCTAAGAATTCTTCTCTTTTTCAAAGACTTTTAGAAAATCAAAAGGAAGAAAACATGGAAAATTCTTAGCTCTTTCAAGTTTTTCAAACAATTATCCAAGATCCAAAAGATGTATCTTCTCAACAAATCAAAGCACTACACTTCAAAGATGAAGAGAATGAAAACCCAATTCCTTTTAACACTATGTTCAATCAAATCCAAATATGACTCTACTCACTTCGAGAGAGTTCTGCAACTTTTGGAAACAAAAAGTATCCACCCAAGCTATCAATCTCAAATCATACAACAATCTAAACCAAACGTACACTAGCAAGAGTTGGTACAAGAACACACTTTCGGAGGTTTCAAGACTTAAAACATAGAAGATTAGAGGCTTCTACAGGTCCGTAAGGCTAGCCACGCTTGCAAGAGAACAAACTCACTCAAAGCAAAGCAAGTAATCGCTTGACTATAAAGACTCAACAAGAAAGTACACTACTCAAAATTCCAAAAATAAAAACAAAAACACAAAAACAGAGATCTAGGGAAAATACAAACATTGACATAAACTCAGAAGATGACTAGGTCCAAGTCTGAGCAGGGATAAAGGCCCTACTACAAAATTTTGTAGTACGACACGGTATGTCTGTACAGCAAAGTGCATCTTTGTGGGTCAATGCGGTCTAATACACTGCGCAGGCACGTCGATGGTGCATTGTGTATAAAAGGTAAAGCGCGTTGAGCTCCTAAAAGCGAAATTTTTTCCAAGATGAAAGCTACAAAACCCCTAAACTCAACAAATCTGAGCAAGCCTAGGGCGCCAAGAGTAATCTGGATGACCCAGTGACTATAAAAGCATATCCAAATCAGAAAGTGACACAATCTAAGAAAAATATGAGCAAAGAAAAATAAATAAATTTAGAGAGCAAAGCTCCCTAGCGGAGTCGCCAATTTTGTTTTCAGGACTAGTCTGCAAATGCGGACATAAGCTAACCTCCCTAGTTTAATCACTAAACTAGAACAAAGCAAGCAATCATACATACATTTTCCTAACTTGATCCAATCACAAATTGAAAATTAGAAGACATACCTTTGACTGTGAGTTGTCTTCAACGATCCAATGCTCCAGCAAGCTTGCTCATCCACTTATAAGAAGTACCTACAAGACATGTGAGCCAAGCAACGCAAGAAGAAAACTAGATCTAAGATTAGATTAAATGGATAAATAAATAACAAGATATAGATTATATATATGACCAACAAGATATACAAATAAATGAATAACAAACCATTTATGAGAAACCAAATGCAATATTGTATTAACAGAAATGGTAAAGAGTACACCACTTAAGCCTTGGTGTCGTATCTCCTTTGCAATGGATTCCTCTTTGCTCCAAGATGTCACTTCAATGAAGGAAGGATAAATATCTAAATTCTATCACTCCTAGTGTAATTTCTCCAGCATAACTCTATTCTCAATTCCTCCTCCCCTCACCCATGGCCAAGACTTGAATTTATAGGACAATATGGATAGAGGAAAGATGAGATATTTAGGGATAATAGATGAGGTATGATCCCAACAAGTGAGGAATTCAAGTGAGATCCTAGCAAATAGGGAGGAAATCTCATCTAGATGAGATTTTGTTCTAGAGACTTCTTGAAAACCCCTTTTTATGCCCATATAGACATCGACGCAACTTGCACATAGAGCAACATGCACCAAATGAGCTGGACACGAGTTGACGTAAAGACAATTTGAGTCATCGACGCGGGTTGACAATAAAACAAAGCACATCGATGAACTTCAATGCATGTTGCTAATGAAGCAAAGTGCATCAAAGTCACAAAAAGGTTATTTGCAGGGCAAAAATAGTTCAGGATCATTCATCATGGATGTGGATTTAGGGATTGTGGCAACATGTAGTCACATGGTCTTGTACAACTGACGAAAATTATGTGTAACACACCCACATATGTGATGCACACACACACATCCACTTAATCAATGAGCACATTCCTAACCCACACATCCACATAAGTGGAACTCACACCTACATAAACAACACACTCAAACATAAGTGACACTCTTGGAAACAAGTGAAATGCTAACAAACATAAGTGAAACATAAGCTAGTCACTCATACACAAGCAACACACCCACACATAAGCACCACATGCACATGCTTAACCCACACATCTACATGAGCAACAAACTCACACCTCACACATATAAGTGGTACAATCAAATATAAGAAAGACTTTCACACACATAAGCACATTACTTATGTGTAACATCACCTCGTCACTTATGTGTGAGTGTGTTGTTTATATGTGTGTCACTTATGTAGATGAGTGTATCACTTATGTATCTTCATTGATAGTGTGTTACTTATGACTATCATTGACACACACATAAGCAACATAGTCACAGACATAAGAGATAGTCTTACATATAAATGATGCATTCACACAGCTAACCCATACACCCATATAAATGGCACACTTACACACATAACAACCTCCTACCCCACGCCCCTACACAAAAGATGTGCTCAGACATAAGCATTACCCTCACAAATAACCACAAACAACACACTCATACACATACACAACACAATGTTGCACAAAGCACAAACTCACTCATAAGCAACACACACAAGTCAAACCCTCACACATATGCGACACATCCACGCACTCAACCCACACACCCACTTAAGTGACACACTTACACACATAATCAACACATTCTCTCAAAAATATGTATGTTGTTACTTTGATTTATTCATTAAGACCTTACCACAAGAAATTTAGGCCTTTATTTATTACAAAACACAATAAAAATGGAGAAAATAAGGGGAAGGGTATGGAAGCTCAAATTTGAAGTCATGTGCATGGAATTGGAAAAGAGAAGAACTTCACAAGGCCATAACTCTTGCATAGGAACACAAATATAGGCATATGATAACTTATTCGAAATCTTGCAACAAGAACATAAGATAAAAAGAGATGCCAAAGGGATGTAGCTTGGATGCAAAGTATATACAAGGTGGACACATTAACAATGTAAAATTGGAGACAAACAAAATACGATGCAAAATAGACATAATTTAGATGGAAATTAAACACAAAGGAGTTGCAAAATTTATAAAGGACATAATAATATGCAAAAAAGTGTCAATTTGCATAATAATAAAGCACAAAATAGGACAATAAAGTTGTATTGTAGTAGGGTATATCACATGGTGGTTATTGTACGAGGGTATTCTTGTGGCAAACTTCCCTCCAATTACTGGAATCCAATGGTATAAGAGATTAGAGTTTTATCTATCAAAATTATAATCAAATTTTTGATGAGCTAGTTGGATTGCAAATTAGACAAAATCTTCCACTATGCATAAAATTTTTCAACATTGTGCACAAAAAAGAGTCTTTTGCTACACAAGTAACTTACTTCCACCTATTATGATCCAAATTACAAATGGCCACTACCCTCTTCACAACACTGGAGTTGCAACTGCACTGACCACACCTATTTATTTACCCTCATCTATGATTCACACTTGTGCCACTATAAGTTTATGCATTTTATAAGTCATAGAGAAACAAACTTGACAACGAATAGAGATTAGTCAACAAACAAAAGAAGGGAGATGGCCCCATTGTAGATGATCCCCATTCTGTGGCCAAAGAAGATTCCCCCTACATGTAGCAATACTAAACTTTGACACATGTTCTTACTCAATTGAGGGAAAACAAGGGAGAGATTGATCCCAAAAAATCAAGAAGAAACTATAAGTATGCCAACCAAATATAATGTGATTTCTATATTTAACAAATCCCCTAAGCTAATCATTCGCAAGGAACTACATTGTTACCATTAAGCATCTAAAGTTTTGATCACTCCCTTTTGCTATGACATCCCACACAAAACAATGTCATTGGTCCTATGTCGATCCTACAATGAATTGAAAACTTAGATATGGTTCCATGAAGGGATTGTATCCAAAAAATAAAGCAAGGTTGCAAAGCTTTTGTATGGCCATACTTTTCTAACCTTTCCCTCTTTAGCATTTCATTTGTGCTTCTTGGAAGATCCAACCATGGTAGATGTTATCCAATTACCATTGTTGTTGTGATCTGGTGTTGTATATAAATCCCTCTTCCATGACATGTGTCAACATTCTATTGGTCAAAGGGACAATGAATTTAGTTAGTGGCCAAAAATTCACCCTCATATAAAGAACATCTTCAACATAATAAATATGCATTACATGGAAAAATTGTGCGTCAATTTCCCTTAAGAATATGATCATAAGTTATAAACTAAGTATTATAACAAATCAAACATTGCTTTTGTACAATGTTGTGTTTGTTGCATACTTAGAAAGACCATTTAATCCCAAGCTCAAAGGAGGTAAGGGGTCCACTTGGTCATTACTAACATATCACCCATAGTTTTGGAAAAAATCGTTTCCCTACTATGTTATGAGGAATGTTGCCCCCAAACTATGGGTTTATCATAGTACTTTTATGTTCTTGTCTTGCATTGAGAGTTGGTAAAATACACCACCTACCTTTATTGCTTTATTGTTGTGTGGGTTGAGTTACCTAAAAGACCTTGTAAGAAGGTTTGTTTAAAAGTTAGCATCTCATGATCTAAGTACTTGGGATAAGCTAATCAAGCATTGTTTGTGAGAAATCAATTTGCATGGCACTTGATTTTGATGTCAAAGCTCATCTCACAAGATTGGTGGTTATTACATTACAATCAAGTCAAAGCCACCTATGGATTTAAACAACTAATCTCCTCAAGCTCAACTAGGTACCCAAGCCACCAATAAATTTGGGATAGACTTTGGATACAAGGCAAGGCTACAAGGGGGGCATACAACTTTACTAACATGTATGCTTTACAATCATCACTAAAGCTTGCTACTAAAAAGAGTTCCACATATAAATTTATGCAACTCTATGGCTTGCTACTAAAAAGAGTTCCACATATCCAAATTCATGCAAACAAGGTCAATTCTGAAAATACCAAGCTTGACTACATTATGAATTAAAAAATCAATTCTCTCCTTTTTAATGGATTTTGTGCACTCACATTCTAAAAGAATTAAATCAAAAAGCACACAAATTATCAACTAGCATAAACCCATCTAACTCTAATTTTACAAAGCACAAAAAAATATCAAATCTACAAACATTTCACCACTAAACTATAACACACATCACTCTAACCACTATGCCACAACACATTAATGCATACATTTTTATTTTTTATTTTACTTTTATTTATTTTTATAGGATAAACAACTCTTCCTCCCACTAAAACCCCACTATGCTATAATACAACAGCACATGATGCATTCTTTTGTTTTTATTCTTTTATTTTTATTTGTTTATGGAAAAACACTTTTTCCCCTTCCCCACCCAAGTAAAAATGCACCTTCTTGACACCAAAAAAACCCTCCAAACAATCCAACACCTTTAATGTTACAAAAATAACAATCCAGCACCTTTAATGTAAATGCAGCATTTTCCAAATTAAGAGATAAGAGTTTTGTTATATAGATGTAATAAAAATATAAGAATCTGTAAACGACATACCAACACTAGCAACTAACATAAACAGCACTTCAAAGAAATCAAATAAATACTTGAAACGTTTTTTTTGGAACTGCAATTTCATGATTTTAATACTTTTTATATACAGAGCTTGAGATCGATTTTTCATTTTACGCTTCTCTTTACAAAACACATTTATCGTTTGGATTTGTTTCTAATAACAAATATCGCAGACCACTCAATGCATTTAGTTCTAATTTACAGCAGAGGAATAAATGCAAACTGCCTTGGCGGTTTATAACAACCATAAAAAATACAATACAATTTAGTTATAATTTACAGCAGAGGAATAAATGCAAACTGCCTTGGCGGTTTATAACAACCATAAAAAATACAATACAATTTAGTTTTTTTTTTTCCTCGGATTTTCCACGGACACAATACAATTTAGTTATAATTTACAGCAGAGGAATAAATGCAAACTGCCTTGGCGGTTTATAACAACCATAAAAAATACAATACAATTTAGTTCTAACTTACAGCAGAGGAATAAATGCAAACTGCCTTGGCGGTTTATAACCATTAAAAATACAATACAAGACAGCATATGAGAGTGGCGCAGCGGAAGCGTGGTGAGCCCATAACTCACTTCCGAGGATTTAAACCTCGCTCCGACACAGATAAGCTCAATTTTTTTTTTTAAATTTTAGCGCCATTTAATAGGTTCGCCTCTTTGCACCTGAAGAACTGAACTTCACTATTTTCCCTCCACAACTACCATTTAATAAATTCACTTCTCTGCATCTGAAGAGCTCAACATCAGTTTCTCCTGTCCGTGCCCATTACTAAAGCATAAAATTGAAATTTTTCATACAAATAAGATCAAATAAACTTACTTTGCTGAGAATCAACAATGCGAAAGCATATGTAAATCAACAATTAAGCAGGATAAAAGGGAGATTGCTGTGAATCAACAATACAGAAGCAGATGTAAATCAACAATTCAAAAGCATGATTCGCTGAAAAAAAACAATTCAAAAGCATGATAAAAGGGAGAAGTAGAGGGAAAACAAATTTAAAGAAGCAGATGGTGGTGTGAAAACACACCATTGACACTGACAGGTAAATGCACTAGCACTGCATAATCATGATAACATATGATATAAATTTATGCCCTCTCTCCACGGATGCGGCGAGCAAGCTGGATATCCTTGGGCATAATTGTAACCCTCTTGGCGTGGATGGCACACAGATTGGTGTCCTCGAAGAGGCCAACAAGATATGCTTCCGCCGCTTCTTGCAGTGCCGCCACAGCTGACGACTGAAATCTGAGATCTGTCTTGAAATCTTGGGCAATCTCCCTCACAAGTCTCTGGAAGGGAAGCTTTCTTATCAGAAGCTCGGTGCTCTTCTGGTATTTTCGAATTTCACGGAGAGCGACTGTTCCAGGCCTGAATCTGTGAGGCTTCTTCACTCCACCGGTGGCAGGTGCAGACTTCCTGGCTGCCTTGGTCGCAAGCTGCTTCCGTGGCGCCTTTCCCCCTGTTGATTTGCGAGCTGTCTGCTTAGTTCGCGCCATCTCCTCTTCTCTTTTCTTCTGTCTCCCTACAATTTCCTTCTCTGATCCACAACTTTGAATTCAACAAACCCTCAATGCCTTTGAAAGCGAGGCTTGGCCTTTATTTATAGACCTTCAAAGATTTGAAAATTCAAAATCTCATCCCCACCGTCCCTTCTTTTGCCTTCATCGACGGTCCACATTGCAACCTGCCTGTCCCTCCGCCGACGCAACGCGGATCGCCTATCTTTATGAATGTGATGGTTAAATCGATATGCTTTACATGGGAAAATTGTAAAGAATGTGATGGTTAAATCGATATGCTTTACATGGGAAAATTGTAAAGAATATGATCATACGTTATAATCTAAGTGTTAAACCTCCACCCCATCTCCACAAACTAAGGCTCCACGAATCAAACATTGCATTTTCAATCCCAACTCAAAGGAGGGTAGGGGAGAGGCTCCTATTGTTGTGCAGGAACCAGTAGTGGTCATGGTTCCTGTCACATCAACCACCCAAATCTTGCACATGACAAAGCAGATTAAAAAACATTAAACAACTTATTTTTGCACATATATATATTATATTAAGTCCAAAATAGGAGTAAACACTGATTGGGACCCAGCTCATAGTATTCAGTCCATTTAATGCCAACATTAAAAACCATCCAGTCCAATTGAGAATCCACTCTGTCTTGTCATTAATTACAAATTAAACATCAAAAAACCCTCTCAGCCTCAATCTACTAAGTACATCCTGGGCATCACATCAGCCCTCATGAACCACAACTGGAGAAGCAACAATCAAGCAGCAGGATCCAGTGTTCCATCACCCTAGTACCACCTGCACACTGCAAGGAGAAAGGAGGGTCAGCATCTGGTACAGAGTTATTCAACAACTCACACATGCAGCCTCAATAAATGCCCCAACCCACTGAAAAAATCAAATCACCCATTAAAATTCATGAAATCCAAAGGAGCTGCCAACCTCTACGAATGCCCAAAAGCAAAAATGCATTAAACTCTACAAATAAAATAATCTTAAAAACCCATTAAACCATTAGATCAGCGAACAGAATTCCAACTGCTGTCCTCTACGAATGCCCTCATAGAAATCGAACTGCCATCCTCTACGAATGCCATAAACTCTGCAAATAAAAAAATTCATTTCATCCATTAATCTGAACATCAAATCAAGCATTGCACTGAACCCAAGCAGCTGTCCAGCAGCAAAGAGCACATGGATCATGCAAACCCAAATCTCTAGCCATTGGATCGGTGCCAAATCAATCCCAGCCTCCCATTCCCAGAATTAACCCTTCAATCCATGCCATTTCCCCTATGCAATCTTTTTCAACATAAAAAACTATAAACCAACCTGTTTGCACACAATTGAACCCATTTGCATCCATTCAATTCATCAACAGCCCAGCAGTGCGTGCATGTATCAGCCAGGACTCAGCCAAGCAGTGCGTTTATCATCCAAGCAGTGCATTTAACAGGCAGGACTCAACAATAGCGCAAAGGTTGTGTGCACAGTGTCAGCCATACATCAACAACCCAACAACCCAGCAGTGTGTGCACTGTGTGACAGGTATGTACAGTAACCTACTTGTTGAAAGGAACATGAAAACTATTTCAATTACTTTTAATATCCATAAAAGTATGAAAATTATTTACATAATCTCTATGCTTTTGTACAGTTCCATTGATATCACAGTGAGTAACAATAAAATCACCAATTGAAAACCAGTTTGTAACCCCAGCCAACAACATACAGACATGATAGCAGTGTGATAGTAGTGTTACTCGCTTCTCTTTAACAAGTCCACATTTTCTCAATTTTCAAACCTCATATTTCACTTAAGAAGCAGAAATATAATACTAATCAGATCTATACAGGGGTATAACAACTCAACTACAGGGAAATATTCAGTAGCAGCAATGGCAACCCTACTAACAGTAGTAATAGTAACAATAAAATCACCAATTGAAAACCAGTTTGTAACCCCAGCCAACAACATACAGACATGATAGCAGTGTGATAGTTGTGTTACTCGCATCATCATACATTTTTTCTGCTCCTTTGTTTTGTCATTACTCTATGACGTTTTGCTTTAAGTTTGTAAGCTTAATTGCCAATGCATGTTTCTCCTCCCAGTTAAATTGATGGTTTTGACTTAGTTTTTATGCTGGCTTTGCTCTTTCCACCTTGCTGTTCTGCACTCTAGTATTTGAAATGCAGTTCTAGGTCCCTTGATTCTACTCAAAGATATTTTTTGTTCTTACTTCTACTTGGCATGGTGTCTTGGCCCTTTGCTTAGCTCTCTATTATCTAGCTTTATTGTGTCAAGGAAGGGTTTGATCTAAATTGGGTAACATTTTTGGTTGTTTTGGCTGTGCAATGGAGATGGAAGAAGATATAACGATCCTTTTTTGTATTTACATTCCTTTCTTTTCTAAATTTTATATTGAAGATTTGAAGGATTAGACTCTTGTATAGCTGTTAAACACATTTGGTACTTTATCTTGTTGGAGGAATTTGGCTGGTGACATTTATGATTTTTAGCTTGGTATTATTGAACGGTTTGTTTTATATAAATTTATACTTTGATGTGTGGAGTGCCGAGAAGTGAATGGAATGTAGTGACTATTGGATGTGTTGAAGATGAAGCAAGTACTAAGGATCTTTCAATTGCAGTTATATTTAGTATTTACATCTAATTAATTTTATTTCTCAGTTTTCAATGGCCTTTGAGATACTTCTCTGGTTGCATGAGATTACCTATTTCATGGAAACACTCTGCTCCCTTGCTTGAACTCTGAAGACTTTAGTGAACCTGTGTTTTTGACATAAGTTCCAGTCAGGTTCAATAAATGAACCATTTGAATTTGAGACCAAAATGAAATCAATATTTGCTAGTTAATATTTGTATTTTAAGGTTTCTTTGTGGGCTTTCTGCTATGATGCTGATTGGAGACTTTATGATATGATGATTCATGATAGCAATCACATTTCTCCAATCTTTCAAAGCATGCTTCCCTAAAAAAATGGAATCCCCAGATAAGTGCAAGAATTTCATTCAGCATTGAAATCTTAAACATGAGCAATTTTGTGGATTTGTTTGTAATTCCATTGCATAGGGATCTATAATACTCACATGTTATTTATCTGCATGTTGCAGATTCTCATAGCCATGCCAAGAGTCAATATTGCACGTCGCACAAGGAACACAAGGAAGCGGGGGTACCCAGATACAATGCACATCATCGGATGACGAAAGGGCCCGTGTTCCAAATGACAACATTGTTACATCAAATTCTGAGAATGGTCCTGTGGAAGATGTAGATGCTGTGGTTCCACCATCAATGACAGAGCCATCGCCACCACCAGTTCCAGAGGAGCCCATTCTCCCACCATCTTCCACAGTGCAAGGTGCCATTTCAACGAAGAAAATCAGTGCAATTAGAGGATGGACCAAAGAAGACATGCTGGCTGCAATTGACGATGTCGAATTCAAGGGGTTTTCTGTTAGAGCAGCGGCCAAAAAAACATGGGATTGCACCCATGTCAATCCATTACTGGATAAATGGCCTGACCCATACCAAGAGGAGAGGCCCTCTTACAGTCATGACTGAACAAGAGGAGGAGGAGGTAGTGGTGTGGTGCAAGGAGATGGCCGAATTGGGACATGGGCTAGAGTTGATACAACTGAAATCAACTGTTGCTCAAAATTTGTCAGGGGAGGCCAAACCCATTCAAAGATGGGTTCCCAGGTAAGTCTTGGTGGGCTGGTTTCAAAAAAAGGCATCCAGAGCTAGTGCTACGAACTGCAGAGGGTTTGGACAGAGATAGGGCATTGAATCTACGCCCCACGGTTGTTTCCAAGTTCTATGACACTCTTTCTTCTGCATATGAGAAACACTCTTACAGTCCGGACCATATTTGGAACTGCGACGAGACAGGGTTACAGGCAGGAAGGAATTGTGGCATGCGGGTCATTGCAAAGAGAGGGAGCAGGAATGTGCCAAAGATTCTGCGCAAGAGCAGGGAGTGGATAACCATTCTATCATGTGTGAATGCAATTGGCTCAGCAATCCCAGGGTTTTATTTGTTCAAGGGCAAAACTCGGCTGCAAAACTATATCCAAACTGTGAACCTGGGGCGTGCATGGCTGCACATCCCCATGCATGGATGACTAAAGAACTTTTCCTGAATTGGCTTTTCCACTTTGCAACATCCGTACCAGGCGGTGTCTCGCCTGAAAACAGACACCTGTTGGTTTTAGATGGCCATGGCAGCCACATTGCTGTGCAAACCATCGAGGAGGCAAACAGGTTGGGAATTGACTTGTTAACACTTCCTGCTCACACCACTCACAGGTTGCAGCCCCTGGATGTGAGTGTGTTTGGGCCTTTCAAGGCTTATTTCAGGTCGGAACGTGCTGCATGGATGGCTCAGAACCCATGGGTAGAGGTAAAGAGGTTTGAGTTAGCTGAGCTTGCAAGCAAGGCTTTCAAAAGGGCTCTCATACCCTCCAATATCAAGGCTGGCTTTAGGCGAACAGGTATCTGGCCATTGAATTATGATGCTCTTATGCATGACACTCAGTGTAGCCAAGCATTTGATGTGGATGGCCAAGAAGCTGGCGAAGATCTTGAGGATGTCGAAGACCAATTGGATGGCCAACAAGAGGCAGATGCTGTGGACAACATCATGTCCCTTTCTCAAGGAAATTGCGAAGGAGTTGGTGCTTCTGACCATGATGAACAGGTCTATGAAACACAATTCAATGATGATGCAGCAGAAGATAACATGGGTTTAGGTGGTCCAGCCAGCACACAAGTGGATGCTGGGGCAAATATAAATGTGGTCGATGGTTGTCGTAGTCCAGGCAGCCCCAATCACACATTGTCAATGCCAACCCAAGTATCTCAACCATCATGGATGGCAGAGGCCATGATGAACTTGAACAGACACATTGGTGATTCCACCAACGATGAAAGCATGAATATGCCTTCGCAGCCAAATGAGATTGTCCATTTTTATGTTGATGGTGGGTTGGTAGCAGATCCTAGCACAGACAACGAGGATGCAACTGAAGAATATACCGCAGCAGAAGAACCTCTCATAGCTAAAGAACCACTGCTAGGGAACACACCAAGGCTTGGCAGATTCCTAAAGTTGCCAATGGAGAGAGTGTCAATGAAAGGAAGGGAAGGACAGACAGACATTCTCCGATTGGGCCGGAGTTCACAATTGCTCACTTCAGAAGAGTACATGAGCATCTTGGTTGATTCTGAACGAAAGAAGAAAGATTTGCAGGAATTAAAACAAAGGAAGAAAGATATTGCAAAGGAAAAGAAGGAAGCAAGGATGATTGCAGCTGGACAGCGGGCACAGGAAAGGATTGCAAGAGAGGTTAATCGACAAGAAAAAGCTCACCAGAAGCAGTTGGCAAGGCAAGCAAAGGAAGCGAGGAAGGTGCAACAGATGAACCAAAATAGTGCATCAGAAATGGAGGAAAGGAATGTGATGGCTGATACTCTAAGAACAACCAGTGAAAGGGACATGATGCAAGGATCATTAGAAGCGTTTGCAAGCAGTGCACGATTCTACCAGGATCTTATTAACATTCAGATACCCCGCTATAATCCTGCAGGTTTACACCCCAGCTCTATTCCTACTACTGCAGGGTCCCATCCTATGTTAGCTTATCGAACACCAGCAAATATTCCAGGGGTCCCATGCACAAGTCAGGCCTATGGCTATTCAATTCCTCCTTGGTTGCAAGGAGTAAATTGGCCTCAATCTGTTTCCACCAACCCCACCCTTCCTAATCAAACATGCTCGGTAAGATCACCCCACTTGTCTCAAGCTGGAAACCCTACAGAAAATGATGTGGGAGGTGACGAACCTCTTCAAGAATAGGGTAGAAGGTGTATGGACCAACCAAGTGGTATTCTGTGATAAATTTATTTTCTTTTTGTGCAGCCCCAATCAAGCATGGTGAGGGCTTGATATAACCTAAATCCCAGTCATTGACATCCACTGCAAGCAAAGGCATTGTTTTGACTTCTACTTCAGACAGAGGCGGTGTAAAGACCAACCGAATGGTAGTTTGTGATCAAGGCATTTTCTTTTTGTGCAGCCCCAATCAAGCATGGTGAGGGCTTGATATAACCTAAATCCCAGTCATTGACATCTACTGCAAGCAGAGGCATTGTTTTGACCTGTACTTCAGACAGAGGCGGTGTATAGACCAACCAAATGGTAGTTTGTGATCAAGGCATTTTCTTTTTGACTTCTACTTTCAGACAGAGGCATTGTTTCGACATCTACTTCGGATAGAGTTATTGTATTTGTATTTCAGTACTATTGCTATAAAGTGCAGTTGTTTAATTATAAATGAGCAGTTCTTATTTATTTATGTTTTTTTCCATAAACAAGGAAGTTAACCATAAGCATTGAGGTTGGTGTTACACACAACTTGACATTGTGGAGAGCACAAAGTAAGGTCTAATGGAGAAGTTGGGTCAAATTCTCTATACTCATATACCATTTAAGTAGATATACAACATGAGCATACATCATTCTACTTTGTCTAAAAAAATTTCATTGTAGATTCAAGTCTAATAATGCCAAAATAGTAGGTCATATATGCTCTAATAATGCCATTCTACTTACTATGTGAAACAACACCGAGATGGATAACATTGCACAGGGTGGTAGAGCAGCCCGGGCGAAACGTTCAAATGCCAACCCTTCCTGTCACGTAAACCCTAACAAAACCCCAACACATGTGCTGGACACGCGGCAGATCCGAATGGGCACCTGTCGTACAACTAACGTGGACTGCCGGGTGTCCGTTCGCGTGCTCGCGTGGACCCCGCACCACAATTGGTGTCCCTCCCATAACAGTCACTCAAAAATCAAAAATATTCACTAAAATATCTACTTATTTTGCAGCCTCAAACAGTAATATAAAGATGAATGTCAAGTTCAAAAACATACTACTGCCAAATTCCCAGAAACATAACCAAAATCTGTCATACATAATTGAACCAACATTCAACCAACAAACATTCACACTATATATTACAGCTAGCATCACCTTAATTGAACCAGCTTTAAACCAACATTCACACAATATTTCAAATCCACAACATTTTCATATCCACGAGGGGCCATGCCAGACCGAATATCCACATACTCTGCTTATCTTGCAGCCTCTAACAGTAATATAAAGATGGATGTCAAGTTCAAAAACATACTGCTGCCTAATTCCCAGAAACATAACCAAAATCATAATTGAGCCATAATTGAACCAGCATTCAACCAACAAACATTCACACTATATATTACAGCGAGCATAACCATAATTGAACCAGCTTTAAACCAACATTCACACTATATTTCAAATCCACAACATTTTCATATCCACGAGGGGCCATGCCAAACCGAATATCCACATACTCTGCTTATCTTGCAGCCTCAAACAGTAATATAAAGATGGATGTCAAGTTCAAAAACATACTGCTGCCTAATTCCCAGAAACATAACCAAACTCATAAATGAGCCATAATTCCCAGAAACATAACCAAAATCGTAATTGAGCCATAATTGAACCAGCATTCAACCAACAAACATTCACACATTATATTACAGCGAGCATACCCATAATTGAACCTGCATTCAACCAACCAACCATTGCAATTTCCTCTCAAGCATTCAAGCCTTTACCTCTTATGCAGCCTCAAACAGTAAAGGGAAATAAAGATGAATATCAAAACCTAAAACCTACACTGCAAATTTTTCATATCGGCAAGCAAACTTACACAATAATTCAACCAGCAAACTTACACAATAATTCAACCTGCAAACTTACACAATAAGCATATCCATAATTCAACCTACAGTAAGCATATCCATAAAAACGCATACGAAAGCCTGCAAGGCCAGATATACCCAGAAACGAAACCCTACAGTAAGCATATCCATAATAACGCATACGAAACCCTGCAAGGCGAGATATACCCAGAAACGAAACCCTGCAAGGCCAGATATACCAAGAAACTGAAAAAACGCCATATATGTGCCCAAAAACGCCCAATATAAGCTGCAGAAAAACAAATAATCCCATACGAAACCCTGCAGACAAGCAAACACACAATACGCAGAGCCGAGGCAAACACACAATACGCAGAGCCGAGGCAAACACACAATACGCAGAGCCGAGGCAAACACCCAATACGCAGAGCCGAGGCAACACACAATGCGCAGAGCCGAGGCAAACACACAATACGCAGAGCCGAGGCAAACACCCAATACGCAGAGCCGAGGCAAACACACAATACGCAGAGCCGAGGCAAACACACAATACGCAGAGCCGAGGCAAACACAAAACAGACAAGCAAACACATCCAACCACCGAGAAAACGAGCCGCAAGGTTAACGACATCCTTGAAGCGAGGTGGAGTGTTTATAAACACTGTTCAGACGCTGGTAGGGAAACCCTACCTGTATAATTGTCGAAGGTAGAAATCGCCGTCGCCAACCTTCACGACCCCGCAGCTGGCACAGGAGGACGCGCATAATGCCGTGATCAGGAACGCCAACACGGAGACCGGTGCACCAAGGAGAACGCACCACCGAACGAAACCACCAGCCAAACAACTCTAGAAACCATCCCATTTGAACTGGAGTAGGAGGAATGCCGACCAAAACGGGGACAAGGGCGCGCGTCGAAGGGTTCACACCAGCTCCACTGACAGCAACGAGGTTCTCAACCATGGACGCAGGCCTGCGCGGGCAATGGAGCCCCGGCGGACCACTACCGGGGTGCCGAAACGGCCACACATCGGTCCCGAACAACATTGCACAGTGTGGTAGAGCAGCCCGGGCGAAACGTTGAAATGAAACCCTTCCTGTCACGTAAACCCTAACAAAACCCCAACACATGTGCTGGACACGCGGCGGATCCGAATGGGCACCTGTCGTACAACTAACGTGGACTGCCGGGTGTCCGTTCGCGTGCTCGCGTGGACCCCGCACCACATTTGGCGCCTCTCCCCTATGGTGTCCACCTAATCGCTACTACCGTATCACCAATAATTTGGAAAAAGGCCTTTCCTTAATCTATTGTGAACATTGTTGCCCCTATGGGTTTGTCATACTACTCTTAGGCTATTGCCTTGAATTGAGAATTACTTTGTGAAATAAACCATCTAGTTATGTGGGGCTTGAGTTCCCTAAACCCTTATATATAGGAGTAGTCTATTTATTCTATGTTTTGTATTTTTTAATCGATTTTGGTAAGAATTTGGTAAAAAAAAATTGGTAAATTTTAAATTTGGAAGTATTTAAATTGTGTTTTTGAATGCATAAATGGATTCAACGCCCTCAAATACTCCTATGGCACTCACATTATGCAATTTCAAAAACTAATATATGTGGCTCTAAGATTTTTTGAAGATTTCCAAAACAAAAAGAAAACGTAGAATATTTAAACTACTCCTTCTATATATATATATATATATATATATATATATATATATATTGCTTTACTTATCATGACCTTTCTAGCTTATTAAATCCTAGACCCTATAAGAGGGTTTGTTTCAAAGTCAACATCTCAAAATACTTTTAGGAATTTGTCTTGATTTAAGTATTTGTTTGGAAGTCAACATCTCAAAATGCTTTGAAGAATTTGTCATGATTTGTTTGAAAGTCAACATCTCAAAATACTTTGAAGAATTTGTCATGATTTAAGTAATGGGATAAGTTAATTAAACATGTAACACCCCTGGCCCATATTACACTTGTTATTGTAACTTGAACACTTTGGCTATGAGTATGTACATAGCATGATAATATTTTAATACAAATACCAGCTGACTGCATGAGGAGCAATATGCTGAAGAGGAGATCCAGATATTAACCGAGGGTTGTGATGGGGTAAGGTTGACCTATGTACCTTGTTCCCTAAACCTGTGTTCTATAAACCTTATGATAAACCTAAAACCCACATTCCCAAGCCATAAACTTAAATGGGGAATATTTAATAATTAAATATTATTGAATATTAATTATTGTTGAGATTAAGTGATTAATATTGCTTAAGGATGAAGAGGTAACGTATGCCTTTGGGGACAACCACGTGGGGGGCCCAAAGGGGACACGGTATTACCTCAGTGAGCCATGCGGAAGTGGGGCATGCGGGTGGAACGTATGGCCTAGTAGTGGTGGGGGGGTCTGCGTGAATCAGGAGGGACGCAGAGGACACGAACATATAGGAGGGAGAACCTATACAGTGTCTGCGAAACGAACGAGATGTGTGGAAAACCTGGGAAAGAATCCCTACGACGAACCTGAACCCAAGCTGCTCAGTTAAACTGTCTTGGCCATGATTTCCTTGGTTGCTTACACCAGTCAATTGGAAATTATGCATGAGACCCAGAGGGAATCCCGACGCTTGCAGTGAAGTGTATCACTGTGTGTTTTGGGAAGGAACTCAGGTGTGTCAATTGCGGAATTAACAAGGAATTGGTTACCAAACTGCTATTTTTTGAACCATGTATCTCTGCTACTTCTACCTTTGACTTTATGAGTGAGTTGAGGGGGTTGGTGAGACACCTTGGGTTAATGTCTGGAACTCGACTCAGGGGTGAACTTGGGAGCTGAAATAGTACAGGTTGGACAAGTTCTAAGGTTGGGTGGAGCATGGCTCACATGCATCTAGTTGCCACCTTTACATGAATTTCAGATAAGTTTATCTGTGAATGAAATTTTAATGTTCATGTGAATTATTATGCTTATTATGTTCAAATTGTTGAATGAAAGAGTATTTAAATGCAAGCCATGATAATGTTATGCTTAAGCCTGTGTAGAAGGATGTAATCATGAATGATGTTTCCTTCAATTGCATGAATTATTTGCATTAGGAATCATATATGTGAAAGATGCATGGCTTATACTTCATTTATGTACCTCATATATGCTTATCGTGACACAACCTTAATGATGAATGGATGGTTCATGTATTATTCATATCATGATAGCATAAATCTGGATATGAGGACTGAATGCATGATTGAGAGTCTTTAGTATGAATAATGCAGAGTTGTGTTGTGTTGTTTAACTTTGCAAGCTATGATATGTCTATTCCTGGCACAGATGGCATGCTTCTGGTTTCCTGTGTATGAATTATGCTTATGGGCAAATAATGAGAATAATGAAGTTGTTAATTAGATGCTTAATGGAAATTTTTAATTGCATGGTTTTACACTGTAAATATGTGTATGTGTAACGTGGGGTACGTTACAGATTCATTTGATTTAACTATTTGTTTGAAAGTCAACATCTCAAAATACTTTGAAGATTTTGTCATGATTTAAGTACTTGGGATAAGCTAATTAAACATCATTTCATTTATGCATTTGTTTGAAAGTCAACATCTCAAAATACTTTGAAAATTTTGTCATGATTTAAGTACTTGGGATAAGTTAATTAAACGTCATTTGTAAGAAATTAATTTGTATGCCACTTGTTTTTTTTGTCAAAGCTCGTATCAAAGATTTGTAGTCATTTGTTCACAAATGAGTCAATCTCACATGTGGTTTTAAACAACTCAAGCCACCAATAACCTTAATGGAGGATGGATTCATATAGTTTATAAGAACTCACATAACAACAAGTAATTGCAACTTAAAAGGCCCAACTTAGGAAGTTGACAACCTCTAGTGTGTCAATACCTACTACGCCACAACCCCAACATCTAGAAAATAGGTATCATGCCTTATCCCAATATCTATTGTTATATTTAAGATAGATAAATTTGACATTTTTTTAGGTTTTCCTAAAGGATTCAAAAATACAAGTTTGAATAATTGTGATCTTTCTAATGAGGTTGTGCTCATCTTGTCATTGAGATATGCATAAAATTAATGGTGTGTCTTGTATTGGCGACTTCAAAAGTTGCAAGTAGCATGACATAGTAGAGATTTATGGGATAACCTTCTATTCATTTAACATGGTACCTCTAACACACACCTCTTTCTTTAGAAGTCCCTAACATAATTACGATGGCCAAATTACATAACTTGTTTTTTAGAAAACCCTAATGTCATTACAACTTCTAGATTGCATGGTTATGAGTCTCAGTGGGATTCCTCTTCCCATTATTTCTTCCTCAAGCATGATTGGTTGATTTGGGGCCTTCCTAGTGAACATTGTAGATTCATAGGTTTGGGAAGAAATCACCTTCCCCTTTATTTCATGATCCCAAAATGAAACTTCTCGATGTGGATCCCTCACAATTAACATTGTAGTCAAGAGGATGATAAAGTTTCTCTTCCGTTTGTTTCTTCCTCGAGTGCCATTTCTTGATGTGGGAATTTCTTTAATAATTCAATTGAAAGAAACAAATGTATAACTATCTTCCACAAATATGCATTCCAATTTAGCAAGAATTTCAACAAATACAACACAAAGTTAGGGGAGGGAAGAAGATATATCTTATTAATTTGATGAAAATTTACAACAATCAATGAGATACCTTAGCATGTGAATCAGTTCCTCCTCCCAAGATTGCAATTATCCAACTCCAACAATGTGCAATATCACCCACGGTATTTGACAAAGAACAACTGCTAAATAGGGGAGACAAGCATAACAACGTGCTTTAGTCTCCTAGAAGAAAGGGTTGTGTACTTGGAAAATTATGTCCAACAAGATAAGGATGCATGAATTTGCAATAGTAAGACACTTCCTCTCTCTCAACACATATGTCTTTGTGTTCACCTTAAGGTTAACCATTGCCCAATTAAATGCTTCTTTTTATGTGTTGTAAAAGAAGTTAGAATATTTGTAGAATGGGATAGGGGCATGTAATGCCACATTTTGTGGGAATACCAATAACACAAACTTATTTTTGCTTATCCCAAGTGGATGGGAGTCCATCTTTGTTGTCCTTGGGTTCCCCATGATATGATTATAAGGTTTCATAATGGATTATTAGATGATATATATGAACTACTATGTGCCAATACCATCATGATGATAATGATTTGTATATAGTAAATTAATGAACAGGAATGCTTAGTGATTATATGATGAGTATAGCTTGCAATAACACCCTTGGGTTGACGAGGGTGAAAGATGTGTGGTTTGTTTATTAACCAAGTCACCAAGAATACTCTTGGTATTGTTAATATCTTTTACCCCCTCCTTTGGGTCCACTTTTTCCTTATCCATCCATTATATGTAATGTCCCTTTTTTAATTTTTATAAAAATGGTGAAATTTTCAACTTTTTCCACTAGTTCGACCTTTGACTAGTATTGGTCTCTTGGTCTCCAAATGATCCCAAATTGTTATAGAAGATGTATGGATTATATTGTGACATGAATATGAGGTGTATGGATGCTTTATATAATTCAAAAGGATTCCGCAACTCTCCTTTAAGTTCTGGCCAAAGTAGGGATTTTGACTAGTAATTTCTCTTTGACTAGTATTGGTCTCTTGGTCTCCAAATGACTCCAAATGCTCCCAAATTGTTATATAAGGTGTATGGATGATATTATAAAATGAATATGAGGTCCAAATTGTTATATAAGGTGTATGGATGATATTATAAAATGAATATGAGGTTTATGGATGCTTTATAGACTTCAAAAGGCTTCTGCAAATCTTCTTTAAGTTTTGGACAAATTAGGGAGTTTGACTAGCAATTTGGGGTTCAAATCCCCCTTGGGTAGATGCTGGAAATGGCTCTCCAACTGCTATGGTACCCTCTCGAATTTCTGAACAGAGGAAGGGGACATCTAAGGGACATAAATATAGTTTCATATGCATCTCCATTCAATTTATTAATTCTTTTACAACCCTCGCCAATCAGCTAAAAAAATACTAGTTTTGACCTTAGGGGAAATGATAGTCAAACTTCTTCAAATGCTATGAAACTGAACCAAATGACTCCAAAAGATTATTCACTGAACATGGAACTTGTAATAAACATTATTAAAAGTCCATATATCATTATTCCATCAATGGTTCACTTATACATTCGAAATTATCATCACAACATTGGCAAACATCAACATAGTGGGGAAAAGACACCATTTTCTCATTAATGATCAGATTTATACATTTCCACTTATTATCTAAACCTGAAACTTTCTGAAGGTGAATAAAAGAGAATTTTCATCATATTACAATAGAAATTGGGCATTATAATCTCCCCCAAAGATTACAATAGCTCACCAAGTGTGCCTTCCCTCAAGGATCATGAATATGCCAAGAAATAGAAGAATGGTTGTAGAAGCAAGCTGAAAGAGATGTGACCATGAGATTCCTTGTAGCTTAAACCTGTAACAAAATAATCCATTAAATATCCAAATGAAAGTCTTGAATTTCCTTTCCAATTACCAACTAGGATGGGAATCTTTCACCCTCGAAATTGGTGCTAAGGCAAGTAGAGTAGCACTCCACTAGCTCTCATCTCCAAATGCAAAATGCAAATTCTAAAATGATGAAAAGATACCATCCTTCTTTGTTATTTTCTTTTATAAACTTATAAGGTCCTCCATGGCTCTAATTCTTCCCAAGAGCTTCATGCCAACTCAAGTTGGGAAGAGATTCCCAAGTATGACACTTGTCCTTCCAATTCTAGCCCTCTCCTTCTCCAAAATCGAATTGGTGTCTCTTTGGCTGCCCTAACTCACTTGAGCACCCTCTTGGAGGCTATTTTTAGCCCTGACATGTAATATATGTCATATGTCAGCCTTCAAGTATGATTTGTGTCATAGGTGTCATAGAATCTTCATCATTGTTGTCATGGAGCTAGGGAATCTAGTCCAAGTGTCTCACTAGCTCCAAAATGTCTCTTCCTCTTCTATGGGAGTTTCTCTTCCACTCCAATTAGACCTTAATTGATTCATGCCAAGTATATTGACCTTCCAACTCATCCCGAGAACCTTGGGCTTCTTATGGATTCGAAATGACAAGAGGAGGATGCCATGTGGCATAGAAAATCTAGCTTTTGTGGGTCCCACATCCTCCATGTGTCTTCATGTTCAATTTACACTTTGATTTTCCCTTGTATTTATCTATTTAGATCCTTTATTAAATATTTATTCCATTCTAATGTTCAAACATCATTTATTATCCCCCTTCTTTCAAATCCCAAATCTTCCACCCTCGAACTTAGGGAACTAGTAATTTTCCTCCATGTCAGTTCATTTGGATGGGTATATTACAACTTTGAATTGGGAATTTCTCTTAATGTGAACCACCTTGTCCATTTGGATCTACTTTCACATTATTACTAACTTGGACTTCATTCTTGGCATTTATTTGACCCTTAGCATCCATTTGATAAACTATCATGAGTATGGCCAAGGGGCTTAGGCCATTGTGACCCAATGCAAAATTTTGGGACATGACAAATCCTCCCTTCCCATTATTGCTTGTCCTCAAGCAATTTCAACACATGTATGTGGAAGAACATGCTCTATTTCCAAAATTTTGCTTCCCAAAACTTCTCTTATGGAACCTTGAGTAGAGCCACCCATGCACTACAATTGTGTGTTTCCAAAAGCAAGGAGATGTGGATTTTCTTTTTCATTTTGATATCCCCTGTAACATCACCACTAAACACCAAAATGTTAATTAAATCCATCAAATCCATGTTTTCACAATTACTCTGTACATATTTCATATTTTGGAAACCCTTTCTGATACCACAGCATAATTCTTTGAAGTTGCCACTAAGTTTCCCAACATTGAGTCTTCGAGATTCCATGAATATTTTAGAGAGGAACTACCATGATTGTTGCTGCACCACTCTGATTAAAATCACTTTATTAAGTGGGGAATACATCTCCCATACTATTTTGAAATCAATGGGACTAAAAATTATCGTAGGGTCTCATTGCTTGTATTGCACTCCAACAATTAAGAGTGCTCTACAACCCATACCATCAGGAAAGAGAGTTCCTGGATCCCATTTTCTTGTATGCATTCTTCCAAACTTCATGAGTACAAAATATATATCATCAAAGTACATAACAACATAACAAAAATTTACATCAAGGAGGTGCCTCAACAAAGAATCATGAAAGTGCTTATACCTCCAAGTGAGTAGACCACCATTTTCCAAGTGCATACAAGCTTCAAGTGACCAATCAAATATGATCCAATGACATAGGTGAGGATCCATGTCTTATAATGCAGCCCCAAGAGGATGTAAGATGCATCAAAATAATCATCCATGTGTTCTTTCATCCAAGAAGTGAATGAAGAACCTCCACTAAAATTTGAACCAAGAAGGGAGCAAGGAAAACAATAAGCCTTCAAGGGACTCACATAAGTAGAATTTGTGCATCCATGAACATGTGTATCATCAAGAAATAGTAAAGGATGTTGCTGCCAATAAACATTTGCTCCAATCATATGTCTATTTACCCAAATAGTTTATGAAGTTCCTCCAACATCAATTGAACTAAGCAAGAAGCAAGGAAAATCAAGAGTCTTCAAGTGACTCAAGTGAACATCATAAGTGCATCCATGAAGATATGTATCATCATAAGGTAAAAAAATATGCTGCTGAAAATGTAAATAATGAGGTGCTCTAGTCATGTCATCATCAAAAGGAGAGGTAGTATTTTCACACTCCTCATGTGGCACCATAAAAAATAAACCTTTCACCCATACTTCATTAGGATGAATGCTGCAAAATATGGAAGTGTAGGATGTAGGAGAATGAACCAACTCACCCAAATGATCAGAAAGAGAATAAGTGTCCTCATGTGAATTCTTCATAATGGTAGGATCATGCACCTCCCTCAAAAGTGCAAAAATTTCCTCATCGGTTGGTTCCAAAGTAGTGGGACCATACACTCCTTCAGAAATTGTGTCACCATTTCCAAGAGGAAACTCAAATTCCTCTCCCACCACATCAAGTGCTTGGATCTCATCAATCTCCTCTTCAAACACATCAAACAAATGCAAATTTCCATGTTTCTCATGATTTGCCATGTCATGAGAATCCTCCATGCAATCCATCATCTGAAAATTTGAAACATAGGAGGAAGAACAAGTATATTGCAACCTTTCAAGAAGTTGCTCATTTTGAATTTTGAGTTTATGAATATCCTCATCATTCTTCAAGTATGCATCATGTAACAATTCATTAAACTCAACCAAATTATTTCTATCAAAAGGCAAAGATATGAGATTACCTTTGATGTTGCACATTGCTCTTTGTTTCCTTTCCAAGGTAGAATGTGTCTTGAAATGATCTTCAATACTTTCAATAGAACCTTATTCATTCTCATGTGATGTCTCTCCATCTTTTTCAGAGTCACTTGGGAGTGACTTTCGATCCTCTTCATGTACTGCTTCTTCTACTTCACCTATTTCATAACTAGGTGGTTCATGGGTCTCCTCTTTTTGATCCTTCAAGCAAGTTGATTCATATTTCCCCTTGGTTTCCTTAAGATCAATATATTTGGAATCTCTATTTTGAAATGGATTCTTATTACCTTCCTTCATCTTGAGCTTGTTTGAGACAATGAGGTATTGATCAAATGGTAGGATGTTTATGTAATCTTCACTCCAATTTTTCCATTCGATTAGAAGTTCTTGCACATCAATTGGAGTATTAATATTTTCTTCGGAATCAAGAAATTTAGGTGTAATAGGCCTTGGTGTTCTCTGAAATGTATTTACTCTATTATGGGATCCTGTGCTTGAGAAAATATGCTCACCCATTGGCTTCTTTTCCTCGAAAGAGGAACTATTGTTGCCTCCTATTACCCCTTTGATCCCAAGTTAGATAGCCATCAATTCGAATCCTTTCATCTTATTTTTGTTCATGGCTCTAATACCACTTGTAATGTCTTCAAAAAATGGTTTTATGATTGTAATAAATTCCTCCTCATGTTCTAAGGTTTCCCTTTCATCCTTAGGCATGGTCTCAACAATATACTCTTCTTCTCCTACTACTTCCCCTTCAACAAAAGTAACTTTGGTTTCAATATCTAAGGGCGGTCCCTAACTTCTTGTCCTAATGAAAATCAAACCACATCAGGTGCCAAGATCATGCTCTGATACCACTGTAATGTTCCTTTTTTGAAATTTTCAACTTTTTCCACTAGTTCGGCCTTTGACTAATATTGGTCTCTTGGTCTCCAAATGACTCAAAATGCTCCCAAATTGTTATAGAATGTGTATGGATGATATTGGGACATAAATATGAGGTGTATGGATTCTTTATAGACTTCAAAAGGATTCTGCAACTCTCATTTAAGTTCTGGCCAAAATAGGGAGTTTGACTAGCAATTTCTCTTTGACTAGTATTGGTCTCTTGGTCTCCAAATGCTCCCAAATTGTTATACAAGGTGTATGGATGATATTAGAACATGAATATGAGTTTTATGGATTATTTATAGACTTCAAAAGGCTTCTGCGACTCTTCTTTAATTTTTGGCCAAATAAGGGAGTTTGACTAGCAATTTGGGGTTCAAATCCACCTTGGGTAGATGTTGGAAATGGCTCTCCAAGTGCTATGGGACCCTCTCGAATTTATGAAAAGAGGAAGGGGACATATAAGTTACATCAATATAGGTTCATATGAATCTCCATTCAAGTTATTCATTCTGTTACAACCCTCTCCAATCAACTACAAAAATACTAGATTCGACCTTGGGGGAAATGATAGGCAAACTTCTCCAAATGCTATGAAACTGAACCAAATGACTCCAAAAGCTTATGAACTGAACATGAAACTTGTAATACACATTATGAACAGTCCATATATCATTATTCCATAATTGGTTCACTTATACATTCGAAATTATCATCACAACATTGGAAAACATCAACGGAGTGGGGAAAAGACACCATTTTCTCATTAATGATTAGATTTATACATTTCCAATTTGTATATCGACCTAAAAATTTATGAAGGTGAAGAACAGATAATTTTCATAATATTACAAGATAAATGGGGCATTAGAAGCTCCCCCAAAGAGCACAATATCTCACCAAGTGTGCCTTCCCTCAAGGATCATGAATATGCCAAGAAATAGAAGAATGGTTGTAGAAGCAAGTTGAAAGAGATGTGACCATGAGCTGACCTGTAGCTTAAAACTATAACAAAATATTCCATTAAAGATCCAAATGAAATGTCTGAATAGCCTTTCCAATTACCAACTAGGATGGGAATCTTTCACCCTCGAAATTGGTGCTAAGGCAAGTAGAGTAGCACTCCAGTAGATCTCCTCTCCAAATGCAAAATGAAAATTCTAAAGTGATCAAAAGCTACCATCCTTCTTTGTTATTTTCTTTTATAAACTTATAAGGTCCTCCATGGGTCAAATTCCTCCCAAGAGATTCATGCCAACTCAAGTTGGGAAGAGATTCCCAAGTATGACACTTGTCCTTCCAATTCTAGCCCTCTCCTTCTCCAAATTTGAATTGGTGTCTCTTTAGCTGCCCTAACTCACTTGAGCGCCCTCTTGGAGGCTATTTTTAGCCCTGACATGTCATATATATCAGATGTTAGCCTTCAGGTCTGATTTGTGTCATAGGTGTCATAGAATCTTCATCATTGTTGTCATAGAGCTAAGGAATCTAGTCCAAGTGTCCCACTAGCTCCAAAATGCCTCTTCCTCTTCCATGGGAGTTACTCTTCCAATCCAATTTGACCTTAATTGATTTGTGCCAAGTATATTGACCTTACAACTCATCCCAAGAACTTTGGGCTTCTTATGGATTCGAAATAACAAGAGGAGGATGCCATGTGGAATAGAAAATCTAGCTTGTGTGGGTCCCACATCCTCCATGTGTCTTCATGATCAATTGCCACTTTGATTTTCCCTTGTATTTATTTATTTAGATCCTTTTTTAAATATTTATGCCATTCTAATGTTCAAACATCATTTATTATCCCCCTTCTTTCAAATCCCAAAGCTTCCACCCTCGAACTTAGGGAACTAGTAATTTTCCTCCATAACAGTTCATTTGGATGGGTATATTACAATTTTGAATTGGGAATTTCTCTTAATGTGACCCACCTTGTCCATTTGGATCTAATTTCACATTATTACTAACTTGGAATTCATTCTTGGCATTTATTTGACCCTTAGCATCCATTTGACAAACTATCATGAGTATGGCCAAGGGGCTTAGGCCATTGTGACCTAATGCAAAATTTTGGGACATGACATTATCCATATCCACTCCACTTTTTTGTCTAACTCCTCTAGTTATGGATTGATAAATGGATTTTAGACCTCTCCCCTTTGTGACCTCTTCACCAGGAGGACCTCCCTATTATCCATGGTGTTTTGAGATCGATCATTTGTTGTGAGGAACAACATGACAGATTATGTGTGCTTCCTTGTATAATCCTAGGGGATTTACTAACACCAAGAGGAAGGAGTTTCTCCACCCTTGTGTTGAACTAAGAATGTCCTACCTCCCCTATGCCTGAAAATAAATGAGGGCATATGATGCATTTTCCAATAGAAGATTCTGTGTACCTGCAAAAAGTCAAAGTCAAAGTTGAATACCAATGAAAATAAAAAGTTAAATCCAAAAAAAGGATCAAGACAAGAAAAACTTACACGTGAAAATGGCTTGAAAAATAAAAGAAAATGAAAGGCCATGGTCTCAAATACAAAGAAGTACAAGAAAGAAGAGTCCCAAAATCAAATAAAGACTAGTCCTTGAATACCAAATCCAAGATGAAGCTTCCAAGAAAATAAAGTAAAAGGGGTTGGTTAGCCTAAATGCTAAGGTACTAGGGGGTAGTACCTCCTTACATTTGACTCCCTTTGTGAGACACATCCCTAGTGTTTGTTCAAATGGTGAAGAAATCAAACTTACCATGTTCGCTTTAGTTCAGAATCCATCAATATCCTTGCACCACACCTTGCACTAGACTTTAAATTGACTAACCTTGTTTAACCATGATTAAATCCATACCAAAGGAGAAAACAACTCTTTTTTATGCCTTGATGTTATATTAGTACTAGTTAATGGATACATCATGCATCCCACAAACATGTTTGAAGATATTTATGTGGTGGTATATCATCATGTAGAGCATGACTACCTATGTGATGAATCAACTATGGTGATTACTTGTATTCTTATATGTGTTCACATAGAAATTCTTTGTTGCTAGTCCATAAGGGACATATGCCAGATATATACATCATCTAGCCAGTATATCAGAGGTTTAAAGTCAGTACATGGTTTTCAGTACCAGTTTTCAGTGTTCAAGGGTTGTCAAATGCGGGGTATCCCATAGCTTGAGATATATTCAGTAGAATTTTAATCCAAGGACATTTATGGATACCCATTTGTACCTTTACTCAGATATATGCCATCAAATTGGCCATTAGTGCTACTGATCAATCAATTCAGAAAAGGTGGCGGGGATTCTGTGAGTGAGTGCATTATAGATTTTCATGAACGTACTTTTTGGAGCAAAACTCAATATTTTTTTATATTTGAGATATGTTTTGGATTCATATTGGACTATAGTTTCATCCTATGTAATTTCATGTCAGAATGCCCTGACTAATTAGGAAAGATCTGATTTTGAATCAACACTCCGTTAGTGGGTAGCCTGTAGAGTTTCATGGACATGCATGGGAAGATTCCATTTTGGTTCTTGACAATGTTTTGGCATTTTTGGCGACTCATTAGCCCCTACTACACATATCTATGATCAGTTGGTGGAATCATCCTTGGAAATGTTTAAGGCAGTGAGGGTTTGGACGGTCTTATTTAAGCACATGTGGAATTAATGCAGATGGCTTAGACTATGGTTTTAATTAAAATTTTCCTAAGTATAGCATAATTAATTTTTGAGAATTAAAAAGTGCACTAGAGCTTATAATTTTACTTTGAGATTGCACTTTTTAATTAATTGGGGGAAATTAAATTAATTTTCCGAAGTCATTTGAGTTAATTGGAGCACGACACACATGTTGAGGCAAGATTAGATGATTTGGCATAGTGGCACACATGTGGAGGCATCTTGAAGGATAATAGAGAATATCTTAACACAATATTAATTCCTATCCATTGTTATTGATCCTTATCACTTGGATTAGCCCCTTTCTCTCTCACACGTGTGTCTCATTGAATTTTTCAAATGGAAAGATTTGTGTTTTTTCTTGGATTGAGGAGGAACCCCTGGTATTTTTCCCTTAGTATTGCGATAGACCCATGGTATTTGGTTTTATTTATTATTTTCTCACCTAAAGGTTGAAGTCATCCTCCTAAGTCCAACGACTTGCTTCTTCTAGGTAATATTTTTTATTTGGAGGATAGATCTAAGACATTGGTTGGGGCTTGTCCACCTTGAGATCATTCATTTTGTAACAAAATTTTGTAGCCCACTACAAGAAAAAAGGTCATTAGTGAGGGTCATGCATGTGACATACCTTTAAGGGTCATTACCAATGTCGCATATGATGACGACCCTTAAAACATTGTCATTATAAGTTCCTTTTGAGATGGTCCTTTAAGGTTTGTCACCAAATCCCTTTTCACTAACACTTTTGGTGAGGGTTCTTTAAGGCCCATTATTGATTCTCTCTTTGGTGACACTTCTAGTGACAACCTTTTATTATCCCTTACCAATACGCTTTTAGGTTACTTTTGGTGACTGTAGAAAAATGTTTGTCACCAATGATCATTCTAATGGGTTTTTGGTGACACTATGTGACTGTTGCTATACTTTTTCACAATTTAAATATAGCAGTTTAATACCAACACTTTTATGGAGTCTTTGTAATTAATGTTTCCAAGGTCATACTGGTCACAGTACCCACTCATAAGATCTATAGTAAATCTCTAGTGGTTTTCCATAAGAAACCACTGGCAATTTATAACCATTCCAAAAGGGATCTATAAGCAATCTCTATTGGTTTCTCATAAGAAAAAATATAAACCATAACCTAGTGACCTTGTCCATTGGTTCATCTCGAGCTTCCTTGCTAGAACCATGGGAATCATGTAGTTCTCTAGTTCATTTCATATCTATGGTTTATTTGCTTAATCTTTGACCCTCAACAGCCTATAAATGGTAACTAGTCCTTCACTATCTAAGTGTGGCTTGACTAAAGTTCGCTCTTTCTATGAAAAAAGAAATTGTAAAGTGCATTCACTACAACAAATCACCCTTTTAGGGGCAGTTTTGGCTTACAGCAGTCTTGCTAAAACCGCCTCCAAAATTTTTTTTAGGCCTTTGGGGGCGCTTTCTAAACCCCCCCCCAAGTCTTGATAATTGGAATTTTGGGGGTGGTTTTTTAAAAACCACCCCCAATAGTCCAATTATCAAGAATTTTTTGGGGGGTTTAGAATGACCCCCCCTAAAGGTGTTTTTGAAGGCGTTTTTTAGAAATCCCCCCCAAAAAAGTCATGAGAATTAGACTCTTGGGGGCGGTTTTTAGAAACCCCCCCCCCCAAAAAAAAAGTTACGAGAATTAGATTTTTGGGGGCGATTGTTTTAAAACTGCCCCCAAAAGTTCAATTCTCATGACTTTTGGGGAGGGGTCTTTTAAATACCCCTAAAGATGTTTTTCAAGGCAGTTTTTAAAAAAAAACCTCCAAAATTCTTGAGAATTGAACTTTTGGCATCGGTTTGTAAAAACTGGACTCTAATTGTTAAATTATCATGATGTTTACGAAGGGTTTCAGAAAGAACGCCACTAAATATATATTTCGAGGTAGTTTTTTGAAACCCCTCCCAAAAGTCAAGAGAATTTTACTTTTGGAGGCGGTGTTTTAAAGGTCGCTGCTAAAAATTTCAATCCTCATGAGTTTTTTTTGGGGGGGAAGGTTAGAAGGACCACCCCTAAATAAAATTTTCAAATATGTTCTCAATATCCATCATCTCAAAGACTACTGAAATTTACCACTAATTACCCTATAATTGACCCCTAATTAACCGCATAATTGACCCCTAATTACCTTCAATTAACCACTAATTGCACCTAAATGACCCTTACTTGACCTAATTACCCCTAAATAATCCATGCTTACCACTAATTAACCCTTTATAACCTCTAAATGGCCCCTACCTTTTTCCAAGGAAAACATCATGGAGAAACCCAAAGTATGCTTCCAAATACTCATAGATGGCATGTTCTCTAGTAAACCTATTGATGTAGATTAGTGTTCCTCGCACACAGGGATTCGAAATGGGTACTTGTTACCATGAACCTAAGTGAATTCCCAAAATCATGGGAAGTTGGCTAATCCCTTAGGCTTAAATGTCCCCTACTTACCATAATTCGCCCATAATTAGCATTAATTACCCCTATTTAACCCATAACTGGCCCCTAATTACCCCATAATTGACCCCTTATTAACCCTTAATTACCACAACTCATGACCCAATAATTACCCCTAAATGACCCTTAACTATCCATAATTGACCACAAATTACTCCTAAATTATCAATAATAAAGCCCTAATTGCCCTTCATTTACCCATAATTACCCCTAAATAACCCCTAACTCTACGTTGGGCCTGAGTCCATCACATAGGCCTTATAGAGGGATTTTTTGGCTTGTGAGTGGGATATGGTGACCATTTTGGGATGTATAACGCCATGAATAATTTTTTACAATTAAGCCATCATTTGGGATTAACTTATAGGGCATAAGTTCATATAGTTTCCCCTAGGTCTCAAGGGTCATGTGTAGTGCCCCAAACAAGCACACATGCCCTACATAGGAAATATTTAGCATATGAGTGATATATCTCCATCATTTTTAAAATTAACACACCAAGGATGGTTCTCGATGCCCATGCCATGGTCTAGGGATAAAAATCAAGGCACTAGGCCATACCATATATTTCTATGGGGATCGTATGCCAAGTTTCATCACTTAGGGCATCACACATGCCCATAATACATAATCTTTGGCCTCCAGTTTGATATGGTGGTGATTTCAAGGTTCAAAAGACTTGATGTGTTTCTTGGGGATAAGGGAAAATTTTGGTGCAAAAACATAGGTTCTAATACCATGGAATCTATCTCTATGCCTTACATGCCATGTGTGGTTCCTTAAGCCACAACATAGGAAATCTTTGTCATGTGAGTAAGATATGGTGTCACATTTAAAGTTTTAGTACACCAAGGATTGTTATCACAACCCAAGTCATGTTCCAAGGTGAAGATCTGGAGTTTTAGTCCATAATATGTGGATTGTGTCATGACTTTAGACACGCTCCAAGGTCAAAATATAGAGTTTGAATCCATAACATTTTCCTCTAGGGCTCATGGGCTATTTGTTGGCCCCAAGCCACCATATAAGCCTTTGCATATGGAATTATTGGCCTACAAGAAGGATATGGTGTCCATTTCAAGATTTGAGATACCTTTTTCCTCCTAAGTTAGGTTCAATTATTCCATCCTTACTTGACCCATCAAGCATACCTATAGCAGATCATATACCAAGCACAATGGTAATGTGGATACCAAAGTGACCAATGGGGCAGAGGCAATGAATCCATAAGGTAGCACATGGTAAAAAGACAACACACTGCAAATATTTTGACTAACATAAGATTGAAAATAGTTGGACTAATCACCTGAAAGCCGCAAAAGTCTGTCATTGAAAAAATTGTATAATTAGCAAGTCACCCATTGTGAAGTCAACTACTAAGTTATTATTCATAGGAACTATAAACAAAATTATTCATAAACTACTTTAATTTCATATCATGGCCTTCTTATATCAATATCTAGAAGTAGAAGCGTAAGAGGTGAATATCACTTTTTCCATTAGAGTTCATCCATGAACATGCATGGTTATGGGAAACATCTTATTATGTTGAATTGCATTAGGGCCTGATCCCTAGTGTTTCACCCCAAAATAGGCTTTAGGTCTTGATACATGATGACATGGAGCTTTGGGAGGGATGTTCTTATTAAGAATTTGGAACATGGACAAATTTGAGGGGAGATATGAGATGGGAGGATTGACTTATTTTCGAATATAGAAGACTTCTAGGTCATTCAAATGCCCCGCGTATTAACTATGGGGACCTTCCCATATCCTTATACCCTTTAAATTAAAATACTACCCAATGAGAAGCCATACGTATGAGGGAAATGTGCAGTGGATAAATAGATGTGACATTGTTTCATTTGATTGTTTACAAAGAATACATATTCATGGACCTTGTATTTGTCTTTTCTGCACAAGGTCCCATGTAAGGACCTTATACAATAATACTATAGAAATACACAATCCCATTTTAAGCATGTTAGATTATTATCAGTTCATTTATTCAGTTGAATAGCATCTATTCAATTGAATTCATCCTACTTCCATTTGACCTCATTTTTCAAAGTCCACGTTGTTGGGGGAACCACATCATTATTTGTTCCATTAAATTTAACACATTACCACAGAACTAGTGTTGCATCCTCAACATGGTCCAGACCTTAGAAAGACTGGGTCTACCACATTAACACGGGGAGTGTGTCCATTTGGTTTTGAACCTTGGCCATCATCATCATCATGGAAATTGCTCCAACATGCCACTGGACCATCATCATCATGGAAATTGCTTCAACTTTCCACTAGACTACAACCTCTCCACTATGTTGAACTCGATTTTTCACCTAATCAGAGTTTTGGATTTAGTAGCATGTTTGGATAATTGAAACTATCCCAAGCCCATATAAACACTAGTTGGTATTTCCCAATACACAAATTTCAACTTGATTTGGATTAAGTTCAAACTCATGCATTTCTTCTCATTTATTACTAATGTGCATAGTGCTAATGGGATTAAATCTATGCACACACATCTCTTTCTATCTCTTTCATTTTCAAATTCAGGAATTCTGGATGGTATACATGATGCTTACTAAGGTAAGCAATTTTAAAACCTATATCTTATCATTGCAAAGGATCCAAAGCTTACTAAGGTTGTACATGGATGGATTCCCTAACCGAGGAACCTTCAACTGTGACTAGTTGGGGCTGTAATAAGGGTGCAATTGCTTTCCTGAATAAAATGCCCTAATGGGGTGCACTACCTGATTACAGAAAGACCTTGAGGAGGGAACCCTATTTTTCTGCATCAAGGCCCTAAAGAGGGTGCACTTTGTTGTTGAAGAGATGCCATAAGGAGGCCATTGAACTGAGCTAAAGGAATGTCTTGAGAAGGGCACACTGGACTGCTAAATAATGGACCTTTGAGGGGAACATTTCTATAGACTGAGCTATTGGAACATGTTGGAATGAGCTACTAAAATGCTTTGAATTGAACTACTAAATTGTTAGACTGGACCACTAAAATGCAGTGGAATGAAATGCCCTAAAGAGGGCACACCAACTAGTGCTGGTAGAACTCTAACAAGGGAACACTTTCTTACGGAGAATATTCCCTAAGGAGGGAGCACCAACAAACCATTGCAAAAACCCCAAGTAGGGCACCTACTTTCCATTGCATAAACCTTAAAATAAGGCATCTTTATTTGTTGAACCTCTTCCCTAAGGAAGATGCACCACTGGCTATTAATGAAACCCTAAGGATGCCACGTGTTATGTGTTGAGAAGAATCCCTAAGGAGGGCTCACCAACAAAGACATAAACCCTAAGTTGGGCACAACACTGCCCACTGTAGAAACCCTAGATAGGGCGTTGGATGTCACAGAGAGGTGGATGAAAACTAAAGAGCAACAAAAAAAATGAATGGATTGTTGTCTCATCTCTCAAGCAAAAAGGCTACAGGACCTAGGCTCTGATACCAATTGATATTCCTGATAGATATGAAAAACTAAAGTGAGAAAACCTAATGCAAGAGAATAGAACAAGCATTCACACACAAGAGATAAGCTTGAGAAAAAAATGACCATCAACTTATTATTAGGAATAGGTGAGCCTTTTATATAAGAAGGCCTTCTTTAATCTATCTTGTAGTTAATTGGTCCAATTTATAAAAGGCTATGTTCACATAGAAAAGAAAGCAAGATAGTTTTTAGGGGTGTCTAGGTTCACCCCATTGGCCCATGAAGAGGGGCACTCTTCCATGTGGTCCAATAATTTTAAAATGTGTAAAAAACCTTGAGATCAAATTTCCCATTAATTAGATGGAACAATGAATTTTGACAAAATTCCTATTGGATTTAAGGGAAAGTTTTTTATTGGAATAAGGGTGAGTTTGTCTTCATTAACTTACTCATTTACAAAATTTATAGATGCATTTTTGAGAGTCGAGATGAAATCCCAAAAATCCCTTATTATTCATTCTTGATAAATTCTAACAACATATATAAAGGTTGTGCTCTTCTATATAACGCTAAGAGCCTTTGACAACAAAATTCCCAATCACTTGAGCCACTAATTGATATACACACACTAGTAAACACACATAAGATAGAGACAAGTGAAAATTTAAAAAATCTCACAAATCCATAATAACTAAATATTAACCCCCCCACATCAATTAGTAGACGATGAACATCCTTATTTTCTTCAACATAACATGTTTGTACAATATCTCATCGAGGAGCAAGTTGGGCTTACCTTCTACGTGATCGCAACTTCTTTAATCAAGCTGTGATGATATTTGATCCTTGATGATGATTTACAACACCTAGATATATTGCTTGGAGATTGATACCCTCATTCTCCATCTCCTTGACTAACTCTTATATGCTTTCCTCATTGCGATTTTCTTTTTCTTCAAATAAGACTCCTTAATCCACAAAATATATTGAACTTATTTTTCATTGCAATAGTATTACATAGATTCCACACCGAAATTGATATTATTTTGGACTTTCGATCATTGAAATATTCTTTACTTCCACTATTATAAAAAAAATATTTATATTTAATAAATCTAATTAAATTATATTCTAAAACCCAACTTTTTGAACTCAAATTTTCCTTCCCGATGCTTCTAGGTTCCTTCTCCTCTTACTCTCCCATCAACCCTCCCAATATTTTCACTTGTCCCACCCACCCCCATTTCAATAACAAATCTTAAATTATGAGCTCCTACCCACCTTTTAAATACATGGTCATATAAATATGTATAATACATGGACATCCATGGCATGTGACAACTATATGGATTCATAATATGTGTATATCCCTACCTTCATAACACAACCCAAAACTCAATGCATATACACCTCTAGGCTCTAGCAACCAAAGGGACCATGAGGTTATATAGTTGACATTGCATCCAAAACTACACTTCCCCTCTTTTGTCATGCTATTCTGTCTCATAGATCAACATGGTACACAATAAACAAACCACTGAAGTCGTTTAGACATTTAAGCAAAAGCAATAATCAAATAGAGCTTTAGTTTGGGTTCCTAGGAATTTATCTTTTGGCGATTCTTCTTACTTACACTAATTTCATTTCAGATTGGTATGAAACAACAATAACATTGAGGTTATTTTGTTTGCCGCAGGGGATTTATTTTATTAACAGGCGAGGGGAAGGATAGGATCGACTCAATTTCGAATTGTGACTCTTTAGAGGCCAAGTTGATTTCTGCAAGTACCGGCCATTTAATTTTCCAAGGTAACCATATCATCCATTTTTAGAAGTTAAACGGTTTTTGTTCACCTGATTTTATACCTTTTTAGTTTAATTGAAAATTAGTACTAGATAGAATGCTAAAACTGAAGAAACTGCAATCGCCATCCAAAAAGTTGCATTTGATGAAATTGTTGCTTGAAAATCATATGTTCGAATCTTATAAGGCATTTCCTAATTTAGGTGCCAAAAATATGGTCTCTGTGTGTTTTGTGATATAAAGTTTATACGTGTGATTTGAACCTTTAAACCCTAGGTCTAACCTAGGTGACATATATAGGCTAGTTTCTAGGTTGAAAGGCTGAGAAGGATCTTAAACCAAGCTAGCGATTCTATGATTTTTTTTCTTATGGAAGATGTAAAAACCCTGGGTATGCCACAAGCTTTTGATCTAGAAAAAAATATTAGCACAAAATATTTATGAGTTCCTTTTGCAAAAGTGCATCCAAAAAAACATGCAAAATATTATGGCATATGAATGACAAATCGCAAGCCATAGTTCAAAAATCAAAACATGCATCTACATCTTATACCTCCACAAGAAGCAAACTATTTAATGTCATATTCTTGTAGTGCAATTCATGATTATCTAGTTACCTACATTATGTGGAATAGTTAATAAATTGATTTCTTTGGGTGGCACCATTTTATTAGTTAGGAGGGTGGTAGGGTTATTAGTCGCTTATTTTGGATGGAAAAAGGCACAACCAATTATTAATTGTGGCTTCTGTTGCATATAAACCCATAGCACAGTTTGTTGGAGTTTATAGTGAGACTTCATCTTTTATTGCATATAAATTCACAGAAAATTTTGCTTGGGTTTATAGTGAAACTTCTATGTTCTGAAATGCACTCCCTGTTTTGATTCAGTTGAACATTTTTATCCAGAGGGCAACAATTGTTACAACCCATTTGGCATTATTTCTTTTAATTTTTTGGGGGGATTTGATTTAAGAGTTTTTTTATCATTGTGTATGGTTCCGTAATTTGGAATTAGGCTTATAAATTGCTTGCATTAATTTTTCCTTTTTAAAGCACAAAATATTTAATAAAATCAAAGTATCATAGAGTTTGAGTGCTTGGGGTATAGGGGGGGATTCAAATAAGGAATGTCTTGATCTTGGGTATGCTCAAATGTCTATTCGAGGTACTTGTATAGTATGGGATGGAGATAAACATTCCTCCTAATTGGAGAATGTTCCCATTAGTGGGGCCATACCTCTCATAAAACACTTGAAAATGTTAAAAAACCATACATTGCATTTGAGGGCACAATTTCCTAATCATTTTTTTTATATTACAAGTGAGTAATACAAACATCCACCCAGGGTGCACAACATCTATATCGAAATATTTTTTTATGAGAGGAGAGTAATACAAACCTCTGCCTAACTATACTTGTAGTGGACAATATGACAAAATACTAAAAAGACAATCCACTTCTCACCGGGATAATCAAATAGCCATCAATAATAAACAACTTCTACGAAACTAGCCTTGGTCCTGATTTGGATTATGGTTTTTTTTGGGACTCCTTTTGTGTTGAATATTCAAAGAATGATTTGGAGATTTGATAAGAATGGAATATTTATGGGATTTATTCATTATCACATGTTTTTTATCCATCTGAATTCTTCAAATGGATTGTACTTACTGGGTTGACTTATAAAATGTGGTTATCAGTTTCACCTGATAACCCTATTTTTCTCTGCTAGTTCATACTTGGTCGCTTTATGGGACATATTATTTCAGATACTGGATTTACATTGATAACTGAAGAATTTCCTTTCTTAATTGAGGTTTGAATTTGAACCAATTTAAGCCAATTCATCTTTTACCTCTTGAAAAACAACATGATTTATAGACTATAACTATTGAACTACGTTGAGAAACCTTAATCTTTTCCACCAAGTTTTGCTCTTCTTCAACTTGCTTGGGCACGATGCAGTTAACTGGCCAACTTTAAGGCAAACTCTTCATTGGAAGGATGCATTTTCACAATCTAAAAATTGTATCCACTTATAATAATATCGATTCAGATTTGTCTTCTTATGAAATTGTTATCAAAAGTAAGGATTCCTGGTTTTTCCTTGCTCTCACTCAAAAGAGTGAATTTGTCTAGTGAGTTACCTAGTGATTCCAAGAGATCAAGTTCCAACAGACGTACGGGGAGATTGAATTCCTCACCCATACAAGCATGGAATAAATAAGCATGTTTTTCAGGGTCAAAACATGGAAACCAAGTTTGAAATAGAGACCGGAACTAGCGAGAACCAGGGGCCATCCTTTAAGGTGTGATTTCTATCTTCAAGAAAAATTGAAATGGAAATGCAAGCCACAACACTAGATAGTTGAGATAGAGAAAAGTATTTACTGGTAAGGATCTGAGGTTTTTTTATTTTCTATCAACTTAATTGGACTCATATTATGTGATATAACATATATTTATACATTTATAATGTACATTACAGTTGCAAAACTGTTATATTCTGATTGAAAATTAGAACTGACTCGTCAACTCTTGTAATCACTTGAACCTCCTCCTTTTGTCTATTTTGATGCATGTTCATTGTGCATTTGCATCTGCATCCACAAGCTTTCTCAAGGGAAAGTGCGCCGACACTGTGGAGCTAGCTTCTGTTGTAGGTTAGCTACAATATGCAAGCATTATGTTAATGGACCTACAGATTCCCATTATGTTATCCAAAAAACCTTTTATCTTACAAAATATACTACTTAAAAGTTAAAAGCATCTCTTGCAAGTGCCTACAAACTTGTCATGTGAAGACCACAAAAAGGGTGCAAGTTCAGGTTGCAAATGCTATAAACTTGCCATAACATTACAAATATTGAGGTTGCACTATTTACAATAAAAAAAGATTTTTTAAATTTAAAAATCCTTTAAGTAACTTAGTATGCCCTATGACAACAACATTTAAAAAACTATTTCCGCTCATCATCACTCATTCCACGAGCCATTTTCAACAATGAACAACAATTTTCACTTGTGGTCAGCTATTTTGGATTGTAAGGCATAACTATTCATTTGTAGGAAGCATCATTCATGCATGAGTTAGCTTTTTTTTTTTGGAAAGCTATATTCATGGCATATTAATGTTATCTGATATCCTATATGATTTATCATATACTGGTGTCCTTTTGTTTTAACTTTTGGCTATTAATATAATAGAAAAATGAGACACTAGCTATTGTTCTCTAATCTGCAATGGTATATATATTATTTTTAATACAATATATCCAACTTTTTGGGGCTCTATAGAAGGTACTCTATACCCCTACTTGATGTACCTTTGTCCCCATATACCCACGCTACCTTGATAAAATCCCCCAGTCAGAAGGGAAATGCTAAGAATCCAAAATTAGATCTCCTTCCATGCATGTCTTTGGATTAATCCTCAAATCAGCCTTCCCTAGTGGTTGAAAGTAGCATTTATATTTTAATGGAAACTTTTTCTATCCTTCTATTTTGCTAGTGTATTTTTAGAATGCATACTCTTCCATTCTTAATGGAATCCTACCTCAACAATATCAAGGTTTGGATCTCTCTTTCTCTTCTCTGCCCTTGATTTTTTGGGTATGGTACATGCAAAATGAAAATTTGAGTTTTATGAATGAATCTTAAAGTTGCGCATAATGATAAATTGATTACGTTGTCTTTGTATTTTAGTAGTAGTAGTCGGATGTGTATTTTGGCTCTTATGGATATAAACCTAAGTGACAAGATTTTGTGAATTTCATTGATGAGATTTAAAATTTGTTGAATCTAAAAAAAATTGAAATTGTTGGTGTTAGCTTAATTTCAAGGTGAACTTGAATCTCAAGGAAAATTTGAATCTAAAGGTGAATTAATGAAACAATTTCCATTCTTAATCATTAAATATGTTTTTTCAATGGAAAATAAAAAACTCAATATTTGTATATATAGCTAACTAGAGCATACACCATCAATAGAAAATTCTAACCAACAACACAAAGGCCTAGCAAGGCATGCCACCAAGCTATCTAGAGTCTAGACACACCAAAGGTTCCATGACAAGATGACATAAACACCAACAAGTCCATTATGATATTTCACCAAGATTGCTTCACACAAACTCCCCGAGTCTCGTCTAGGGTTTCTTTACCATAAACCCTGATTTCTTCTCCCAAAAGGCCTCAAGCCCTAGCACTTCAAGTTTCCTATTAGTTTTTCCTCTCACAAACCCTAGCACCCTCCTTGCATAAATACGAGCACACAGACTCAAGACATGGTCATCTTCAAGATACAAATGATCTAATGAACTTTCATATTCTCTAAGACAAGCTGATTCAACTAAAGTTTCTCTCCTCCCTTTGATAGGTGAGGGATTCCAACAATGTAAAGTGGACAAGGTCCACAAACAAATCCACTTTACGTTATATCATTATTCCATCAGTGTTTCACTTATACATTCGAAATTATCATCACAACATTGGCAAACATCAACATAGTGGGGAAAAGACACCATTTTCTCATTAATGATCAGATTTATACATTTCCACTTGGTATCTCGACATGAAACTTTATGAAGGTGAAGAAAAGAGAATTTTAATCATATTACAAGAGAAATGGGGCATTAGAAGCTCCCCCAAAGAGTACAATATCTCACCAAGTGTGCCTTCCCTCAAGGATCATGAATATGCCAAGAAATAGAAGAATGGTTGTAGAAGCAAGTTGAAAGAGATGTGACCATGAGATGACCTGTAGCGTCAAACTGTCACAAAATATTCCATTAAAGATCCAAATGAAAGTTCTAAATGGCCTTTCCAATTACCAACTAGGATGGGAATCTTTCACCCTTGAAATTGGTGCTAAGGCAAGTAGAGTAGCACTCCAGTAGATCTCCTCTCCAAATGCAAAATACAAATTCTAAAATGATCAAAAGCTACCATCCTTCTTTGTTATTGTCTTTTATAAACTTATAAGGTCCTCCATGGGTCAAATTCATCCCAAGAGCTTCATGCCAACTCAAGTTGGGAAGAGATTCCCAAGTATGACACTTGTCCTTCCAATTCTAGCCCTCTCCTTCTCCAAATTCGAATTAGTGTCTCTTTGGCTGCCCTAAATCACTTGAGCGCCCTCTTGGAGACTATTTTTAGCCCTAACATGTCATATATGTCAGATCTCATCCTTCAAGTCTGTTTTGTGTCATAGGTGTCATAGAATATTCATCATTTTTGTCATAGAGCTAGGGAATCTAGTCCAAGTGTCTCACTAGCTCTAAAATGCCTCTTCCTCTTCCATGGGAATTACTATTCCAATCCAATTCGACCTTGATTGATTCATGCCAAGTATATTGACCTGAAAACTCATCCCAAGAACCTTGGGCTTCTTATGGATTCGAAATGAAAAGAGGAGGATGCCATGTGGCATAGAAAATCGAGCTTGTGTGGGTCCCACATCCTCCATGTGTCTTCATGATCAATTGCCACTTTGATTTTACCTTGTATTTATTCATTTAGATCCTTTATTAAATATTTATGCCATTCTAATGTTCAAACATCATTTATTATCCCCCTTATTTCAAATATCAAAGCTTCCACCCTTGAACCTACGGAACTAGTAATTTTCCTCCATGGCAGTTCATTTGGATGGGTATATTACAAATTTGAATTGGGAATTTCTCTTAATGTGATCCACCTTGTTTATTTGGATATAATTTCTCATTATTACCAACTTGGACTTCATTCTTGGCATTTATTTGACCCTTAGCATCCATTTGACAAACTATCATGAGTATGGCCAAGGGGCTTATGCCATTGTGACCCAATTCAAAATTTTGGGACATGATATTATCCATATCCACTCCAATTTTTTGTCTAACTCCTCTAGTTAAGGATTGATGAATGGATTTTAGACCTCTCCCCTTTGTGACCTCTTCACCAGGAGGACCTCCCTATTATCCATGGTGTTTTGAGATCGATAATTTTTTGTGAGGAACAACGTGACAGATTATGTGTGCTTCCTTGTATAATCCTAGGGGATTTACTAACACCAAGAGGAAGGAGTTTATCCACCCTTGTGTTGAACCATGAATGTCCTACCTCCCCTATGCCTGAAAAATAAATGAGGGCATATGATGCATTTTCCAATAGAAGACTCTGTGTACCTGCAAAAAGTCAAAGTCAAAGTTGAATACCAATGAAAATAAAAAGTTAAATCCAAAAAAAGGATCAAGACAAGAAAAACTTGCACATGAAAATGGCCTAAAAAATAAAAGAAAATGAAAGGCCATGGTCTCAAATACAAAAAAGTACAAGAAAGAAGAGTCGCAAAATCAAATAAAGACTAGTCCTTGAAGACCAAATCCAAGATGAAGCTTCCAAGAAAATAAAGTAAAAGGGGTTGGTTAGCCTAGTTTCCAAGGTACTAGGGGGTAGAACCTCCTTATAGTTGACTCCCTTTGTGAGACACATCCCTAGTGTTTGTTCAAATGGTGAAGAAATCAAAGTTACTATGTTCGCTCTTGATCAGAATCCATCAATCTCCTTGCACCACGCCTTGCACTAGACTTTAAATTGACTAACCTTGTTTAACCATGATCAACTCCATACCAAAGGAGAAAACAACTCTTTTTTATGCCTTGATGTTGTATTAGTACTAGTTAATGGATAAATCATGCATCCCACAAACATGTTTGAAGATATTTATGTGGTGGTATATCATCATGTAGATCATAACTAGATATGTGATGAATCAACTATGGTGATTACTTGTATTCTTATATATGTTCACATATAAATTCTTTGTTGCTAGTCCATCAGGGACATATGCCAGATATATACATCATCTATCCAGTATATCAGAGGTTTATAGTCAGTACAGGGTTTTTAGTACCAGTTTTCAGTGTTCAAGGGTGGTCAAATGGGGGGTATCCCATCTCTTGAGATATATTCGGTATACTTTTAATCCAAGGACATTTATGGATACCCATTTGTCCCTTTACTCATTTATATGCCATCAAATTGGCCATTAGTGCTACTGATCAATCAATTCAGAAAAGGTGGTGGGGATTCTGTGAGTGAGTGCATTATAGATTTTCATGAACGTACTTTTTGGAGCAAAAATCAATATTTTTTTTTTTTTAATATTTGAGATATGTTTTGGATTCATATTGGACTATAGTTTCATCCTATGTAAGTGCATGTTAGAATGCCTTGACCAATTAGGCAAGATTTGATTTTGAATCAACACTTCGTTAGTGGGTAGCCTGTAGAGTTTCATGGACATGCATGGGAAGATTCCATTTTGGTTCATGACAATGTTTTGGCATTTTTGCCGACTCATTATCCCCTACTACACATATCTATGATCAGTTGGTGGAATCGTCCTTGGAAATTTTCAAGGCAGTGAGGGTTTGGACAGGCTTATTTCAGCACATGTGGAATTAATGAGTGGCTTAGGCTATGGTTTTAATTATACTTTTCCTAAGTATAGCATAATTAATTATTGAGAATTAAAAAGTGCACTAGAGCTTATAATTTTACTTTGAGATTGCACTTTTTAATTAATTGGGGGAAATTAAATTAATTTTCCGAAGTGATTTGAGTTAATTGGAGCACGACACACATGTTGAGGCAAGATTAGATGATTTGGCATAGTGGCACACATGTGGAGGCATCTTGAAGGATAAAATATCATATCTTAACACAATATTAATTCCTATCCATTGTTATTGATCCTTATCACTTGAATTAGCCCCTTTCTCTCTCACACGTGTGTCTCATTGAATTCTTCAAAGGGAAAGATTTGTGGTTTTGCTTGGATTAAGGAGAAACCCATGGTATTGGACCCCTGGTATTTTTCCCTTAGTATTGGGATAGACCCATGGTATTTGGTTTTATTTATTATTTTCTCACCTAAAGGTTGAAGTCATCCTCCTAAGTCCAACAACTTGCTTCTTCTATATAATATTTTTTATTTGGAAGATAGATCTAAGCCATTGGTTGGGGCTTGTCCACCTTGAGATCATTCATTTTGTAACAAAATTTTGTATCCCACTACAAGAAAAAAGGTCATTAGTGAGGGTCATGCATGTGACATACCTTTAAGGGTCATCACCAATGTCACATATGATGACGACCCTTAAAACATCATTGTTATAAGTGCCTTTTGAGATAGTCCTTTAAGGTTTGTCACCAAATCCCTTTTCACTGACACTTTTGGTGAGGGTTGTTAAAGGCCCATTATTGATTCTCTCTTTGGTGACACTTCTAGTGAAAACCTTTTATTATCCCTCACCAATATGCTTTTATGTTACTTTTGGTGACTGCAGAAATGTTTTTGTCACCAATGATCATTCTAATGGGTTTTTGGTGACACTATGTGACCGTTGCTATACTTTTTGACAATTTAAATATAGCGGTTTAATAACAACACTTTTATGGAGTCTTTGTAATTAATGTTTCCAAGGTCATACTGGTCACAGTACCCACTCATAAGATCTATAAGCAATCTCTAGTGGTTTTCCATAAGAAACCACTAACAATTTATAACCATTCCAAAATGGATCTATAAGCAATCTCTATTGGTTTCTCATAAGAAAAATATATAAACCATAACCTAGTGACCTTGGCCATTGGTTCATCTTGAGCTTCCTTGCTAGAACCATGGGAATCATGTAGTTCTCTATTTCATTTCATATCTATGGTTTATTTGCTTAATCTTTGACCCTCAACAACCTATAAATGGTAACTAGTCCTTCATTATCTAAGTGTGGCTTGACTAAAGTTCCCTCTTTCTATGAAAAAAGAAATTGTAAAGTGCATTCACTACAACAAATCACCCTTTTAGGGGCAGTTTTGGCTTACAACGGTCTTTCTAAAACCACCTCCAAAAGTTTTTTTAGGCCTTTGGGGGCGCTTTCTAACCCCCCCCACCAAGTCCTGATAATTGGACTTTTGGGGGGTGGTTTTTTAAAAACCACCCCCAAAAGTCCAATTCTCAAGACTTTTTTTGGGGGGGGTTAGAATGACCCCCCCCTAAAGGTGTTTTTGAAGGCGTTTTTTAGAAATCCCCCCAAAAAAGTCATGAGAATTAGACTTTTGGGGGCAGTTTTTAGAACCCCCCCCCAAAAAAAAAGTCATGAGAATTAGATTTTTGGGGGCGATTGTTTTGAACCTGCCCCCCAATATTTCAATTCTCATGAATTTTTTTTTTTGGGGGGGGTCTTTTAAATACCCCTAAAGATGTTTTTCAAGGCAGTTTTAAAAAAAAAACCCTCCAAAATTCTTGAGAATTGAACTTTTGGCATCGGTTTGTAAAAACTAGCCTCTAATTGTTAAATTATCGTGATGTTTAGGGAGGGTTTTAGAAAGAACGCCCCTAAATATATGTTTCAAGGTAGTTTTTTGAAACTCCCCCCAAAAGTCAAGAGAATTTGACTTTTGGAGGCGGTGTTTTAAAGGTCGCTGCCAAAAATTTCAATCCTCATGAGTTTTTTTTTGGGGGGGGAGGTTTAGAAGGACCACCCCTAAATAAAATTTTCAAGTATGTTCTCAATATCCATCATCTCAAAGACTACTGAAATTTACCACTAAGCACCCTATAATTGACCCCTAATTACCTTCAATTAACCACTAATGCACCTAAATGACTCTTACTTGACCTAATTACCCCTAAATAATCCATGCTTACCACTAATTAACCCTTGATAACCTCTAAATGGACCCTACCTTTTTCCAAGGAAAACACCGTGGAGAAACCCAAGGTATGGTTCCAAACACTCATAGATGGCATATTCTGTAGTAAACCTATTGATGTAGACCAGTGTTCCTCACACACAGGGATTCGAAATGGGTACTTGTCACCATGAACCTAAGTGAATGCCCAAAATCATGGGAAACTAGCTAAGCCCTTAGGATTAAATGGCCCCTACTTACCATAATTAGCCCATAATTAGCATAATTACCCCTATTTAACCCATAACTGGCCCCTAATTACCCCATAATTGACCCCTTATTAACCCTTAATTACCACACCTCATGACCCAATAATTACCCCTAAATGACCCTTAACTATCCATAATTGACCACAAATTACTCCTAATTTATCACTAATAAAGCCCTAATTACCCTTCATTTACCCATAATTACCCATAAATAACCCCTAACTCTGCGTTGGGCCCGAGTCCATCACATAGGCCTTATAGAGGGATTTTTTGGCTTGTGAGTGGGATATGGTGACCATTTTGGGATGTATAACGCCATGAATAATTTTTTACAATTAAGCCATCATTTGGTATTAACTTATAGGGAATAAGTTCATATAGTTTGCCCTAGGTCTCAAGGGTCATGTGTAGTGCCCCAAACAAGCACACATGCCCTACATAGGAAATATTTAGCATATGAGTGATATATCTCCATCATTTTGAGAATTAACATACCAAGGATGGTTCTCAATGCCCATGCCATGGTCTAGGGATAAAAAAGCAAGGCACTAGGCCATAACATATATTTCTATGGGGCTCGTATGCCAAGTTTCATCACTTAGGGCATCACACATGCCCATAATACATAATATTTGGCCTCCAGTTTGATATGGTGGTGATTTCAAGGTTCAAAAGACTTGATATGTTTATTGGGGATAAGGGAAAATTTTGGTGCAAAAACATAATCCCATGGAATCTATCTCTAAGCCTTACATGCCATGTGTGGGTCCTTAAGCCACAACATAGGCAATCTTTGTCATGTGAGTAAGATATGGTGTCATATTTAAAGCTTTAGTACACCAAGGATTGTTATCACAACCCAAGTCATGTTCCAAGGTGAAGATCTGGAGTTTTAGTCCATAATATGTGGATTTTGGTTTTACATAAGCCATTCATTAGGCCCTAGCCCATCTTTTCCCTATGAAAGGGATATGGTGGCCATTTTCAGGTTTGTCACATCATGGATGATTCTTGGTGACTAATCCAATATGGTTTTTGATACGTTGAAACCCATGTTGTTGGGATAGAAATATTTCTATGGAGATCATGTTCTTTGTATAGTAAACCACATCATTGCATAGGGCCTATGTAGGGAATCCTTATCCTACATGTGAGATATGGCCACCACATTGAGGAGGGGCACAATAATGATAGATCTTGAGGACCATTCCATGGTATAATGAAAAAGTTAGGACCTTACACTATAGAATTTTATTATGGATTTCATGGTCCATGTGTATGGTCCCAAACCACCATATTGGCCCTCCATAGGGAATCTTTGGCCTAGAAGTGGGATATGGTGCTCATTTTGAAGTTTAGAACAATAGATATGGTTGTTGGTGCCCATGATGTGGTTCAATGCCAAAATGTAGGGTATTCTCTCATAATATTGGTCAATATGGAGCTCGTGAGACATCCTTGTGTCCCTTGGACACCACAAAGGTCCTGCAAAGGGATATTTATCATGTGATTAAGATATGATGGCCATTTGAGTTTGGCACATTGAGTATGGTTATCATGACTTTAGACACATTCCAAGGTCAAAATATAGAGTTTCAATCCATAACATTTTCCTCTAGGGCTCATGGGCTATTTGTCGGCCCCAAGCCATCATATAAGCCTTTGCATATGGAATTATTGGCCTACAAGAAGGATATGGTGTCCATTTCAAGATTTGAGATACCTTTTCCTCCTAAGTTAGGTTCAATTATTCCATCCTTACTTGACCCTTCAAGCATACCTATAGCAGGGCATATACCAAGCACAATGGTAATGTGGATACCAAAGTGACCAATGGGACAGAGGCAATGAATCCATAAGGTAGCACATGGTAAAAACACAACATACTGCAAATAGTTTGACTAACATAAGATTGCAAATAGTTGGACTAATCACCTGAAAGCCGCAAAAGTGTCATTGAAAAAATTGTATAATTAGCAAGCCACCCATTGTGAAGTCACCTACTAAGTTATTATTCATAGGAACTACAAACAAAATTATTCAAAAACTACTTTAATTTCATATCATGGCCTTCTTATATCAATATCTAGAAGTATAAGTGTAAGAGGTGAATATCAATTTTTCCACTAGAGTTCATCCATGAACATGCATGGTTATGGGAAAGATCTTATAATGTTGAATTGCATTAGGGCCTGATCCCTAGTGTTTCACCCCAAAACAGGGTTTAGGTCTTGATACATGATGGCATGGAGCTTTGGGAGGGATGTTCTTATTGAGAATTTGGAACATGGAAAAATTTGAGGGGAGATATGAGATGGGAGGATTGACTTATTTTTGAATATAGAAGACTTCTAGGTCATTCAAATGCCCCGCGTATTAACTATGGGGACCTTCCCATATCCTTATACCCATTAAATTAAAATACTACCCAATGAGAAGCCATACATATGAGGAAAATGAGCAGTGTATAAATAGATGTGACATTGTTTGATTTGATTGTTTACAAAGAATACATATTAGTGGGCCTTGAATTTGTCTTTTCTGCACAAGGTCCCATGTAAGGACCTTATACAATTATACTATAGAAATACACAATCCCATTTTAAGGATGTTAGATTATTATCAGTTCATCTATTCAGTTTAATGGCATCTATTCAATTGAATTCATCCTACTTCCATTTGGCCTCATTTTTCAAAGTCCACGTTGTTGGGGGAACCACATCATTATCTGTTCCATTAAATTTAACACATTACCACAGAACTAGTGTTGCATCCTCAACATGGTCGAGACCTTAGAAAGACTGGGTCTATCACATTAACACGGGGAGTGTGTCCATTTGGTTTTGAACCTTGGCCATCATCGTCATCATGGAAATTGCTCCAACATGCCACTGGACCATCATCATCATGGAAATTGCTTCAAATTTCCACTAGACTACAACCTCTCCACTATGTTGAACTTGAGTTTTCACCTAATTGGAGTTTTGGATCCAGTAGCATGTTTGGAGAATTGAAACTATCCCAAGCCCATATAAACACTAGTTGGTCTTTCCCAATACACAATTTTCCACTTGATTTGGATTAAGTTCAAACTCATGCATTTCTTCTCATTTATTACTAATGTACATAGTGCTAATGGGATTAAATCTATGCACACACATCTCTTTCTATCTCTTTCACTTTCAAATTCAAGGCATTCTTGGATGGTATACATGATGCTTACTAAGACAAGCAATTTTAAAGCCTATATCTTATCATTGCAAATGATCTAAAGCTTACTAAGGTTGTACATGGATGGATTCCCTAGCCGAGGAACCTTCAAATGCGACTAGTTGGGGCTGTAATAAGGGTGCACTTGCTTTCCTAAAGAAAATGCCCTAATGGGGTGCACTACCTGATTACAGACATACCTTGAGGAGGGAACCCTATTTTTCTGCATCGAGGACTTAAAGAGGGTGCACTTTGTTGTTGAAGAGATGCCCTAAGGAGGCCATTGAACTAAGCTAAAGAAATGTCTTGAGAAGGGCACACTGGACTGCTAAATAGTGGACCTTTGGGGGGAACATTTCTATAGACTGAGCTATTGGAACATGTTGGAATGAGCTACTAAAATGCCCCGAATTGAACTACTAAATTCCTAGACTAGGCCACTAAAATGCAGTGGAATGAAATGCCCTAAAGAGGGCACACCAACTAGTGCTGGTAGAACCCTAACAAGGGCACACTTTCTTACGGAGAATATGCCCTAAGGAGGGAGCACCAACAAACCATTGCAAAAACCCCAAGTAGGGCACCTACTTTCCATTGCATAAACCTTAAAATAAGGCATCTTTATTTGTTGAACCTCTTCCCTAAGGAGGACGCACCACTAGCTATTAATGAAACCCTTAGGATGCCACATGTTATGTGCCGAGAAGAAGCCCTAAGGAGGGCTCACCAACAAAGACATAAACCCTAAGTAGGGAACAACACCGCCCACTGTAGAAACCCTAGATAGGGCGTTGGATCTCACAGAGAGGTGGATGAAAACTAAAGAGCAACAAAAAAAATTAATGATTTTTGTCTCATCTCTCAAGCAAAAAGGCTACAAGGCCTAGGCTCTGATACCAATTGATATACCTATAGATATGAAAAACTAGTGTGATCAAACCTAATGCAAGAGAATAGAAAAAACATGCACCCTCAAGAGATAAGCTTGAGAAAAAAATGACCATCAACTTATTATTAGGAATAGGTGATCCTTTTATATAAGAAGGCCTTCTTTAATCTATCTAGTAGTTAATTGGTCCAGTTCAAAAAAGGATATGTTCACACAACAAAGAAAGCAAGATAGTTTCCTTAGGGGTGTCTAGGTTCACCCCATTGGACCATGAAGAGGGGCACTCTTCCATGTGGTCCAATAATTTTAAAATGTGTAAAAAACCTTGAGATCAAAGTTCCCATTAATTAGATGGAACTATGAATTTTGACAAAATTCCTATTGGATTTAAGGGAAAGTTTTTTATTGGAAAGAGGGTGAGTTTGTCTTCATTAACTTGCTCATTTACAAAATTTATAGATGCATTTTTGAGAGTCGAGATGAAATCCCAAAAATCCCTTATTGTTCATACTTGATAAATTATAACAACATATATAATGGTTGTGCTCTTCTATATAACACTAAGAGCCTTTGACAACAAAATTCCCAATCACTTGAGCCACTAATTGATATACACACACACTAGTAAACACACATAAGATAGAGACAAGTGAAAATTGAAAAAATGTCACAAATCCATAATAACTAAATATTAGCCCCCCACTTCAGTTAGTAGACGAGGAACATCCTTATTTGCTTCAACATAACATGTTTGTACAATATCTCATTGAGGAGCAAGTTGGGCTTACCTTCTAAGTGATCACAACTTCTTTAATCAAGCTGTGATGATATTTGATCCTTGATGATTGTTTACAACACCTAGATATATTGCTTGGAGATTGATACCCTCATTATCCATCTCCTTGACTAACTCTTATATGCTTTCCTCATTGCGATTTTCTTTTTCTTCAAATAAGACTCCTTAATCCACAAAAATATATTGAACTTATTTTTCATTGCAATAGTATTACATAGATTCCACACCGAAATTGATATTATTTTGGACTTTCGATCATTGAAATATTCTTTACTTCCACTATTATAAAAAAAATCTTTATATTTAATAAATCTAATTAAATTATATTCTAAAACCCAACTTTTTAAACTCAAATTTTCCTTCCCAATGCTTCTAGGTTCCTTCTCCTCTTACTCTCCCATCAACCCTCCCAATATTTTCACTAGTCCCACCCACCCCCATTTCAATAACAAATCTTAAATTATGAGCTCCTACCCACCTTTTAAATACATGGCCATCTAAATATGTATAATACATGGACATCCATGGCATGCGACAGCTATATGGATTCGTAATATGTGTATATCCCTACCCGCATAACACAACCCAAAACTCAATGCATATCCACCTCCAGGCTCTAGCAACCAAAGGGAACCATGAGGTTATATAGTCGACATTGCATCCAAAACTAAACTTCCCCTCTTTTTCCGTGCTATCCTGTCTCATAGATCGACATGGTACACAATAAACAAACCACTGAAGTCGTTTAGACATTTAAGCATAAGCAATAATAAAATAGAGCTTTAGTTTGCGTTCCTAGGAATTTATCTTTTGGCAATTCTTCTTACTTACACTAATTTCATTTCAGATTGGTATGAAACAACAATAACATTGAGGTTATTTTGTTTTCGTAGGGGATTTATTTTATTAACAGGCGAGGGGAAGGATAGGATCAACTCGATTTCGAATTGTGACTCTTTAGAGACCAAGTTGATTTCTGCAAGTACCGACCATTTAATTTTCCAAGGTAACCATATCATCCTTTTTTAGAAGTTACACGGTTTTTGTTTACCTGATTTTATACCTTTTTAGTTTAACTGAAAATTTGTACTAGATGGAATGCTAAAACACAAGAAACTGCAATCGCCATCCAAAAAGTTGCATTTGATGAAATTGTTGCTTGAAAATCATATGTTCGAATCTTATAAGGCATTTCCTGGTTTAGGTGCCAAAAATCTGGTCTCTGTGTGTTTTGTGAGATAAAGTTTATACGTGTGATTTGAACCTTTAAAACCTAGGTCTAACCTAGTTGAAATATATAGGTTAGTTTCGAGGTTGAAATGATGAGAAGGATCTTAAACCAAGCTAGCGATTCTATGACTTTTTTCTTATGGAATATGTAAAAACCCTGGGTATGCCACAAGCTTTTGATCTAGAAAAAAATATTAGCACAAAATATTTCTGAGTTCCTTTTGCAAAAGTGCATCCAAAAAATCATGCAAAATATTATGGCATATGAATGACAAAGCGCAAGCCATAGTTCAAAAATCAAAACATGCATCTACATCTTATACCTCCACAAAAGGCAAACTATTTAATGTCATGTTCTTGTAGTGCAATTCATGATTATCCAGTTACCTACATTCTGTGGAATAGTTAATAAATTGATTTCTTTTGGTGGCACCATTTTACTAGTTAGGAGGGTGGTAGGGTTATTAGTCGCTTATTTTGGATGGAAAAAGGCACAACCAATTATTAATTGTGGCTTCCGTTGCATATAAACCCATAGCACATTTTGTTGGAGTTTATAGTGAGACTTCATCTTTTATTGCATATAAATTCACAGAAAATTTTGCTTGGGTTTATAGTGAAACTTCTATGTTCTGAAATGCACTCCCTCTTATGATTCAGTTGAACATTTTTATCCAGAGAGCAACAATTGTTACAACCCATTTGGCATTATTTATTTTAATTTGGGGGGGGGGATTTGATTTAAGAGTTTTTTATCATTGTGTATGGTTTCGTAATTTGGAATTAGGATTTTAAATTGCTTGCATTAATTTTTCCTTTTTAAAGCACAAAATATTTAATAAAATCAAAGTATCATAGAGTTTGAGTGCTTGGGGTATAGGGGGGATTCAAATAAGGAATGTCTTGATCTAGGGTATGCTCAAATGTATATTCGAGGTACATGTACAATATGGGATGGAGATAAACATTCCTCCTAATTGGAGAATGTTCCCATCAGAGGGGCCATACCTCTCATTAAACACTTGAAAATGTTAAAAAACCATACATTGCATTTGAGTGCACAATTTCCCAATCATTTTTTATATATTACACTTGAGTAATACAAACATCCACCCAGGGTGCACAACATCTATATCGAAATATTTTTTTATGAGAGGAGAGTAATACAAACCTTTGCCTAACTATACTTGTAGTGGATAATATGACAAAATACTAAAAAGACAATCCACTTCTCACTGGGATAATCAAATAGCCATCAATAATAAACAACTTCTACAAAACTAGCCTTGGTCTTGATTAGGATTATGGTTTTTTTTGGGACACCTTTTGTGTTGAATATTCAAAGAATGATTTGGAGATTTGATAAGAATGGAATATTTATGGGATTTATTCCTTATCACATGTTTTTTACTTATTGGGTTGACTTATAAAATGTGGTTATCAGTTTCACCTGATAACCCTATTTTTCTCTGCTAGTTCATACTTGGTCGCTTTCTGGGACATATTATTTCAGATACTGGATTTACACTGATATCTAGATAATTTCCTTTCTTAATTTAGGTTTGAATTTGAACCAATTTAAGCCAATTCATCTTTTACCTCTTGAAAAAGAACATGATTTATAGACTATAACTATTGAACTACGTTGAGAAACCTTAGTCTTTTCCACTGAGTTTTTCTCTTCTTCAACTTGCTTGGGCACGATGCAGCTAACTGGCCAACTTTGAGGCAAACTCTTCATTGGAAGGATGCATTTTCACAATTTAAAACTTGTATCCACTTATAATAATATAGATTCAGATTTGTCTTCTTTGGTAATCCTTTACACAATCCACCTCAGGAAATTTTAATCAAAAGTAAGGATTCATGGTTTTTCCTTGCTCTCACTCAAAAGAGTGAATTTGTCCAGTGAGTTACCTAGTGATTCCAAGAAATCAAGTTCCAACAGGCGTACGGGGAGATTGAATTCCTCACCCATACAAGCATGGAATAAATAAGCATGTTTTCAGGGTCAAAACATGGAAACCAAGTTTGAAATAGAGACCGGAACTAGAGAGAACCAGGGCCATCCTTTAAGGTGTGATTTCTATCTTCAAGAAAAATTGAAATGGAAATGTAGGCCACAACACTAGATAGTTGAGACAGAGCAAAGTATTTATTGGTAAGGATCTGAGGTTTTCTATTTTCTATCAACTTAACCAAACTCATATTATGTGATATAACGTATATTTATACATTTACAATGTACATTGCAGTTGCAAAACTGTTAGATTCTGATTGAAAATTAGAACTGACTCGTCAACTCTTGTAATCACTTGAACCTCCTCCTTTTGCCTATTTTGCTGCATGTTCATTGTGCATCTGCATCTGCATCCACAAGCTTTCTCAAGGGAAAGTGCGCCGACACTGTGGAGCCAGCTTCTGTTGTGGGTTAGCTACAATATGCAAGCATTATGTTAATGGACCTACAGATTCCCATTATGCTATCCAAAAAACCTTTTATCTTACAAAATTTACTACTTAAAAGTTAAAAGCATCTCTTGCAAGTGCCTGCAAACTTGTCATGTGAAGACCACAAAAAGGGTGCAAGTTCAGGTTGCAGATGCTATAAACTTGCCATAACATTACAAATACTGAGGTTGAACTATTTACAATAAAAAAAGATTTTTTAAATTTAAAAATCCTTTAAGTAACTTAGTATGCCCTATGACAACAACATTTAAAAAACTATTTCCGCTCATCATCACTCATTCACAAGCCATTTTAAACAATGAACAACAATTTTCACTTGTGGTCAGCTTTTTTGGACATGTAAGGCAGAACTATTCTTTTGTAGGAAGCATCATTCATGCATGAGTTAGATTTTTTTTTGGCAAGCTATATTCATGGCATATTAATGTTATCTGATATCATATATTATTTATCATACACTGGTGTCCTTTTGTTTTAACTTTTGGCTATTAATATAATAGAAAAAAAGAAAAATGAGACACTAGCTATTGTTCTCTAATCTGCAATGGTATATATATTATTTTTAATACAATATATCCAACTTTTTGGGGTTCTATAGAAGGTACTCTATACCCCTACTTGATGTACCTTTGTTCCCTTATACCCATGCTACCTTGATAAAATCCCCCAGTCACAAGAGAAATGCTAAGAATCCAAAATTAGATCTCCTTCAATGCATGTCTTTGGATTAAACCTCAAATCAGCCTTCTCTAGAGGTTGAAAGTAGCATTTATCTTTTAATGGAAACTTTTCCTATCCTTCTATTTTGCTAGTGTATTTTCAGAATGCATACTCTTCCATTCTTAATGGAAACCTACCTCAACAATATCCATGTTTGGATCTCTCTTTCTCTTCTCTGCCCTTGATTTCTTGGGTATGGTACATGCAAAATGAAAATTTGAGTTTTATGAATGAATCTTAAAGTTGTGCATAATGATAAATTGATTACGTTGTCTTTGTATTTTAGTAGTAGTAGTCAGATGTGTACTTTGGCTCTTATGGATATAAACCTAAGTCACAAGATTTTGTGAATTTCATTGATGAGATTTTGCATTGGTTTGTCCCAATACATGGTTTAAATCAAACAAGCAAAGCCATTATTAATTTATTAGTGAAGTAACAATGAAGTTGTGACAAACCATAGTTTTCAAGATTACATTTCGAGCTTTTGGGTTATCGAATATGCTTTTTGCACCACTAGAATTTGCGAGGGAAAAGAAAAAATACCTAATATATTATGCACTATTTTCACAAATTGATCACTAGAGCTGGTGTAAATAAATTTTCATTTAGACCTTTACAAGGCACCATAGAATGTGTGCATATGATGGATGGCACCATTAATGGATAGATTAACAAATCGATGCTTCAACTCATATTTCAATTTGGCCACATTGTTCAAGAATTTGATGGTTCTAGTTATTCTATCATGAGATTTGTGCCTAACCTTTCCATCAAATTAGGTGGTAAGATTATATTTATTGATTTTCACCATTCCATCACCCTAGCGAACTATTACTTGCTTCTAGGCACCAATTACACTTAATCCATGGAACTTGTACTTGTTATATTAGCTACCCATTGAGCCATGAAGTTCCCTTATAAAGGAAACATCATCACCATTATAAAAGACTTATAGATTATAGCATTGCAATTTTTGTCTGCATCAAGTTATAGAATCTTGTAGGAGGGGGTGTATCTCTCGATCCACCTGAGCATGTAGAGTTTGCTTTTGTTTCCTTGACACTAGGGCTTCTAGTGCAGTGAATTATCTAATTATTGTATCTTAGTGACAGGTCCTGTAAGTGGCATCTAAGGCAACAACAACGCGGTCCTGTTAGATGCAGCCAGGTGTCCGTCCATGCCTGGTAATTTTTGGGGAATGTTTGACATTGTTAATTTCAGAATTTCAATGACTTCAGACGGAAAAACTTGGCCCCTAATTTTACAAAACATAAAAAGATCATTTCCAGCCTGACACGTGAAATAATTGAAAAATAATAAGCAAAACAAATGTGGGGACGTAGACCATATCAAATCCAAAGTAGAAATGGCAAGAATTATCCCTATTATTCAAGCCATAGATAGAAGCATGCTCTTTAAAAATCAATAAGGTATTTGTTAGAAGATAAAATAAAGCATAGATTATTATTTCATGGAAAGTATAAAACACAGTAAAGATGGTAGAGTTGCTGAAATTAAATTTGAAGTAGCTGGATGATTTTAAAAACTTTAAATTTACAACCCCATTTTAAGAAAGAAGAAACAAAGCCCTGATTTTAAGAAAAGTACAGTGACTGACTGCATTTATCTACATCCATACGTAAACAATAGAAAATGACTTGAACTCTAGGATTGGATATTCTCCTTGTTGAGAAATCAATGTGAATAGCTTACACGCATCAATGGAAATAAATGTATCGTTCTTTCCCAGTAAGAGCTAGACGCAACAACTTCTTTCCTAGTATCCCTTCATGTACCAGATCAAGATCCAGTGTGAAGTGTTCCAGATCGATCATATTTATAGTTTATAAATCCAAATCCAATAATTTTTGTGATAGATAGAGTTTGTTTTAAAAAAATTCCGCTTTCCAATGCACCAGGATTAGGTAACTTTAAAATCAAGCACTTGTAGTGGAATCAAAATACTATTTTTAAGATCTTTTGATGAAAACAGTTGTAGTGTAGAGAACATGTGTTAACATGAAGAACCGTTAGAGGTTCTTGAGAGCAGTGAGACAGATTGTGGTTTGTATGCATGTTATGCTACATGCTAAAATGACATTTTGCATGGTTTTTCTCCCAAGACATGAAACGCTATGTTCCTTATCAGTGGTACTCCCGTTGTATTCTTGATGGATTTGGTTGGGTTGCAAATTTGTTAGAGGGCTTATATGTGCAGCTTTTGTGATTTCTTGCTCAATACTGGGAGTATGGCATGTAACCTTCTCTACAAATTTGGCAGAGGTTTGAAATTTTTTACAAATAAGTTTTAGTGCTAACAACAAGAAATATCTTGTTGTGTCACAACAACTACCAAGTCATTTTAGGCTGTAGATTATATATATGTATGTGGTGTTCTATCATATATGTAAACAAAGAATGGAATTGTGTCCTAAGGTGAGTGTGAAGTGACATCTACCTACAGCCTCTATGCATAAGCATATGTATGTGGACTTGTGGTTCAGTTGAAAAGAAATACCAGAGAAAGAAATGTCACTAACTGTGCTTGAAGTTTGGCTATATTGAGCATGCAAAGGGTGCGGTATACTTTTTTTGATATGTGAAATAGAGTGGAATTGCACTTTTTAATAAGCATTGTCCTTTCCCGATGGCACCATAAGCAAATAAACCAAGCGGTCAACTTGTGAACCAAATCCACAAACAGTTAAATTGCGATTGGAGAAGCTCGATCTTAGTTGTCGGTGAATTGCAAAAACACCAAATTTTTAATTACTTTTTATTTTTTTTAACATTATATAACGTTATGTTACGTTACGTGACAACATCTCCCCCATATTGGGTTGTAGCACCTCACTACCTTCAGTGCAAAGACCTAAGGGCCATTGATGTGCAGATTCAACATGAAAATCAGAACTTGAAGGAGAAAATATAGAGGTTTGACAAGAGGATAACAGACCTAGAAGAGGACCTTGAGAGTTGAGACTTCTAGAAAATCGTTGCCTGTTAAAGGAACATGTGGTGAAAAGCTGAGACTAACTCACCACTGTTATGGCCAACTGGAATAAGAGCAATGTTCATCTCTGCAATTAAGAGATAAGTTAAGATCAGATGATTTATTTAATGTCGATAAAGTTACCATAAATAGATCAAAAGGACTGCTAGGTGCACCATAAACAATACAATGTGGGAGAGTGTGTGAAGCTCTTAGCAAAGCATATCTATCCTATGAGGTCAAATACCTAGAATCTACAATCTATCATCAAATAAACAAAAATTATACAAAGTTGGGAGTCATTGTACTGACAAAACTGGGTAGGAGGATAGACTCTCAAAATTTGTCATTGATGATTGTAATAATGTTGTATTCAAATTTTGTCTTTAATGATTATGATGATTTTGTCTTAATCTTTTTTTTCCTTATATGGACAAAGCCCCAATTATCACCATGTTTATCTTTCAAGGGAATGATTTCTCCAAGCACGTGAAGGGTATCAAATGTCATTATTTCCTGCGTGCCAATGTTAAGATCTATGGTCATCTTTCAACTCATCCTTGATACCAAATATTTAAAGTAAAAAACCAATTATCCATCTTGCAATATTTATGTCATGAAACCATTTTTTATTGAAACCCTAGTTCAGAAATGTGCTACTCCTATTGTTACCAAAAGTTCGCAAAATGCCCATCATTTTGTGAGGTAATAAGTGGTATAATGTCCATCCTCTAAAATTCATGTTTTGGCACTAATGTTATTAGTTGGAACTTTGAGAATATTCTCTATGCAGAAGATTTGAATTCTGGGTGTGTTACTGTATAGAGGTAAGACCGACAATTTGAGTTTTAGCAAAGAATCTTTTCTTTGGATGTAGTTTCAGAAACACATATCATGCACGATTCACAAATTATGTTGCATTTAACACTCTTCAAGTATTTATATAATTTTATCATACTACTACCAAATCCCTATATGAGATGTTTCAAGTTTGTTGATTGTGTTATTGGCTCTTTATCATTTGTGTCTTTCACTTCTGTATAAAATGTTTTAACCCTTACAATTTAGGCTAATCTTCCTTGATAATTCCTTTTTTGTCTTGAATTATTAATTTTGAGTTGCATGTATGCTATACTGATGTTTGTGATAACTAATTGGCTATAATTTTGTTTAATTTTGTACAACAGGTTACCTGTCTCGGAGTAACTTAACATGGATATGGTGTTAGGAATTCAACATATGTGAGTGGCTACCAAAGCGATCAATATAAGTAGTTAGAGAGTGTTCCTTTTAAGAAGGTACAACAATAGCAGAAAGCGAGGTGCACATGTAGTCATAAGAGAGGTGTCATGTCACTATACTAGGGTATAAATATAAAGGGTTATAAAAATGTTAATGAAAAAACAAATACCTACAATATCTAGTGAAAATAGGGGTTTTTTAATTGGGAAGGTGTATTGGGACGAGGTTAAATAAAACGATCTTGGAAGGTATTTTCAAATATCTAGTGAAATTATGGGTATTTTTTAATATGCCATGAATGCATGAGCTATGTCATATGTTCATTGAGTGAAGCCCTTGTGTTCTTGAGCCAAAGTTCGTTGTGATCTATGTCTCAACCAAAATGTAATTGGCTCATTATTTTAAATTTTTATGAATCATGTGGGATAATTCCCTCAAAGGAAAACAGTTATGCGTATGCCATTTGGAAAATTTTGTTAAGTAACACAATTGGAATCATGGTTGAATCACATTAACAAGTAACTATGCTACTTATCCCACTTGTTTAGTAAAAGATTCGCCAAGACTTCAAAGTTTTATAATTTAATGAAAATTTTAGAATTTAGAATTTAGAAAGTTTCAAGGTCTAATTCTTTGAAGGGTGATAGCTCAATGGAAGAGCACCTAGAATTTAGAATTCATGTCTTCATGTCATATCACCATGCAAAACCTAATGGAGCTACCTCCTAACGAGTGTTGAACCTTACTCCTACCTTGTTGGTCCCCTCCTTGGCCTTCCTTGGAAGTCCTTGGATACAAATCCAACTCACCTCAGCCGGATTCCAACTCATAGAGTCGAAATTCCACCTCCTTGAGCATATTTTACTGAGATTTATGCACCCTGCTAGTGGTGCAAGGCACAAAAATTCCTCATTTTCGCGCCCTGCATGCCTATATAATTTTTGCGCCCTACATGCCTGCAGGGGAGCGAAAATTATATCATTTTCACGTCTTGCTCATTTCCTGGGGCACGGAAATTACCTTAACTAAATCTTAGCTTGGAAAGTGGATCTTACCTTTGAGATATTTTCTTCGGATTGGGGTTCCTTTCGAATCTTAACTCACCATCCCTCTTTGGACTGGTTCAACCTCTTGATCTACCATTCACTCACCTAGATCCACCTTCCTCTCTTAGTGGTTGGCCTCCCAAATCCTATAAGAAGGAGGCCATCCATGAGCTAAGGGGATAACTTTGGAGGCATCAAACCTATGGTCTTGGAGGTTTTGTAGAGATAGCAAGGAGGAAGGCTTGGAGGGAGACACTACTACATGGACATCAAGGGTAACATTATATTCATATTCTTTAATCTACCTTAATACAACTTGGCTTATTCTCCCATATGATGTTTCTTACTAGTCTAGAGTCATGATATGTTTTCATTAGAATTTAGATCTTAATCATTGTATTTGGTGTTTGGAGATATTGTGTTTGTCTTGTTCACACAGGTTCACATCTTGGACATCAAGCTTGGAATCGGAGCTAGGACAACCGACTGATCTAAGGTGAGTCACATATTCTCTTCTCTCCCAATGCTTTGATCTTCATACATTGAGTTAGATCTAGGATTTTAAGGTCCCACTTGTTACTTAGCTATATTAGATTATACTTGCTTGAATCTTGTCTGATCTTTGAGTAAGTTTAACTATCCGTAGGATGAATTTACTAGAATAGAAACTGGCGACTCCGCTGGGGACATCCCAGTTTTCATTTGGTTATTAAATCTCTGTTTTTTTACCCATTTGATCCATTATCTCTGCATTTTATCAACCATTGACATCTTTTTATCAGTTTGATCCTCAACAATCAGTTCTCTGGGTCTACAAACTTGAGAAAAACACAAACAATTTCTCAGACTTTCACCCTTATCCACCTACAGAGAAATTTCATGCCCCCCCATACACCACGGAGCGAAAATATCTATATTTTCGCGCCCCAACAGTATAGCAAAGCGCGAAAATTCCAAAAACCCGCACCTGGGTGGTCTCCAAGGGAGCGAAAATTCCCTCAATTTTTAAGGGATGGTCATTCAATCAGATTCACTTTAAGAGATTCCTTGTTTTTTACAATTCATGATCTTCCTGCATATGGCACATTGATTGGTATCACTATTCATGGATACCGTGGATGTCTTGCTTGCAACTTTAAGGATTTTGTGAGGCACTCAAGAAGTTTGCAAAAGTGTATTTATTGTGTACATCACGCTTACCTTAAAATGGGTCATCCATATTGTCGACAAAAAACATGTTTCAATGATCATGAAGAGAATCGTGAAGCACCATTTCCAATAATGAGTGAATACATTATTGATAATGGACAAAAAATGATGTTGAAAATGATGGGATTTGTGGTAGTAGAGATTATCCATGTAATGAAAGCGGTATAAAACGATTGTGCATATTGTATAAGTTGTCATACTTTAAGGATCTAGACATTAGGCATATTGTTGACTTTATACATACTGATAAAAATATAGCTTATACTATTATAGAAACTCTTTTTAGTGCTTCTAATATTGTTTCATCGCGTCAAGAATTTCAACAATTAAAGGTTCATCGAAATATTTGGGTTGAAAAATATGATGATGAAAAATCTAGAAAACCTAGTGATCCTTATGTCTGGACAAAGGAACAACGTGCATAATTCTTAAAGTTGATGTCTCAGACTTGCTTTCCCACTGGATATGTAAATAGTAGTATTAGAAGCCAAATTGACATTAATAGCTTAAGAGGCCTCAAGACCCATGACTATCATGTCATAATCGAGAATATTTTATCTATTGTGGTCAACAAATCAAGTTTGGAAAAGGAGCTAAGATTGGAAATTATAAGGTTGGATCTAATATTAAAGAGAATGAGTTTACATGTATTAGATCCTTTGAACTTTGATAGTTTGAGTGAAGAGGTTCTTGAAGTCCTTTGTTTATTGGAATGATAATTTCCACCAGCAATCTTTAACATTTCTAGGCAACTTTTGATACATTTAGAATATGAACTAGAGCATTGTGGCCTAGTAAGAATGAGATGGATGTATCTTATAGAACGATATATGAAATTTTTCAAAAAATTTGTTCATACTAGAGGAAAACTGAAAGGCAGCATGTCTGAGGGATATTCAATGCAATAGGCCTTGAGATTTTGCACATAATATATGAAGGATTTTAAAAATGTCAATCGGCGTGTATGGGATGATGACAAAGATGAGAGTTGTAGGTGAAGTATTAGAAGGAAATGGATGTCACTTCAAGCTATCACATGAACAAAGAAGAGTGATACATGCCTATGTTCTTCAAAACACATCTTTATTCGATAAGTGGTGCAGGTGAAAACATTTTTTACATGATAATTTATTTATTCAATTACATTTACACATTTATATTATTAATATTACTATCTTGTACGTTCATATTCTATGTAGAAAATATGAAGAAGAGAATCAAACATGGATGCAATGTCGACCTCAAAAGCACAAACATCATGATTTGATTGGCAATGATTCTTTTCCAAAATTTGAAAAATGGATTGTTGATGCAATATTTGATTTAGAAGAAGATGGTCAAAATATAAAAATGGAGAAAATTGAGCTTTCACGGTCTCCACATTTATGGGCTTCACATTTTAGTGGAATGTGGGCCTATGGTAGTCATTTAAGAGTAAAAGAAAAGGACAAGGGAAAGGCAATTTGTGATTGTGTGTTTAGTGCTAAATTTCAACACGAAATCGAGAAGAAATTTTATGTTGGATTCATCCAAGAAATTATTCAAGTTGATTATGGTGAACATAGTCCTATATTATTAAAATTCAAGTGGATCAAACCATCTATAGTACAACTTGAAGAGTATGGATTTGTACGTGCAAATACATGGCAATTTTTATCAGAGATTGATGAGCCATATGTTTCCCCTATTCAAATTAACCAATCATTTATAATTGATGATGTAAGAAGCCCAGGATGGTCGTATTTCATTCAAACAAAGTCTCGTTCGAAACAAAAATTCATGGACGTTGTCAATATAATGCTTGATGGGAAATATGATAATTTACAAGAAACATTGGAAGAAGTGGTTGAAGATGATGATATAGTGTTTGAATAAAAGACTTTGATTCCAATGAAGAGATTGTGAGAGACAATGTAGTATTGCACATCATAGATAGGGATGAGGATCAAATTAAGCATATGCCTACACAAGTGATGGGGATTATTATCACAGTGGAAATGAAGATTATTATGATGATGATTTGTCACCTTAACTTGTTTTTCATCTTAACTTGTTAGCTGGTCACCTAAACTTTGGTGGTAACTAATTACCGGTTACTTCTTCCTTTGTAGTTGAACTATCCAACTTGTTGAACAATGATAGTTTTAAATTTTAAGCTTTAACCTATTAATAATCCAAATAAAACTTCAAGTTCATTATAACAATGATATTATTTGAATGATTGTTATTGTTAAACATGGTTGTTCATTGTTTACTTCATCTAATATTGAATCTTCCAATAATGTAAAATAATGCGTAGGGATCATGTTATCCTTTAGAAACAATCAGATCATGTGTAGCATAAGTATTAATGTTGTTCCATAAAGTTGTACTTATGTGAATGTATCATAAAAAGTACTAATGTTGCTCCAGAAAGTTTCCACCACCATATGTTCCATAAAGTTCCCTTGCATTATAATATATTGTTCCATACAGTTTCTTTGCATTTAATTTGCATGGTGGCCGAACCCTCATTTTTTTGTCGATCTATATTGTTACAACAGTAAAAACGTCTTATATTGGCATCTAGTGACTATAGGGTGAACCCTATACCTTCTGCTTATTATTGTTTTCAATATGTTGGGTCATTTCCATGTTTGGAGTGTTATTTTAGGCTTGTTTCGATGCAATATTGATACCCTAATCACTTACAAATTAATCGTCCTCCTTACATCACCATTGTTACAAGTTTGAGCCTCCTCCTAGAGTATAAACCCTCATACATCACTTGAATACCATTTGATCTTCAACACCAAGCTTTATCTCCTTGAACGTTGACCCTAAACTCCTCCAAATATGAGTTTGTCAAGGTAATTTTACTGTTGGTTAATCATAATAATATATTCTATTTAAACTTGTTTTCTTTGGGATCGATTGGATACTATACTAATGCATGATTATGATCATTTATGAATTGATCACTACTTTTACCATGAATACAATACATTTGAATGGTACAACTTTGACCTATTATTACCAAGCTTTGATCATAACACCATGAAGATAAGCGATCTAATTATCTACAATATATGACCATTGTTTTTAGGAGTTCTAGGAAGAATTAAGACAATTGGCTTAATAAAGGGAAACTAATAATAATATGTGATTCACCATTATGCTTGAAAATCATTGAACATCCTCTACAATAAGGTAGGGAATAAACATTCATAAGTAGGGACTTACTACATGATAGGAAGCATGCACTCTAAGAAGTCTCCCAATCTGTAGATAGCCTCGCTCCTTAAAATACTAACAAAGATTCATATCTATCACCTCAGATCATTTGGATTACAACATAACCAATGAATGACCAATTTGTTGTATATCTCAAGCAATATGGAAGCTCCTACCAATACAAGATGTGTAGCAAGAAACTAGACTATTAATACAATATGGTAACATCAAAAATTGAGTTTTCAATCAAGATTAATACGATGCCCATAGAAGTATGCCACTACAAGATTACATCACAAATTCATACTATAAACTGATTTACAATGGTGTTGAGAGTTGGGGCATAATAATATTCTTATATTATTTTATATGATATATACTACGCTACAACAATAAGGAGTGGAAATCAAACGTAGTAATAGATCAATTATACAACAAATATTCTTTGGCGGAAAAAAATTAATTTTATCAAAGAAAAGCTTACAGATATTACAGCTTGCATCATAGCATTGGTAGAAAGGATTCATACTTCTCCAACATGTGTTTTATCCTATTGCCACTTTGAACACTTTTTTATTATGGGTTGTTAAAGACTTTGTTTACTAACGGTTGTAATCATAGTACCTATCTTCAATTCTTTGAAAGTTCACACTGTACACCGCTTGGAAAATCTGAGTTACTAAAGGGTATATCTGAGTTGGTTGTATGTTGGTTAACCTTGTTTGTTTTGCTCATGAAAGCTTATCTAATACTTATATATCACATCTCAAAAGTGAGCACATGATTATTCTCTAAACACGTGGTTTGGTTATAGATTGGAAACATCATTATCATTCATGCTTGAACATAATGTCTAAACTTATGCTATTTGGGTGAATGAAAATATGCTTTGAATACTATTCATCATTATGTTTTCCTTGTGTTCACTCTCATCCATACTATTGCTTCCACTGGTCACCAAAATTTTGAGTTATATATCAAGCGGTTGGGCCTATTTGTTGACACAAATGACATTGTTTATGTGAATTGTGGGAATTCAGGACATGAAGAAAAATTCTTTGAGGTGAAAATTAAATTACAATGATAATGATGAAACTATGACAGAATATGAGCGCTTTCGTAGAGAACAAGTGACCAAGAATGATGAATATTTATCATCTCTTGGTCTTACAAATAGGACGTAAGTTGTTAATCCACTTAAGCAGTATATTATTTCTATAATAATGTTTAATGTTTTATAGGAAAAAACTATATGTATATAGGTACTAATATACATTTTTTTGTTTTATAGGAAAGAAAAAGATTCCACAAAAAAGTGGAGAAAAAATCTATGGCAAGTAAAGATATAGTGTCGCCTACTCGTAAAAGCGCTTGACAAAATTGTGATTCAACAAATGTAGTTCATGAAAAGAATAGTTGTTATGTGGTGCAACCTCATACATCACATGGTGATGTGCAGGATGATGATATAAATTTAATAGAAAGTCTACAAGAGATATTTATTGCTAAGCATGATAGTAAAGGAAGATCAGGTATGCATATACTTTATTCAAAATTAAAGGACGTGTTTGAAGGCACATATGTGGTGACCAGTATTGATCTACCTACTTCCACACCTAATGTGTCTAAAGAGGATGCAATTTCAGTTAATGCAAGTCATGAAGAGACACTGGTTACGTCTAGTGTGCCTCAAAATACGCTTGCTACATCTACAACTTTTGATGCAACAATATCACCCAATTATATTGGTAGCAGTGTAGAAGATGTATCTACTATTGTTAAAAGACAAAGATCAAGCCAATATTGGTATAGATATACATAAATGAAAGCAAAATAAATAAAATTAGAAGGTAAGAGGGCTGGTGCAAGCTAATGCTGGCCACTCATGACGCGTTAATCGCAATGGACTTCTGGAAAAATAGAAATCTAAACGTCAAAAAGCAATATTAGAGCTCCCTACACAACTTTTTGGAATATGGCGCAAGAAGATCAAACGTAGAAAATCAGATTACCTTCCGGAATATATAAATATTATTTATGGAAATTAAGTATAACTCCCAAAAAATGGGGTTCTCCTAAGGTTGGTATGCTATTTTTTTAAGAAAATATAATGAATATGTTTGCGTTAGCCCTCTGGTTCGGTATTCAAATGGTGGATTTTTGTTAAAACAATTATATACAGTTGTATATAATAGGCCGTTCTTGTGCGGCGTTATTTTTCCATATTTATTTATGTTAATTTTTTTTTTTTTTATAATTAAGGAAGTCATCCCATCCCTAAAATGATTAGGCCGAGCGTTAGCCCTCGATATCATGGTCTTAACCTAATCAATCAACATTTTTTTTTTTTAGGATGTACGTTTTTGTGTGTACTTGTGTGGGTTCTTTTCCGTTTTAAAAATAGGTGAGCCAATAAAAAGTTATAGACGGAAGAAATAACCTACTCTTTGTGTAAGATTGACGTTAGTGCAATTGAAATTAACTAAAAAATAGGAACAAATAATAGTTTTAATAAAAAATTACATATTCGGAATCTGCACACATAGTTCTACAAGTGTGTGCAATTTCATTAGCAGTGGACAAGTGTAGCATACGCAGAATCATGCTCGAAACAGAAGAAGTTATAGAATAAGATGTATTTTTTTATATTATTATATGTATTTTGGCAACCCGAACCTAAAACCATAGCAACCAAGTCATCCACCACGTTGGTGGGAAACGAATTACCCGCCAAAATTTAAAAACGAAACTGGCGCATGCGCGTGTATTTAAAAAGCGCGTATGCACACAATGGCGCGTACGCGCAAAATGGCGCGTGCGCATTGTTTTTACTAAAGTTTGAAATTTGTCATAGTGATTAAATAAATTTATAAATTATATATTTTTTAATAATTAATAATGTTTTAAATTGAATTAAATTAAATTTATATGATGATGAGGAGGAGGAGGATGGGGATGATGACGATGATGTTGATGATGGGGATGGGGATGATGATGATGAGGATGATGGGGATGATGACGATGATGTTGATGAGGATGATGGGGATGATGACGATGATGTTGATGACGAGAATGAGGATGATGATGTTGATGATGACAAAGATGATTATGATGATGATGATGATCATATTCGTCGTCATCACCATCATCATCTTCATCTTCGTACTCATCTCCATCATCATCCATCATCTTCATCATCATCATCTTCGTCATCATCATCATTGATGAAGAAGATGATGATCGTACTCATCTCCATCATCATCCATCATATTCATCATCATCATCATTGATGAAGAAGATGATGATGATGAAGATGCTGATGATGATGTTGACGATGATGATGACGATTGAAAATGATGATGATGACCGAAGAAGATGATGATGATGATGCTGACAATGATGATGATGTTGATGATGATGATGAAGAGGAACTGGGTGATGACGACGATGATGACGATGGAGATGATGATGATGATGATGATGATGATGATGACGATGATGATGATGTTGATGATGACCAAGATGATGATGATGATGATGGGGATGAGGATGAGCATGATGATGATGATGAGGAATTGGGTGATAACGATGATGATGATGATGATGAAGATGATGGATGATGATGAAGATAATGACGACGATGATGATGTTGATGATGAAGACGATGACCAAGATGATGATTGTGATGATGATGAGGATGGGGATGATGACGAGGAAGTGGGTGATAACGATGATGATGACGATGGAGATGATGATGATGACGTGGATGATGACGATGACGTGGACGATGATGATGAGGAGGAGGATGATGATCATATTCATCTTCATCTTCGTACTCATCTTCATCATCATCCATCATCTTTATCATCATCATCATCATCATCATCTTCGTCATCATCATCATTATCAATGATGATGATGAAGAAGATGATGATGATGATGACGATGATGATGATGATTGAAGATGATGATGTTGACGACGATGATGACGATTGATAATAATGATGATGACGAAGAAGATGTTGATGATGATGATGATGATGATGGAAATGATGATGATGTTGATGATGATGAGGAACAGGGTGATGACAACGATGATGATGATGGAGATGATGATGATGATGATGATGATGAAGATGATGGATGATGATGAAGATGAGTACGAAGATGAAGATGATGATGTTGATGATGATGAATATGATCATCATCCTATGGTAGTCATTTAAGAGTAGAAGAAAAGGACAAGGGAAAGGCAATTTGTGATTGTGTGTTTAGTGCTAAATTTTAACACGAAATCGAGAAGAAATTTTATGTTGGATTAATCCAGGAAATTATTCAAGTTGATTATGGTGAACATAGTCCTATATTATTAAAATTCAAGTGGATCAAACCATCTATAGTACAACTTGAAGAGTATGGATTTGTACGTGCAAATACATGGCAATTTTTATCAGAGATTGATGAGCCATATGTTTCCCCTATTCAAATTAACCAATCATTTATAATTGATGATGTAAGAAGCCCAGGATGGTCGTATTTCATTCAAACAAAGTCTCGTTCGAAACAAAAATTCATGGACGTTGTCGATATAATGCTTGATGGGAAATATGATAATTTACAAGAAACATTGGAAGAAGTGGTTGAAGATGATGATATAGTGTTTGAATAAAAGACTTTGATTCCAATGAAGAGATTGTGAGAGACAATGTAGTATTGCACATCATAGATAGGGATGAGGATCAAATTAAGCATATGCCTACACAAGTGATGGGGATTATGATCACAGTGGAAATGAAGATTATTATGATGATGATTTGTCACCTTAACTTGTTTTTCATCTTAACTTGTTAGCTGGTCACCTAAACTTTGGTGGTAACTAATTACCGGTTACTTCTTCCTTTGTAGTTGAACTATCCAACTTGTTGAACAATGATAGTTTTAAATTTTAAGCTTTAACCTATTAATAATCCAAATAAAACTTCAAGTTCATTATAACAATGATATTATTTGAATGATTGTTATTGTTAAACATGGTTGTTCATTGTTTACTTCATCTAATATTGAATCTTCCAATAATGTAAAATAATGCGTAGGGATCATGTTATCCTTTAGAAACAATCAGATCATGTGTAGCATAAGTATTAATGTTGTTCCATAAAGTTGTACTTATGTGAATGTATCATAAAAAGTACTAATGTTGCTCCAGAAAGTTTCCACCACCATATGTTCCATAAAGTTCCCTTGCATTATAATATATTGTTCCATACAGTTTCTTTGCATTTAATTTGCATGGTGGCCGAACCCTCATTTTTTTGTCGATCTATATTGTTACAACAGTAAAAACGTCTTATATTGGCATCTAGTGACTATAGGGTGAACCCTATACCTTCTGCTTATTATTGTTTTCAATATGTTGGGTCATTTCCATGTTTGGAGTGTTATTTTAGGCTTGTTTCGATGCAATATTGATACCCTAATCACTTACAAATTAATCGTCCTCCTTACATCACCATTGTTACAAGTTTGAGCCTCCTCCTAGAGTATAAACCCTCATACATCACTTGAATACCATTTGATCTTCAACACCAAGCTTTATCTCCTTGAACGTTGACCCTAAACTCCTCCAAATATGAGTTTGTCAAGGTAATTTTACTGTTGGTTAATCATAATAATATACTCTATTTAAACTTGTTTTCTTTGGGATTGATTGGATACTATACTAATGCATGATTATGATCATTTATGAATTGATCACTACTTTTACCATGAATACAATACATTTGAATGGTACAACTTTGACCTATTATTACCAAGCTTTGATCATAACACCATGAAGATAAGCGATCTAATTATCTACAATATATGACCATTGTTTTTAGGAGTTCTAGGAAGAATTAAGACAATTGGCTTAATAAAGGGAAACTAATAATAATATGTGATTCACCATTATGCTTGAAAATCATTGAACATCCTCTACAATAAGGTAGGGAATAAACATTCATAAGTAGGGACTTACTACATGATAGGAAGCATGCACTCTAAGAAGTCTCCCAATCTGTAGATAGCCTCGCTCCTTAAAATACTAACAAAGATTCATATCTATCACCTCAGATCATTTGGATTACAACATAACTAATGAATGACCAATTTGTTGTATATCTCAAGCAATATGGAAGCTCCTACCAATACAAGATGTGTAGCAAGAAACTAGACTATTAATACAATATGGTAACATCAAAAATTGAGTTTTCAATCAAGATTAATACGATGCCCATAGAAGTATGCCACTACAAGATTACATCACAAATTCATACTATAAACTGATTTACAATGGTGTTGAGAGTTGGGGCATAATAATATTCTTATATTATTTTATATGATATATACTACGCTACAACAATAAGGAGTGGAAATCAAACGTAGTAATAGATCAATTATACAACAAATATTCTTTGGCGGAAAAAAATTAATTTTATCAAAGAAAAGATTACAGATATTACAGCTTGCATCATAGCATTGGTAGAAAGGATTCATACTTCTCCAACATGTGTTTTATCCTATTGCCACTTTGAACACTTTTTTATTGTGGGTTGTTAAAGACTTTGTTTACTAACGGTTGTAATCATAGTACCTATCTTCAATTCTTTGAAAGTTCACACTGTACACCGCTTGGAAAATCTGAGTTACTAAAGGGTATATCTGAGTTGGTTGTATGTTGGTTAACATTGTTTGTTTTGCTCATGAAAGCTTATCTAACACTTATATATCACATCTCAAAAGTGAGCACATGATTATTCTCTAAACACGTGGTTTGGTTATAGATTGGAAACATCATTATCATTCATGCTTGAACATAATGTCTAAACTTATGCTATTTGGGTGAATGAAAATATGCTTTGAATACTATTCATCATTATGTTTTCCTTGTGTTCACTCTCATCCATACTATTGCTTCCACTGGTCACCAAAATTTTGAGTTATATATCAAGCGGTTGGGCCTATTTGTTGACACAAATGACATTGTTTATGTGAATTGTGGGAATTCAGGACATGAAGAAAAATTCTTTGAGGTGAAAATTAAATTGCAATGATAATGATGAAACTATGACAGAATATGAGCGCTTTCGTAGAGAACAAGTGACCAAGAATGATGAATATTTATCATCTCTTGGTCTTACAAATAGGACGTAAGTTGTTAATCCACTTAAGAAGTATATTATTTCTGTAATAATGTTTAATGTTTTATAGGAAAAAACTATATGTATATAGGTACTAATATACATTTTTTTGTTTTATAGGAAAGAAAAAGATTCCACAAAAAAGTGGAGAAAAAATCTATGGCAAGTAAAGATATAGTGTCGCCTACTCGTAAAAGCGCTTGACAAAATTGTGATTCAACAAATGTAGTTCATGAAAAGAATAGTTGTGATGTGGTGCAACCTCATACATCACATGGTGATGTGCAGGATGATGATATAAATTTAATAGAAAGTCTACAAGAGATATTTATTGCTAAGCATGATAGTAAAGGAAGATCAGGTATGCATATACTTTATTCAAAATTAAAGGACGTGTTTGAAGGCACATATGTGGTGACCAGTATTGATCTACCTACTTCCACACCTAATGTGGCTAAAGAGGATGCAATTTCAGTTAATGCAAGTCATGAAGAGACACTGGTTACGTCTAGTGTGCCTCAAAATACGCTTGCTACATCTACAACTTTTGATGCAACAATATCACCCAATTATATTGGTAGCAGTGTAGAAGATGTATCTACTATTGTTAAAAGACAAAGATCAAGCCAATATTGGTATAGATATACATAAATGAAAGCAAAATAAATAAAATTAGAAGGTAAGAGGGCTGGTGCAAGCTAATGCTGGCCACTCATGACGCGTTAATCGCAATGGACTTCTGGAAAAATAGAAATCTGAACGTCAAAAAGCAATATTAGAGCTCCCTACACAACTTTTTGGAATATGGCACAAGAAGATCAAACGTAGAAAATCAGATTACCTTCCGGAATATATAAATATTATTTATGGAAATTAAGTATAACTCCCAAAAAATGGGGTTCTCCTAAGGTTGGTATGTTATTTTTTTAAGAAAATATAATGAATATGTTTGCGTTAGCCCTCTGGTTCGGTATTCAAATGGTGGATTTTTGTTAAAAAAATTATATACAGTTGTAGATAACAGGCCATTCTAGTGCGGCGTTATTTTTCCATATTTATTTATGTTAATTTTTATTTTTTTTTAATTAAGGAAGTCATCCCATCCCTAAAATGATTAGGCCGAGCGTTAGCCCTCGATATCATGGTCTTAACCTAATCAATCAACATTTTTTTTTTTTAGGATGTACGTTTTTGTGTGTACTTGTGTGGGTTCTTTTCCGTTTTAAAAATAGGTGAGCCAATAAAAAGTTATAGACGGAAGAAATAACCTACTCTTTGTGTAAGATTGACGTTAGTGCAATTGAAATTAACTAAAAAATAGGAACAAATAATAGTTTTAATAAAAAATTACATATTCGGAATCTGCACACATAGTTCTACAAGTGTGTGCAATTTCATTAGCAGTGGACAAGTGTAGCATACGCAGAATCATGCTCGAAACAGAAGAAGTTATAGAATAAGATGTATTTTTTTATATTATTATATGTATTTTGGCAACCCGAACCTAAAACCATAGCAACCAAGTCATCCACCACGTTGGTGGGAAACGAATTACCCGCCAAAATTTAAAAACGAAACTGGCGCATGCGCGTGTATTTAAAAAGCGCGTATGCACACAATGGCGCGTACGCGCAAAATGGCGCGTGCGCATTGTTTTTACTAAAGTTTGAAATTTGTCATAGTGATTAAATAAATTTATAAATTATATATTTTTTAATAATTAATAATGTTTTAAATTGAATTAAATTAAATTTATATGATGATGAGGAGGAGGAGGATGGGGATGATGACGATGATGTTGATGATGGGGATGGGGATGATGATGATGAGGATGATGGGGATGATGACGATGATGTTGATGAGGATGATGGGGATGATGACGATGATGTTGATGACGAGAATGAGGATGATGATGTTGATGATGACAAAGATGATTATGATGATGATGATGATCATATTCGTCGTCATCACCATCATCATATTCATCTTCGTACTCATCTCCATCATCATCCATCATCTTCATCATCATCATCTTCGTCATCATCATCATTGATGAAGAAGATGATGATCGTACTCATCTCCATCATCATCCATCATATTCATCATCATCATCATTGATGAAGAAGATGATGATGATGAAGATGCTGATGATGATGTTGACGATGATGATGACGATTGAAAATGATGATGATGACGAAGAAGATGATGATGATGATGCTGACAATGATGATGATGTTGATGATGATGATGAAGAGGACTTGGGTGATGACGACGATGATGACGATGGAGATGATGATGATGATGATGATGATGATGATGACGATGATGATGATGTTGATGATGACCAAGATGATGATGATGATGATGGGGATGAGGATGAGCATGATGATGATGATGAGGAATTGGGTGATAACGATGATGATGATGATGATGATGATGATGAAGATGATGGATGATGATGAAGATAATGACGACGATGATGATGTTGATGATGAAGACGATGACCAAGATGATGATTGTGATGATGATGAGGATGGGGATGATGACGAGGAAGTGGGTGATAACGATGATGATGACGATGGAGATGATGATGATGACGTGGATGATGACGATGACGTGGACGATGATGATGAGGAGGAGGATGATGATCATATTCATCTTCATCTTCGTACTCATCTTCATCATCATCCATCATCTTTATCATCATCATCATCATCATCATCTTCGTCATCATCATCATTATCAATGATGATGATGAAGAAGATGATGATGATGATGACGATGACGATGATGATTGAAGATGATGATGTTGACGACGATGATGGCGATTGATAATAATGATGATGACGAAGAAGATGTTGATGATGATGATGATGATGATGGCAATGATGATGATGTTGATGATGATGAGGAACAGGGTGATGACAACGATGATGATGATGGAGATGATGATGATGATGATGATGATGAAGATGATGGATGATGATGAAGATGAGTACGAAGATGAAGATGATGATGTTGATGATGATGAATATGATCATCATCCTATGGTAGTCATTTAAGAGTAGAAGAAAAGGACAAGGGAAAGGCAATTTGTGATTGTGTGTTTAGTGCTAAATTTCAACACGAAATCGAGAAGAAATTTTATGTTGGATTCATCCAAGAAATTATTCAAGTTGATTATGGTGAACATAGTCCTATATTATTAAAATTCAAGTGGATCAAACCATCTATAGTACAACTTGAAGAGTATGGATTTGTACGTGCAAATACATGGCAATTTTTATCAGAGATTGATGAGCCATATGTTTCCCCTATTCAAATTAACCAATCATTTATAATTGATGATGTAAGAAGCCCAGGATGGTCGTATTTCATTCAAACAAAGTCTCGTTCGAAACAAAAATTCATGGACGTTGTCGATATAATGCTTGATGGGAAATATGATAATTTACAAGAAACATTGAAAGAAGTGGTTGAAGATGATGATATAGTGTTTGAATAAAAGACTTTGATTCCAATGAAGAGATTGTGAGAGACAATGTAGTATTGCACATCATAGATAGGGATGAGGATCAAATTAAGCATATGCCTACACAAGTGATGGGGATTATGATCACAGTGGAAATGAAGATTATTATGATGATGATTTGTCACCTTAACTTGTTTTTCATCTTAACTTGTTAGCTGGTCACCTAAACTTTGGTGGTAACTAATTACCGGTTACTTCTTCCTTTGTAGTTGAACTATCCAACTTGTTGAACAATGATAGTTTTAAATTTTAAGCTTTAACCTATTAATAATCCAAATAAAACTTCAAGTTCATTATAACAATGATATTATTTGAATGATTGTTATTGTTAAACATGGTTGTTCATTGTTTACTTCATCTAATATTGAATCTTCCAATAATGTAAAATAATGCGTAGGGATCATGTTATCCTTTAGAAACAATCAGATCATGTGTAGCATAAGTATTAATGTTGTTCCATAAAGTTGTACTTATGTGAATGTATCATAAAAAGTACTAATGTTGCTCCAGAAAGTTTCCACCACCATATGTTCCATAAAGTTCCCTTGCATTATAATATATTGTTCCATACAGTTTCTTTGCATTTAATTTGCATGGTGGCCGAACCCTCATTTTTTTGTCGATCTATATTGTTACAACAGTAAAAACGTCTTATATTGGCATCTAGTGACTATAGGGTGAACCCTATACCTTCTGCTTATTATTGTTTTCAATATGTTGGGTCATTTCCATGTTTGGAGTGTTATTTTAGGCTTGTTTCGATGCAATATTGATACCCTAATCACTTACAAATTAATCGTCCTCCTTACATCACCATTGTTACAAGTTTGAGCCTCCTCCTAGAGTATAAACCCTCATACATCACTTGAATACCATTTGATCTTCAACACCAAGCTTTATCTCCTTGAACGTTGACCCTAAACTCCTCCAAATATGAGTTTGTCAAGGTAATTTTACTGTTGGTTAATCATAATAATATACTCTATTTAAACTTGTTTTCTTTGGGATTGATTGGATACTATACTAATGCATGATTATGATCATTTATGAATTGATCACTACTTTTACCATGAATACAATACATTTGAATGGTACAACTTTGACCTATTATTACCAAGCTTTGATCATAACACCATGAAGATAAGCGATCTAATTATCTACAATATATGACCATTGTTTTTAGGAGTTCTAGGAAGAATTAAGACAATTGGCTTAATAAAGGGAAACTAATAATAATATGTGATTCACCATTATGCTTGAAAATCATTGAACATCCTCTACAATAAGGTAGGGAATAAACATTCATAAGTAGGGACTTACTACATGATAGGAAGCATGCACTCTAAGAAGTCTCCCAATCTGTAGATAGCCTCGCTCCTTAAAATACTAACAAAGATTCATATATATCACCTCAGATCATTTGGATTACAACATAACCAATGAATGACCAATTTGTTGTATATCTCAAGCAATATGGAAGCTCCTACCAATACAAGATGTGTAGCAAGAAACTAGACTATTAATACAATATGGTAACATCAAAAATTGAGTTTTCAATCAAGATTAATACGATGCCCATAGAAGTATGCCACTACAAGATTACATCACAAATTCATACTATAAACTGATTTACAATGGTGTTGAGAGTTGGGGCATAATAATATTCTTATATTATTTTATATGATATATACTACGCTACAACAATAAGGAGTGGAAATCAAACGTAGTAATAGATCAATTATACAACAAATATTCTTTGGCGGAAAAAAATTAATTTTATCAAAGAAAAGCTTACAGATATTACAGCTTGCATCATAGCATTGGTAGAAAGGATTCATACTTCTCCAACATGTGTTTTATCCTATTGCCACTTTGAACACTTTTTTATTGTGGGTTGTTAAAGACTTTGTTTACTAACGGTTGTAATCATAGTACCTATCTTCAATTCTTTGAAAGTTCACACTGTACACCGCTTGGAAAATCTGAGTTACTAAAGGGTATATCTGAGTTGGTTGTATGTTGGTTAACATTGTTTGTTTTGCTCATGAAAGCTTATCTAATACTTATATATCACATCTCAAAAGTGAGCACATGATTATTCTCTAAACACGTGGTTTGGTTATAGATTGGAAACATCATTATCATTCATGCTTGAACATAATGTCTAAACTTATGCTATTTGGGTGAATGAAAATATGCTTTGAATACTATTCATCATTATGTTTTCCTTGTGTTCACTCTCATCCATACTATTGCTTCCACTGGTCACCAAAATTTTGAGTTATATATCAAGCGGTTGGGCCTATTTGTTGACACAAATGACATTGTTTATGTGAATTGTGGGAATTCAGGACATGAAGAAAAATTCTTTGAGGTGAAAATTAAATTGCAATGATAATGATGAAACTATGACAGAATATGAGCGCTTTCGTAGAGAACAAGTGACCAAGAATGATGAATATTTATCATCTCTTGGTCTTACAAATAGGACGTAAGTTGTTAATCCACTTAAGCAGTATATTATTTCTATAATAATGTTTAATGTTTTATAGGAAAAAACTATATGTATATAGGTACTAATATACATTTTTTTGTTTTATAGGAAAGAAAAAGATTCCACAAAAAAGTGGAGAAAAAATCTATGGCAAGTAAAGATATAGTGTCGCCTACTCGTAAAAGCGCTTGACAAAATTGTGATTCAACAAATGTAGTTCATGAAAAGAATAGTTGTGATGTGGTGCAACCTCATACATCACATGGTGATGTGCAGGATGATGATATAAATTTAATAGAAAGTCTACAAGAGATATTTATTGCTAAGCATGATAGTAAAGGAAGATCAGGTATGCATATACTTTATTCAAAATTAAAGGACGTGTTTGAAGGCACATATGTGGTGACCAGTATTGATCTACCTACTTCCACACCTAATGTGGCTAAAGAGGATGCAATTTCAGTTAATGCAAGTCATGAAGAGACACTGGTTACGTCTAGTGTGCCTCAAAATACGCTTGCTACATCTACAACTTTTGATGCAACAATATCACCCAATTATATTGGTAGCAGTGTAGAAGATGTATCTACTATTGTTAAAAGACAAAGATCAAGCCAATATTGGTATAGATATACATAAATGAAAGCAAAATAAATAAAATTAGAAGGTAAGAGGGCTGGTGCAAGCTAATGCTGGCCACTCATGACGCGTTAATCGCAATGGACTTCTGGAAAAATAGAAATCTGAACGTCAAAAAGCAATATTAGAGCTCCCTACACAACTTTTTGGAATATGGCGCAAGAAGATCAAACGTAGAAAATCAGATTACCTTCCGGAATATATAAATATTATTTATGGAAATTAAGTATAACTCCCAAAAAATGGGGTTCTCCTAAGGTTGGTATGTTATTTTTTTAAGAAAATATAATGAATATGTTTGCATTAGCCCTCTGGTTCGGTATTCAAATGGTGGATTTTTGTTAAAAAAATTATATACAGTTGTAGATAACAGGCCGTTCTAGTGCGGCGTTATTTTTCCATATTTATTTATGTTAATTTTTTTTTTTTATAATTAAGGAAGTCATCCCATCCCTAAAATGATTAGGCCGAGCGTTAGCCCTCGATATCATGGTCTTAACCTAATCAATCAACATTTTTTTTTTTTAGGATGTTCGTTTTTGTGTGTACTTGTGTGGGTTCTTTTCCGTTTTAAAAATAGGTGAGCCAATAAAAATTTATAGACGGATGAAATAACCTACTCTTTGTGTAAGATTGACATTAGTGCAATTGAAATTAACTAAAAAATAGGAACAAATAATAGTTTTAATAAAAAATTACATATTCGGAATCTGCACACATAGTTCTACAAGTGTGTGCAATTTCATTAGCAGTGGACAAGTGTAGCATACGCAGAATCATGCTCGAAATAGAAGAAGTTATAGAATAAGATGTATTTTTTTATATTATTATATGTATTTTGGCAACCCGAACCTAAAACCATAGCAACCAAGTCATCCACCACGTTGGTGGGAAACAAATTACCCGCCAAAATTTAAAAACGAAACTGGCGCATGCGCGTGTATTTAAAAAGCGCGTATGCACACAATGGCGCGTACGCGCAAAATGGCGCGTGCGCATTGTTTTTACTAAAGTTTGAAATTTGTCATAGTGATTAAATAAATTTATAAATTATATATTTTTTAATAATTAATAATGTTTTAAATTGAATTAAATTAAATTTATATGATGATGAGGAGGAGGAGGATGGGGATGATGACGATGATGTTGATGATGGGGATGGGGATGATGATCATGAGGATGATGGGGATGATGACGATGATGTTGATGAGGATGATGGGGATGATGACGATGATGTTGATGACGAGAATGAGGATGATGATGTTGATGATGACAAAGATGATTATGATGATGATGATGATCATATTTGTCGTCATCACCATCATCATCTTCATCTTCATACTCATCTCCATCATCATCCATCATCTTCATCATCATCATCTTCGTCATCATCATCATTGATGAAGAAGATGATGATCGTACTCATCTCCATCATCATCCATCATATTCATCATCATCATCATTGATGAAGAAGATGATGATGATGAAGATGCTGATGATGATGTTGACGATGATGATGACGATTGAAAATGATGATGATGACGAAGAAGATGATGATGATGATGCTGACAATGATGATGATGTTGATGATGATGATGAAGAGGAACTGGGTGATGACGACGATGATGACGATGGAGATGATGATGATGATGATGATGATGATGATGACGATGATGATGATGTTGATGATGACCAAGATGATGATGATGATGATGGGGATGAGGATGAGCATGATGATGATGATGAGGAATTGGGTGATAACGATGATGATGATGATGACGATGATGATGAAGATGATGGATGATGATGAAGATAATGACGACGATGATGATGTTGATGATGAAGACGATGACCAAGATGATGATTGTGATGATGATGAGGATGGGGATGATGACGATGAAGTGGGTGATAACGATGATGATGACGATGGAGATGATGATGATGACGTGGATGATGACGATGACGTGGACGATGATGATGAGGAGGAGGATGATGATCATATTCATCATCATCAACATCATCATCTTCATCTTCGTACTCATCTTCATCATCATCCATCATCTTTATCATCATCATCATCATCATCATCTTCGTCATCATCATCATTATCAATGATGATGATGAAGAAGATGATGATGATGATGACGATGACGATGATGATTGAAGATGATGATGTTGACGACGATGATGACGATTGATAATAATGATGATGACGAAGAAGATGTTGATGATGATGATGATGATGATGGCAATGATGATGATGTTGATGATGATGAGGAACAGGGTGATGACAACAATGATGATGATGGAGACGATGATGATGATGATGATGATGAAGATGATGATGATGTTGATGATGAAGATGATGATGATGTTAAATATGTGTTTTGTCAAAATGAAATTCAAATTGCCTCTTTGATGAATCCTCCTCTACAAGACTTCATTTATTGCATGAATGTCACAGACTCACGGAAACTCTTGTTGATGTATATGTAACTTCAGAATGTATTTCATATATGTATGTTGTATGTACTCCTATAGAGATGGTATTATTCCTCTATATGGAAGTGTCGTCATTTATATTGTAAATGTCGTAACTTATACTTGATGGGTTATTAGACCACCTTGTTGGGGTCGGCCCTGTATAAGTCATGTGGGTCGAAGGGTTATTAGACCACCCTATTGGGGGTCAGCCCAGTCAGCATTATGTTATGTGGTTAAGTTCGAGCCTACATGATTTATGTAAAAGGCAAGTCAAGTCAAGTATAAATAGAGTGCGGGAGGCACTCTATTTGATCACTCACTTCTCACTCATGCACTTAAGGAGGAGTGGCACACTTATGGAGGAGGAGGATCTGCTGCTAGGATATGTCTATCTCTTATGTTTGGTTGTATCATTGCTCTATCTATCTCTGAGGAAGTTATTGGGGTTTTTCACCTTTATGGTTTTCCCCAAGTAAATCTTTGTGTCTCTTGTGTGCTTGCATTATTGTCTCCATGAATGATATGCTATAGATATGCTGTACATGTTGTTCTCTCAGTTAAGATCCTAGATCAGATTGAAGTAAATTCTGAAAATTTAACATGGTATCAGAGCTAGCCTGAAAGAAGGCATGATATGGCATGTATGACACTTGTTGCACTTACGATGCTAGGGCTTGATATAGCAAAAACTAGTCATCGTAGCACTTTCGCTATAAATCCGTTTTGGAAAATTTTTCGGATCTAAAACCTTTACAGGTCGAAGATTAAATCCCCATGTACCTTGTGTCCAAAGGACAACCTCTAATTCATTGTACTTTGTGATTTATGATATGTACAATATAGGGTTTCTGCCTCTTCTAGATCTGAGTCAAAATCAGGTGACCTTGGGAAAAAGGTCATAACTTGGGCTAGCAAGATCCAAATGAAATTTAGTAAAAAGTGACAGGTATTACACAGACTGTACTATCTCAGGAAATGTTTTCAGAGGCCGAAGTTGAACCAGTGACACATGGCACGCTGTACAAGTTCACTCTCCTGTATTATCCCATAAACAGGTCACGTAGCGACACTTGGCATAACTCTGTCTCAGAGAATCCAATTGAGGTAAGACCTATTGGGATGGAAAGATAACAGGTCGGGATATCTCAAGAAAATTGTTTAGAGGCCTAAGTTGAAACAGTGACACGTGGCATGCCGTACAAGTTCGCTCTCCTGTATTATCCCATAAACAGGTCACGTTGCGACACTTGGCATAACTCTCTCTCAGAGAATCCAATTGAGGTCAGACCTGTCAGGATGGAAATATAACAGGTCGGGCTATCTCAAGAAACTTTTTCAGACCCTGTGGATCTAAAAGTTCGTAGTTACACCAGAAACAATCAGGTACATATTTCTGTCAAAACAGAATTATTTTTTAGTACCTTCATTCATGACTTCCGGAATTTAGGGCTTTGGAGAAAGTTGTAATTTTTGTCAGAGACCACGGCTAAATGCTACTCATCAAAATAAAAACTTAGAGACCAAGATCAAAATTTTTGGTTGGGCAGAAGGTCGGGCCTGATCAGACCCTAGTTTGGGACTTTGATAAAAAAAGTGGAAAATTAGGGCTTCTGTAAAAATGGGAATTTTTGAAATCTGTGATCACGGCTGGAAGCTCCTCAGAAAAATAGAAGCTTAGGGCTTTGGATCAAACCTTTTGATTGGGAAGAAGAGTGGGCTTCATCAAACCATAGTTCAGGGTCACGTCCAGTGAATCCGGAAGTTTCAAAGGCAAAATTGAGGAGTGAAACTTTGCAGGTTTCAAATTCTGAATATACCAGCTTGATCAACTCATTAAGGCGCATATTTCTATCCTTTCGAAAGTTTGAAATTCAAAGTTTGAATTTTTGGGGTTTCTCTGACAAACCCATATCCAGCTCCAGGTCCAGTTCTTGCAAATCAAGTGGATTGGGTTAATCCTAGAAGAAGATGGATTGGTCACCTGCATAAGTGAAGAAGTTCCTGTTTCAAAGGGAGATGAGGCTAAGGCCTTACATAAGAATATTACAAGCGATCTCGATAGGTATGACTCATCAAGGTATGTTTCGATATTTGTTCATGATTAAGTTTATGGTATGTTTGTCTTCATGTTATTACAGTTAGTACAATCTTGATTTTAGATTTGTCGTATCACCTTAACAAAATTATGAATGCATGATAGAAGATATTCATTGGTTAGGGTGTTGACACTTATGATTGTACTAATGCATTATGGTGTTGTATGAGGTTTATGTTGTCTGCTAACATAAAAGGTACACCAAGAAAGACAAATCATGTTCTACTTCAAGAACATATGATCATGGTGACATGAAGACAAGGATTCATCCATTGTCATGGATCACATAGAAGATATACTTTCGAGGTATGTATAACTTGATTCTACAATGGTTAACTTATGAGACATGCAGGTTACTAGCACAAGTCACTGAAGAGAACCAAAAGACATTATGCGGGTATGTTAGACATAACTAGCTAGCATGCTAATCTAGGTATGTTTTTCCTATATCAAGCTAGAATCCTACCTTGTGTTAGGATCTTATACTATTGTGTTGTTGATAATGATTATTCATGAAGTCATAGGTTTGAATAATCATGGTTGTATGCATATTATGTTTCTTACCATAATTGATGATATGACTAACCAGAAGAATCATGAAGGTATAGGTTTGAATAATCATAGGTTTTATCCATATTATATCTCTTATCTTGATTGATGATTCAACTAACCAGAAGAGTCCTATGATCAAATAAGAAAATGTACGAGTAAAAGAAGACTTCCCTGAAACCTTGAATACTAATGTTTATTATCTATGAATGATCATGAATATACATGTTTAAGATTATTGTGTTTTGATAGTATTAAGATTATACTAATAAATGTGTGATTATGTATGAGACCTCAAGGATAACACAATGATGATACTAATAAGCATGCATAGTGATCAAGAATGAATATAAGTTCAAGGACAAGTAATCCAGGAAGCAAAGATCAAGAGGGAGTACACTCCAATGGTTTCTGCAAGGATGCAGATATTCAGAGGGAGTTGACCATCTCTCTACATTCCACAACAGAAAGGTGTAGAAGAAGCTACTTCAGATTAGGACTCTAGTAGCTCCTGCAAGGAAGCGAAGACTCAGAAGGAGTCCACCCAACGAACAAACAAAGATAAGTATTTGAATTGTCATTTCTTAAATAATACTGTTCAATAATGTATATATTGATGTTCCTAGAATTAGGTTGTGTATTATGCATATTAGAATAATTGCATTGATGAACAATATACTACTAATATGCATGGGTAAGTGGCCTATGGCACTGTACAACATTCCATTGCTACTTATCTAGAATGAAACCTCTTTGCTGACATGTTGGGAGTTGTGCACACTCTTAACAATGTTCTGGTAGAGATTGGAAGGCATCTAGAAAGTTACGGAATATGGATAAATGTTGTATTGAAGCATTGGCTAAGATAATTGCATGACTGTATGACATATTTCTTTATGTGTAAGAATTTGTTCTAAAAACTATGAGATGTTTTCTAATCATGCAATTTAACTTGTTGTGTAGGAAAGATTGTATGCCATCACCTACAAAAGAAGAACTACAACATTTGTTCAGCAGCAAAATGATCTATTGACGATATTGAAGTTCCCAGGATACGGGAAGAATGCCATGATCCATCGATCATGAAGAACGATGTTTGGGATACGGTCCCAAGAGCTGAAGGGAAGTCTGTTGTGACTTCCAAATGGAACTATCAGATCAAGCATGTTGCAGATGGAAGCATTGAGAAATATAAAAGTGATGAAATAGAAGATGCACCAGATGGATTTCAAGACAGCATGGTGTAGTCATATATTTGTGCAGAACTTGGTATGGTAGGATAGGCAACTTTCTATCCAGTTTGGGATTTACCAAGAATAAAGCGGATTCCAACCTTTTCTAAAAGGTTGAGGAAGGCAATCCAGTGATACTACTTTTGTATGCGAATAACCTGTTTGTTACAGGTGAAGATAGATTGATTGCCGACACGCAGTGGAAGCTTGCTGCCGAGTTCGAGATGAAGAACTTGGGTATGATGCACTATTTGTTTTTTCGTATGGAGGTGTGGCAGAGTGCAGATGGAATCTTCCTTGGACAAGGGAAGTATGTAGTAGAGATCCTGAAGAGGTTCGGGATGATGGACTGCGTGGCTATGGCATCGAACCTGAAGCTTCTTTGTGATGCTTCATCTGAGCGGGTTGATGTCTCTATGCATTGTCAGATGATTGGGTCCTTGATGTACCTGACGAACACGAGACCAGACATTTGCTTTGCTGTGAACACATTGAGTCAGTTCCTGACAGATCTGAGGAGTGTTCAACTGATTGTTGTAAAGCATATTTTGAGGTACCTGAAGGGTACAGTGGATTATGGGCTCAAGTATGAGGCGAATCAAAAGTTTAACATGTAGGGTTATGTTGATTCAGATTGGGCTAGCAGTGCTGCAGATAGGAAGAGCACATTTGGGTGCTGCTTCAGTATGGGATCAGGTGTGATCTCTTGGTTTAGCAGGAAGCAGTCCTGCGTAGCACTGAGTACAGCTGAGGCAGAGTATGTTGCATCCTGTTCAGCTAGTTGTGAGGCAGTATGGCTACGAAAGCTACTGTCTGAGTTATTTGATCTCCCGTTGGATGCTACTGGTATCTTCTGTAATAACCAGAGTTGTGTGAAGCTGTTCGAGAACCCAGTGTTTCACGATAGGTCGAAACACATAGAGATCAAATATCACTATATCAGGGATATGGTGCAGAGAGGAGCTGTGAAGCTCCTATATGTTGCGACGGACAAGCAGATTGCAGATGTGCTGACGAAGCCACTAGCCAAGGTGAAGTTCGAGTACTTCAGAGAGAGGCTTGGCATCCTTCAGATCGAGGACACTTCGAGGAAGAAGTGATGGACACATTTGCTGAAGCCATTCCAAGCATGTTGGAAGGAGGATCCTTCACATGGCTGTGGATGTAAGCGCTGGATGATGAGCATCATGATGATGTTCTGGTTTCGGCTTGGATATGATCAGTTCGATCATTTTTATATGTATGTATGCATCATGTTGGATGCTGGATATGATCAGTTGGATCATTTTTATGTATGTATGTATGCATCATGTTGGATGCTGGATATGATCGGTTGGATCATGTGTATGTATTTTTGTATATGCATCATGTTGGATGCTTGGACCATGTATCTGTATATGTATCAGGTGGATACATTGTATGATCAGGTGGATCATGTATGGTGATATGTATCATGTATTTGTATTTGTATCAAGTGGATACATTGTATGATCAGGTGGATCATGTATGATGATATGTATTAGGTAGATACTTGGTATGCATCAGGTAGATGCATTTTATGATCAGGATGATCATGGATGACGAGCTTCAGGATGTTGCTCCAGATGACATGCAACAGGATGTTGCAGTGATGATGATCAGGATGATCATGTGTACATCAGGATGATGTATGGTGAGTATCAGGTTGATACTCTATGGCCGTGGATCAGGTTGTGCAGATGAGCATATAATTCGTTGCCCTGGGAGATTTGCAGATAGTCTTTCGAGGTTTTGCCTATGGCATGTAATTCGGTGCCCTGGGATATCTGGCAAATGCTCTTTCGAGGTTTTGCTCTGGGAGAACATATAATTTGGCCCTGGGAGATCTGTAGATAGTCTTTCGAGGTTTTCCCTATGGCATGTAATTCGTTGCCCTATGATATCTGGCAGATGCTCTTTCAAGGTTTTGTCCTATGGCATATAATTCGTGTCCTTGGGAGATCCGATAGTTTGGGCTGTGTGCCCGTAATCAGTCCTGGGATGCTCTTGCGAGGTTTTGCCATGACCACATGTAATTCGTGCCTTGGGAGATCCTATAGGTAGAGCCGTGTGCTCGTAACAGCCTAGGATGCTCTTGCGAGGTTTTGTGGTGACCACATGTAATTCATGCCCTGGGAGATCCTATAGGTAGAGCTGTGTGCTCGTAACAGCCTGGGATGCTCTTGCGAGGTTTTGTGGTGAGGTCACATATGATATGGCCCTGGGAGATCTGCAGATAGTCTTTCGAGGATTTTCCTATGGCATGTAATTCATTGCCTTGGGATATCTGGCAGATGCTCTTTCAAGGTTTTGTGACGCACGTAATAAGTCCTGAGGATTCCACAGTATGGCCAGTGATGATGAAGACCTGCAGGTGGTGGGCCTACATCCAGTATGAAAAAGGACTGGCTCTGTAGAACTTCCTATGACGAGTAGCTTCAGAGATTGATTGAGATAGCAATAGTAGTGACGATGATGATGACTCGATGACGATTATCCAGTGACGATGATCCAGAGAAGAAGACTTGTGCTAGAAGACCTGTGCTGAGAAATACCTTCCTAGTTAAGAGGGAGTGTTGATGTATATGTAACTTCAGAATGTATTTCATATATGTATGTTGTATGTACTCCTATAGAGATGGTATTATTCCTCTATATGGAAGTGTCGTCATTTATATTGTAAATGTCGTAACTTATACTTGATGGGTTATTAGACCACCTTGTTGGAGTCGGCCCTGTATAAGACCGAAGGGTTATTAGACCACCCTATTGGGGGTCGGCCCAGTCAGCATTATGTTATGTGGTTAAGTTCGAGCCTACATGATTTATGTAAAAGGCAAGTCAATTCAAGTATAAATAGAGTGCGGGAGGCACTCTATTTGATCACTCACTTCTCACTCATGCACTCAAGGAGGAGTGGCGCACTTATGGAGGAGGAGGATCTGCTGCTAGGATATGTCTATCTCTTATGTTTGGTTGTATCATTGCTCTATCTATCTCTGAGGAAGTTATTGGGGTTTTTCACCTTTATGGTTTTCCCCAAGTAAATCTTTGTGTCTCTTGTGTGCTTGCATTATTGTCTCCATGAATGATATGCTGTAGATATGTTGTACATGTTGTTCTCTCAGTTAATATCCTAGATCAGATTGAAGTAAATTCTGAAAATTTAACAACTCTAAACAACACTCAATGGCATGCAACTATAACCACAAACCAAGCAGAGGTTGATTTTATGCATTGATATAGAGAAGTGGCAGTAGGCACACAATATGGAGAAACAATGAGTTAGAAAAAACATTTGGACCAAAGTACGACAATGCTTAGTAATAAAATTTAAAAAAACAATTTTTGGCTCAGGAATTGTGGTTTATCACCACGTTTCTCTTCGAAACTTGCCATCAAAATACGTATAAAAATAACATGTCTTTACATCCTCTTCCATTTAAATCGTCATCGCATATTAATAAATAAGGATTATTATGCATGCACATCCTCACCTTACAATGTCAATTGGGTCAAGGTTCATAGACAACCATAAATTATCAAATGTGTCAAAGAGTAATCCCTTCCAATAAAAATTAAGACCCACCCTTCAAACTTCATCACCGAGTCCAATTTATGCAAATATTTTCGAAGTGGGGGAAGGTTTGGCATTAAATGGTGTAAATGTTGGGGAATAAATGGTTTAAATGTTATACAAGGGCGCGTGCGTGGGTTTGGGCGCATGCGCTCTCCTTACGTGTACACACAAAAAACACGCATGCGCGGCCCTGTTACTAGTTAAAAAAAACAAAGTTCTTTGTTTCCCGGGAATTCTACCAAAAACACGGGTTTCACTTCTTCCACGGGTTTCAAGCTCTCACAGGTTGCTCATTGGCTCACACTCATTGATATTTTGGACACTCTTTGATCTATTGGACACAAAATCACCCTTGGAATCTATCAAACATATTCAGTGGTCTTGGAATCTAATGGATTCATTCAAGCTACCAGTTTCCATTGCAAGTGGAGATCATTTCTATAGAGGTATGGTGAATTGTAAATGAGTCTTTTCATTCACAAGATTTGAGATGAGCCCATGCATTTTTGTTTTTGTCATATTCCCACAACAATATCCATGCATAGACAACAATGAATTTGACAAGAAGATTTCCCAAGTTCACATCTAAAAAAACTCATATGGACACTAGACAAGATGATGTATGCAACCGCCTCATTGTGTAATTAGTTCCCAAGTTAATTTTGTTCTTTTCACCTCATATTATGCTAGCAAAAAAAACCACACACTCACTAAACATAACTAAAAATATCACTTCAACTCATCCACAAAACCTCAACTCTCTCATCTCTTATTCAATACCATTGTATGGAATGAGGATATCTGTAAGTATATGCACCTTTCCTTTCTCTATGAATCCAAATATGATAATATTCATCCATATTTACCATCCTTACAATATCCCCTCACCTTTAATAATGATTTTTTTTCCAAAAACCAAGACTTTCCCACTTCATGCTCTATTCAACATGATGATTGTTGGTATAGTCCCTAGTTCCCCACTCTCCAACACCTCCCCACCCTAGATATTGCACATTGAAAGGTCAAATTATATTCCCCCTAATCACCCTTCCCAAGACCATGATCCTTGTTAGAAACCTTTGCATCCTCCTTAAGGTTTTGCACAAAACAAGGTATACATTCATTCTATTGTGATGCATTGTTGAATTCAACCATGGGTATTTTAAACTCAAAATCACATTCTATGATCTCAAGGTTTATAGATCTAAGGAAATAGTTTGTTGTTGTTTCTTCAACTCCTTAATGTGCTATATAACCTAGTAATTTATGATGGTAAAGGACATTGCCTCAAATGGAAGGATATACCATTCCACTAGGAAGACAAAGCAATCAAACTAGGTGCAAAATTTAGAATTGATAACATTAAGGGAGAAAGCAAAAAATGCAACTAATTAAGGTTACCTTATTTGATGTAGAAAAATATCAAACTATTCCCAAGGCATCTCTAGCCATCTCTGTTGTAGGGTGTTACTACCATAATTTTTATGAATTCATGGCCAGGCAAGACACTAGTTTCTCCTCTCTACACTTGACCGAACATCATCTATATTGATTGGAATTGTAAGGGATAATGATGTTTATTCGAACACAAATAAACCAACATAGTCTATAGTTGTATATGTTAATTTGTAAAGTGGTAAGCTATGTTGGAATGTGTCAGGTTCATTGTATAATGGCACTAATATCTTATTTGTTGTTTCTTTTGCAGGGGTAGGCCTGATAGTTGTGTTAAAGAGACTTTTGGAGATGGGAAACCCATGAAACGCAAAAAAAGAAGAAGAAGGAATATTCCCATTGAAAAGGTCAATGACTTAAGAGAAAAGGCCAGGTTGGGAATGGAAATATTGAGACGTGGTCCTATCATTGCCCCGGATCATGCCACTGATCCTAACATAGTTGTTGACACAACAACCTCTTGTTCAGAACCATGAGTAAAACGGTCGCATCCAACGGACCCAACTCAAATTCCAACATCAACACAATCTCCAACCAACAATCCATCAACGAGTCATTCTGAAGTTCCTCACGACACAAGAATTTTGGGAGATGCTGCATGTGTAGAGATGGACATACAAGCCTTGCTTAATTTGCAATCTCCCCAAGAAGACGACAACCCTGTCGACCACACTCCCATTATGGCCCAATCTATGAACCAAGCACCACAACAAACAAGCTCGAGTATTCATGTATCATGTCCACCCTCCCTACCTTGACTGTCCAGTGCAAGAAGAAGAACTCCTAGACGTATTCATGTGGATGAGAGTGCTATGTCGGGGCTTGAAGGCAAGTTGCCAAAATGCACTATCGAATGACAATGCAACAAAATTGTCAAAGAATATTTTGAATCCAAAGGTGATGCAGATAAATGTCAATTATTGCTATGTTTGTTAAAGTCACGTTCTTTAGCTGTTGTTAGGAGAATTTTGGGCATAAAGATGGTTAAAAGTTCAGAGGCCAGCAGTCATATTGTTAGAAATCTCCAATTTGCATTTAATGCGATTGGGAAGAAGTCTCATACAAAAGATCTTTGTGCGGCTCATCGTGTTTTAGCGGAATCAGTTGTAAGCAAGTCCACAAGGCAATGTCGCCTGCTATCACACACTTCTCACATACTCAAATTAAATAGAAAAACTATTAAAAACTACTTTGTTATAAGAGAAAATATTGACACTCCGGGTGGAAACGATTGTTGGGCTTTTGTTGGTAGGTTTCCTCGTGCAGATAGGAAGCTAATTGATGCTGTTAAGGAGTTAGTACAAAATTTTTGGCATGATCATACTAGACCTTCATCAAACCAAAGAGACATGCTAAAACTGAGAAAAGGTTCCACTGAATGTGAGCCCCATGTTAAACACTTCCTTGACACCACACAGATTGAACTCTATGAGAGATTCAGGAATGAGCACACACAATTGAACCTGGGCCAAAGGTCCTTTGAGAAATGCAAACCATGGTACGTTCGTATATGCATTGATCGGAACACTTGTTGTTGTAGATACCACGTAGAATATGAATATTATTATGACACATATAAACATATATTTTGTGATTTGCATACTAACATTGTGCAGGGTTGCAATGAATCCATACTACCACCGAATGCATCAAGAGACTTTATCCACAACATCATGTGTCCAATGCCCGAAGGACAAAAGTATTATGAAAAATCCTGTCTATATGGGACATGTTCCATGTGCAGTGGGTTTTCTCTTTTGAACCGTTGCATTCATGAAAGCAAGGACACAGAATTTGGCATGATGGGTGTGGAGATGCAGAGCTTCAAGTACATGACCTATCAATTAGATAGTGTCAGAGAAAGTAAAAAGATTGCATTAGTAAAGTCACAGGTACAAATGAATATTGCATATTTTTCATATTACACGTTCAATTTATGGAATATACATTTTTCCAAAGGCCACATTGTAATATTTACCTTGTTTCCATGGTAACAGGTACCGGTATGTGACTTCTTGACGGAATTCTACGAGAAAAATGAGCAGTTTGTTCAACATGTGCATGTAGCGCGATGGCAAGATGAGCAGTACATAAAATGCAGGGACACATTTCTCGTTGGAACCATAGTGTCAATTGCGGATTTTGCAGAAAATTACACCCTTCAGCCACAAAATGAAATCCAGAGTCAATACTACCATTCAGACCAAGTCATCATCATGGTACATATTATGTATAGGCATGGGCCAGAGAGTAGCAATGACAAGAGGATAATACTGAAGGAAACAAAATTTTACATAAGTGATGATAGAACCCATGATCTGCATTATGTGCAAAATTGTTTTCGAATTTTCTATGATCAGTTGAAGGAGAGAGATATACATATGGATCGACATTGGATATGGTCGGATGGTTGTGCGGGCCAGTTCAAAAATGCCTTAGTATTCCAATGGATGAGTACTTTGCATAAGACTTATAATGTGCCACATATCTAGAACTATTTTGAGAGCGGGCATCGCAAAGGCGAGCATGATGGGGTCGGTGCATGCATCAAGACCGCACTACGAAGGGAAGAGATGAGGTTTGACAAGGAACCTCATATCCAAGATGCATGGTCCACAGTTCAATGGTGCTCCGTAACAATGTCAGAACGAGCAAGAGATCAACAAACATCATTGGTGGCAGGACGTGTGGCGAGAAATTTTGGGCTAGTGGTTGACATAGATCGATCTCGTTCCTATAGTTGCGGGACAATACAAGGAACACGTGGATTTCATTCAATTCAAAGCTCAAACAACCACTTATTTGAAATATGGACGCAAAAGCTTGCATGCTTTTGCAACCCTTGCAGCAACGGCGAACGGGATGAATGCGAATGCATGGACTGGGTTGATGAATGGGATCATGTGTCACTTGCAGTAGAATAACGTGCAGTTGTTGAAACAACCCAGTTAGAGGAGGGCCAGTCAGCGATTTCTACAGACTACGACCATATCTCAGATATTCTACAACCAGGACACATATACGCAGTTGCTGCACCAAAAGACAATGAATGGGGCGTGGATTATTGGTTGGAACGGTGCATACAAGGTAAGCAAACCCTCTACGTATCATTAATCGGCGATGAAGGAATTGAATTTCCTACTGGCTCGATGGTGGTTAAGGGGGAATATCTTACACTAGATGGGAAGTCAAGAAAGACTAGTGGGCATGTATTCATGGATTACAGACCAGGTTCAGTGGTGTATCACTTCACAAACTTGATCGTTGGCACAAACATCCATCTTCAGACAATGTCAAGCAAGAGCTCAACCAAGGTACGCTACTACCTGCCTCATTCAGAGCATGAGAGATTGATGGAGACAATTAGCAACATAGAGGATCCAGATGGATTTATTGAATGAGGCCAGTCAACTTTACATAAGAGAAATAATTGCATCAAAGAATGTTATGTTCTACATCGAGGTATGTGTAGTTTTATGTTATTTCGTTGGTACATGCATTTTTTGTTGATACATACATACATACATGTCTTTGCCTATGCTTTTTATTTTTCCTATATGTATTAAACCGTTCCATGCTTCTCTTTTATGTTGAATAAAATGGTGATGTGATTTGGATCAAATTTGAGTAAATTGAGTTAGTATTTTCTTAAATATATCTATTTATGTTTGTAGCATTTGAAGATAGCGGTTTTGATAGGTTCTCAAGATTAGAATTACCTAGGTTTTAGGAAATTTTTTGAAGTACATAATCTATTACAATGGTCTTGAAAATTTAACTTGGTAGATGAAACCTTCTAGGAATCCATGTATGGATAGAAGGGTCTTCCACTTGGGGTAGGGAGTTATCATAAAGTTTCAAGGGTGGTATTTTTGAGATCTATACTTGAGAAAAGCATTGGGGAACTGTGAAATTCCTTATCGATCAAATATCTCTTTAGTTTCTCTCTCTTTAGTTTTGTGTCCACCCAAACCTTTTTCATGCTTTGGGTACCTTGAGCTATATCCCCAACCCAAAAAACTCTTATATTATGATGATTATGTTGGTTTAGGGTTTTGGTTCCCCATGCTCTTATAACCCAAAAAACTCTTATATCCCCAAATTTTTTCATAGATTTGGTTCCCCATGCTCAATGCTCACCCAAATCTAGCTAGATTTTGGGTTTTTGCCCTTATCCAAGCATCATGTCATCAACCTAGGGTTTCCACTAATATATTTTAAAACATGCTCATTTATGGTTGGAGATTGATGCTTTATTCCTATAGATAACCACTTAGAGGGACTTGTCATCATCATCACCAACATCATCTCTAGGCTCCTCATCAACATCTCCATCATCATCATCTTCTTCATCATCACCATCACCATCACCACCATCGTCAATGTCTTCATCATTGCCACCATCTTCATCATCACCATCACCATCACCACCATCGTCAACGTCTTCATCATCGCCACCATCTTCATCATCACCATTAACTCTAACTCTAACCCTAATTAAATTTCCTTCTATAACTCTAGCCCCAACCCTCACCCAAACCCCAGCACTAATCCATCTTCTTCATCATCACCATCACCATCACCATCACCATCACCATCACCATCACCATCACCGTCACCATCACCATTAAAGAGTTGACCCCCGTGTGAAAAAATTGCACACTCCCTCACTGAGCAAAACCCTAGTTTCCAAGATGGACGTACAAGATGGCACCGGGGCCATGAGATCAGAGGAGAGGGGCTCCCCTGGCACTATCCTGACGTCCTAAATCCAACGGAGTCTACGGTTTGTCGATCGGAGCCACGGTCGTCATTCTATGGCTCGTTCCATCTCGCATCTAAAAGGCCTTCAAGGACACCTGCTAGATACCTGCCGGGGGCATAGAAGTCCAACCGTGCAGCAAAGCTGGGTTTTGGTGAGTCGTGTAGGTGTGTCTAGGCAGGTTTTGGCCAGGAACGCTAGCCATAAGTTCCCACTGGACGATTTTCCAAAGTTGACCCCAATGTGAGGGCCATCCAAATTTGCTCAAGGGGGCCATTTCTCGTCCGAATGCCCCTGGGCGTGTGTGGCCACAGTGGACAGGTCCACAATGGCCATGTGGACCTATGGGAGGCGACGGAATCCAAGTCCTCTCGCCAGTTTGGGTTCCGTGGCCCCGGGGCAAATCCTCCAGGTGCCCTTGAATGACTCTGGGGTGCTCGACTAGAATGCCCGTGGCACCTGAACTATGGCTCAGTTCATGAATCCATCGATTTCGGTGGGTCCGGGATGACGATTTTCAGCTAGGGGACCCCCCACAGCGTCTCCCGAAGAACCAGAAGCGGTGCCAATGATCCATCTCCAGAGCTAGGGTTTTGCTCAGTGAGGGCCATCCAGATTCGCTCAAGGGGTGCATTTCTCGTCTAGAGGCCCCCGAGCGTGCGTGGCCACCATGGAGAGATCCACAATGGCCACGTGGACCTATGGGAGGCCAAAGAATCCAAGTCCTCTCATTGGTATGGGTTTTGTGGCCTCGGGGAAAATCCTCCAAGTGTCCCTGAATGGCCCTGGGGTGCCCGACTAGAATGCCTGTAGCACCCGAACCATGGCCCTGTGGGTCCGGTACGGTAGGTTTCAGCTAGGGGACCCCCATAGAATCCCCTGAAGACCCTGAAGTGGTGCCAACGAGCCATCTCCGGAGCTAGGGTTTTGCTCAGTGATGGCAATTCCAGGATTTCCATTTATAATACAGGCATATTTTTTACTGGTTTCATCAAGAGAAAGTATCATTTTCAATAACAAGTGGAACCAGGGAATCCTTCGTTGTGTTCCATTAGCCCTTTGTTCAACATTTAGTGCTCTGGTAAGTGGTAATTCACCTCTATCATCGAAAACTTGGGTCTATAGGTACCTTCCCTTTCATATTCCTTGTAATACACACATAGTCCATCCTTATCTTGATAAACAAGAGTTTTATAATAGCTTGAATTTTTTGGGCCTGATTATCTCCCTATATTCGGTTGTCTGATTGGTTGACAAGCTTGCCTGAAAATCTGTACGTTGAACTTCTTTGTTTTATTACTGAAAATTGGAAGGGATTTTCAAGTCACCTGCAAAACGCTACTTTGTTGAAATATGTAAGTTCTTCCAACAACATTGATCTGGTTAGTGTATCAAATGTTGTCGTCCACACCAGAATTTATCTTTCGTCAAAGGAGTTGCACATATTGTGGCTGACCAAATGGTCCGGGGATCTTGGAAGTGCCGCCAAATATTATTCCATGCTTGAATCTACCCAGAAGGCAATTATAAATTTAGATCCTCGAGAAGGTGAGAAACTGTATGAGTGGTTGAATTAGTATCCTAAAATTATAGAGCTTTCTATCTCAAAGTTTACTGAGTGGCTCCTCGATGTAGTATTAGACTCAACAGACAATAAACTTGTTATCACCACTGCACATTTTTTGCACTATTCATCTGCAAATAACTATGTCTAGCCCGAAGAGCTTACCAGTCTTTGCAAGAATATTCCCCTAGTGGATGAAGGTGGAAACATCATTAGGGTACAAGGCTCTCTGAAGTTTCTCCAACCTGCATCCATGAGTAATTGGGCCAAGTCAATGGGCCAAGTTAATTGGGCCAAGGTATCCCTGAATGGCCTCGGGGTGCCCGATTAGAATGCCCGTAGCACCCGAACTGTGGCTCAGTTTGTGAATCCGTTGATTCCAGTGGGTCCGGGATGGCGGGTTTCAGCTAGGGGACCCCCCACAGTGCCCCCCGAAGACCCGGAATCGGTGCCAATGAGCCATTTCCGGAGCTAGGGTTTTGCTCAATGAGGACCATCCAGATTCGCTCAAGGGGTGCATTTCTCATCCGGAGACCCCCAGGTGTGCGTGGCCACTATGGACAGGTCCACAATGGCCACGTGGACCTATGGGAGGCAACGAAATCCAAGTCCTCTCGTCGGTCTGGGTTCCGTGGCCCCGGGGCAATTCCTCCAAGTGTCCCTGAACGGCCTTGGGGTGCCCGACTAGAATGCCCATAGCACCCAAACCGTGGCTTGGTTCGCGAATCCATTGATTCTGGTGGGTCCGAGACGACAAGCTTCAGCTAGGGGACCCCCCACAGTGCCCCCCAAAGACCCGAAAGCGGTGCCAATGAGCCATCTCTGGAGCTAGGGTTTTGCTCAATGAGGGCCATCCAAATTCGCTCAAGGGGTGCATTTCTCGTCCGGAGGCCCCCAGGCGTGCATGGCCACCGTGGACAGGTCCACAATGGCCACGTGGACCTATGGGAGGCGATGAAATCCAATCCCTCTTGTCGGTTTAGGTTCTGTGGCCCTGGGGCAATTCCTCCAAGTGTCCCTGAATGGCCCAGGGGTGCCCGACTAGAATTCCCGTAGCACCCGAACCATGGCTCGATTCGTGAATCCATTGATTCCGATGGGTCTGGGATGATGGGTTTCAGCTAGGGGACCCCCCACAGTGCCCCCCAAAGACCCGGAAGCGGTGCCAATGAGCCATCTACGGAGCTAGGGTTTTGCTCAGTGAGGACCATCCAAATTCGCTCAAGGGGTGCATTTCTCGTCTGGAGGCCACTGGGCATGTGTGGCCACCATGGATAGGTCCAAAATGGCCACGTGGACCTGTGGGAGTCAGCGGAATCCAAGTCCTCTCGTCGGTCTGGGTTCCGTGGCCCCGGGGCAATTCCTCTAAGTGTCCCTGAACGGCCCAGGGGTGCCTGACTAGAATTCCCATAGCACCCAAACCGTGGCTCAGTTCACAAATTCGTTGATTTTGGTGGGTCCAGGATGATGAATTTTAGCTAGGGGACCCCCCACAATGTCCCCCAAAGACCCAGAAGCGGTGCCAACGAGCCATCTCCGGAGCTAGGGTTTTGCTCAGTGAGGGCCATCCAGATTCACTCAAGGGGTGCATTTCTCGTCCGGAGGCCCCCGGATGTGCGTGGCCACTGTGGACAGGTCCACAATGGCCACGTGGACCTGTGGGAGGTGGAAAAATCCAAGTCCTCTCGTCGATCTAGGTTCCGTGGCCCTGGGGCAATTCCTCCAAGTGTCCCTGAACAACCATCGCTAAGCAAAACCCTAGCTCTGGAGATGGCTTGTTGGCACCGCTTTTGGGTCTTCGGGGGGTGCTGTGGGGGGTCCCCTAGCTGAAACCCACCATCCCAAACCCACCAAAATCGACGGATTCTCGAACCGAGCCACGGTTCGGGAGCTACGGGCATTCTAATCGGGCAACCCGGGGTCGTTCAGGGATACTTGGAGGAATTGCCCCGGGGCCACGGAACCCAGACCAACGAGAGGACTTGGATTCCACCGCATCCCATAGGTCCACGTGACTATTATGGACCTATTCACGGTAGCCACGCATGCCCGGGGGTCTCCGGACGATAAATGCACGCTTTGAGTGAATCTGGATGGCCCTCACTAAGCAAAACCCTAGCTCCGGATATGGCTCATTGGCACCGCTTTCAGGTCTTGGGGGGACACTGTGGGGGGTCCCCTAGCTGAAACCCACCATCCCGGACCCACCCAAATTGACGGGTTCGTGAACCGATCCAGGGTTTGGGTGCTACAGGCATTCTAGGCGGGCACCTTGGGGCTGTTCAGGGACACTTGGAGGAATTGTCCTGTGGCCACGAAACCCAGACCGACGAGAGGAATTGGATTCTGCCACCTCCCACAGGTCCACGTGGCCATTGTGGAACTGTCCATGGTGGCCACGTATGCCTGGGGGCCTCCAGATGAGAAATGCACCCCTTGAGTGAATCTGGATGGCCCTCACTAAGCAAAACCCTAGCTCCGGAGATGGCTCGTTGGCACCGCTTCTGGGTCTTCGGGGGGCACTATGGGGGGTCCCCTAGCTGAAACTCGCCGTCTTGGACCCACCGAAATCGACAGATTCATGAATCGAGCCATGGTTTGGGTGCTATGGGAATTCTATTCGGGCACCCCGGGGCCGTTCAGGGACACTTGGAGGAATTGCCCTGGGGCCACGGAACCCAGACCGATGAGAGGACTTGGATTTCGTCGCCTCCAATAGGTCCACATGGCCATTGTGGACCTATCCACGGTGGCCATGCACACCTGGGGGCCTCTGGACGAGAAATGCACCCCTTGAGCGAATCTGGATGGCCCTCACTATTGCCTTATACTGACCCAGATGTTTCCAATTAGACCCAGGTTCTTTGCGATTCTCCCTTTGACCAACAAAACCCCTTCGCACCGGCCCTTTTGGCAACAACCTGCGAGCATGTTGAGGTCTCACCCGAGGTGTATCTTTATGGTGTACTGCGGAATCAGGTTTCCACAGTAAATGATGAGTTGTTTATAAGAACAAGTTGCGCAACGCAGGACAGAAGGATGGCGCTGAGGGCAGAGTGACGCGGTACGCAGCAGGATCTATGCTGCAAGAAGTACTGCGCGGTGCAGGCATCACTGCGGGCCGCACCAAGGGTTTCTTGCTGCTGTGAATCTTCTACTGGAACTGAAAATTACCCACACTTATCCTCTCCTTGGAAGATCTCGGAAACATTAAGGCACTGAAATGAATATCACTCATCCATTCATTCAGGCACTTACTGATTATCTTTCTAGCATTCGTCAAGAACTTGGATTATTACAACATGAATTGAAATGAGAAACATGATTAACTATTCTGCGTTCCTTCATTGTGCTTAAGAAGGTAATTATACTTAAATGACTGATTCACAACCTTAATCATAGAATTGAAATGTCTACCATTCACCTGCTTCCATGGAACCTAGCATATCATTCCCAAACTTCTCCTATTGGTAAATGCATATCAAAGTTCTCATATTACAGCATGCAAGGAAACATTCAAGCATTCATTCTACAGAAAATATAGACAGTCATTCATTCATAAACATCATCACATAACACAGGATTTAACGTGGTTCACTTCCCCGGATGGAAAGCTACGTCCACAAGAACGGTTGGTAATATATTTCTTTCAAAAGGGATGGGGCAACTATTCTTAGTCTGCGCACTCAGCTGCAGACTCTCCTTTCTCTCGGCTAGGTCTCTGCGCACATAGCTATAGATCCTTTACAATATTCTCAGCTCAGAGAGATTCTACAATACAAAAGGGTTATCTCCTTAAGTTCTTAGCAACAACAAACGAATAACAATAATACAGAAAGAGAACAACCCACAAAAACAACAACCTGAGAACCCCCATCCCTTACAAAATGTCTTCTTAAATAGATCATGCCCGGAGGTCATGTCTGTACAATGTCGAAGACCTAAAACCCAAAACCCTAAGGGTTTCCAAAACTACGTCGATTTTCCAAACCGGCTTGCTGGCTCCTGGTAGCGTCTTCTTGATCATGGCGGATCTCCACATCCTCATTCTGTCGCTATCGGCCTTCCTATTGCATGCGTGCCTGCAGGCTGCTTCTGTCGAACCGTTTCTCTCTAACGGTTTTACCTTCTAAGTGTGCCAAACGTTGCTTTCCTTAACAACCCACACGTGGCTGCCTTCCTGTTTTTCCTACGTCCACCGCTCGATAATCCTGAAATATCTTTCCAAAAATGGCTGCTACCGGTTGAGCCAGTAGCTACACTTGATACTTGTCCAACACACCTCTTTGCTGGCTCCACGTGGCCTCCTAACTGTGTAGCACTGCTTCGGCTCAGTACTGGTCTTTGCATCACGGCCAAAACTTCAACGCTGCGCGCAACTCCCTAGTCTGGTCAAAAGTTGGATGCTGCACGCAACTTCGCAACATCCTCAATACTTAGCCAAAATTGTGTTTTTGAGCTGCGCTCAGCTCAATTTTCCCTGCTTGCCTCAAACAGGTGCTTCCAAAACTTCATCTCAACCTGGGCCCAACATGCCCCTAACACTTACATGTGGCTCGTCCCCAAGCCACTAATTGTTTCAGCTGTCTCACTCTGCTCCGTGACTGGTGGGACGAACTTGGCCGTGAACTCGTCATATGTACCGCACAACTGCACCACTGCTTCTCTTGTATCCTCCTCAACCTGTTTAATTGTCTCAAGCAGTGTTGGAGTTATTTCTTGTCCAATTTGATCTTGTACCTGCTCCTGGTTATCGCGCAGTTCTACTAACTTATCTTCAATCTGCTGCGATACCGCCATGGCATTCTCCAGGAGCTGTTGTGATTGATTATCCATCTCAGTCTCTTTTTGTCGTAATTCCTGTACTTCTTTCTTTAAGCTGGATATCTCCTTGTATCTCGGCAGCTTTTCTCTGGGTGGCAGAGCTTTAACCTCTACATTTAACTTATCCAGCGCAGTTTGTTTTTCTTGTACTACGTTCTTGACCTGCATCAACCCTTGATCCTCTTCAATGGTCGCGATCGCCTGTGAAACCTTATCCAGGAGAGATTGACACTTAGCCATCTCACTTGTGATGCTTTTCAAGGTGGCGCTCACCGCTTGCTCTCTGACTTGCTGTTCAGTTAATGGCGCCTGCTTATTCAGCTTATCCTTCAATGTAGCAATATCGGATTCATAATAAATCTCTTTATCCTGCATCTCCGTCTGCAAGGATCTCACCTTATCTCCGATCCTCAGAACTGTGTCCGCAGGATCATCCTGGATTTCTATGCCTTTGATATCCTTCGCCACATTGGATATGGTGGTCTCCAAATTTTGTCGGCGGTACTGTTCGTTGCGTAGATGTACTTCTGCCTTCTGCTGAATTTGTCTGTTTGCTGTGGTGAGCTCTGCTTGTAACTTCATTGCTTCAACCGTCCATTCATGCATCTCCTCCACGATCTGCATGTGGATGAAGTGCAATCCTGGTAATGGGATTTTGGCTAAGTCGAGCTCTACCCTCTTAACTCCCTTTGTGTCCAAGACAACTTGCTCTGCCATTGGAAACACAACAGCCAATGGGTCCACATGGACAATCCTAGTCTTCGACGACAACGTTATTGCTAGCTGTTGGCTTCCCTGCTGCGAGGTTCCTATTGACCTCCTTTCAGCCCCTACTTCCTTCGGCACAATAAGGATTTTCTAGACATCGTCCATTTTCTTCATTAGGCCTTGCATTGCGAGCCTCATCTGGTGCAGGTCATCGTGGATGACCTTGTCCTTCTTTTCTTTAGCCGCCATAAGTTCCTTCATCTGCTCTGAGACTGTTTCGGCTATCATCTCGTAGTCATCATCATTGAGGACTGCCTCTGATTGAATCTTTGTAGCCTTAACCTTTTTCCTCAACTTTGGATTCTCCGAAGTCTCAGCTTCTTTTCTCTTCCCCGTTTCCTCAATGATTGGGCATGAGAGCGGGATCGGCTCATCTTCTGCTGAATCTGTCTCCACGTCCATGACCTCTATGTGGAACTCTGCTGGCCAATCTTTCATGAGGTCCTCAATATCCTGTTCATACATGATGTACTTTCCTGGGAACCACTCTAGTTTCCTCGTTTGTGCTTTCGGCGATATGAGGATACATTTCATATCCGCCTCAAAGTCGATGATGCGGATATACTTCGCCGTGACCTGCTTTGTAAATACAGGGTGTCTTCGTGATTGCGTCTCGCAGCTGGATATAGTATTGGTAAAATACTTCTGCTGTCGCATGCTGGCGCTCTGCATTTGTGTTTACCCAGAGGTTGACGAACTTAAATCCTCTAGGATCCTTGGTGTCCATCATGACACCCGCATAATCTCGCAGCTCCTTCCATCCGCGCAAAGCGATCAGGACAATGAGCCAGGTGAAATGGAACTAGCCGCCATTTACCTATGTGTCATTGAGTTCTTCAAGGAACTCATTCAACAGAAATTGGCACCAATTGAAGCTGTTTCCTTCGGCCGCTGCGGCACTAAGGAGTATTGCGCCTGCAGGCACCTCCGAAGGCCTAGCTGTTTTGAGCATCTTGCCTGCGAGCAACTGCGTTACAAATCTTGTTGCTTTGTCCTCTATATCTTTTGTCGGGAATCCTCTTTTTTCCTTTACCACCAAGTGGGTTTTCTTCATCTTCTCAACAGCCTCTTTTTCTTTGCGCTTCCCCTGGAAGAATTGCTTTGGATCCTTACCGCGCTTGCTTATCCCGGTGATGCAGTGGATCAAATCAATGTTAATGTCAATGTTTCTATCCAGCCAAAGATAACCTTGGTGGATTCGCACCATGAGTGTGTGAACCACGATATTCAGTTCCAGAGAGCGGTCAAAATGTGGCAATCTTAGCAAGTTTAGTAGCCCTAACTAAACGATAGGTGCTAACCAACTGTCAGCTACCAAGTTCAGAGTTCCCTTGGCGTCCTTTTTCCAACACATATACTGGTCTGGTTGAAAATCCGGGTATTTGGGAACATCTGACTCATCTTTCTTCATTCCCAAGAGGTCATAATCCTCCCATTTACAATCTGCTATCTTTCCCAGCATATTCTTAGCAAAGTTTACATGATTTGACATAGGCGACAGCGGGATGTCGTATCTCGCATTCTTGGACAATTTAAACACAGGGGCATTCAGTGCCCGCAGGGAGATATATTCAGGTTTCATCTTCAAAGGTTATGTCTGAAAGACTGGTTCTTTCTGTGCTGAGGATCCCATCTTTATGATGTTGGATCGAGGTGCAGTTACAACTTTTCCCTTATCTTTTGCTTTTTCCTGCATCGTCGGGTTAATTCTTGGTGATCTGCGGGATCCTTCACCTTGTTCTACGACAACCTTCTTAACTGGAGTTTTCATTAACTGTTGAATCCCTCCGTGCTTAAAGATCCTCAGTTCTTCTTCAAGGGTCAGTTCTTCTTCTCTAAAGGAAGGTTCGGACATTCATAAGTGAGGTAGCGGCTAAGGTAGACAGAATACAGATGGCTACTAGCTCAGAGGGGTTAATCGCAAGAAAATTCTAAGTGCTTGGTAACGCCCACGAGTCTCCTAATGGTGTTATTTATAAGCGCAGCAGACCCTCTCCCACGCCCTTCAACGGCTAGATAAGAATTTAATGTGGTGTCCATTGGTGAATTTGAGCGGATCCTTCGGTCTTTTCTGTCGTCAGCATGCTCAGAACAACTATTTTTTCTTTAAATGCTGAAGCAGTTGCTGCAACGGTCATCTAACGGCTATTTTTTTGAACAGCCATGCAACGGCTATTTTTATTTGGGTGCTGCGCTGAACTACACGGCAAGCCATCTGCAACCCTGTGCGGCTACTTTGTAGTGCTGAAAATTTCCAACTGCGCGGCTTTTTTTTTGTTTGTTCGCGCAGCTTCAACAGTGCTGCGCGGTGCATAGATCATTCTTCTTATCATACCTTCTTTCTTTTATCATACATGTACAGACTCTTTTACATTTCTAGTGTCCACTTTCAACTGTACTTGACACTTAGAACTTCCTTCCTTGGCTCGTTATTCAGGGTTCTGCAAAGCAATGCTATCATGGTATAGCTTTAGCCTGCTTCCATTTATCAAAGTTGGAAAGGTATCACCAGCTAAATTAGCTAACTGGACTGCACCAGTGTTAGTAACATGTATCACAGTATATGGGCCAAGCCAATGCATCTTAAATTTACCAGGGAATTTCATGAATTTGCTATCATACAGGAGGACTAGATCACCTACCTGAAAACACTTGTTCTTTATATGGCGATCATGCCATGCTTTCTCGCGGTCCTTCTGAGCTTGCTGGTGGAATCCTGCGATGAAGCGATCTTCCTCCAAGCCCAGTAAGTGTAGTAATCTTTCTTCTAGAGCTTCGTAGTCTGCCATCCCTGTAAATGCAGCGATTCTCAAACCAGGGACAATATATTCCATAGGCATTATAGCCTCCTTCCCATAAACCAACCGAAAGGGTGTCTGTCCTGTCAATTTCTTGCATGTGGTCCTGTATGCCCATAGCATAGATGAGACGCGGAGGTCCCAATCGTCTCTATTTACACTACACACCTTAGTGAGTGCGTTCTCCAATATTTTATTGAAAGCCTCTATAGTACCATTCACCTATGGATGATATGGAGTACTGCGCTGATGACGAATGTGGAATTCCTCTATAAGCGCCTCAATCGTCTTGTTCAAAAAGTGAGTACCTTGGTCACTCATCAAAATCTTCGGACAGCCAAATCTAGTGAGTATTTCTTCAAAAATAAACTGTGCAGCAGTACTAGCGCTGCAGTCCTTAATTGGTTTTGCTTCTGCCCATCTAGTGAGGTAATCTGTAGCAGTAATAATATACCTTGCACCCATTCTTTTTCCTGGTGGGTTTATAGGACCCACAAAGTCTATTGCCCATTTTTCAAATGGCTGTAGTGTCAACTGTGGATTCAATGGCATCACATCTCGGTGTGATGGTTTTTCTATCCTCTGACATACATCACAGTTCCTGCAATGTTCTTTGGAATCTTTATGGAGTGTAGGCCACCATAGCCCTACGCGCAGTATCCCTTCCTGCATAGTGACCTCCCACAATTCCTGAGTGTGCGTCAGCTAGAATAAATGGCTTCTCATGATCGAGTACGCACCTGCACAGGACTTCATCCGGCCCAAGTTTGTATAACTGACCTGCAATTATAGTGAAGTCCACAGTGTGCACCACTAACTATTTTTTCTGCTGGACCGAGAATTCCTGGGGTGCCAGCCCTGTGGTTAGGAAGTCAATGATATCCTTGTAATAATCATCGGCAACCTGTATACTAAATAACTGCGCATCAGGCAGACTGTCTTCAATATTCATCGACTCCTCTCCTGACTCGATCCTTGACAGATGATCAGGTCCCAAGTTCAGCCTACCTGGCTTGACAATAATTTCAAAGTCATATTCCTGGAACAGCAATAGCCATCGGCATATGCATCCCCCTAACACTGGTTTGTTGACCAAATATTTCAACGTAGAATGGTCAGTAAACATAAGGAAGTGCGATCCCAGTAAGTAGTGTCTAAATTTCTGTAGGGCATATACCATCGCAAGGTCTTCCCTCTCAGTAGTAGTATAGTTCTTCTCTGCTGTTGAAAGCTTTCTGCTAGAAAATGCAATAGGGTGGTCAATACCTCCCTCTCCTGGCTGAGCTAACACGATCCCCAGGGAAATACATGATGCGTCAACATGGACATGGAATGGCTTCATCCAGTCTGGAAAGACTAGAATAGGCACAGTGACCATCTTTTCTTTTAATGTGTCAAAACCCTGTTCGCATTCTGCGTTCCAAATGAACGGTGCATCTTTCTTCAGCATCTTCTCCATTGCTGCGGTTATCTGTGCATAACCCTTTGTAAATTTCCTGTAATATCCAATATGGCCTAATGTAGATCGCAACATCTTGACTGAATTTGGTGTTGGTAAGTTTGCAATAATTGCAATCTTCACAGGATCTACCATCAATCGTTGCTTACAGACAATGTGGCCAAGTAAAATTCCATAAGGCACACAGAAAATACACTTTTTCAAATTCAAGGATATTTGATGCTGTCAACACTTCTCGAGCATCATGCGGAGATTCGCGCAATGATTTTTCAATAGACCAAATATAGTCCAATCATCAAAATATGCTTCTAAAAACTTGTGCATACAATCTTTAAATGCTGCGATGACGAATCTAGAGAATATGGTAGGTGCGTTCTTCAGCCCAAAAGGCATGACGGTGTACTGGAATAACCCCCATTCTGTATCAAATGTCGTCTTATGCCTATTCGAAGGATCAATCCTGATCTGATGATAACCAGAGAAACCATCAGTGAAAGAATATGCCTCATTTCCTCCAACGTTATCAAGCACTTCATCTGTGAATGGAGTAGGAAATGGGTCGTGCATGGAAGCATCATTCAGCTTTCTGAAATCCACACAAATCCTAATCTTTCCTTTTGCTTTCTTGTCTTGAACAACCATGGGGCTAATCCATTCAGATTCTTCAACTGGTTCAATGATTCCTGCGTCTAGCATCTTATCTAGCTCTGCGTGGACTTTTTCCTTATAGTGTGGATTCAATCTGTATGGCCTCTGCTTGACAGGCTTAGCACCTGGATTTAAAGGTATTTTCATAACCCCTAGGTCTCCCAAAATTCCTTTCATCTCTGTAAATTTTGTTGGAAATAGTTCTTGATACTCATGTAAGGTATCTGCGATCTCTGCAATAGTCTGATCGTCCCAATAATCTCCTATTGATGCGAACTTTGGCTCTTTGTCTGTGCCAATGTTCACTTTTTGTGTTTTTACTGGTCCAGTCATATCTGGGATTTCCAATGGAGGTTCTTCTACCTCACGCGCGCCTTCTGATTCTGGTATATCTATGTTACACGGGTCGTCCTCATCGTCTTCATTTGTATCATTGGTATCTTCAGCTAAGTTGTAACACTCGATCAAGTGCTCTTCATGTTCCTTCCATTCTGACTGTAGGTGCGTGGGAACGCACTCTGTCCCAAAAAACTCCTGCAATGTTATGTTTTGATGATGACAGTCGTCCTGGAATATGCGCTTCTTGATTAGCTGTAATGCTTCATGGATTAGTGGATTCTCGTCTTCAAAACTGAAGTCCTTCCGGAAGTTCACAGTGAGTAGCTCCCAATCAGTGAGTTCACTGCGCAACTCCAGGTCTAGGTACCATTTTTCTGGGATACCCGCATCCAATGTATGTACAAATAAATGTACCCATTCCGGAAGTGGTCTTTCCAGCCATGCCTTTGAACAGATTTCAATGTGCTGACTAGGTTCTGTCTGTCCATTATACTTTTCAAAGGGTAACGTAACCTTTTCGGCGAACCGGATCTGCATCTTAGTTCTGCATTGATCCCAAGTGGTCAATACAGTTTTCTTATGTGCATTCCACCATCTGGCAGGTGTATCACGCAATGCTATATCTAAAGCTGGCAGTCTATGCTCATCTGGTATAACTGTAGTATATTCCCTTATGAAACTGTAAACATTAGCAGAACCATCATGTGTGGGAATAGGACTCACCTCTTTTCCGATCCAGCGCAGTGATTTTGTAACCTACGCACATCTTCTTGCTGATACTTCATGCATACGACTTTGCCAATTCTCCAGTCCTGTATCCGAGTCAAAGATACAAGAAGTGTCACATCACCCGCTGAGCGTACCGTCCGCAGTAGGATTAATGTAGTCTTCCATGTTCGCAGTCAGTTGGTATAGTCGGTCTAAATCTTGAGCTTGGGATTCCTCCTAAATCGGCTCACTGTATCTATCACCATCTTTAGGATCCAATGGTGCGATGAGCCTAAGATGCTTCCCTTCAAAGATCATCTTCTTTGTCTTCAAGTTTATGATAGCAAAGTTATCCATAGCCCAATCAATTCCCAATATTGCTGGAAAATGTTGACTATCATCCACAATTTCAATAACCTCAAAGTCTGCATGACTCTGTACTCCGTCAATGTCAACTACTACATTAGCTAAGCGGCCAAAAGTTATAACCTTCTCCTGATTAGCCATTTGTAACTGGATAGGTGACCAGAGCAACTTTGGTCGACCCATCTGCTACCATGTCTACTTAGTCAAGACATTCACTTCTGATCCCAGATCAAGGATGACTTCATCCATTTCAAAATCTCCTATCTGCACAGAAGCCTCATCTCTCGGCCTGTTCTTTTGTGCTTCCTTATATAATGTACAACGCTATCTGGAGTCTCTGTTGCAATCTGAGGTTCATACTGGTTGATAAGCTTTTGGAGCTCTACTATGGATTTTTCGCTTTTTAGTAACTTCATGCAGCTTCGCAAGAACTGCGCAACAAAAGTACGGACATCTGTCGCAGTACTTGTTTTATCATACGGGGCTGGCATGTCTTCAATATGCGGTGTTTTGCTGCGCGGCGGGATCCTTGATGACTTATCTGCTGGTTTCCTAAAGGTATCCCGCACGTCAATGAAGATCTCCTTGCTCTTCTGTAGGTTAAGAGGGGGTGCTTTTCTTGGAGCTTTCCTTATCCATACTGTTTCAAGGGGATCCTTCTTCGTATGTGCTTCCCCTAACGTTGAAGCTTCTTCTCCTCTGTCGCGGCCTGTCTCAGCGCCACTACGCGTGACCACATTAATGCTTGGATCCACTGGTCTATTCTCTACTGCAATCCACTGGACATTTGGATTCGGAGCCTCTGTTCGTCTTCTCTTCTGCATTTCCACCTCTAATACTGAGCAATCTTCAATGACATGTTCAAATGATTTACAATAGTTGCACGTAGTGCATGGGTTAACACAATCTCTAGACACGTGCCCAGGTTGGCCACAGTTATAACAAATGACTTGGCTGCGGCCTCTTCCTTGTGTCGGACCAGCATTTCTTCCTCTGTCGTGGTATCCACCACCATGACCTTTGTATCCTCCTTGGTCATATTGTGCATTTTCTTGTTTTGGCTGGGTATCTTCTTGTATGCGGTACAAGCCAGCACCTCACATTGAGTCCATATCCCTTTTTCTTTCATTCATTAATTCATATGCGCGGTAGTTGGATTCATCATGTACAACTGATTTACAGAAATTGCAGTATAAATTCTTAGGAGTTTTCACATATTTCTGGATGAGGTAACAGTCTTCAGGTCTATGTCCTGTGGTTCTGCAAATTTCACACCATGGGGCCTGATTCTGATTTAATGGGTTAGGCGCACCACTGTTAATATAGTCACGGAATAGAGGGCAATACTCGCGGTCATGACCTTCTCCTTTACAGCTTGTACACCAGACCTCATGTCTAGGTTCATATCTTTGTTCTTTACCATTTTTCATACTTTGCAGTTCAAGTGTGAGGGTGGTCAGCTGGTTCTGGATCTGAGACATCCCAAAACTAGTATCACCAATCGGTGAAGCTTCCAGCTTCATTTCAATTTCCAAGGCCTCTGCCTGGGATAGAACCTTCTGCTGCATCAATGGTAATATGATATGAGGTAACAGCGCAGCAATGAACCATTCTTTATGCTGTTCTGGTGGTATAACAAAACTTACTTGGTCTAGTAAGGTCTTAAATTTTTGATCAAATTCCCAAACCGTTTCAATTGGTCTCTGCTTTATTTCCTTCAGCTCAGTTATACACTGAGACTCAGACTTAGGTTTCTTGAACTCTGCCACCAGCGCGACTTTAATTTCTGCGAGGGTTCTCGGCTGTATGGTAGAGTATTTCATAAACCAATGTAGCGCTCTATTCCTGAAAGTGGTGATGAGATGTGCTTGCTTCACGGCATCGTCCTGGATTTGTCTTACACTCCATACAGCTTCACAAAGGAACCAATGCTGATCAAGGTCTTCTAGGCTAGTTCCTCTGAATATTGGTAGTTTCATATCAGTGTTCGCCATTGTGCTACTAGGTGGTGGGGCGCCGGGATTAGTGTGTGGCTGCTATAAAGGGATCTGCGCAGTAAATACAAACGGGACTATCGGGAGAGATGGACTAGGTTGATTCTTCTATGGGGTGGGCTGCGTAGTGGGTTGGTTCTGCGATAAGGGTGGCGCAGTTTGTGCAGCCGGCGGATTCTCAGGGGTAAATGGTTGTGCAACTTCACTATCAAGATCGTAAGGGATCTCATTATCTATATGAAGTTTAGGGCCTTCTAGATTCCTATTAATTTTATATCTCTTACCACTTCTAAGAGTATGTGTCTCTTCGTCAGAATCAATATATGTACTGTTTATCATGAAAAAATTCAAGCATATTACTGCATTCTTAGAACACCTTTCTCAGCTAACAGCATCTTAATGTATAGATTGAGATTGTTCAAAAACTTACCTTGGAATCCTCCGAAAAAATGTGCTTCTGCTTGGCTATAGGATTTGAGTGTGTCTACAACAAATTCTGTTACAAAGCCTTCTAGCATATGATCAACCCAATAATCAACTGCGCGTGACAATGGGTTGTCTAACGCTTTAAGCTGCGCTGTGAGCTCGAGAGTCCACTCTGTAGGAACTCCTCCTTGGAAACAGTTTTTCTTCTCTGTGAGTCGCGATATCCACACATGCAGCTCATTTGGAAACGATGCCCAAAAGTTCTCGTGAATGTCGTCCAACAGATATCTATCCGACCACTGTGTGTCGCTTAGACGCGGATGTCTATTTTCTTGTCTGTTAAAATCGCTTATGGTCTTATCCCACCAAGCTTGGATTTCTGTCTTTTCAAGATGCCAATAGTCAGATCCTTCGAGGAACTGATATTCTTCTTCACACATCGTGATTGCAACTCAACGGAACCATTTCAACTCATCATGGATTCTAGCGCGACAACGGAACCATTTCAACTCATCATGGATTCTAGCATGGCAACGGAACCATTTGTTGTCTTAAACTGACCCAGAGGTTTCCAATTAGACCCAGGTTCTTTGAGATTCTCCCTTTGACCAACAAAACCCCTTCGCACCGGCCCTTTCGGCAACAACCTGCGAGCAGGTTGAGGTCTCACCCGAGGTGTATCTTTATGGGGTATTGCGGAATCAAGTTTCCATAGTAAATGATGAGTTGTTTATAAGAACAAGCTGCGCAGTGCAGGACAGAAGGATGGCGCTGCGGGTAGAGTGACGTGGTACACAGTAGGATCTATGCTGCGAGCAGTACTGCGCGGTGCAGGCAACACTGCAGGCCGCATCAAGGGTTTCTTGCTGCTGCGAATCTTCTACTGGTACTGTGAATTACCCACACTTATCCTCTCCTTGGAAGATCTCGGAAACGTTAAGGCAATGAAATGAATATCACTCATCCATTCATTCAGGCACGTACTAATTATCTTTCTAGTATTTGTCAAGAACTTGGATTATTACAACGTGAACTGAAATGAGAAACATGATTAACTGTGCTGCGTTCCTTCACTGTGCTTAAGAAGGTAATTATACTTAAATGACTGATTCACAACCTTAATCATAGAATTGAAATGTCTACCATTCACCTGCTTCCGTGGAACCTAGCATATCATTCCCAAACCTCTCCTATTTGTAAATGCATATCAAAGTTCTCATATTACAACATGCAAGGAAACATTCAAGCATTCATTCTATAGAAAATACAGACAGTCATTCATTCATAAACATCATCACATAACACAGGATTTAACGTGGTTCACTTCCCCGGATGGAAAGCTACGTCCACAAGAATGGTTGGTAATATATTTCTTTCAAAAGGGATGGGGCAACCGTTCTTAGTCTGCGCACTCAGCTACAAACTCTCCTTTCTCTCGGCTAGGTCTCTACGCACACAGCTGTAGAGCCTTTACAATATTCTCAGCTCAGAGAGATTCTACAATACCAAAGGGTTATCTCCTTAAGTTCTCAGCAACAACAAACGAATAACAATAATACAGAAAGAGAACAACCCACAAAAACAACAACCTGAGAACCCCCATCCCATACAAAATGTCTTCTTAAATAGATCATGCCCGAAGGTCATGTCTGTACAATGTCAAAGACCTAAAACCCAAAACCCTAAGGGTTTCCAAAACTGTGCCGATTTTCCAAACCGGCTTGCTGGCTCCTGGTGGCGTCTACTTGATCATGGTGGATCTCCATGTCCTCATTCTGTTGCTATCGGCCTTCCTGTCGCACGCGTGCCTGCAGGCTGCTTCTGCCAAACCGTTTCTCTCTAACGGTTTTACCTTCTAAGTGTGTCAAACGTCGTTTTCCTTAACAACCCACGCGTGGCCACCTTCTTGTTTTGCCTACGTCCGCCGCTCGGAAATCCTGAAATATCTTTCCAAAAATGGCTGCTACCGGTCAAGCCGGTAGCTACACTTGATACTTGTCCAACACACCACTTTGCTGGCTCCACGTGGCCTCCTAACTCCGCAGCACTACTTCGGCGCAGTACTGGTCTTCGCATCACGGCCAAAACTTCGACGCTGCGCGTAACTCCGTAGTCTGGTCAAAAGTTGGATGCTGCGCGCAACTTCACAACATCCTCAATACTTAGCCAAAATTGGGTTTCTGAGCTGCGCTCAGCTCAGCTTTCCCTGCTTGCCTCAAACAGGTGCTTCCAAAACTTCATCTCAACTTGGGCCCAACACTCACTGAGCAAAACCCTTCTTGCGGAGATGGCTCGTTGGCACTGCTTCCGGGTCTTCGGGGGGCATTGTGGGGGGTCCCCTAGTTGAAACCCGTCGTCCCGGACCCACCGGAATTGATGGATTTGCGAACTGAGCCGTGGTTCAGGTGCTACGGGCATTCTAGTCGGGCACCCTGGGGCCGTTCAGGGACACCTTGGCCCAATTAACTTGGCCCATTGACTTGGCCCAATTACTCGTGGATGCAGGCTGGAGAAACTTTAGATAGCCTCATACCCTAATGATGTTGCCACCTTCATCCACTATGGGAATATTCTTGCAAAGATTGGTAAGCTCTTCGAGCCAGACATAGTTATTTGCAGATGTATAGTGGAAAAAATGTGCAGTGGTGATAACAAGTTTATTGTTTGTTGAGTCTAATACTACATCTAGGAGCCGCTCAACAAACTTTGAGATAGAAAGCTCTGTAATTTTAGGATACTGATTCAACCACTCATAAAGTTTCTCACCTTCTCAAGGATCTAAATTTATAATTGCCTTCTGGGTAGATTCATGCATTCTCGAGGATCTAAATTTTTAATTGTCTTCTGGGTAGATTCAGGCATGGAATAATATTTGGCGGCACTTACAAGCTCCCCAGACCATTTGGTTAGCCACAATATGTGCGACTTCTTCGACGAAAGATAAATTCTGGTGTGGACGACAACATTTGATACACTAGCCAGATCAATGTTGTTGGAAGAGCTTACATATTTCAACAAAGGAGCATTTTGCAGGTGACTTGAAAATCCCTCCCAATTTTCAGCAATAAAACAAAGAAGTTCAACATATAGATTTTCAGGCAAGCTTGTCAACCAATCAGAAAACCAAATACAGGGAGATAACCAGGCCCAAAAAATTCAAGCTATTATAAAACTCTTGTTTATCAAGATAAGGATGGACTATGTGTGCATTACGAGGAATATGAAAGGGAAGGTACCTATAGACCCAAGTTTTCGATGATAGAGGTGAATTACCACTTACCAGAGCACGAAATGCTGAACAAAGGGCTAATGGAACACAACGAAGGATTCCCTGGTTCCACTTGTTATTGAAAATGATACTTTCTCTTGATGAAACCAGTAAAAAATATGGAACACAACGAAGGATGGCCCTCACATTGGGGTCAACTTTGGAAAATCATCCAACGGGCACTTATGGCTAGCGTTCCTAGTCGGAACCTGCCTAGACACACCTACAAGACTCCCCGGAACCCGATTTTGCTACACGGTTGGACTTCTATGCCCCCGGCAGGTATCCAGCAGGTGTCCCTGAAGGCCTTTTGGATGCAAGACGGAACGAGCCATAGAATGACGACCGTGGCTCCGATCGACGAACCATCGACTCCGTTGGATTCAAGATGCTGAGATAGTGCCAAGGGCGCCCCTCTCCTCCAGTCCCGTGGCCCTGGTGCCATCTTGTACGTCCATATTGGAAACTAGGGTTTTGTTCAGTGAGGGAGTGTGCAATTTTTGCACACCCGGGTCAACTTTGCAAAATCGTCCGCCGGGAACTTACGGCCAGTGTTCCCAGTCGAAACTTGCCTAGACACACCTGCAGGACTCCCCAGAGCCCAATTTTGCTGCACGATTGGACTTCTATGCCCCCGGCAGGTATCCAGCAGGTGTCCCTGAAGGCCTTTTGGATGCGAGACGGAATGAACCATAGAATGACGACCATGGCTCCGATCGACAAACCGTCAACTCCATTGGATTCAGGACACTGGGATAGTGCTAGGGACACCCCTCTCCTTCGGTCTCGTGGCCCCGATGCCATATTGTATGTACATCTTGGAAACTAGGGTTTTGCTTAGTGAGGGAGTGTGCAATTTTTGCACACGGGGGTCAACTCTGCAAAATCGTCCGTCGGGAACTTACGGCCAGCGTTCCCAGCCATAACTTGCCTAGACACACTTGCAGGACTCCCCGGAGCCCAGTTTTGATGCACGGTTGGACTTCTATGCCCCCGGCAGGTATCCAGCAGGTGTCCCTGGAGGCCTTTTGGATGCGAGACGGAACGAGCCATAGAATGACGACCGTGGCTCCGATCGACGAACCTTTGACTCCATTGGATTTAGGACACTGGGATAGTGCCAGGGGTACCCCTCTCCTCTAGTCTCGTGGCCCCAGTGCCATCTTGTACGTCCATCTTGGAAACTAGGGTTTTGCTCAGTGAGGGAGTGTGCAATTTTTGCACACAGGGGTCAACTCTGCAAAATCGTCCGTCGGGCACTTATGATGATGATGATGGTGATGATGATGGTGATGGTGATGGTGATGGTGATGGTGATGAAGATGATGACGATGGAGAAGATGATGATGATGGAGATGTTGATGAGGAACCTAGAGTTAGAGTTAGAGTTAGACTTAGAGTTAGAGTTAGAGTTAGAGTTAGAGTTAGAGTTAGGGTTAGAGTTAGAGTTAATGATGATGATAGATATGGTGGTGATGATGAAGATGTTGATGATGATGGTGATGGTGACGGTGATGGTGATGATGATGGTGATGGTGAGGATGAAGAAGATGGCTTAGTGCTAAGGTTTGGGTGAGGGTTAGGGCTAGAGTTATAGAAGGAAATTGAATTAGGGTTAGAGTTAGAGGTAATGATGATGATGGTGACGGTGACGGTGATGGTGATGGTGATGGTGAGGATGAAGAAGATGGCTTAGTGCTAGGGTTTGGGTGAGGGTTAGTGCTAGAGTTATAGAAGGAAATTGAATTAGGGTTAGAGTTAGAGTTAATGATGATGATGAAGATGGTGGTGATGATGAAGACGTTGACAGTGATGGTGATGGTGATGGTGAGGATGAAGAAGATGGTTTAGTGCTAGGGTTTGGGTGAGGGTTAGGGCTAGAGTTAGAGTTAATGATGATGATGAAAACATGATGATGATGGTGACGGTGATGGTGATGGTGATGGTGATGGTGAGGATGAAGAAGATGTCTTAGTGCTAGGGTTTGGGTGAGGGTTAGGGCTAGAGTTATAAAAGGAAATTGAATTAGGGTTAGAGTTAGAGTTAATGATGATGATGAAGATGGTGGTGATGATGAAGACGTTGACGGTGATGGTGATGGTGATGGTGAGGATGAAGAAGATGGTTTAGTGCTAGGGTTTGGGTGAGGGTTAGGGCTAGAGTAATAGAAGGAAATCGAATTAGGGTTAGAGTTAGATTTAATGATGATGATGAAGACATGATGATGATGGTGACGATGATGGTGACAGTGATGGTGATGGTGATGGTGAGGATGAAGAGGATGGTTTAGTGCTAGGGTTTGGGTGAGGTTTAGGGATAGAGTTATAGAAGGAAATTGAATTAGGGTTAGAGTTAGAGATGAAGGCGTTGATGGTGATGGTGAGGATGAAGAAGATGGTTTAGTGCTAGGGTTTGGGTATCCTAAGAGTGTAAGACTCCAACTCTAGAGCTCCTTGTTTTCATGGATAAATGGGCCAACTAAGTGCACCTGTACTAGGATTATCTGAGGCATGCAAGCATGTATCCTCCTAGAGATCTGCCCCCCTTAATTTAGACTGTAATCCTCACGTATGAGTGCCTAGGGAACTGCACTCTCTCACTGTGCATGCAAAACTAAATAAAACAAAAAATGCACAATTAGAACTGAACTGCTAATTTAGGAAAAACATCTAAACTGGAAATTAATGGAGGATGGTGCATGCATGCGCTCCCTATCTTTCTCATCCATAAATGCTAGTGCATCCTGTTACATCTTGTTTTCACACCCAAGTGGCAAAGTCCTAATCCTCTAATGCTACAAGTACGACTTCCGAAGATGATTGCCACTGTCACCTCAACAAAGATTTTCCCAAGTTTTAGGCCTACTTTAAAGGCCAAGGGAGGCTTCTAGATCAAGGTTGGAGAAAAGGTATTAGGATTTCAAACTTGTTTGAAGATTAAGATGTGTTTTCCATTAAGTTAAAGTCCCATGTGAGTGCTTAATTCAGAAAGTTGCAAGTGAATTAATCCAATAGACACCTGTCAGAAATAAATATTTGCTCATGTGTAAAATGAAAGATCGTTCATGGATAAATAAAGATATTCACAAAACTTAAATCAACAATGAACCATAATGTTGTAGAATCAAAATTTACATTAAAACATGTTGGCTTATTTCCCAAAATCATCCACAAATGATATTATATAATAATGCCAAGGTTATAGTTATTAGTTTACGAGTGATTATTGAATGAGACCCCCTTGGAGAGAGTAAAATCTTTCCAAGAGGGTGTTACCCAATCTATTAAGGGTCCAACTAGGTTGTAGTGATTTGAATCACTTCAATAAAGATGGCTGAAATCTTATCTTCACAAAATTAATTAATTAAATGTTTTGCCATATGATCCATGAGCATATAAATATAAAAAGATGTGCTGGAAATAAAATCAGTAAACCACTTGCGCAGGTTTGGTAACTTCTAGAATGTAAATGATTAGATGATTGTAAACATTCATTCAATAAACCATAAACATTTAGGATATGTTGTGTGTAATTGCTTAAGAAAAATTTGTGAAATAATAACCATTCAAATAACATGCAATTAACACTATGATCCATAGATGAGAGTTGTGAGTCGAAGACAAAATCATGTATGCAAACATGTAATCAAAGACAAACTCATATACACAAGTGCAGATCCATCTATTGATATGAAAAAATGATCCAATCATGTACACTTTTTGGAAAAATGGAACATCGTTCCCAGCGTCTATATAATGTCAACTCGTGCCCCGTACAAAAAAAGGAAACTCGTGCCCTATACAAAATATGGTCCATGGTGCCCTGTACAAAATATGGCAACTCGTGCTGAAAATGCCACACCGTGGATACTGTACATAGGAGGGTCTCTCAATCCTCCTGCCCACCCTCGGAGCTCCCAGGTGCATCTCCAAAATCAATCTTCCTCTTCGTCGTGCTAGAGGAAGCTGGGTCCTTCCGGCGTATTTGAGAATGTCCCCTTGAGCCCTGAAACGACAACAATAATATGTCAACTTTTCCTGGCAATTATACAAGTATAAAACATAATTTCAAAATAAAAATAGTTTTTAAATCTTGGATAACTCACCGCATGCGAAACTGTAAGTCATGAGGGGGTATCCCTCCTCCGTGATCCAAGTCTCTTGGCAATGCCACCCTGCAACATTTAGAACAATCAAATCAATGCTGAAACTAGATGCATATAGTAATTTCCGTTAAAATTGAATGAGATTTTGATAAACTAGTCAATCTCACCGTGAACAAAATCGGCTGGTCTTCGAGGGTTGGAGGATGGAGCAGTCGGTTGGACAGCCTGCTCCGATGCTAGGGTGGACGGTAAAGGGGAGGATGTAGCCACATAAACGGTGGCTACACCACTGGGGGAACAGTGGAAGAAGGAGGGGTGGCAGGAGCAGGCATGGACTGGGGTGGGCGAAGTGGAGATGTACGTCTAGGGCTATAAACCCCAACTGGCTGTTGTATGGATGGGCGCACCCTGGAAGGGGAAGCGAGTGTGGTGGGGGAATGTGGGGGGGGTGAGGTCTGTGTTGCGGTAGAGGGATGGGTGACTGTGGATGGGTGGTGTGCCGTGGTCGGATGGGGGAGGGTGGGAACATGGGAAACTAATACGGAGGTGGAGCTGGATATGATGCGTAAGGGGGAGCTAGATGGAATTGTGGTGCTATATAGGAGGGGGGGGGATGGATGGAAGGGGTTGGGGAATGGGGAATGTATGACAGGGGATACAAATGGCATATAGGGTGGCCGAAAGGTCGGGGAGGGAGGAATAACGGCACTGGTAGGCCGAGGTGCTTGCACTTGCATACACATTTATAACCTCATAGTTTAATATACAAAAATATAAATATACACAAACAAGTCATCGTATTTGAAATTAAATTTATGATTTACTACACACGATACCTGCGCATGGGGAGAACTGCTAGTCCCTGGTGGCGGTGGCTGGTCGCTGGAGCCCGCGGACATCTGTGCAAACACTACAATTTTTAGACTGAATTTATAAAAACAATATTAACAATATTAAACACAATGAAAATGAGAATGACAACGATGGTACTTAAAAAAAATGACTGCAATAAATTTATATTCAAGTTAGATGATATTCAATATTCTGAAAGGATAGAAGGTGGCATGGCATGAAATTAAAATTAAATAAGGTGAGAGGGCATAGAAGGTGACATGGTGAGCTTTTCCTTTTCTAGAGTCATCCCCATGAGTAGGTGAGATTTTCCTTTGGCTCTAGAGAGATTTGCAGTGTCTCATAAGCAAATGGAATTCATGTCCATTTACAAATTTGAATTGGAAACCTATGTAATGTGTTTGGGTTCTTGATGAAGAGTTCCTAGGTTTTGATGTCTTCTTATAGATTTGTAGTTTCCTACAAGCTTGATTCACCCAGTGGAAAAGTATTTGCATCCCTAGAGTGAGGATCTTGAGTCCCTTTATTTCCATAACATTTACATCATCAAATAAAATGGCATCTCATTGTTTAAATTTGCAAAGAGGTGCTAAATAGCAGTTAAGTTAGTGTGCATGTTATTTAATACACTTTAGAGTGTTGATCATTAGAAAAAGGAAGAAAGAGAAATCTTTTTCATGATTAACTTACTTACAAGCTTGAATGTGCCATGTTCTTTTGCATTGAATGAGTAATTATGTGTTCTTGATTGAATAGCTATGTTGTCAGAATGATATCACTTGATTGAAATCAAAGAAATCTTGAGTGAAATGAGTTAAATGAGTATTCTTGATGCCAAATATTTTACCAAGTTGAATTTGAATCAAGATAACAGCAAGGCCCCATAGAACATATTTGTAAGATTATCGCTCTTCCTTATGGGCCTTACATCATTTTCAAAAACTTTAGTGACAATACATGTGATAAGTTGTTTTACGTTGTTTATATGTCTTTCCTAATAGCATGTTCTAAGAGTAGTAGTATGATTACTTTCAGTCTCAAGTATTAGAATAAATTGGAAATCCCGTGATAATAAACTAGGGTAATAAGGACATGAGAAACATCAGGTTCTTGAATTTCTAGAAGCTTGGCCACTATGATTCTCTTTTGGCCACTATGAAGACGTTAACAGTGATGGTGACGGTGGTGACAACATTAATGACAAAGGCTTGAGGAATGGCAAAGAAGATGATGATGTGTATGGCTTGAAGAACACACATGGCATGAAGAACCATGGAGGTGGGCATTGGAGCCATTGGAACACCTAATGAGCCAAATGACCCATTATGTGGTCATTTGTGGTTTGATGGGGCAATGGAACCCTTGGTGATGGTCCATGCTACCATTTGATGATGGGATTGATGTCCATTGAAAGCATGTTGATTAAATACTAAATGATTGACTCTTGATGGTGGAACCCACATACAAATTGAATCATCCCTTATCTAATGGCACTTACGATGGATGTTGAAGCCCTTGAACCTTGAAGATGTCCATATGTGGAATCCTTGATGTATGGTGATGAAGAAATAATGTATTGTTTCCTTGGGGTTCTTGGAATTGTTTGTGGTCTATTATTGTGGGTGTGATGGAGCCCTTGCCCTTATAATTGCTTGACGAAACCTTTGATGCTGAAGTATTTAAACATGATGATGTAGAAGCCCACAAAAAAAATGAGGAAGCCCTAATTTTCTAACGTGGCATTTGATGTGGTTGTGTGAAGTCAAACCAAAACCAGCATGCAAATAAAACATTGTATGTGAACTATTATGTGTCCATTCAAAGGACAAAGTCGGCTCAGCAATTAAAAATAAAAATAAAATGAAAATTACATAGACAGGTCGATTGAATATCCTGTGATATGATGTGCATGTAAAGCAGAAAGACATGACGATGTAGACAGTATGAAGAGACTATGATATTTTGGGAAGCAGTATGGTGAAAGGAGAGAATGATGTATTTGTGTATATGCTGGTTAAAATTATGACAGAGTGATGATGAGCAAAAAGTGATATAAATGTGGATATGTTTGATATCTTGACAGCAGAATGATAATTTGCCTATGGTTAATGACGGTTTGATGACAGGTTAAAGATGTGCATGTAGATAGAATATCGATATGTTTGAGAAGATGTTGGACATGATGAAACAGGGACAGAATGATGATTGAAGACAAGGTGCTGGCAGCAGATTGATGAATGAGATGATGTGAATAATGACATGACTGTGATATGTATGATATGTGACAAATATGTAATTGTAAATACAAGCAGGGTCTTGTATCCATTTTCTTAGTAGGATCTAAGAAAAACTAGGCTGGGTCCTAGATGATGAGTTGGTGCTCATTGTATCAGTTGGTGCTAAATTGCCTCACGGTTGTAGCCGTTGAACCAAATACAAAAGATTACAAAAACTATATCTAGTCTCGTTTTATGTGTTGATGTGTTTCATTAGTTGATAGTTAGTTCATTGATGAATATGATGTGAATGTGAAATGATGATATAAGAGTTGGTAATTGAAGTTGAAATTAAATAAACTATAGGCTCACTGATTCACCCCCCTTTCTCAGTGAGCATTGTGTCTAACACAAATGCTTATAGTTTTCTTAGGTTTTCATGTTTTATAAGGTTTCATTTTTTTGGGGGGTGGGATTATACGAATTTATAGCTCTCAAATAAATTAGACAATATTATAAACACAACTGTAAAATACGATGATAATATGGTAATTACTCAGTGCTAATTAATTTGTAATTACTGAACACAAATTACTTGTAACTGGATCTAATTATTCAAAGTAAAGAAGTTACCTGTGTGTATGGTGCCACAATCTCCTCTGCTGCCGCCATGGCTCCATCGAGGTCAAAGGAACCAATGTCCTCCCACTTGGGGGATGGAGACCCGGCACCGAGTAACTAAACATTAAAACAAATAAATTCAACAATGTGTAATTCAAAGTTAAATATATTAAACAATACGATATCAAATAAAATACAACAAATACTTGAACATTAAATAAAACAATAGCAAACCCGATCCATGAAGCTCCCTATGGCATGCTGCTGTGTATCACCATGGCAAGAATGACCACAGTGAGAACAACGATGTGCCGTTGTTCCAGCAGAACTAGAAGGCCCCACCTGGGTTCCACCTGTACCCGGCATGTCTCGGCCACCACCCATAGACTGTGAAGCTGTCTGTGTCTCATCGATGTCCTCCCGGCTCTGGGAATACATGGCCACAAATTTGGTATGTCTAAGCAAGTCATGTGTGGCACGTCTAACGGAGTCATGAATCTCATCTAGACCGCTACCAAACCTGGGTGGTTGAGGAGGGGGGTTTGGCTCCCTCCTGGGTGCAGGAGGTCCTCTAAGTGGGTTGTGGTGCGCCTAAGGTCGATATTGGGCAGAGCCAAGACCAACACCCTGAAACTCAGTGATGTCAAAATAGTTGACATGGTACCCTAGCTCAAACTCAGCCCACAATTTTTGAAGGAAATACTGTGGGACCTCCAAATTGTTGCACGGGGGCCTGTCAAACACCATGAACCACCTCTTTCTCCAGTTATCTCTCCATGGCTGGTAAATGCACCAGTCCATGCAAACCCGAGCCCTCGTCACAGCTGGAGGCTGTCCTGTCGAGGGAGCTATGAACTTGCTATACAACTGGGCTTTGGTGATGTTGAGGTCTTTTATCTGCTCTTTGGACAACCCAGTGGAGTAGTGTTCCCTCATTTGATCCCTGTATTGGCTCAAGTTTGTTATCTCACTGTGTGCAATATTGATTGATTCAATAATGTTTTGAAGTGATGAAGCCAAGGAAACCCAAGAGGGTTCCTTGGGACTGTTCAATTCATTACTTAGTGCCCTCAATTGATTTAAGTCTTGGCGTAATTGATCTTCAGGGTTTTCATTGGGTTCATTGTCAGTTCCCATATTGTCTTCTGGAGGTCGGGTTTCATTGGTTTCATCGGATGGTTCAAGTGTGTCTGACATCTTGTTAGGTGTGTAGATGGCCTGCAATTAAATTTCCTTGTTTTTTTAATGGATTGTAAATTTTTTTAAAAATTCAAATTCAAATGGAAAACAAAAAAAAACAAAAGTAAACACAAATTTGTGCCTTGAGGAGCACCTACCTAGAGAACCGGATGGCACCATGGTGTAGGGGCGATTGTTTGGTGTTGAGGACGACTTGGGTGCACGGAGAACGTGTTTGCAGGGTTGAGAGTGCGCTCACGGGTTGTAAAATCGGCTCACGGGTCTGTCGAAAATGACAGACCCATGAGCTCTGTTTTTTTTATTAAAAAACAGAGGCGCGCACACGCCACTAACACGTGCGCGCCAATTTGTGCGTATGCGTCAAAGGCGCGTGCGCGCCCCTTTTTTCCACGTGGGCTGAACCACGTGGACATTCGACATTGCCGAAGCAGAGACGCGTGCACATCGTTCTATTTTTTTCGTTCACGTGCTGTTGTTGTGGTTATTTTGGGTACCAGCTTCGTGCAGGTACCCAAGAAGCATTTCTTGATTGTGGTGTCAAAATCTAGTGAGCTGATTGGGAAACATGCTGCAAGGTGGGCCATTGAGCAAGGTACAAGATGTAGGGCTCATTTGGATGTTTGCAAATTAAATTTTGCAAACCAAGATCCATGAAGTGTGCTAAATATTATTCAAAAAATGGAAAATGCATTTGAGACTATTGGTGGGGAGATATCCAGAAAATATTACAAGCGAAAGATGAGACTTCTCATGAACAATTTTAGACATAACTACAGAAAAATAATCATGGATGGAAAAGAGATGGGAGACTCCACTCTATCTCCCAAAGAGTGGAAGGAGTTGAAGGAGTTTATGTGTTCCCAAGAATATTTGACAAAGAGGGCTAGGGGGAAGAAAGAAATAAATAATGTGAAAGCTAAATATTATTTTGGTCGAGGCGGGTTGTAGGACAAAAAAGAAAAAATTGCGGTAAGTTCATGGCTTTTTTATTGAATTTATGTTGTGCTATTTATTTCGTTTTTTTATCGAATTGGCCTTATGCTGAAATTTGACATTGATTTTGAGGTAGAAAACAATAATAGAGGACCGAGTGCAGAAAACATTGTCAAATATATGGCAGCATTAAACTCTATAAATCTGACAGTAACACCAAGTCAAAATCTAGATCATCGACAGAGGTTTCCTTGCCATCTATTCAAAGAAGCCCAATAAGAACCACTGCAAATTTTTTTAACCAAAATGATGAGTATCAACATGCAATGAGTTGTGTATATGAGTTGTCAAATTTTGTTTCGCAGTTGGTCGCCTCCATTAAATCAATTATTTTTGCATGGAATGAGTGTGATTTTGCTGATTCGAATGAGGTAAAATGCTTAAAGATTGTCTTCTTATAGTCCTTCGGCCCTCCTATTTCTTGATGATTTGAATTCTTTGATTGTTGAGTAATTACCCCTTTATTTATGTATATTTCCTTCTCTTTTCCTTTCTACACTGGGCTTGCCCCCATTTCTCCCCTTTTTGTAACTCAAAAATATTGTAATTTAGTTAAGGGAGACTTTTTGTTTAGTAAAGCAGGGTTGGTGATACCCTCCCCACCAAGGTTCTATTTGCAAACCATGGTCAAGTAACCTCATTTGGTTGCTACACCATTACTTATCCAAGACTTCTCCTTATGCTCCATAACCATATATCAATCCCGAATTCTCTTTATTTTGGTTTACTTTTAGAGAACAAATGATGGTAAGAGGGATATAATCAATAGTTTCATGTGAGAACACTTTTATTCATTCACAGTAGTAAATTTCAAATAAGTCACTCTAGATATGATCTTATTCTCCTTTGAAAATATAATTAAGAGTCACATCTTCACCACAAAGATCCCTAAATGCGAATGCAAACTCTCCATCCATGCCCTATTTCATTGGATGGTGTTGATAGCGAATCGAATAGACAAGATATAATTCAATTATGGAGGCCACAGAATAATCAAAGATCTTGTCTAGAGATGTCCAAGCAGTGTAGGCCAAATTTACTCCAATAGGGTTTCTCCTCTTCAATTCTTTTATGTCCTTATGAGTTGCATTTACGATTTCCGTTACAGCTGCAATAAGACACTATTTGTATCTCATGTTATCCAAATTGGTGTGTAGAATATATTGAATATTTGCTACATTGTTTGTGATATTAAATTCCTTCAAAGATTGGAAAGAAAATAATTCTTCGATGAAGGGAGTGTGGTAGCAGGTGAATAGTTTAGGGGATCTCCATCTGCTATAACTATATTAAAAACTCAAGATCAAATTCAATCTTAGGAGTCACAGTGTTCCATTTCATGTCCAATTTGGTCAAAATATGGGCATTTTGAATTGTTTCAACTATATTTCATAGTCCATATTATTTTTCAACTCCATCTTCTTTGGCATCACTACTTACAAAGGAAATTGAACATGAGCTTCCACCCTTTCCAATTTTCAAACATAGGCCTCATGAACACCGATTTGGGCATCGAGATGCTTCCTTTGGGATCTCACATTTGTGACCCTTGACACCTCTATTACTCCTACACATAAATATTACCATAAGTCACAAGTTCCCTTATAAAAAATTAAAAACACGACTTCACTGCATCATAAATTGCAAATGCAGCTTCAAAGTATCCATGTTCACAAAATTATTTAAACCTCAAATCAACCATTGAATCCTAATGATTCTTTCATTTTGACCGAATTTAAGCAGAACAAACCATGGCCAAATATATATGCGAGTCATTGCATACTTGGAAAAATTTTAATCCTCTTAAGCATTCATCGATAGACAAATAAACCAAATGGTCTCAAGTGCCCAATGATCCACTGTACACATGCCCCTTTGTTGTTACTGCCGCTGATGGTTGGAATTGCTTTCGGAGCCCCAAATTGTATTATTTTTAATATCTCCACATGTCCTTGAAGTGGTAAAGTGTTGAATACATGGTATCAAAAGAAAGGATTCAGATGCACTCACACTATTAGTTAGAATTGGAAGATAAAAGTACATGAATTGGAGTCAAATTTCAAGGTTTTCAATGATGCTTTGAGGGTGTCACCATTGGTTATTCTTCCCACCTCTTCTCTGCCTCCTATTGTTAGTCAAAAACTTGTTGGTAAGATCCAGTTGGCTAGTTCATGACTCATAATTGTACATAAAAATTGGGAACAACGATGTTGGGTATTTTTAAGGTTAACGGAATTGTGTATCCTCTCACATTTTCCTTTTTCTCTTTATGAGATATTGAATAAAATTTGGATTGGTCTTATATTGCAAGGATGTTGTAAGAGGCCATGTAAATTGTGCTCTTAGAGCACAACATGATGATGAACCCGCCAAGAATGTGCTTGACATTGATGGTGATGTCGAACTCAAGGTTGTCCTATCAGTATTGTGCTTATGCCATGATATTTCGAAAGTTGACATGGTGAGTGCAATATTAATATTCTAAATATTAGACTATAATTGTTGTTGTAACATTTTTCAAACATCAATATAATGTGTACTTTATGTTAAATATTAGAATAATATAATTGTTGTTATAACAACATTTTTCAAACCTCAATATAATGTGTATTTTTTTCTGGATAAATTTTATGATAAATTTCAAGAAGGTGATAAAGTAAAGGTGTTGGATCTATATGATGGTGTTGAAGTGGGTATTGGACGGATTCACTCACTGTCTATTATACAAGGACTGAAATTGAGTAGAGGAGATGAAAATGTATATATTTTAAAGGTCCCCTTCCTTACGAAGACAAAATAGATGGATCCATCCATCTGAAAGAGAAGGAAGAAAGCTTCACACGATGGCCATTAAAATATTTGAAAAAAATGGCATAGTTGATGTTTATCATGTAGTAGCTATTGACAGCTTGGCCCACTACTTTATGCAACAATTTAATATTTGAATGCAATATGTTGTTCAAGGATCTTTTAATATGGTGAATTTACAGAGTTGAAAACTCCATGAGACTTTATTGAATAGTTGAAAACTTAGTGACAATACCGTACTTTGAATTTTTTGTACTGTGGCTTATATATATATATATATATATATATATATATATATATATATATATATATATATATAAGATTATTTTGTTCATGGGCCCGATGGGTTAGCTTAAGTGGTTGAGAGATGTGAGTTGTAAGAATAAGGTCGCGGGGTCAAATCCCCGGGTGGCTATGCATTGATATATAAGGGCCTCACTTGATGCCCCCACCGGGTTAGGCTTCGTAATAAGAGCTAGTGGGGTGAGGCCCCTTCAAATGGCCCCCCTATGAATTCTTCACATGGACGTAGCAACTCCTGTCTGGTATTGTGAACCACATTGAAAGAAAAAGATTAGTTTGTTCATCTAAATTGCATTATATGTTTTAATTCAAGATTACTGTATTTTTTATCATGATGTTGAATCAGGTATCTTTAATTATCGTTCATGTATGTATATGTTTTTATTTTATTTTAATTTTTATATCAAGTTTAATAGTACATATATATTGTTAAATTTAGGTAAGTATGTTTATTTTATATCGGATGAACATCACATGTGTATTTTATATTGGATAACGTCAATAATATTGTTCAGTAACTGCATTACACTATTTATGGTATTTAATAAATTATTCATATCAAATAAATGAATATTTTCTACTAAACTAAAAGTAAATATAATGATTATGCAACTAATAAAAAATATATCAATATACTACTAATTGATGGTAATTAATGAATAAAAATGATTAAATATACTACCAATTAATTACTAAAATAACTAAATATACTACTAATTGATAGAAATCAGTGAATAAAAACAATTAAATATACTACCAATTGACAACATTTAATGATTAAAATGACTAAATATACTATCAACTGACGGAAATTAGTGAATAAAAATGATTAAATATACTACCAATTGGCAACAATTAATGATTAAAATGACTAAATATACTACCAACTGGAAGAAATTAGTGAATACAAACGATTAAATATACCACCAATTGAAGACAATTAATGATTAAAATGACTAAATATACTACTTGTTGATGACAATCAATGACTACGAATATTAAATAAACGACCAGTTAACAACAATCAATGACTAAGTAAACTACTAAATATACTACCAAGTTGACGAATTCGAACACCAAATAAACAACTAAACTTTTTAGTCATAAATTTAGTCATGTTATAAGTGACTGGCAATAAACTACTATTAGTCACTAAAATTAGTCATTTATGTGCAATTTTTAGTAGTTTTTTAGTCATATATTTTCCTTTTTCTACTATTGAATTGTGCTCTACTGATGCACTCCCTTTCAATGGTAGTTGTGAGGGGAGGAATTATGATCCCTCCCTCTCGACACATGACCCAAAAGAGACAAGCAACCTAAATGACATATTTGGCATGGATCCAAAGGAATTTGACGGTGCCAATTGGATGATAGGAGAAAGATTAGGTAAAAAGAACGTTTCTACACACAAATTCATTGACAACCGAAATCTTGGGCATTGAATCCCGAAGGCTGCTCAAATTCCAAGATACCAAGTCACCTCCAACCGAATCAACACACACGTCCAGTACATGAAAGATCATGCAGACATTGGCAATTTTATTGGGGTATGTCCCAAGTTTAAACATGGAAAAATAATATTTCTCACATGCTCTAGTCTAGATCATATTATTGTAGTGTACCCAACTAGGAAATTTGGCACACTAGCTGATGTCGGCCTGTGCTGGCCAACAATACCTTCACTCACGCAGCTGACAAAGTCTAGGTATTTCCTCTCAGTCTGATCGCTATAAACTTCAAAGCCCTAGCTACTCAACGCAGGTGCCCTAACTACGAATGAGCCCTAGCTACTCACGTAGGTGTAGTGAACTCTCACAAACGTCACACAGGAAATTTCACAAGCACACGCAAATCCTCATCTGAGAATGGCCTTTCACACACTGTAATCATTCAAACAGAGCACCCAATGTTTTAACCTGATCTCAAGATTGTAACAGATTCGTTAATCTTCTATACATGGAGAATAAACACCCAAAAACAAAGAATATGATCCATTTTGACAATTCTGGTTTCTATTGGTTCACAAGAAAAGAAATCCAGTTCTTACTGTCTGCACATTGTATTCTAACCCCTAAACAAACAAATTCACAAGCTTAAATAATAAAAAATAGAGCATAGCTCTCTTCCTTGAATGAGGGTAACCAACAGTCACCCCTAGCCCATCGACAATCATGCTCAAAACGGTTACAACAAACTACTTAAATACGTTTTAATCCTAACCTACCACCTGTTATTCCAGGAACCACTCCTGTAGCAAACCAAACTAATTCGAATCTTCTGTATTTCTTGCCAGCTATGAAGATGCTCCTGCATCAGACTCCCAAGGTAGAAATATTATGACCTCCAGGTCATATGCATTCAATGTCCATCCACCTGGTTTCCAAACTTTATGTCGTAATCTGCTATTGCATTCACCTATCACTTCCTCTTTAGTCAAAGAATTTAAACAATTCATCTCTTTCTTCTGCCTGCTGTACATTCCCCTGGAATGTGTCAACATAAGTCTCCACAACTCTTCAATTTCCTTATCCAATTTATTTTCCAATGGACAAACATCACTCCATGATAACTGGATCTGCTCTTGAATGAAAGTATTACAATCTTCCATCCAAATTTACTTCTCATAAGCACATGAGCTATGAACACTTCTTCTCCACTGATATCCTTTATAAATTTCATTTTTTGTCTCCATTTCAACTGTATTTTCTATCTCAGCAATTCAACTTTGCTTGAGACCTTCCTCCTTTCCCATTGCATTCATCATTTCAGGCTTCAATTTACACTTCACAACTTCACCTCTCTTATTATCCTTCAAGACAATTTCATGTTTATCTTTTCCATACTGTGAATATATCATAACTCTTCCTCTATGAGACATTCTAGCCTCATATCTCTTCACTTCAATCTGAGTTCCAAAAACAATTTATTGTTTTGAACTCACTTCATACTTTCCTGTATCAGTACACATATTTTTATCATGATCACTCAAATCTTCAGACACAAATGCTTCACTCTGTTCTCTCAAGAATTCAATATCCTTAGCAGCTCCTTTTTCATGTTTGTCATCCATGACAACTTCCTCATCTCCATTCAATTCTAATTTTGCAAATTGAATGCCTACCCCCTGTTTCTACAATCTTTGTTCCAAAAGGTTTAATTCATGGTATAATTACCATCTCCTTTGGAATTTCTCCCAAGTACTCTACACAATCTTCATTATCTTCTTCCTCTGCCTCAATATCAACCAACTTTCTTTACCTTGATTATCTTCAATATTAACAGTCCATAATGACTATGCATCTTCCACCGAGTCTTCTAAATTACCATTCATTTGATACTCTTCCTTAGTATCATCCTTCAAGAATTGTCCATTACCTGCAAAATATTTTACAACAGCATTTAACAACTGCTCTTCCTCCTTCATCAATAGGTTATGTGAATCTCCTTTCATCTCTTGAAAAGCCAGAATTTTGTTTTTCTCTTCTTTGGTGACAACATTAGATAGTTGTCCCCCTTCAATATATCTTGCATTCACACACAAAATATTAGTATTAAAACTATGAGACTCTAAAGTACCCTTTTATATCAATCCCATCAGTTCCTCTGTGAAAAATTCCTACTTTATATTCACATAAATGGACTTCTTCCTGCTTTATCAACCTCTGTTCAAGCTCAGCTTTCTTGATCTCTTCGTTCTTCCACGAAGCCATTGATTGTTGTCTTTGCCTTTGCTGCAAAGCATGCCATTGCATTTTCTTCCTTCTCATCATCCATCCACAATACTGATCTTCATTGCTCTCTTGAATCAACCTTTCTATCTTACTGAGCCCTTCCTTGATCTCAGTAAATACTTTGTCAAACTCCTTTTGACTTTCCCTTTGGATGCCATTCAACTGAACACCTTCCTTCAATTGACTGTAATTCTTCTCTGGATTCCTCATATGACTATGGATAGTCATCTTCTTTTCTGGTTCCATGACAGTATCCAAGGACTGTCTTACATTTCTCATGTTCGAACAACCCACATGACCATAATCAATCATCTTCTTCTCGGTATGTCTGATAGTTCCAAATGACTGTCTATCATCTTCTTAGTTTGTATAACCTACAAACACACAGCAATCATTAGTTTCAAAATCATGAGGCCTCATAGCCTCTTCTGTTGTTTCAGACATTAGTTGCCTCAACTGATTTTCATCCTCCCAAGGATTCATGAGACCATTGACTAGTCCCATGTCTTCATCATCATCACTACTCTCCCCAAGAATAGGTCCTTGTTCAGGTTCACATAAGTAACCTTCTTCCCCAGCACATACCTCATGATGTAACTCAACTCTTATGAGTTCTTCCTTTAACTGAACACTTGCCTTGTGCCTTAGATTACTCTACAGCCAACTCCACTTGACTCTTTTCTTCTAAAGAATCCAGCCATATCTTTGGTCTTCCATATTCCTCTGTATGAATTCTCTCATCACTTCTAGATGCACTTTCATCTCAGCTAATTCTCTATCAATTTTATCCCCATTGGGTCTTTTATGGCTTCCTTTTGAACCTTTACTATGACCATCAATAGCCATAGCCTTATTTTCTTCATGAGCTCTTTCTTTCCCACTATGAGTTGCAAACAGCCCATCTTCACAAGTTAACTCTGTCAACTTGTCTTCAGATACCACACCAAATTGTTCCCTGCTTAGTCTTCTACTGGTACCTTTGTTAATTTTCTTCTCTTGATTGTAACCTTTCTTTGAACCCTTAAGATAACCATCAATGGTCATCTCTTCTTCTTTCCTCCGTGGAATCATCTTGGTCCACTTGTGAGATAAAACAAGCCTCTTCTCTCTTTGTAACAAGTCTACTACTTGTCACCAGCACCAAGTCATATTCTTGGTACTCTTCTTCTTATTGGTTCTCACACAGAACCTCCTCTCGAGCACTCTTTCTCTTCAGCTTTCAAAGTTGTTTGGCTTCTGCATTGTTGACCAATGCGACCTCAGTCGACAAGGGTTCACCTCACTGTCGACACATACCGCAGTCTCCCTGGGCACCGGCCCAGGCAGGTTTGAGCCGACCTAGCAAAACCCACAGAGCGGATGAGGTCTCACCCGAGGCGTCCAGGAAGAGCAAATAGAACCATGTTTACGTTGAGGGAGGAGAAGATTTGTGGCTACACGGACTAACTCTATTGCGGTACATAAACATAAACTTTAAACATTTGGCAAGGAGTTATAACATGTTACTTCATCGCAGCATTTATCATCACATTCAACATAGAACACATTACTTAATCACAACATTACATTTATCGTCATAGCAACAGTAAACAGATATTGCATCAAACAACATTCATACATCGTAACATTGCACAAAGATCGTACCAAAACATCATCATTATATTACTGTTGCGATTATATACCAGAAGCAAAACACAGATCTCGTACACAATCGTTCTTCTTTCTCTATTCTCCTATTCCTTCCGCTTCTCCCTTCTTCTTCTCTAACACTTACAACTCTTATCTATTTATAGGCTTCCACCATTACAATACTTGTCCACTTACAAACGACTTCCTAACCGACATTGTGGACAATTGACCCAATATCTAACTGACTCGGTCCAAATGACCCCAAAAACCCGCATACTGCGGTACAACTGACTCACTATTACATAACATATGGTCCAAGTGACCCAAAACCCGCCAACTGCGGTATAAAATACTCCTTTCGCACCCTCATCCGTCGTGTCGTAGTGCCGGTGGTACCGCAACATTTCCCCATCAAAACGCCTGCCAACAAGCCCCCAACACAATCTTGTGGCTCACCCTCGAGCCACGTCAACTGCTGGACATAGTGCACGTCGAACTGAACTATGTTCCGGTAACTGTTCTTGCTGTCTGGATCATGCGGTGTTGTCCCACTCCTTCTGCTACACTGATCGTCGTCTGTATGTTTAACCCAAAATTGTCATCGCCCGGGACCATTTGTTGACCAACGCGACCTCGATGGACAGGGGTTCGCCTCACTGTTGACGCATACTGCAGTCTCCCTGGGCACCGGCTCGGGAAGGTTTGAGCCCACCCAGCAACACCCGCAGAGTGGATGAGGTCTCGCCTGAGGCATCCAGGAAGAGCAGACTGTTAGGTGAGTTATATGTCGTAATAATTACGTTGCAGTGCAGTTACCCAACTATTTACTTGTCAATCCGGGGTACGTAAACTGACGAAGCACGTGCACTGTTTGTGCAGGACTGAAGTAGATCTAATCTAACTTAATCTAAATTGCTGAAATCAAATTAATCTAGGAAAGCATGGAAACACTAACTAAGAAAGCATTGAAATTGCGTAAGAGAGATACAACATGTGAAGAGTAAACAACAACAACATAAGTGAGCTCACATCCACAAATCAATAATCAAATGACAACAATGAAAGCATAACAATGAAAGCTTAATTCACATTAAGAATCTCGAATCAAAGACTAATCTAACAAGTACAAAATCCAATCCAATCCAACTTCATTACATCCCTTCTTACAAGCTTAATCTAACCTAATTCCAACCTACTGGAATGGAGAAGGAGCACTCTCCTTTATACATGAGAGTCCTTAAGAAAAAGATAAGAATGCATTAATTACAGATCCATTATCCTCTCAACTACTCTCAACCACTTTCCTATTATTACAAGATATGGTGCCTTCAAATCCTCCACATATCTCTCATGAATCCTAGATAAGATATGCCAACCAAATCTTCCATGATCTTCTCCTTAAGAATAGGCTTGAATAATTATCTCCTTTGGAATGGTGTAAGAGATATTTGAGAAGTCTCTTTGATTTAATCATTCACATATTCCTACACATTACAAAGCTCACACATAATTGAGATATATATATGAAAACATGTATATTTTCTAATATTTAATCATAAATTCACTCTTAATACTAAAATGAATAAAGTGGAAAATAATAATGTGAAACCCAAATGTATTTATGCAAATGATATGATGAAGGTTTAATAGGGCGATGAAATGTAAGGAATAGTGAAGGGAAAGGTGGATGAAAATACGACATTTCTGAGTCCTAACACAGACGGAACCATATTTACGCCGAGGGAGGAGAAGAGTTGTGGCTACACAGACTAACTCTATTGCGGTACTTAAACATAAACTTTAAACATTCGGCAAGGAGTTATAACATGTTACTTCATCGCAGCATTTATCATCACATTCAACATAGAACACATTACTTAATCACAACATTACATTTATTGTCATAGCAACAGTAAACAGATATTGCATCAAACAACATTCATACATCGTAACATTGCACAAAGATCGTACCAAAACATCATCATTATATTACTGTCGCGATCATATACCAGAAGCAAAACACAGATCTCGTACACAATCATTCTTCTTTCTCTATTCTCCTATTCCTTCCGCTTCTCCCTTCTTCTTCTCTAACACTTACAACTCTTATCTATTTATAGGGTTCTGTCATTACAATACTTGTCCACTTACAAACAACTTCCTAACCGACATTGTGGACAATTGACCCAATATCTAACTGACTCGGTCCAAATGACCCCAAAAACCCGCATACCGCGATACAACTGACTCACTATTACATAACATATGGTCCAAGTGACCCAAAACCCGCCAACTGCGGTATAAAATACTCCTTTCGTGCCCTCATCCGTCGTGTCACAGCATCGGTGGTACCGCAACATTTCCCCATCAAACCGCCTGCCAACATGCATCTTCAACTGCTCACCTCTTTCCTTCTTTTGAGAAATGTATTGTCTTCTTCTCTTTCAGCAATGTTTTTTATTGTTGGGTTCTGTCACAACTTCTTTACTTGAGAGCTCTACTTGCTCTCTCTTCCTCTGTCATAGTCTTCATTTGTTGTGATGTATGTTGTCTATCTTCCTTTTTTGATTGCTACAAGATCTGTGCCAAGGTCTTATTTTCAACATTCTTCCCTTGATTCGCTCCTCTGTATCGCCTTCTTCACAATCCTTTGTATCTGTCTTTCAACTGTAAATAAAATTCCAGTAACTGTCAAATCTACACAATCGCCAGAATTTAAAACAATGGTACCTCAAAACTTCTAACCTGTGGTATCAATGTATCACCATCACTATGAACTAGGATTAGTTCACACATTCCATTATTGTGCTGGCGTATCATCTCAACAATTGTAGGAATTAAGCTATCACTACTCTCAACCAAACTCCAGGCTAGCCTATTCATATCTTATGCTCTCAATACAAGTCATTAAGGTTTAGATTTCACAAAATAATTTTTTGAGAAAAACAAATAGTCTACCCAAAGTTATCTTCACACCAGGATTCAAATCCAAGTGATTGAATTCCCAACTTTGCATAAAATAGATAGTGTACCTTCCAACGTTTAACAACTATACTCATGCCCCCTTTTGATTCTAGCATTTAAACAATCATGATATTACCTCAAAGCAGTGATTTTCTTACCCCAAGGGATTGAACTTTCTTTCATCGTGGCAACCAGATTGTCATACATCCACGAAATCGTAGATCAATTTCCTTCACAAAACTGCTATCAAATCTATAACACTAGGGTTGCCAATTCGATTAAAAAACTGAATAAATTTATTTACTCACCAGGCTAACTGCAATTTCTCTTTAACATGAATCCTTGATCTTTCAAGCTCTGATACCAAAATGATGTTGGCCTGTGCTGGCCAACAATACCTTCACTCATGCAGCTGACAGAGTCTAGGTCTTTCCTCTTAGCCCAATCGCTATAAACTTCAAATCCCTAGATACTCAACGCAAGTGCCCTAGCTACAAATAAGCCTAGCTACAAATAAGCCTAGCTATGATTGAGCCCTAGCTACTCACACAGGTGCAGTGAACTATCAAAAATGTTACACGGGAAATTTCACAGGCACACGCAAATCCTCATCTGAGAATGGCCTTTCACGCAGTGTAATCATTCAAACAGAGCACCCAACATTTTAACCCGATCTCAAGACTGTAACAGATTCATTAATCTTCTATACATGGAGAATAAACACCCAAAAACAGAGAATACGATCCATTTTGACAATTCTGGTTTCTATTGGTTCACAAGAAGAGAAATCTAGTTCTTACTGTCTGCACATTGTATTCTAACCCCTAAACAAACGAATTCACAAGCTTAAATGATAAAAAACAAAGCATAGCTCTCTTCCTCGAATGAGGGTAACCAACAGCCACCCCTAGCCCATCGGCGCTCATGCTCAAAATGGTTACAACAAACTACTGAAATGCGTTTTAATCCTAACCTACCACCTGTTATTCCAAGAACCACTCCTATAGCAAACCAAACTAATTCGAATCTTCTGTATTTCTTTCCAGTTGTGAAGATGCTCCTGCATCACTATCTCCAAAAGCTCTTCAAGGATGCACTATGTGGCTTATGGCTTGAATCTCGAAAGCTTGGAATGTAATTGGAAGTACTAGGAATGGGTACTAAAATCTATTATGCAGATTTTTCAGACTTCATAAGCTGATTTGTAGAGGTGGAATAGCTCGAAAAGTGACTGGGGGTGATTCAGAGTGAATATGGCAATTCGGGACAGCACAAGGTAATGATTTACAAACGGTCCAAAAAGGTACCTAGGAGACTCAAATTTATGTAAAAACACTCGGTATGGATCCTACAAAGTCTCGGGTTTTTGTATAAACTTACGGTTTGTGAATTGTACCTTTTGGGATAAAGTTAGAGTTGAAACAATGAGAGCTAGTCAAAATTGACTAGTGAAAGAGAAAGGGTGATGAATATGGTCATGGGTGGAATAGTTTTGTGTAGGTATGATAGAGGATCTGAAACACATGATTGTAGGTGGTCTGCATAAATTTATAGAGATGAAAGGTTCAGAATTCCTTCATGTATATCATTGGGGAAAAGGTGGATTTCCTATAACATTGACCATTGGCACTTCTAGGAATCCGTCACTCCTGGGGAGACTCCATTGGCTAAACCAATGGTTGCAAGGTACCTGCCCCAGGACTTCTGTGGAAAATCCTCTTCTTTTGGTGTTCAATGGGGTGCCACTAAAAATCTTGGGGAATCTCAGGAATTGATTTGGGAAAATTTGGGTGAAGGGTACAAAGTGTAGAACTGATAGAATACCACTCTTCCAATTCCTTCCAAATGGTGTACGACCTAGACCAAACAGGGAAGGGTGGACATTTATGGGACCAATTTTATGTTATCTAACTGTCGGGAAAGAGAATTTGACACTTATGAGTGCAACAGTTAGTGAATTAATCCAATTTCTATAGATATGTCAAATACATGCACATTGGACAACATAGAAAAAAGAGAGAGACGATATGGAAACAAAGAGAGCTCATTATTATTATTGAGGGCCAGATTGGTCCATGTACATGATGATGGTTGTTCTAAGAGCAGGAATGATAGCACCAGCAATATGTCAAATAATTGTGGAGCGGGAAGAATAGAAGATAGAGGAGAAGAGAAGATATGGCCTCCTGACACAGAATGGACCCAAGATAGTTGAATCTCAAACCCAAATACACCTGCAATAAATAAAAGAGTGCATGAATATAATCCATGAACTCAAGATTATGGTGGTAACATGAGTATGAAAGCTCAGTACACACAAAATAGCTAATCTGATCACCAGAGAGATGTAGAGAATATTGCAGAATTGTGATCACATAGGCATAATCATCCCAACATCAGTATTGGGATCAATAGAACAATGAATCACCATGAGAAGAGCTGGAATGCTCAACTCCACTTCACCAAGTGGAGAAAATCCAACTAGCTAATGAGATACAAAAGAGGCACATCACCCAACTCTTGACAAGGGGAGCATCACCCAAGTCTAGGTAGCACTAAGCTTCCCATCAAAATCAATAATACATAAATGCATGTTTTTTCCCTTTTCCTTTGCCTCCTTTAATAAGCCAAAATTTGATTAGTTTCCCATGCTAAAGAGTAATACCATGGTCCAATGAAAACCAATAGAAAAATTAGTTTTCCCACTTAGTCAATATTAGTGGTAAATACCATGGGCATCCAAAAACCATCAACCATGTAGCAAGTGGTTTCCAAATTCCTTCCTTAATGTGCTAGTCACCTTGGGGAAATGTGAACAAGGTTATTTCCCACTTATCTTGGGTCATAAATGTCTATAAAGTGGTCTTAAGCACTCCCCAACTTATTCCCTAGATTTAAGGAACCTCTCCAAGTCAAATGTGGAATTTATTTACTTTCTTATCCTTTTCTAAGAATTAGGATCCAAGTTTGTCCACTTTTCTCCACCATCATTATTCCATCCTAAACAAATTCCTTATCCATTCCTTGAGTTCCCTTTGACCCAATTTAATCCATTAATTTCCCACTTAAATTCATAATTACAATTTGATTTGGGCAAATATTTTCCAATCAATTCGCACAATATTATTTTTGCTCCATAATTCGAATTGGGAATTATGTGTGGCTTAATTATCCTTTTAATAATTATTTTTGGACCTTAGCATAATTTACTTAGTAAATTTTAATTATTTTAGCCACCATATTGATTTTATGAATTTTTTCCCCTAGGTGACCTTAGCCTCAATTTTCTTTACGCAAAATTGGGGACATTACAATTATACTCTCTTCCATTGGAGTTTTGGGAGGAGGAAACTCTGGAAGGAATTGGAAATACCCTTGGATCCTTTGTTAGGGTGTCTAAAATTAATAAATTGGGGAGATATACCTCATATTCCAGAATATGTGTGTATATGAACATTTCAAAAGCAATCCCAGAAGCTATAAGCATGATCCATGAAGACAATGAATGGATTCAGACTATAGACTATGAGCATGTGCCATTTCACTGCAGAAAATGTCATGAGCATGGGCATCTCTTTTATGAATTCCCACTGAACAAACCATATCCCACAAACAAACTAGAAGGAGAAAATAATGTGGAGGGGTTTCAAAGAGTTTATCAGAAGGATATCCCTAAATAAAAACCATGGAACGGATCAGAGCAACCAAATAAATCCACGTCATATAATAGTTTTGAAGTCTTAAATTAGGTAATAGAAGGCAACATGGATCTACCACAAGGATATCCATATACGATCAATTAGGTTTATGGAAACCATTTTCATACCAATAAATCATCAAATCAAGAAGAACGTAAGAAGGAGGTCAAAAATTCACACCAATAACTAGTAAATATCGAAGTGGAAATGCAAGAGGAGGGAGACGATATGGATTTGGGAGACCTGAATTTGCAAAGCTTGGAGGAGGCATGTAAGCAAAAAGATCCACTATATATCCCCCAAAAAATAAATGGAGTTATTGAAGGAAGCGCTCATCAAATCCCACATGGGGGCGCAACTGGGAATCCATTCCAAGAAGAGAAAGGAGATTGTGTAAGGGTGCAAAAGCAACAAACAAAGAATTGATAAATTGGGGGCTAAACTCATTGATTCAGGTCAATATGCTCAACTTAAGGGTTTCTTCTCCATCTCTCCCCCACCTTCCTCATGAATTCAATCTCTTGGAACATATGAGGTGCCAATGTGTCTCAGAAAAAATGAATCTTGAAGATTAAAATTATGCAAGATCTGCCTGTGATACTAATGCTACATGAAACGAAATGTTCTACATCAACAATTGAAGAAACAACAAAAAATTTATAGCGGGATAGTCAATGTGAGGCAACTGATGCACAAGGAAATGTTGGTGGCATCTCCATCATATGGAACCCAAATGAGGTAATACTCTCAAAAAAAATTGTGGTCCCATTTACTTTATCGACCCATTTCCGAGTTGTAGGGATGAAGGTGACAAGGGTGATCACCAATGTATATGTTCCAAATTTCCCATCCATAAAGAATGGACTTTTGAACCTTATAATATGGATCAAGCAATAGGTTATTGATTTAAATTGGCTCATGTGTGGTGTGACTTTAATATGATAACCTCTGTCCTTGAAAAGAAGGGTGGTATTAGGAAACTAGACAACGAGAGCATTTGTTTTGGGGAGGTCATTGAACAACTGAATCTTATTGACATGGAGTGCAACAATGAGATTTTCGTGTGGAATAAGAAGTGAGGGAGACCTAGTACAAAAATGTATAATTAATGACTAAAAAAACAACTAAAATTTGTATATAAATGGCTATTGTTTAGGCGTCAACTAATGGCATTAAATTAGCAGTCTCTTTTCACCCGACTAACTTAGTCATATCTCACTCAATCAATAATTGGTTGAATTGATTCATCATATGCTAATATATTTACTCGTTTATTTGGTTATTAATTGTCACCATTTTGTATTACATTTACTCATTTATTTGGCTATTAACTGTCACTATTTTATAGTACATATACTAGTTTAATTACTCATTCATTGCTGTTATCTTGTATCATATTTACTAGTTTATTTAGTCATTATTTTTTATCATTTTTATTTGTATATTTAGTCATGTTATAAAGCACTATGCAAGTAGTATAATCCTAGTCACTTACAAAGTGACTAAAATATTATCAGTATATGCAATTATTATTGTTATATATTAATGTATTATTATTGTTATCTCTGGTTTAGTAGTTTCATATTCATTATATTTATTACGAATTTGGTAGTTTTTATATCCATTTTATTATCTTTCATCATTATTATTCAATATAAATTAATATGATGTGAATAATTTTTAAAAATGTCAAACAATATTGATGCTAGTCTATTAATATCAATGAAACAAATTAAAATTACATAGCATTTAAACCAATAAATATACATAGAATTTGAACAAATATTGTATAGTTTGAACTTAGAAAATTATAAAATCTCCAATCCATAATACAACTATTTCAAAATTTCAATATTCTTCCTAATAGTTAGAAAACACTTAAACAAAAATAGTGGTTAGATACTACGCATTCAAACAAACATCTTACATTTGAGAAAACACAATAGGAAGGATGTCTTTATTATCATTATAACATATTATTACATTCTCTGCCTTTAGCCGACATAACAATTCAATTGAGAAGAATGATGTACATCTTCTTTTCTTGCATCTCAATGTTTTGAAGCCATGCAAAGCCAACAAGCATATGCAAGTTGTTGATACAAGCTTGGAGAATAACAATGGGTGAACAATGGCCATTAAAATCCATCAATTTTTGTCTTCCATGCAAGAACAATGGGATTGTTCTCCCAGTCTATATAGCCAAAGTAGTATATGGGTAGTTACCAATGGAGTCACAACCAAGAATAACTTTGTACTCTCTTGTAATACATAATTTATTATATACTTTCCCATCTGAACTTCTTGTGTACTCAAATAACACTATAGAATGGCTAAAAGCAGTCAGCTTCACAAATCCAAACTCTTGATCTTTGAATATGCTCCAAGTGGTTTGTAGAAAAGTATAACTTGGAAAGAGCCATAAATACCACACTACTGCATACAACAAAAAGATCCATAAATACCACCTCTATTGCATCTCCAAAATAGTTGAGCCCTGAAAACTCCATCTAATGTTATTTTTAGTATAAAACCAAAACCAATATTGCAACATAAAATAGATTCAATCCCCAATCAAATTTGGCAGTAAAATATACTTGAGCCTTTGTTAGAACTTGTGGATGAAGTAACTAGGGGAGCAAGAGAGTCATGCAGAAGGCATTTCCAATGAAATAGGTTCCAAATATATATTAAGAACCTCTATGTGACAAGAAGTAGTGTCCAACCCTGGTTACAATCTATGAATGTTGGTTTTGAGCCCACCATCATGATTGGCAAGGCTCTACTCCCACATAAAGTGAGTAAAAATCATGAGTTGAATTTAAGAAATCTATTCAACACAAAGTACTCAATATAAGTATTCCATCTGTCAGGTTCTAAAGTGTTCATACTTCTAGGACGTTGGATTTCACATGCAAATCAACTTCTAGATTACAAAGGGTGAAGTCCATGTTTCACAATAGAATAAGATTTTTTGAATACCTGTAAGCTACCATCTTCACATCCAACTGCCCAAAAATTGGAATTGCCTGCCAAGGTTGTAGTACTTTTCCAGCCAATTTATCATGCCATTCTATAATATCTTCCTTTGAGCAAACTACTTCAATGGATGAAAGATTAAGTCCATACATAAAATATAGGGTTGGTGTAGTTGGCCTAAAATATGAAACAAATTAAGGGTGAATTTCATATGATTATATCTACTCACATTTACCAAGAGTTAAAGAATGTCGCATTTTCTCTATATAAAGATGTACTTATTTTGGATTCATATCAAGGAATTCAAAGATGGTTCTCTAGTATCCAGTAGGATCATAGGTTTTTTTCTTTGAAATCGCTTGGTCAATGACAATTACATGTAACTTGACCTAGCCTTAGGAAAGCGATGTAATTTTTGGACTAATATTTGAGGGCCCCATTTTGGAGCTTTCTTTTTGTTGGAGGTTTATACTTCTTGTTATTTTTTAGTGCTTTAGCACTTGTTACCCTCTAGATTCTTTGCAGTGTTCCATGTCATATTTTCCAAAGAGGGGTGGTATATTTTCATTGTAAAGGCCAAGTTTGGGATGTGATTATGTAAAAGTGTTGATCTATTGGGGCTCAATACCCATGTTCTGGTCATGGAAGGTCCTCTTGGATTTCATTTCAAGTATTATTGGCTTAGTATCACAACTGACTACCCCTGCATGTAGTGAAATTTCACCATCATGTTGAGATTTCATGCCATGGGTTTGTGTATGATGTTTCTTGGGATAGTTCCATTAGGACACATAACTTAGGGGATCCTAGCCACACTTGTGTTTATTCTTTGTAGAGGTGATTTCGCGTGTAAGGGTTGTCATAGTCATCTTAACACATCTCATTATGCCCACTTGGAACTATTTTTTATCATTTATTTACCCTCCTCTTGGATTAATCAAACCAAATTGTTAATGATGTCATCCTTTTGAAGAATCCATACCACCTAAAGAAGGAGGGCATTGAGGGAATAAGCACATTGTTTGGGTTAGTTGGGTATGACACCCTCTTTCCATGCTCAATGTTTCATCAAGTTGTAGCAAGTCATCATTTTGATCATTATTTCATGTATTATGTGGTTTAGTCCCCAGCTTGTTGGTGACAAACCCTAAAAAAAGTCATTTTAACTCATTTTAACTCATTTTAGGTTGGTCGGCTTAAAAGAAGGTTAAGTTATCCTAAATTCACATATAAATAAGGCTAGACTCCTCATTTGTAACACAATATAATGGGATTAAATAAAGTTATTTCTCTTTTTCTACGTGTCTATCTTGGCTAAGTGGTGCACACCACTCTTCTTGGCATCCAGAAGCTTAAATGCGGTATTTTCATGGTGTTTGAAGGTTGATACTTAATATTGCAAGGCTTGTCTAAGAGAAAGAGTTATTGAGAAGATTTATCTCTTCTTCTTTGCTCTTCTTTTGTGGTAACACCTTTGGTTCTCTTGTCTTGCATTGCTAGAGACATATAAGGTAAGAGTTAATTAGGGTTTTTATGCACGATAAAATTTTCTTGTAAGTGACACATCCCTCCCTGGAGTCCCTCTCTCTTATTAGTCCTTTATCACCTCTCTTTCCCCTAATTAGGTCGAGACCAACACAACCTAGGGTTTCTTGGTTTTGCCATAATTCATCAAAATTGGATTGTCAATTCTTGAGAGGAAAGCTAACCAAAATTTCTCATTGGCCTTGTATGGAATATACTTAGGTCTTTATTTCCTTCACCTTCACTCTAAACCCCTTTAATCAAAATTATGTGTTATATATTGCAAAAGATACAAAAAACCAAACATTGTGAAAAACCCTAAAAATTTATATTTTTGCAAAAATCCAAAAAATATTTTATTTTCGTGCCCTAGTTGATTTAAATATGATCTTCTCATATATTCAATTGCAATAATAAATTTCAGATTTAAATAAAATATAAAAAAAAAATCCATAAAAGTTAGACAAAATTGCAAAAAGTCAATTTTAGCCCTAAAAATTGCCCTAAAGGAGGTGGTGTCGTCATAGTATTAGGTGACAACTGCCCTTAGGATTGTTTCATATATGATATTGTGTTATTCTAGGTCCATCTCAAAGGAAAAATTTCAAACCCTATGGGTTTGAGGAAGTTTGGGTCAAATTCTAGGTTACTCATGAGGACCCTAGGGGATTTGAGGCCAAGGGATTTTCTGGTTCACCTTAACTGGGGTAATTTGCATACCTAAAGCATAAATCATAATCAAATATTATCTCTCATCCATCAAAATAGGGGTTCCCTAGGGGGACTTATGCGCCCTGCCTTGCTAGTTGTCGGGAGGTGAATTTTGTGAAATTTCGATTGTTAATTTGTGAGATATCTCATGTTTTGTATTGTTGCTTTTGACTATAGAAAATAAATTTAGCAGGTTGCATATTCATCATTGCTCCAAACCTTCCAATTATAAGGGTTCATTATACTTATATTTCATTGACTCCATTAGGAATTGGTTTACTAAGTGTGGGAAGGTCTTGTAGGGATAGAAGTACTTACTGTTATGTTTCTTATAGGTCTATCCTTATCATCGTCTCATGGAGCCTCTCGTGGACAAAAGGAGAAAGACCTAAAGAAGAAGGGGGTTACATTGAGGTTACATTGGGTGCACCTCCTTGAAGAGTTGTTGATCATAGCACTGGGTCCACTTGTCTTAGTTGGGTCCTGGCATATCTTTGATCATGGAAGAGTGTTGGTTTTTTAGGTAACAACACCTAAAGAATATATTTTATGTTCTTCTTGAATAGAACATTTTTTTTGTGGGAATGTGTGTGTGTGTGTGTCAAACAAATCATAATGTAGTTTGAATAATGGAAGTAGCACTTAACATAAAATAGCTCCAATCATTGTAATTATTAAAAATAATACTATAAAATGAACTTACTCATTGAAGAGTTTGATAAATATGTGCAGGAAAAGAAATACCAACATAATAAAAAACGCAAGAAACAATAATGGCACACACACACAAAGTTAGTAGAGATTTACCCTGGAAATCCTTAACCATGAAAAACCAACCTAACTAAGAGTCTTCCCTCTCTTTACCTCATTGTATTATCTTAATTGTTTAGAATACAATATTTACAACATATGAAACCCTAATCCATTAACGTAGATTATATTGTAACCATAATTCTTTAATTGGAATATGGGCTGAAAAACCATTGGTTGAAAAAACACATAATAGACCAAAAATTTCTTTTGGGGGCTCCGCGATTCCCCAAACCCCCTTTCCTCTAGGAACCTACAAAAATAACATCACATGTCCAACATTATAGTATAGTATAGTATAGTATAGTGTAAAAGTAATAATATGAAGGAAATAATATTATATTATAAATAAAAGTTCAAACAAATCATAGGGTAGTTTGAATAACAAGAAGTAGCACTTAGGATAGGAGATCAAATATTTGTAATTAACTTTCTCTTTCCCATCACTTCAGGAATGACATTGTTGGGAGCTCCAAACCATGCATCACGTGCCCTTGCGATCTCCAACAACAAAACTCTTCACTTTTCGACCCACTTCAATCACAATGCCTACAATTTTGCGGCCGCAATCACATATTGCTAATTAAAATCATGCAAATACTGATAGGGATATGAGGTAGTATTGGTAATGAAGGAAAATATATACATTATCCTAAAAACATTAGGCATATCAAAATTTTCCATTCATTCTAAAAATTGTGCATTTCAGAGTGATAGATTCCATGGTATATGACCTTGAAAATCATGTCATTGGATCCAGTTTTCCTACCAAAATAAATCAAAACTTTTAGTCAAATGAAATTGAACTTCCCCATCTAGTTACAAATGAAAAGGTTTAATCTATGAGTGAATTTGATGTGCAAGAGAATGTTGGAGTCATCTATGGCAACCCATCCTTGAACCTCAACCTCAAACTGGCCTAAATCTTCTTCCTTCATCGTCTTCTCTCTGCAAAATGTGAAACTTTGATAGTAATCCCACATAATACTATTGATAACAGGCAATAGTAGTGTGCAAAAAAGAGTATAGTAGATCATAGTAGTAGAAGAACCATTGAAATTGTGTGAATAGCCAAGGAGTATTTAAAAGATTACAAAGAAGTAAGATTTGGCCTCAAAAGGGAAACATAATAAGCCATTGTAATCAACTGGAATGCTCTAGAGAATGAGGATTTACGATAACATTGGAAATGGAAAATAAAAATAAAATTAAGAACAATTGTTATTACTTTTAAGGTGATATATTATAATTTAATATATAGAAACAATTGTTATTATGTTTAGGGTGAAATACTAGAATATGATATATAATTTTATAATTTGAAAGTATATTAATATTCTACATATTCTTATATTAAATAATCTTAGGCTCATAATATATATTTTTTCACTTAGGCTATAATTAAAATTTCTAAGAGTTTACACAAAACAAACACTATTATAGGATTTTCCTTGTAACTTGCAAGTGAAGTTGACGAATAAGAGAATGTTAGAGTCATCCTTGGCATCCCATCCTTAAACCTCAACATCAAACCGACCTAATTATCCTTCCTTCACCATCTTCTCTTTGCAAAACACAATGGGAATCCCACACAATACTATTGACAACAAGCAATATTAGTGCATAAAACAAGAGAGTAGTAGATTAGAATAGTAGAGGAATGATTGAACTTATGTGAAGGAGGAGTATTTAAAATACTAGCAAGAATTAACTAATGACCTCAAAAAGGGAAAGTTTATCAACAATTGCGAAAATAAAACCAATCATTATTGTTTTAAGGTGGTTTTGTTAGTAATATATTTTAGCCTTTTCCCCTAACAAAATAAATACCCTATTAGTCCTCAAGTTTCTGAAGGTGTAGTTGTCCTTCCACTCTTTAATATGTCTATTGTAATATGTATGTACACTCTGATATACTATAATATAATATATAATTTGAGAATATACTAAATAGTCATAGACTTAAGATATATATTATGCACTTAGACTTATCCGATATTTATAATTTATATAGTTTATTCAAAACAAACACCGCTATAAAACTTTCTTATAGTATATACACAAAACAAGTAGTTGCATTGATTTTAGCAATGCTATATTGTTATTGATTTCACCAATGATATAATGCATAGGCATCCAATAATTGCATTGATTCTAACAATGTTATAATTCAAAATAATAATGTGCATTGATTTCAGTGATAATATTATGAAAATTAATTCAAAGCAATCAAGTAGTTGCATTGATTTTAGCCTAGACATAATGCAAAACAATAGGGTGCATTAGTTTCAATGATGATATATTGAAAAAAAATAGAGCAATTGAGTATTTGCATTGATTTCAACAATGATATAAGTGACCCAAAATGATACGGTGCATTGATTTCAAATAATATTACAATGAAAATTATTCCATGCATTAATTGAAGAAACAATACCAAGAAGATTGATCCAATGCAAACCAATTTCAAAATACATATTATGATGTTGCAAAAGAGATTCTCAGTGATAAGTTTAAGTTCAACATTTTTTTAATTAGGTGCGATTCCTCTATTAGTACTTTCACTTTAAAACCAAAAACATGCAATAGAATGAAATAGAATAATAAGGAACATAAAATTCTAGAGAAAGAAATGATTAATATTGAAAATCAAGATAGACGGGGTATTAAGAGTTAAATGTTTGAATGGTCTTCAAAATCGGCTTCCTTTCTCATATGATCAATATGAAAAGATTAAAAATATACCTAGTCTAAGTAAATGGGAAAGCTACCAAGTGTTGGCAAAACAAAAGATGAAGACGAGAGATTGAGATTAGTCATTATGAAATCTATCTATTATTTATTATATTCATCATATCACGTTATTAATGTTAGTCTTATTCATTACTGACCATCATTACTTTATTACAATTCACCTTAATCCTCATGTAACTTTTGAAGTGGCCTTCTTGATAGCTCTAGATTATGGATGATACTTAATAAATTTCAAATTATAAAATTTATCTAAAGCATATACATAATGATGATCATCTAAAGTTTTGATGTAATCTTCGGCAATTGAAACTAGCCCAAATCCATATTAACTCATGATCTATCAAGCGTTGAAAGGGATCAAATCCCTTGAGGTGCAAACCTTTCCTCAAGTTTTTAACTCTAAAATTGTGAGAAAACCAGGGTAGATTCACATAGGTCCAACACTTTAAGAATAACATTTACACATAGATATAAAATATTAATAAATCAATGTATACATGCTTAAAACCCTCAAAGACGGAAACAGTCCACGAACCCAACCAAGATGATAACTTGAGTAATATATTCATGCAAGAAATAATAAAATACATGAGCATCTCTCACAATCGATCATTGACAAATTACCCTACATGCTCTTTAAATAAAGTTGAAGGACCAATTGGGTGTTAAGCCATGGATCAAGTGTCATTGATATCGACAAGATGTTGGAACCGTTAGATCACTCATGTGTAGGACATCAGGGATGTAAGTGTTTGGACCTTCTATAAAGACTAGGTATTCCTCCCAAAAAATTATCCTTATAGAAGAGAATCATATGCTTTCCATTGTTAACCAAATAAAACCTAGAGACCTAAAATATTGACACCAATAGGCTAGCTTAGGGAATATGACACAAAGAAGGAGAATGAAATTATATAAATTTTCAATCAAAATGGGGAACTTATCATTCAATGATCCTGAATTATTTGACACCTATGTAATAAAATACCAATTGGGATGAAAATGAAATATTAATTTTACAATCTTTCGTATTGGGAGCATATTAAGATTGCCCAATTATTAGATCCCATTCATATATTCAAACGGTTTCATCTTCTTTACAAAGGCACATATATTAAAAATAAAAGTGACACATTGGGTGTTAGGAGAGATATTATTTCTTTAAATACTAAAAAGAAACATTGGCCAAGAAAAGAAAGTGGATAATAGGTCAGCCCCTCTTGGTCTTTTAAACAAGGTGGCATCCCATGAATTTGAAAAAAATGATCTTTCTCTAGTGAAGGATGTTATATTGGGTGTGAACATGCCTTCTTTATATGGGTGGACTCTATGGCGTTGCTTCCCTATAGAATTACATTTGTTTGGGTTGAAATTGCATGACCATTTGAACCATATAAGGGTATGTAGGTTGATTAAATGCTTCAACTTTGCAGTGTTAGTTATAATATTTTATACACTCACAGTTTATGCCAAATAATTTTGTTTGTGTTTGTTTATTAGTGTGACTATCCTTTACGCATGCATGATTGTGTGAACCATGATGTCCTATGGGAATCACAAAGCACCATATTTTTATTATCTTCATTTGTATGTTGCATTACCTAAAAGGATATTCACGTGGCTAGAGATAGCTAAGATGCTTAAGTGTTTTGTTGAGCATTCTAGAGATTATCTCAAGGGTTGATCTCTAGATTGCAAAATCAATGTATTTTTCATCTTGGTTAGGTTGTAGATGCAATGAATACTTCAATAAGGAAATAGTAATGGATGGTTGGTGAGAGAATAGGGCTTACAAAGGAGGATATTGCATAGTGAAATTTTTATGTTAGCCAACTAAAAAAAGCCACATTATTATTAGCATTGAAGAAGTATTCGTTTGTTCCATGGATCACTTACATGGCTAATACACTTATAGGTTGGGATACAAGGCTATGTTTGTGGAGGCATATCAAGAAGATGAATAATGGTTGGTATATATAGTGGTTGGTGATGAGAAATAAAGCCTTAAGTTGGGAATTTCTTCAAAGAATCAAATGAGGGGCTAGGATTGGAAAAAATAGGACAATTTCCATTTACCTTGCCCTTATGTTGAATTGGTGTGGGAAGAAATGGACTTGTTCATTGGTTGTAGGAGAGGTTAGTAAAGGATCAATGTAAAAGATTATATGCAAAATTGGTTTTGGCTCAAAGATCTAAAACCCTATGGTGGCACTCTTCCTTTAGTGGTCTCAAGAGGGATTTGGCTAGCTCGCAAATGTAGACCTTTTTCAAGACAATTTTTTTCCTCCAAATCAATGTGCATCACAAATCAAATTACTTTTTTAAAGTTTCAAAATATTACAAAATATACAAAATCCTAGGATTCTAAATCATCCACAAATTGATTAGAATGGGCTTGGAGAATTTTGATGAGGCTAGTCAAGATAACAATACTGTTAGCGGAGTAGGTGGTTCATTATTTTTAAATGAGTCAAATTTATTTAACTTCAACGCAGGTTTTGGGGGCAGAAATATTTTTGTTGAGCTAATGGCATTGAAGTTGTTATTGGAATTGGTTATAGATCAAGCAGTCAATGAGCTTTAGGTATTTGGAGACTCAACTTTAGTTAGAAACCGCATGGGAGACAACTACAAGATACATACTTTTACCCATCAATCTTTGTTGGAACACGTAAAAACAAGGGTTGTTTTCACCAAAATATCATACTTACATATTTATTGAGAATTGAACATTTTGGCATATACTTTACCCAAAGAGGCATTTCTATACTCAACTAATGCATGATTGCTAATAGAGATTGTGGATTGAATTCAAAAAGGAGATGGGGCTATGACATCCTATGGCAATTGAGACTTTTTTTATATGTTGGAACTATACATGGTTATGTTTTTAAGTATTTATCTTCTTATCCCTTCTCGAATATTATATCTATCATTATTCATATGACTAATTCATCATACCTATTTTGAATAGGGCAGTATAGACTAGTATGGTGTGTTGGCTTTAAACTTAGAACTTGTGTTTTGTTGAACATTACCTTCAAGAAAGGGAAAGGTTTATTACATGGGTATGAGAGACTTGACAGTAGTTCACTTCATACTAAATTCTATATATGGAAATGTAGATAGGGTTAGATTTCACCGTGAAGGTTGTCAAATATATGAAAGACCTATGTCAAATACATTTTCACTTTATATCGGGATCTAGATATAGCAATGTATTTCTATTTACTAATGTTTTAGATTCTATTGGGAGTATTGTTATTATGGCATTGGATTCATCAAATTTACAAAGTTTGTGTGCTTGGTTATGTCTTTGAAGATTGTTAACATATGAGAATCTATTTTTAGAATTTTTGTATTTATTGCTATGAGGGATTGCATGCCTCGATGATGTTATAAGTATCGCTAGTATGAGGGTTGGAGGCCTTGGGAATACAATGTAAGTACTAGGTTTTGATGACCTTATAAAGTATGTAACCTTATCTAGATATATATTTTTAATGGTGTAGAAGCATATGAAGAATGTAACCTTTTATATCAAATAAATACTATGTTTTTTCTAAGGAAAATAAATAAATAAAATGCCTAACAAGTAGGACACAAATGTTTTAGAGCATAAGTAATCAAGTATTCTATTTGAGATTAGGCCTAAGATATGAGGTCTAGAGGTTGGATGAGGGTTTTGTAGATATGAAGACATGAACAAGAAGATGCTTAGTTATTCCATGGATTTTTTGGAAGAGAATGACATTTTTACTGGGGATCCTATTTTCCTTAGTGACAATCTAGAGGGTAAGGGTTATAAGGAATGTTTTATGTTGGCACAAGACTTATGTTTGAATGTTATAGTTTCCAAATGGATTGGATTGATTTTGAGCTCGTCAAATGGGGGGTCTTGGAGGGGAATTCCAATGCTCATTATGGAGCCCTTAAATCTAAGGGGATATTGTTGGGTCAGTGACATGTTTCACATTAACTATTCTAGGCATTTGGAGGAAAATCCTTCATTTTCCTCCTTTAGCAAAACTATATGCAGACATGTAAGTAATTTAGGGGTGAAGGAGGTCCAATATTTTTTCAAATCAATCTATTTGTTTGATGAGCACCAAAATTGTCCTAAGGATTAACTCTATGTAGTACATTGAAGTTGATGAAGGTAGGGTAAGAAAAGGTGTAGTGTAAGGAGTCTTAGAATCATTATAATGGGAAGGAAAAGGGTGAGTCAAAGCTTAGAAAACAAAATCAAGGAAAGAAGTGTGAAAAGCAATGACGCCAAAGGGTAAAATTGATTCTAGGAAAATGTGATGATCCATCATGTTGTCAAGCTATCTCAACATGGACTAACTAGTATATTTTTTGGGCAAAAGGTGTCGGATGTTTCTATAAAATGGTGAATGGAATCAGTGTAACGGAAAATATTACAGTATGTCCCAACTGTCCAATATTTGTTATACATTATATGGTTTTTAGGTTTAAAAAGGAGAAGGATGCTCAAAAAATTCTACGCAACAGATCAGAATGGGGAAATTAGTCTCTTTCAATAACAAAATTGAGCCCTTTATTTGTCCCTATTGTCTGAAAAGAAGCCAATCCAAGCAATCTAGGTTAAACTTCCATGTATTCCAATGGAATTTTAGTATTGGGGTGTCTTTAGTATATCAGGAACTGTATTTGCATGTTCATGGAGGAAAATTATAGTTTTGATAACTCTTGTATATGTTCTATTGCATGGATTGTAGTCAAAGTAGGTCTTAAGGATGTTTTGGCAAAAAACATGGTTATTGAACATGAGCAAAGACAACACTATCAAGTTCTAGATTATATGAGGGTTCCCTTCTAGTGTGTGAATTTTCATGCATATATCTATGTGGTTGTGGAATCTATTCTAAAATTGTCCAAGAAAGTGGAGGGAAAAAGTCCCAGAAAATTCATCATCTCTAAATAGTGGGGATTTGGCCACAGAATCACTTGGCTCAAGGTCTGGAAAAGTGGGTCAATATTGTTTAAAAAAGACACCTCCTATGCTATCGAAGGAGTGACCACAAGCTAAAGGAGAAATGGTGTTTTTTGGAGAGGAATGTTTTGCATAATTTGAGGCTAAGGATGACAAGTAGAAGTGTTTGGGCTCTAAAGGATTGGCAAAAGGTATAGTTCCCCAAATTATGGGTCCAAATGACACAGGTCTTTTGAGATTATCTTTGCACCTTTTTATATTCAATTTTCATCAAAGGATATGCCCTAAAGAATGGGGGAGACTGTAAAGACCCAAGGTCTATGTTTTCGGAAAATATGCCAATCAATTTTGAAGTTTGAAGATATACTATGAGACTTAGGAAACTATGGATGGGAAAGGTTGAGTCTAAGATTCAAGGGGGAGTAATTCTAGATGATATAAGAGGAAATTAAAATGGGAGTAGGGGTCATAAATATCACATGTATTTACAACAAACAAGGGGGAAAAAAGGAAATTCATCTAAATAAACAAAAAACTCCTCCAGGGAATCTTAGAGGCCATGGCCAAAAGGAGGGTTCACCATGATAATTTTGACTTTCAATATGGGCAAGTTGGGTAGATCCTCAAATAAATATGCCAATGGAAGACATTCCAATCTACACAACCCGGATATGATTTTTGTTATAGGAGACTATGGGGGATGGGGACAAGATCACGAGTGAACCTTCAAAATTTATGAACAATTGGGATTTTCTCTTAATTAACCTTGTAGGTAGGTATATGGGTTTGATCATCACATGGAGGAAACACTCTATGAGACTTACAATCTATGTGTTTCTTAAATTGGGAATCAGAATATAATTGAATTCCTTGGAGTTAAGGAAGTTCTTTGTGGTGTACATGTATGGACCATATGAAATAAGGTGGTTTATTAGGAAGCATTACTTGCAAATGTTTCCTTGAGAATGCTAAATATTATTCTAAGAGGTGATCTAGATTTGAACTATGCAAAGTTGAAATATGGGGAAGTGCGGTGATGGTAGATGCCTTCAAAGTTTTTTCTATCAATAAGTAGGAGGAAATGGGATGGGTAGATGTAGAACCCATCAATATGGATCCTATGTGGATGAACTGAAGAGTAGAGGAAGTGTGTTTCTAAAAGACTAGATCAATTCCTCATCTTTAAAGCACTAGTGCATGACTAATCTAGGATTATGTCATGGATCAACATTGAAGGTGAATCAAACCATATGGATGTGCTCATTCAAATTTATGAGGATTCAAAGCCCCAATGACCCTTTAATTTTAATCCATCTTGGTTGGAGGATGAGGCTTTCGTTAACCTAATTAAAAAGGAATAAAAGTGTTTGTATGCTTCTCAAACAGAATCAACTGGTATTCAACGTTCCCATTACTTCAAACATGTAAAAGAGGTAGTGTCTTCTTGGGCTCATATGAAATGAATTAAGGAAGAACAAAAAAAGGTTTTTTAGAATGTAAAATTGCTAGAGCTTATGGTCAGGAAGCTAAACAACTCATAGATGAGTCTTCAAAAGTCAATTGCAATCAAAGACAATGTGTGGAAGTTGAAAAGCATTGCTTTATGGTTGTCTAAAGGAGATGAGACCATGAATTGTTTTTTATAATTATGCAAATGAAAGCAAGAATAAAAATATTATCTAGGAAATTCAAAGGCATGACGATTCCAAAGTTGTTCTTTCGAAGGAGTTATTGAGCTATAAGTGGAGTATTTTAGTTAGATCTACAAAGGCCATGAAGATGACATCTATATTCCCTAGTTTTGTTGATGAATTATGGAATGAGAAATTGGTGGGGGGGAATATTAAAAGAAGAGCTATAGATAGTACGCCATAGTTTTCAAAAGGACAAGAGTTGTGGGCCTAATGGATGAACCATGGAGTTCCTTCTGGGTTTCTATGAATTGATAGAAGATGGCTTCATAAGGATGGTCAAGAGGTCAAGGATTGTAGGGAAGATGCTAGGGGATTTCAACCCCACTTTTATCACCCTTATTCCTAAAAAAGCATAACCATGTCTCTTTAAGATGTATCTCTCTATGCAGTGTGTATATAATATCATTGCAAAAATTATCACTATGAGGATCAAAAGTTTGGCATCATAGTCAATATTAAAAGAATAATTTAGTTTCTTACATGGTAGATTGACTCAATATACTCTTGGTGTGGCTTATGAGGGAATGCACACCATTAAGAGAGACACTACCTATTGTCATCTTAAATATGGACCTATTAAAGGCTTATAATCAAGTTAATTGGTTGTCTCTCAGGGTTATCTTGTTTCATGTTGGCTTCAATGTGAACTTCGTTAAGTGGGTTATGAGTTGTTTGACATTAGTTTATTTTGTTGTCTTGATTAATGGTTCATTCTCTAAGTTTTTCAAACCATGTCTTGGACTGAGGGTTTATCATTTGTAGTGCCCCTCATCACTATGACAACTAAAATTCAATCCAACGGTTAAATCAAACTCGAGACCAAAACAATTAGATTTTACACCAAAACATTCAACACCTGTATCATATAGAAATCCATGATGGTAATCCATGTAAGACTCACTTGTTGTTTAAGGGAGTCTCTCGTTTAAGGTTCTCATAACCTTCTAGGTCATAGTTTCAACATATGGATTACTAAACAAACTATCCTTGGTCAAAATATTCAAACACTAAGGAGAAGAACACTCTTAACATATAATTTGCAGCAAGTGGTAGGGTCCTCTTCTTCATAGCTATATATTTCTTCTTGGTTTAATCTTTAATTCAAACACTTTGCATACAAGTGAATGTCCTACTCTTGAATAAGTATTTAACCATGTAAGGCAAGCAATTGCCTATAGTGATTAACACATTTCAACAAACTTGTAAGATGTGAAATGTTAAGGACAACATAAACAATAACCCCCTTCAAAAGCCTTATACACAAACATAGGACAAACTTCCCTTGAGTTAATTAAGTCTACATATTCACTTGCCAATGAGTATTAAGAGTTTCCCTATTTCCTAAACAATTAGAATTCATTAAGGTAACCTTCAACCATAAAGTAATTAAGTGATTCTAACATTTATGTATTTTTTTTTCACATTGGTTAATTAATTACTTCAAACAAGTAACAAGCAACTTCAAAGAATCAACAATTTGTTGAAGTCTTTATCAAGCATTTACATGCAACCTATTGTAGTGTTTATGGCTTAAAACTTTTAATAACACAACATATTAATTGGTCCATAGATGATTACATTGAATTCAAAACCATACTTAACATCAACTACTAGTATCAACATCTCCTTCCTTGAACATATCAAATCAAATATAATTCCAAGTACAATTGATACACAAAATATTTAGGAAATGTAATTTAATTGATTGAAGAATTTCATCAAACACTTTGTATGCAAGTGTTAATACAAACACTTGACACATCTACCTACAACTTTATGTATAATATATTTAGAAGAAAAAAATCAGAGAAAAACTCAAAAACCCATTTCAAGTTATAAGCAAAACCCCCACAAGAAACCAACACTTCTTAAAATTGCCTAGATTAAAAAATTGGGTTTTGAAAACCTATTAAAGAAATTCAAAATGAGGTTACAAGTTCAAATGGTAGAGATACCCCCTAAAGTTCATCCAATTTGAAAAAGAAACAAGTATATACTCATTTGTATAAAAACCCAATTCAATAATCCATAGAAATTCATTCACAAGTTTTGTCAAACATGGCATGCAAACTTTCAATTACAACCATACATGTAAAAAAACAAACCAAAACTATCATTTTATCCATTACACATTTTTTTTTGCTAGTTTGTCCATGACTTGAGAGACTAACCTGTGGTTTAAAAAACCGTGACCTAGGAGCATCTAAGCCATCAAAATTAGTCAAGGATTGCACCAACCCATGGTTCTCTTATTTTCACACTAACCATTATAGCCAATTACATATCAAATGGAATGCAAGAACCATTGCCTTCCATGCAATAGAAGCATTTGAGAGGTTTTTTTTTCAGCAAAAGCATTGGAGAGGTTTATTTGGCTTCCTAATCCAATCTATTATGGTATTTGACTTAATATGCTTTCTATTAGGTTATTAGGGTATTTGACTTAATATGCTTTCTATTAAGGTATTCAACTTAATATGCTTTTGTATAAATACTTGACTTGACATCTTATTGGAAATCAATCTCCATATGTTAGATACATTAGATTGTTAGTACCATTCAAGAATGATAGATATTTTGAGACCTCACCCATGAGCATCCTTGGGGTTTGCTCTACATTGCCACTTAACTAAGGGATGCCATCAAAATCACTCAAAGATTGCACCCATTCAATATTATACATGATAAAGGTATCTACAACCTTGCTAAATGTGCTTATCTTAAGATGACTATAGTATGGATCCAAGAATGGAAATGTGGGTTTTCTAAGGTTGAAAGGTAGTATCAAATCTTAATGGGAAGGTTATGTATCTAGGCTAAAAAGTAGTAATGTGATAATAAAACACTTTAGTTTGAACCAAAAAGTCTACATTACCACTTAACTAAGGGATGCCATCAAAATCACTCAAAGATTGCACCCATTCAATATTATACATGATAAAGGTATCTACAACCTTGCTAAATGTGCTTATCTTAAGATGACTTCAGTATGGATCCAAGAATGGAAGTGTGGGTTTTCTAAGGTTGAAAGGTAGTATCGAATCTTAATGCGAAGGTTATGTATCTAGGCTAAAAAGTAGTAATGTGGTAATAAAACACTTTAGCTTGAACCAAAAAATCTACATTAGGGTTTTAAGCTCCCAAATGTAGGAAATGTTTGATGAGAAGAGACCTAAAAATATCCAATGGTGATAAAAAAAACCTCTCAAAGATCAAGGATCCCACGAAAAGATTTTTTTATGTGGTGGGCTATAATGAATAAGGCTTTTATGAAGTGCTTTAATCTATGAAGTGATTCAAAGGAAAAATAAGCAAAGGACCCAACAAGGCGTTAATCTATGAAGTGCTTCAAAAGAGAAGAAAGCAAGGACCCAACAAATGTGTGTTGCGTTGAGAGAATGAGGAAAAAATTACTAATGGATTTGCAAGGACCCTCGTTGACAATTGATTTTCTAGCATTGCTATATATGCGCTTTTGGAAACTAGGATCTCGTGGCAATTGTATCAGCTGCACAAGAAGAAAACTGGATCAATTTAAATATAGTAGATTTCTGCTATGATAATGTAGAGGTTTTTCGAATTGTTTATCAAGATACCCAATTCACATTTTAATTTTGGTAGGCAGGTCAACATATTAACATGATTTTGGTAGGCAGATCAACATATTGACATGAAATCAAGGAAAAAAGAAATCAAATACACTTGAAACGCTTTTTTCAGTAATCATTCAAAAAGAACTACAATTTCTTGATGTTGCTACATTTTATAGAAAAGACCTACAGAGCTTGAATTCAAATAGGTTTTGCATTTACACGTTCTGTTTAAATTACACATTTTAATCGCTTGGATTTGTTCCAAAGAGTGTATGATCATATTGTTCATATATTAACAAATATTGCAGACCGCTATATGCATCTTGTTGTTAAATTATAGCCCAACCATATTTGAGTACAAGGACTCAGAACACAAAAATTATATATCAAACAGGATAGAACATCAGAGTGGCGCAGCGGAAGCGTGGTGGGCCCATAACCCACAGGTCCGAGGATCGAAACCTCGCTCTGATACACAGGTTCAGTCTTTTTATTTTCAGCACCATTTAATAGGTTCCCATCATTGCACCTGAAGAATTAAATATTATTTTTTCTCCTTCACAACTATCATTTAATAGATTCGTACCTGCTACTGATGCATAAACATAAAAAAAATTCATTCAATTAAGATCGGGCAAACTTATTTTGTTGTACATAATTCAAGAATGCAAAAGAAAGATAAAAGGGAGAAGTCGAGGGAAAACAAATTTAAAGAAGCAGGTGGTGGTGTGAAAACACACCATTAACACTGTAGGTAAATGCACTGGCATTGCATAATTATAAGATATGAAGTTTATGCCCTCTCTCCACGGATGCGGCGAGCAAGCTGGATATCCTTGGGCATTATTGTAACCCTCTTGGCGTGGATGGCGCACAGGTTTGTATCCTCAAACAGCCCAACAAGATATGCCTCAGCCGCTTCTTGCAATGCCGCCACCGCTGACGACTGGAATCTCAAGTCTGTCTTGAAATCTTGGGCAATCTCCCTCACAAGTCTTTGGAACGGCAGTTTTCTAATCAGAAGCTCGGTGCTTTTCTGGTATTTTCGAATTTCACGGAGAGCGACTGTGCCGGGCCTGAATCTGTGAGGTTTCTTCACTCCACCGGTGGCAGGTGCAGACTTCCTTGCTGCCTTGGTTGCCAGCTGCTTCCGTGGTGCCTTACCCCCTGTTGATTTACGCGCAGTCTGCTTTGTTCGTGCCATCTCCTCTTTTCTTTTCTTCTGTCTCCCTGCGATTTCTTTCTCCTCTGATCTGCAACTCCGAAATGATCAAACCCCTTAATAAATCATGAGTGCCCTTGCGAGAGATGCTTGGCCTTTATTTATATAACTTCAAAGATTTGAAAACTAAACATCTCATCCCCACCGTCCCTTCTTTTCCCTTAATCGACGGCCCACATTCTAATCTGCCTGTCCTTCCACCGACGTTACGCGGATCGTCTATCATAAGTTATAACCTAAGTGCTAAACCTCCACCCCATCTCCACAAACAAAGGTTACCCGAATCAAACACTTCCTTTGTACTTTGTAAGGCCTTATCAATCCCCATCTCAAAGGAGGTATGGGGTCCACCTAATCGCTACTAACATATCACCTTAGTTTGAAAAAAGGCCTTTCCATGAGAAGTGTTGCCCCAAACTAAGGGTTTGTCATAGTACTACTACTCTCATGTTCTTGCCTTATTTAGTGAAATAAACCACCTTGCTTTGTTGTTGTGTGTAGGTTGAGTTCCTTAAATCTTATATACACATTTAGAGCTCCCTTCAGCTCATTTCTCTTTCCTATGTTGCTTTACATGTCATACCTTCTTAGCTTATTAAATCCTATACATGTCATACCTTCTTAGTTTATTAAATCCTAGGCCTTATAAGAAGGTTTGTTTGAAAGTTAACATATAAAACAACTTAAGGAAGTTGTTATGATCTGGAATAAGTTAATAGTAAGCATCATTGTGAGAAATCAATTTGCATGGCACTTTTGATCTGGATTAAGTTAATAGTAAGCATCATTGTGAGAAATCAATTTGCATGGCACTTTCTTTTGATGTCAAAGCTTGTATCACAAGATCTTTGGTTGTTTGTTTACAGTGGAGTCAGGGTCACATATGGCTTTAAACAACTAAGCTCCTCAAGCTCAACTAGCTACTCAAGTTAGCAATAACCTTGATGGAGAACGGCATATAGTTTACAATAACTCCAGTAACAATAAGCAATTGCAACTCAAAAGGCCTAGCTTAGGAAGTTGACAACCTCTAGTGTGTTGATGCCTACTAAACCACAACCGCAACATGTGGAAAATAGGTGGCTTGCCTGAGCCAAAGATCTATTGTTATATCCAAGATAAATTTGACCATTTCTAAGGTTTTCCTAAAGGATTCAAAAAACTTACAAGTTTGAGTAATTGTGATCTCTCTAATGAGGTTGCACTCATCTCGCCATTGAGATTTGCAAGTGGCAAGACATAGTGGAGATTTATGGGATAACCTTCTATTCATTTAACATGGTGCCTCCAACACACGCTTGTTTCTTTAGAAGGCCCTAACATAATTATGATAGCCTAATTGCATAACTCTCTTTTTAGAAGACCCCAATGTCATTGCAATTTCCAGATGCATGGTTAAGAGTCTAAGTAGGATTTCTCTTCCCATTATTTCTTCCCCAAGCATGGTTGGTTGATGTGGGTCTTTGCCAGTGAACATTGTAGATTACAGGTCTGGAAAAGAATCTCCTCCCCTTTATTTCTTTATCCTTAAATACAACTTCTCGTTGTGGATCCCTCCCAATTAACCTTGTAGTCAAGAGGGTGAGGAAATTTCTCTTCCCTTTGTTTTTACCTCAAGTATTATTTCTCAATGTGGGGATTTCCTAATGAACCTCACAATAATAGGAGGTCAAGAGGGAATTCCCTTCCTTTTTATTTCCTCTCAAAGTGTAATTTCCCATTATGGGGCTTGACCAATTAACATCAATACATCATATGTTGGAATAGCAAGCAATGCAAGTTCATCGCACCTCTAGATCTTATGGAGCCAATCAATGGACAATCAGCAATCAGTTAGGAGAATCAACTGAGTGGTTGATTGAGCATTCAACTAAATGGTCAAGTAAGCAATCCATTGGGTGGTCAATTGGGAATTCAATTAGTCGAAAAATTGGACCAAACTAGTTGTCTCATGCACAAAACAAGGCAAAAATCAAGGACTTTGTCATGGACCCTCACTAGCCTACGTGGACCTCATCTTCTTCACTTCAAAGGAGTTGGTTACATCTTGTGTAATGTCCCCATCTTAACCCTATTGCATTAATATTGTAAATGATGTAAATATTGTTATTTAGTCATGGTGAGGAGCTCAAGGCCAAGGCCCCGCCATTGATTTATCGTTTTATGTATCGGCAATTAGAATAGATGCATATGGTTCTTGTGCTAGACGTGCACAATGTAAATTCGGACACCATGTAAATATGCAATTTTAATGAAAACCCACAACCAGCTATGCAATGCAACAAAGAGATGGGGCATGATCTTACAAGGAATAGGGAGGAAAAATAACCAAACCCTTGAGCCAATGGAGTCAATCCATGTGTCAATGAGAAAACCCATGAGATCCCAACTACCCATTTTGGCTTATGTCCCAATCATTAAATTCTTCCCAGAGTTGGTTGAGGCAGTTAATGCCTTGGGAATGATGAGGTATGGCAGCCAATTTCGGGTATAGGCAAGCCATCAATCTGGAAATTCGAATTTTTGCTTGCAAGGCAAGAAATCACCCACGTTTTTGCCTTCCCAAGCCATTCTGAACTGGAGTCTTTTCTCTCTCACGCAGCCTGGGGCAAACTGGGGTTTTTCCTTCACGTTTTCACCATTCTCTGCATTCTTCCATGCCTGGGAACTCGATTCTGGTTAGCATAGTGGCTGGGAGAAGAGAACCACGATTTTCTGGGGGTTTATAGAGGTCATTTTTGCCCCAACATGCCCATGGACGTTTTTCTGTAAACGATTATGCTCTTGGGGTTGTTTTCCCATTTTCCCATTTTCGTTTTGGGCTTTCCCACGTTTTCTGAACTAGTGGAATTCTCACCATTGGGAATCCTACTGCAAAAACGCCCAGCACCTGCATTTTTGGCTGCTATGTCCCTCCCTGTTTAGTTTGAACCTGGAAGTAGGAGATTCAAGAGTGGAAGAGGATAGATTTGGTTTGATGAGCCCAATGAAGTACCCATAGCTCAATGGTTGAGCCACTAGCCTAGTAATTCACTTCTACCCCTCTCTTAGCAGCCTGAGAAACCCAACTACTGATTGGCTTGGCTGATTCTGGTGTATCCTTGGCTATGTGAGAGCCTGTTTTCCCCTTTTTCCTTGTGGAGATCATGCCCAGCTCGGAGGTGGCAATGGTGCTGAGAGATTAAGGAGCACACTGGCCTACAGTTGGGTGGAACGTTGCAGAAGCGTAGCTGGTTGCTCAGGGCTTACTTGGTTTAAGATAAGTATTTTCCTTTGCTAATTTGATATTGCTTAAACTGATGAATGGCATGAAAATCTGGAATGTATGATGGGAGTATATTGAAATCACATTCTGCTGTGAATTCAAATGTTTATGCATTTGCATTTCTCCATCTATAATTTGTATGAATGCTTATTTGTTTAGGTAGGGGACTAGATGTCCAGTATTATTATTAGTGTCCTCTCCATAAGCCTTGTAGGATAGGAGGGACATTACAATTTGGTATCAGAGCTGATGGTTGCAGCATTGGGCCTTTATGGGGCTACCTATCATAGGTGCAGAGGTAAGTATGCTTCCTGCTCAACACTGAGAGTTAAGAAAATTTTCAAAAATTTTCAATTTCAAAATTTTTCTAAGTTTCCAGGAGTTCTGCCCGAAATTTCGGGAGGAATTCTCTTCCGAAATTACGGAAGGAATTCTCTTCCGAAACTGCGGAAGGATTCTGTGAGTTGTCCCGCAACGCGGAAAAATTCGGCGAACTGCTCCGAAAAAGCAGAAAATTTTTCTAAGTGTTCGGCATCGAAAGGAAGTTTTCGAAAGGAATCCTCTTCTGAAATTGCGGAAGAGATTCTCTTCCGAAATTTGTGGAAGAGTTCCGCGAATCTTCCCGAAACTGCGGAAGACTTCGGCAAATCGTTCCGCAACTGCAGAAGACTTCGGTGAATCGTTCCGCAACTGCGAAAGACTTCGGCGAGTCGTTCAGAAATTTCGGAAGCGTTCCGCGAATCTTCCCGAAACTGCGAAAGACTTCGGCGAATCGTTCCGCAACTGCGGAAGACTTCGGCGAGTCGTTCCGAAATTTCGGAAGCATTTCGCGAACTACCCCGAAAATGTGGAAGCATTCCGCGAATGGCTCCGCAACTGCGGGAGCATTCACCGAATGGCTCTGCAATCGCGGGAGCGTTAAGCGAACCGTCCCGCAACGGCGGCAAAAAAAAAACAAAAAAAAGTAAAGTGACCAAAATTTGATTTTTGGATAGAAGGAACATCCGGGCTCATAATGGAATGATTCCTGTGGGGCTCAGAGGCCATTGACAAAGGCCATGAAAGAACCAGTGAAGACCCCGAGCCCATTACACTCTGATTTGACAGAAAATGGATAATAATGACTTTTGAAAGACGGAGTCCCAAGGCATGACGGAAGGTCGGTTTGAGCTGAAATTGATCAGGCGCGGACATGAAGCAGGCACGATGTTAAGTTCAGAATCTTGGAGCCAAAATCCAGGGGATGTGAAGTCGGGGTGAGCAAGAAGGCCAAAAATCACTATTCCGGACCACTTTTTCGGGATTTTGAAAAGCTGGTGGACAGTAAAAGTGACCCAAGATGTGGTAATCAAAAAAATTACTGAACTAGACATTTCATATTCTCATTAAGACAGACAGTTTCCGTTAGACGAAGATTTCCCAGAAATGCACCGCTTGGGAGATAGCCATTTTTGGCCCAAATTTTGGAATTTCGGAAAAATGTGAAAAGTGAAAAGTAGTAAAACCCAGAAATTCATAGAAGATGAATGGTGCATCGGAATTGAAATCCGGGAATTGCTGAGTGTTCCTTGTTATATGGACTAACTTCGCTCGATAGATAAGTTTTTGTGATTCCTCATATGTTTTCTTCCGCAGGTGGCTAAAGTCGGCATTCTGGACCAAAATGCAACCGTGTAAAATGTGCAGAATTGGAGTGAAAGTTGTCATTTTTGAAGAGATGCAGTTTCCGCACCTGATGTCGGAATGGAGCATGAAGACAGGAATTGGAAAGCTTGTCCAGCAGGGAACAATGATGCATGACCAGAGTTTGAATGAGGTCTACATATATCATAGATATTTAGTGCAGAAGAGTGCCAACGGTTGTTTTGACAAACAAATTTTGTTGTCAATATGGGCAATTTCTACAATTGCATGATATGGAAGAGGAATTCCACGTTACAATGAGGGATCGAAAAGGGAAGAATTCTTTAAACCCCTGTTTGTTATCATACTTATAATTATGAAATTGTTATATGGCATAAAAATGTTAAAAATGTAAGGGATTACATAGATGTATATGCACTAGATGGCATCTTAACAAACATTGCATAGTGCATATGGAAATGCTTGTGCATAAATGGGATATTGCATATTGGTAGAATAATGAAGCCTGCATATGCAATGAACCACTAATGGAGAATATTGTGGTTGATAATCACTATTGATGTTGGTATTGGTTGTAGGACCAAAGATAACAAAGAGCATGGCTAAATGTGCTGAGGATGTTGTTGCATGAAGCCAACAACCTTATGCAGAAAGGATGGTGCAACAAATCTATGATCATAAAGTTGGCAAAAGGACTGAGCAGCCTTGGTAAGAGGCCAACTGATCAGGTAACATCAGGCGATGTTAATGGTAACCATGCAGGTAATGATTATTGGTGCCAAATTGCATGAATGTTGAAAAAGAATTTGGTAAGATCTCTTCAACTATGTTTGAGCTATGTTGAGTTAGTTTGCATGTGATATGGAATACCGATTGGGACTGTTAACCTACCAAGCTTGGTGAGGTGTGGGTAAGTGAAGGAAATGATCCTTACACCCTATGACTGTTTAGAAATCTCAATGCATTCATATGAATTTATATCATGCCATGTGTATGTTGGTTATGTGCCTAATAACCAAAGCAAGTGAGGACTGATGGTCCTGATTATGGTAATGCAAGTTATATGAGATAGTCATGTTTCGATCATAATATGCTTGAGTGCATAGTACTCATGAAACAATGCAAGGTAGCATTGAGTAGACGTGCATTAAGAGATTCTATAAATCTTGTGATGCATTGTATGAATGCATAGGGATGATTCAAATGTTATTGAAAAATAAATAATGAATGAAGTGATGAATTGATGGTAATTCTAGGATCATTTCATGGGCTGTTATGAATGCAGAATGGTAAGTGCATGAAGAGCCAAATCATGATCGATGGGCTGCTAGAATGCTCTGTGGAAGGACAGAGCTGCATGGAAAGGAAGTAATGAGCATTTACAGTTATTTAAATGGCATGGATAGTGTGACTATGTCTTGCAATTTTATTGTGATAGTGATGCATATATGGGAATGTATATATGTTTCATTACATTTCAAATGTTAAACTGCTGAAGGTGTTTGATTTATTGAGTATTATAATTCTGAGATCACTTCAGTAACTGTTATGGCAATGAATGATTATGTGCGTAGATACTCACAACGTGTTTGGCTGACTGAAGTTTCAATTTTCAGGTAGAAAGGTCTTGCGTATGGCAATGAGGACAAGCCCATAGTAAAAACCGAGATTTACCATGTGCAGAAGCCAAAGGAAGATCATGCGTGATGGCCTGCAAAAACCAAGCCGATGGGAAAGACCCCATGCTCTGGAAATGGGTTTCGGGTGAAACGTCATTGATAATGTCTCAGCCAAACCGCATGTCAGTAAACCATGAAAATGAGATGGTAAAGCTATGCCCAGAAGGCATGTGAGACACATATGCAAAATGAATGAGTATTCTGTGACCCTAGACAAGAACATGCATGTCTAAATTATTAGGGTTAATATGCAGAGCATGCTCTATCTTATTTATGTCATTGCAAACTGCTTGAGTATGATTAGGGCCTACATGGCGCACATCAGAAAGGGGGTGCACACCTTTTCTGGTGCCAGGTCATGGTAGGGTTTTCAATATTGACTACACCCTAAGGGAATGGACGCATTCCTGGTGTTTCAATACTTGGTAGTGAATGATATGGAATGTGGTTAAGAATTGAACAGCAATACTGATGAGCTTGCTTATCCTTCTTGTATTGTCAGCCTACACAGATGCAGATTGATATTGCACATTAAAGGGAAAAGTGAAGAAGGGTACCCAAAGGGACTCCATGGGAATTGGAAACCCTTTCTATGCCCACGTGAAATATTACCAGAAGGGATGGACAGGCCCGAAGAGATGTGTAATACGAGAAGGTATCATCCTTGTGTGAGTAGGGGTCATGTTAACCTCTAGTCAAGAAAGTCACCTATAAAGTTCTTAAAAGGAACCACCGATTTGCACAAAAGAAGGAGTGGCATCCTTGTATAAATGAAGAGTTGATGTGTGTGAAGGGTTATGGTGCAAGAAGGTGTGGTGGCATTGGTAAAGGCATAAAATATCTACTGGGGCAGCAGTGGGAGAGCGGGCGTCGAGGACTGACTGAAAACCCTGAGATGCCTATGGCTCCATAGTAGAGCCTTGACCTATAATGATCGGTGGCGCAGTTTCCTTCCATTGGTCGATGACCCAGACGAATGTGCTGGCTCGACACTCGAGAGGGACAACCAGGTATGGGACTGGTTGGGCACCACCAAATGCTTGGTAAATCCAGCCGATGGGGAGGCGTACTGGTTAACAATTAACTATATCCAAGTCCATAGGCGATCCCAAGGTTTGCAAAGTGAAGTAGGATCTTGTGGACCAGAGGGGAAACGCACAATACAGATAAGTATTCAGTTACCTTGCAGCTTCTTGCTTATGAATATACGTGTGTATATGATTTGGTTATGATTTCCTAAACTCTTGTTTAGAGAAAAATCCTATGAAAATGAACTAAACATGTGAATTGATTCAATGTTTGAGTGTAGGTATTGCTGGAAGCAAGGATTATGAAGGCATCCTAGAGATGCATGTGGACATGTGACCGTCCTAAAGAGCTTAGTATGAGCAGTAATGAAAGATGGTGCTAGTGGATACAAGTGGATCCTAGCAACCCAAGGTTCTGTAGGCAATAATGGGAAGGGTGCCCTAGCTGAAAATCCATATGCAGACCTTAGACACTAAGTGTCATAGCCAAGAGAGGAAAGTCAAAGCATTCACATTGAAGTGAAAGAGACTAAGGAGCATAGAACCACAAGTGATGGTGTGGCTCCGGATTGGAGCAAGACTAAGAGGGAGAAACCCCTACTCTTCTCTTTCCTTTTGATTGAAGCATTTATAAAACAAAAGATTGTTGAATGCATGTCATGGCTGAAAATAGATTGTGTTTAATTGCTTGAGATGAATTGTGAATGCTGAAATAATAAATTTCCTATGAAAGGATGAACATGAATGAGTTCATGTGTATGTTGGGAAAGCATGAAAAGTGTGGAAGTCCCATGTATAAAGCATGGACATTCCATGTCGATTAAGAAAATAATTGACTAATCTTAACGTTTATATTATGCTTGTCCTAACAAAGAATTCCCATGATGAATTTCACAGGTAAGAAAGTGAAACAATTGGTTGCAGCCAGCACAAGAAAGTGTTGCTAGTAAGCAAAGTGTGTTCAGTTGTGCCCATTGACCATGGCAGCAGACCGAGGGCTATTAGAGTTGACTGAAAGTCTTCTTCAAACAATTGCCAGGACCCAAGAAAATCTTGGGGAGATGCTCAAGTTACAGAGGCAACAGAATGAGATAAACCATGAGGCTTTGCAGGACTCCATTTGTCTGCAAAAAGAGGTAAAAAGCATTCTGGGAGCAATCAGCAAGGGAAAGGAAAGTGGATCAATGAAGAAGCAGTCATTCAATCGTTCGATTAGGAAACGTTCCAGGTGGGAAGACTCAAAGGAAATGGACCGGGAAAAGGTAAAGCCGCCAATGAAATGTTGGGGATATGGAGGAAATCATTGCCTCCGTGACTGCCCAACAAGAGAATATCGAGAGGGTAGCAACAGTAAATTCCCCAGGTTCGTGGACCCATTGGAAGGAAAAGAAAAGGAAGGAATTGTTTTGGAACGATGTCCTCATGCAGAGCTAGAAGGTTCCAACCAACAAGAGCAGTTTGTAAAGACCAAAGGACTTAGTCCTGAAAAACCCAAGTAAAAAGGAGAAATGCAGGACGAACCTACCACATTTTGTGAATTTTTGGACATATGTAAAGTGGGTATTTAACTTTCGAAGCGTTGGAACACCGAGGACGGTGTTATTCCAAGGGGAGGGGAATGTAATGTCCCCATCTTAACCCTATTGCATTAATATTGTAAATGATGTAAATATTGTTATTTAGTCATGGTGAGGAGCTCAAGGCCAAGGCCCCGCCATTGATTTATCGTTTTATGTATCGGCAATTAGAATAGATGCATATGGTTCTTGTGCTAGCCGTGCACAATGTAAATTCGGACACCATGTAAATATGCAATTTTAATGAAAACCCACAACCAGCTATGCAATGCAACAAAGAGATGGGGCATGATCTTACAAGGAATAGGGAGGAAAAATAACCAAACCCTTGAGCCAATGGAGTCAGTCCATGTGTCAATGAGAAAACCCATGAGATCCCAACTACCCATTTTGGCTTATGTCCCAATCATTAAATTCTTCCCAGAGTTGGTTGAGGCAGTTAATGCCTTGGGAATGATGAGGTATGGCAGCCAATTTCGGGTATGGGAAAGCCATCAATCTGAAAATTCAAATTTTTGCTTGCAAGGCAAGAAATCACCCACGTTTTTGCCTTCCCAAGCCATTCTGAACCGGAGTCTTTTCTCTCTCACGCAGCCTGGGGAAAACTGGGGTTTTTCCTTCACGTTTTCACCATTCTCTGCATTCTTCCATGCCTGGGAACTCGATTCTGGTTAGCATAGTGGCTGGGAGAAGAGAACCACAATTTTCTGGGGGTTTATAGAGGTCATTTTTGCCCCAACATGCCCATGGACGTTTTTCTGTAAATGATTATGCTCCTGGGGTTGTTTTCCCATTTTCCCATTTTCGTTTTGGGCTTTCCCACGTTTTCTGAACTGGTGGAATTCTCACCGTTGGGCATCCTACTGCAAAAACGCCCAGCACCTGCATTTCTGGCTGTTATGTCCCTCCCTGTTTAGTTTGAACCTGGGAGCAAGAGATTCAGGAGTGGAAGAGGACAGATTTGGTTTGATGAGCCCAATGAAGTATCCATAGCTCAATGGTTGAGCCACTAGCCTAGTAATTCACTTCTGCCCCTCTCTTAGCAGCCTGAGAAACCCAACTGCTGATTGGCTTGGCTGATTCTGGTGTATCCTTGGCTATGTGAGAGCCTGTTTTCTCCTTTTTCCTTGTAGAGATCATGCCCAGCTCAGGGGTGGCAGTGGTGCTGAGAGATTAAGGAGCACACTGGCCTACGGTTAGGTGGAATGTTGCAGAAGCGTAGCTGGTTGCTCAGGGCTTACTTGGTTTAAGATAAGTATTTTCCTTTGCTAATTTGATATTGCTTAAATTAATGAATGGCATGAAAATCTGGAATGTATGATGGGAGTATATTGAAATCACATTCTGCCGTGAATTCAAATGTTTATGCATTTGCATTTCTCCATCTATAATTTGTATGAATGCTTATTTGTTTATGTAAGGGACTAGATGTCCAGTATTATTATTAGTGTCCTCTCCATAATCCTTGTAGGATAGGAGGGACATTACAATTTGGTATCAGAGTTGCTGGTTGCAGCATTGGGCCTTTATGGGGCTACCTATCATAGGTGCAGAGGTAAGTATGCTTCCTGCTCAACACTGAGAGTTAAGAAAAATTTCAAAAATTTTCAATTTCAAAATTTTTCTAAGTTTCCATGAGTTCTACCCGAAATTTCAGAAGGAATTCTCTTCCGAAATTGCGGAAGGATTTCTTTTCCGAAATTGCGGAAGGAATTCTCTTCCGAAACTACGGAAGGATTCCGTGAGTTGTCCCGCAATGCGGAAAAATTCGGTGAACTGCTCCGAAAAAGCAGAAAATTTTTCTAAGTGTTCGGCGTCGAAAGGAAGTTTTCGGAAGGAATCCTCTTCCAAAATTGTGGAAGGGATTCTCTTCCGAAATTTGCGGAAGAGTTCCGCAAATCTTCCCGAAACTGCGGAAGACTTTGGCGAATCGTTCCGCAACTGCGGAAGACTTTGGCGAATCGTTCCGCAACTACGGAAGACTTCGGCGAATCGTTCTCTAACTGCGGAAGACTTCGGCGAGTCGTTCCGAAATTTCGGAAGCGTTCCGCGAATCTTCCCAAAACTGCGGAAGACTTCGGCGAATCGTTCCGCAACTACGGAAGACTTCGGCGAGTCGTTCCGAAATTTCGGAAGCATTCCGCGAACCGCCTCGAAATTGCGGAAGCATTCCGCGAATGGCTCCGCAACTGCGGGAGCATTCGCCGAATGGCTCCGCAATCGCAGGAGCGTTAAGCGAACCGTTCCACAACGGCGGCAAAAAAAAAAAAAACGTTCAGCGAACCGTCCCGCAACGGCGGCAAAAAAAAAAAAAAAAGTGACCAAAACTTGATTTTTGGATAGAAGGAACATCCGGGCTCAGAATGGAATGATTCTTGTGGGGCTCGGAGGCCATTGACGAAGGCCATGAAAGAACTAGTGAAGACCCCGAACCCATTACACTTCGATTTGACAGAAAATGGATAATAGTGACTTTTGAAGGACAGAGTCCTGAGGCTTTACGGAAGGTCGGTTTGAGCTGAAATTGATCAGGCGCGTCCATGAAGCAGGCACGATGTTAAGTTCAGAATCTTGGAGCCAAACTCCAAGGGATGTGAAGTCGGGGTGAGCAAGAAGGTCAAAAAGCACTATTCCGGACCACTTTTCGGGATTTTGAAAAGCTGGTGGACAGTAAAAGTGACCCTAGATGTGGGAATCAAAAAAATTACTGAACTAGACATTTCATATTCTCATTAAGACGGACAATTTTTGTTAGACGAAGATTTCCCAGAAATGCACCGTTTGGGAGATAGCCATTTTTGGCCCCAAATTTAGAATTTCGAAAAAATGTGAAAAGTGAGAAGTAGTAAAACCCAGAAATTCATAGAAGATGAATGGTGCATCGGAATTGAAATCCGGGAATTGCTGAGTGTTCCTTGTTATATGGAATAACTTCGCTCGATAGATAAGTTTTTGTGATTCCTCGTAGGTTTTCTTCCGCAGGTGGCTAAAGTCGGCATTCTGGACCAAAATGCAACTGTGTAAAATATGCAGAATTGGAGTGAAAGTTGTCATTTTTGAAGAGATGCAGTTTCCGCACCTGATGTCAGAATGGAGCATGAAGACAGGCATTGGAAAGCTTGTCCAGCAGGGAACAATGATGCATGACCAGAGTTTGAATGAGGTCTACATATATCATAGATATTTAGTGCAGAAGAGTGTCAGCGGTTGTTTTAACAAACAAATTTTGTTGTCAATATGGGCAATTTCTACAATTGCATGATATGGAAGAGGAATTCCACGTTACAATGAGCGATCGAAAAGGGAAGAATTCTTTAAACCCCTGTTTGTTATCATACTTATAATTATGAAATTGTTATATGGCATAAAAATGTTAAAAATGTAAGGGATTACATAGATGTATATGCACTAGATGGCATCTTAACAAACATTGCATAGTGCATATGGAAATGCTTGTGCATAAATGAGATATTGCATATTGGTAGAATAATGAAGTCTGCATATGCAATGAACCACTAATGGAGAATATTGTGGTTGATAATCACTATTGATGTTGGTATTGGTTGTAGGACCAAAGATAACAAAGAGCATGGCTAAATGTGTTGAGGATGTTGTTGCATGAAGCCAACAACCTTATGCGGAAAGGATGGTGCAACAAATCTATGATCATAAAGTTGGCAAAAGGACTGAGTAGCCTTGGTAAGAGGCCAACTGATCACGTAACATCAGGCGATGTTAATGGTAACCATGCAGGTAATTATTATTGGTGCCAAATTGCATGAATGTTGAAAGAGAATTTGGTAAGATCTCTTCAATTATGTTTGAGCTATGTTGAGTTAGTTTGCATGTGATATGGAATACCGATTGGGACTGTTAACCTACCAAGCTTGGTGAGGTGTGGGTAAGTGAAGGAAATGATCCTTACACCCTATGACTGTTTAGAAATCTCAATGCATTCATATGAATTTATATCATGCCATGTGTATGTTGGTTATGTGCCTAATAACCAAAGCAAGTGAGGACTGGTGGTCCTGATTATGGTAATGCAAGTTATATGAGATAGTCATGTTTCGATCATAATATGCTTGAGTGCATAGTACTCATGAAACAATGCAAGGTAGCATTGAGTAGATGTGCATTAAGAGATTCTATAAATCTTGTGATGCATTATATGAATGCATATGGATGATTCATATGTTATTGCAAAATAAATAATGAATGAAGTGATGAATTGATGGTAATTCTAGGATCATTTCATGGGATGTTATGAATGCAGAATGGTAAGTGCATGAAGAGCCAAATCATGATCGATGGGCTGCTAGAATGCTCTGTGGAAGGACAGAGCTGCATGGAAATGAAGTAATGAGTATTTACAGTTATTTCAATTGCATGGATAGTGTGACTATGTCTTGCAATTTTATTGTGATAGTGATGCATATATGGGAATGTATATATGTTTCATTACATTTCAAATGTTAAACTGCTGAAAGTGTTTGAATTATTGAGAATTATAATTCTGAGATCACTTCAGTAACTGTTATGGCAATGAACGATTATGTGCGTAGATACTCACAACGTGTTTGGCTGAATGAAGTTTCAGTTTTCAGGTAGAAAGGTCTTGCGTATGGCAATGAGGATAAGTCCATAGTAAAAATCGAGATCTACCATGTGCAGAAGCCAAAGGAAGATCATGCGTGATGGCCTACAGAAACCAAGCCAATGGGAAAGACCCCATGCTCTGGAAATGGGTTTCGGGTGTAATGCCATTGATAATGTCTCAGCCAAACCGCATGTCGGTAAACCATGAAAGTGAGATGGTAAAGCTATGCCCAGAAGGCATGTGAGACACATATGCAAAATGAATGAGTATTCTGTGACCCTAGACAAGAACATGCATGTCTAAATTATTAGGGTTAATATGTAGAGCATGCTCTATCTTATTTATATCATTGCAAACTGCTTGAGTATGATTAGGGCCTACATGGCGCACATCAGAAAGGGGGTGCACACCTTTTCTGGTGCTGGGTCATGGTAGAGTTTTCAATATTGACTACACCCTAAGGGAATGGACGCATTCCTGGTGTTTCAATACTTGGTAGTGAATAATATGGAATGTGGTTAAGAATTGAACAACAATACTGATGAGCTTGCTTATCCTTCTTGTATTGTCAGCCTAGACAGATGCAGATTGATCCTGCACATTAAAGGGAAAAGTGAAGAAGGGTACGCAAAGGGACTGTATGGGAATTGACAACCTTTCTATGCCTACGTGAAATATTACCAGAAGGGATGGACAGGCCCAAAGAGCTGTGTAATACGAGAAGGTATCATCCTTGTGTGAGTAGGGGTCATGTTAACCTGCAGTCAAGAAAGTCACCTATAAAGTTCCTAAAAGGAACCACCGATTTGCACAAAAGAAGGAGTGGCATCCTTGTAGAAATGAAGAGTTGATGTGTTTGAAGGGTTATGGTACAAGAAGGTGTGGTGGCATTGGTAAAGGCATAAAATCTCTATTGGGACAGTAGTGGGAGGGCGGGCGCCGAGGACTGACTGAAAACCCTGAGATGCCTATGGCTCCATAGTAGAGCCTTGACCTATAATGGTCGGTGGTGCAGTTTCCTTCCATTCGTCGATGACCCAGACGAATGTGCTGGCTCGACACTCGAGAGGGCCAACCAGGTATGGGATTGGTTGGGCACCACCAAATGCTTGGTAAATCCAGCCGATGGGGAGGCGTACTGGTTAACAATTAACTATATCCAAGTCCATAGGCGATCCCAAGGCTTGCAAAGCGAAGTAGGATCCTGTGGACTAGAGGGGAAACGCACAATACAGATAAGTATTTAGTTACCTTGCAGCTTCTTGCTTATGAATATACGTGTGTATATGATTTGATTATGATTTCCTAAACTCTTGTTTAGAGAAAAACCCTATGAAAATGAACTAAACATGTGAATTGATTCAATGTTTGAGTGTTGGTATTGCTGGAAGCAAGGATTATGAAGGCATCCTAGAGATGCATGTGGACATGTGATCGTCCTAAAGAGCTCAGTATGAGCAGTAATGAAAGATGGTGCTAGTGGATACAAGTGGATCCTAGCAACCCATGGTTCTGTAGGGAATAATGGGAAGGGTGCCCTAGCTGAAAATCCATATGCAGACCTTAGAAATTAAGTGTCATAGCCAAGAGAGGAAAGTCAAAGCATTCACATTGAAGTGAAAGAGACTAAGGAGCATAGAACCACAAGTGATGGTGTGTCTCCGGATTGGAGCAAGACTAAGAGGGAGAAACCCCTACTCTTCTCTTTCCTTTTGATTAAAGCATTTATAAAACAAAAGATTGTTGAATGCATGTCATGGCTGAAAATAGATTGTGTTTAATTGCTTGAGATGAATTGTGAATGCTGAAATAATAAATTTCCTGTGAAAGGATGAACATGAATGAGTTCATGTGTATGTTGGGAAAGCATGAAAAGTGTGGAAGTCCCATGAATAAAGCATGGACATTCCATGTCGATTGGGAAAATAATTGACTAATCTTAACGTTTATATTATGCTTGTCCTAACAAAGATTTCCCATGATGAATTTCACAGGTAAGAAAGTGAAACAATTGGTTGCAACCAGCACAAGAAAGTGTTGCTAGTAAGTAAAGTGTGTTCAGTTGCGCCCATTGACCATGGCAGCAGACAGAGGGCTATTAGAGTTGGCTGAAAGTCTTCTTCAAACAATTGCCAGGACCCAAGAAAATCTTGGAGAGATGCTCAAGCTACAGAGGCAACAGAATGAGATAAACCATGAGGCTTTGCAGGACTCCATTTGTCTGCAAAAAGAGGAAAAAAGCATTCTGGGAGCAATCAGCAAGGGAAAGGAAAGAGGATCAATGAAGAAGCAGTCATTCAATCGTCCGATTAGGAAACTTTCCAGGTGGGAAGACTCAAAGGAAATGGACCGGGAAAAGGTAAAGCCGCCAATGAAATGTTAGGGATGTGGAGGAAATCATTGCCTCCGTGACTGCCCAACAAGAGAATATCGAGAGGGTAGCAACAGTAAATTCCCCAGGTTCGTGGACCCGTTGGAAGGAAAAGAAAAGGAAGGAATTGTTTTGGAACGATGTCCTCATGCAGAGCTAGAAGGTTCCAGCCAGCAAGAGCAGTTTGTAAAGACCAAAGGATTTAGTCCTGAAAAACCCAAGTAAAAAGGAGAAATGCGGGACGAACCTATCACATTTTGTGAATTTTTGGACATATGTAAAGTGGGTATTTAACTTCCGAAGCGTTGGAACACCGAGGACGGTGTTATTCCAAGGGGAGGGGAATGTAATGTCCCCATCTTAACCCTATTGCATTAATATTGTAAATGATGTAAATATTGTTGTTTAGTCATGGTGAGGAGCTCAAGGCCAAGGCCCCGTCATTGATTTATCGTTTTATGTATCGGCGATTAGAATAGATGCATATGGTTCTTGTGCTAGCCATGCACAATGTAAATTCGGACACCATGTAAATATGCAATTTTAATGAAAACCCACAACCAACTATGCAATGCAACAAAGAGATGGGGCATGATCTTACAAGGAATAGGGAGGAAAAATAACCAAACCCTTGAGCCAATGGAGTCAGTCCATGTGTCAATGAGAAAACCCATGAGATCCCAACTACCCATTTTGGCTTATGTCCCAATCATTAAATTCTTCCCAGAGTTGGTTGAGGCAGTTAATGCCTTGGGAATGATGAGGTATGGCATCCAATTTCGGGTATGGGCAAGCCATCAATCTGGAAATTCAAATTTTTGCTTGCAAGGCAAGAAATCACCCACCTTTTTGCCTTCCCAAGCCATTCTGAACCGGAGTCTTTTCTCTCTCACGCAGCCTGGGGCAAACTGGGGTTTTTCCTTCACGTTTTCACCATTCTCTGCATTCTTCCATGCCTGGGAACTCGATTCTGGTTAGCATAGTGGCTGGGAGAAGAGAACCACGATTTTCTGGGGGTTTATAGAGGTCATTTTTGCTCCAACATGCCCATGAACGTTTTTCTGTAATCGGTTATGCTCCTGTGGTTGTTTTCCCTTTTTCCCATTTTCATTTTGGGCTTTCCCACATTTTCTGAACTGGTGGAATTCTCACCGTTGGGCATCCTACTGCAAAAACGCCCAGCACCTGCATTTCTGGCTGTTATGTCCCTCCCTGTTTTGTTTGAACCTGGGAGCAGGAGATTCAGGAGTGGAAGAGGACAGATTTGGTTTGATGAGCCCAATGAAGTATCCATAGCTCAATGGTTGAGCCACTAGCCTAGTAATTCACTTCTGCCCCTCTCTTAGCAGCCTGAGAAACCCAACTGCTGATTGGCTTGGCTGATTCTGGTGTATCCTTGGCTATGTGAGAGCCTTTTTTCCCCTTTTTCCTTGTGGAGATCATGCCCAGCTCAGGGGTGGCAGTGGTGCTGAGAGATTAAGGAGCACACTGGCCTACGGTGTGGTGGAACGTTGCAGAAGCGTAGCTGGTTGCTCAGGGCTTACTTGGTTTAAGATAAGTATTTTCCTTTGCTAATTTGATATTGCTTAAATTGATGAATGGCATGAAAATCTGGAATGTATGATGGGAGTATATTGAAATCACATTCTGCTGTGAATTCAAATGTTTATGCATTTGCATTTCTCCATCTATAATTTGTATGAATGCTTATTTGTTTAGGTAGGGGACTAGATGTCCAGCATTATTATTAGTGTCCTCTCCATAAGCCTTGTAGGATAGGAGGGACATTACATCTTGGATCTATAGAATATGGCCTTATGGGTCGATCTAACAAGCATGTGTAAGTGACATATGAAAATATGTGATATGTGTCAAGTGTATGGAAATATTTTGGCTTTTTACACTTCTATGTGTGTTGAGCTATGTTATGTTTTCCTAAGTGATGTAACTGTGACTTTAGACACCACCTCTCCGTTGGAATACTAGCTATCTAATCTACCTAATTATCAAGTTCTCCAATATGGTAACAAAGTTAGCGGTTTGATATCTAGCTTGTTGTCTACAAGTTCTTAGAGGTTGTTGCTTGTGTGCACTTCTGATGAGTCTAATCTGTCTAGTAGATTGACTCAAGGTTTCAACTTGCATACTGAATTTTTGAATAGATCAATAAACCAACATCATAAGTTTCAAGCAAGAAATTATGGTTATGAACATGCACAATTATGGAATATGGCACAAGATATGGAAACAATGTTGAAGTGTAAAGCACTCCAACAATTTACAAAAATTGCAATTCTAGATCCAAAGGATGACTGATAGAAATTCATCATTGACGGATAGAAGGATGATGATGCAGGAGTCATAACGACTTATATCTCTAGGTAGATTCACTTGTACGACCTATATCTCTAGGTAGATTCACTTTCATACAAGTGAATCGACTATCTAAATGTTGTTTGGAAGAAGTTGAAGGCTCTATTTGATCAAAACCAACGAAATTAAGGTTATGCAAATTGAAAAAGAGTTGGTCTCTCTAGATCCTCTTTGCTTTCAAAGAATTGAATACTACTTCGTCCATATGAAGGAATTTCAATTGAAATTGGGTGAATGTGGAAAGGTTTTTTGAAAGAAAAATGGTCGAATCATAGAATCAGTCCTAATGAATCTGAAGACACCCTATGATGTGTTATATTTGACATTTTGTGTGAGTTAGACCTTGCGAAAAGATGATGGCAAGGATTATTTTCCTTTGATTCTTTATATGGTGTCCTGAGTATGGAACAAGCAAAAAATGATGAAGGAAAACTCGAGGTCAAGCAATAATCCCATTTCATGAAGGGAAAAGGTTGATAGAATTATAGAGAAAGACATAGACAATTTAGTCACAAGAAAGAATGTGATTGCATCAACTAATCTGTTAAGAAGAAGCATGGTGACCAGACTTCAACTAAGAAGGGTAGAAAGAAGAAGACATGTGGGAAATTGGGACATATGGAGAAGGCTTATTGGTAGAAGACCGAGGACTTGGAGGATAAAATGAAGAAGTTTGAAGGAAACATGTTGACTAGAAGATCAATCGACCTGCAAAACAAAACTTCCAAAGGTAAGGTAAATAACTATAAGTTTTCTATTAGTGCTTCTCAAGTATTACATGCTCATACTTCTAAGAGTGAATGGGTAATCTACTATAGTTTCACCCATCATATGGATAAATATGCTCCTCTCTTTCATTCCTTAAGTGAGGCTACAAAAGAATAAATATTTGTAGCTACTGATCGTGCACTTGTTGTTGTGTACCTAGTTTGAGTGTCAATTTGTTGTTTGTACCCCAACTAATTCAAACCAACAAGAAGGTAGAGTTTGGGCCATAGGGTTTGTTTTGAAGGATATGCACACCGAATTTGTTGTTTCCATTGAAGTTTTTCTTGACTCTAAGGATATATCTTATGAGTTATGTGACTTTCCCACAATATATCTAAGACTGATTGCACTCAGAGCTCAAACCAACAACTGGACTTTGTCATGAATGACTTGGACATCTGAATTTATTAAGCTTGAGACTGATGGTGAACATAACATCATTATTAGACTACCTAATTTTGTTCCCCCCGATGGATTATGTGAAGGATATATTCTTGGAAGGCATCATCAAACTACATTTGAAACTAGGAAAGCTTGGAGAGCAAAGACTGACACTTGGAACTTGTCTATAATGACCTATGTTTCCTAAACAAACCATTAGTACTTGGTGCAACTTGGACTTCATTGATGACTTATCCAAGTATAATAGGGTATATTTCTTGAATAATAAGTCTCATATCTTTGAAAATTTTGAGGAATTCAGGGGATTATTTAGAAAGCAATGTGGTCAAGTTATGAAATGTTTAAGATTAAACAATGGAGGAGAATATTTAAGCAAGGACGAAAAGGCACTTGCCGTATAATGGTATCTCTTGGGATTGATATGTACCTCACACACCTCAAAAAAATGGCACTACTGAAAGGAAAAATCAAACTTTAGTAGAAATGGCAAGTCGTTTTGCTCCAAGCCAAAGGTTTGTTGGCTAAGTTTTCAGTAGAAGTTGTCTAATGCTTAAGCTATTGTTAAATTTGATTATGAAAAAAGCTTTATGGAACGTGACTCCAATTGATAAATGGAATGGAAGAATACCCTCGGTTGGACATCTTAGAACCTATGGATGCATGGCATGGGCTCACATTTTGGATGACAAAAGAAAGAAATTGGATGTGAAGAGTCATGCCTCTATCATGATGGGCTAGTTTGAAGAGTTGAAGGCCTACAAGTTGTTTAACGCTATCAAATAGGATATTATTTGTAAAAGAGATGTTGTCTTTGATGGGAATATATTAGGTATCACTAGGTATCACTATGTATCCTCTTTTGGCTTGTTGAGCAATGTTCCTTTGGAAAATATAGGGTATTTTGGATCAGCTTACTACTTCATGGGACTATCAACGGGTCAATCAACTTCTTTACATGAATTGAATGAATGCGCAAGAGTTATTTCTAACACTCGTGGCACATATTTTTTCTAGATCATTTAAGTTGTTTTCTTTATTTTTTTGCTACATCTCTAATCAATTAGATTTCCAAAAGTGCATGACAATTGTGTTGAACATACGGTATAAAGAAGCCACACAAACTTATTGGGGGTACAAAACTTATGTTTGTGATTAATCATTTATAAGTACAATAAATTATCTATCACGGAGTCATGGGGATGTTTTATTTTAAAAATGAAATATATTGCTAATATGCATACAAAACTTCGTGCTTAAATGTGACAATACGAGCATAGAAAACAATGAATATACTAGCAAAGAAATGTAAGAATACTACAACTATTATACACCTGACATTGGTAATAGACATTATGTACTAGGAATGGTTATACAAAATAAAACTTATGCAAGGTATTCATTATTTCATTATTCATGATATTAAACATTGTTATGTTTGTTCACTAAGCCACAAGGTAATCTATAAGCACTTCAAAGTAATCTATATATATATATATATATATATATATATATATATATATATATATATATATATATTGTCAAGGGGTCAACAACTCGATTGATTGGGAGGTAAGTTTCATACTCTACCACCCCGAGTTCAAATCTTCAATGAGACATCGGCCCATTTTCGTAAGGCTAGAAGGGTAGACGTCCATTGGGATAGAGCTCCCCATAGGTTTGCCTCAAGTCGCCTCGACACTTTCTAATTCACAAGTTGTTGGTATATTTGGATTGCAAGCTATTGGATATACTCTTGGATTATACAACCAACTAGATATGAATATGAGCCTCCAGACAATCCCAACTGATTACCAATTCCCTTAGTTAAAAACCGTTAAATATATAGAGAGAGATATATGTATATTTCAAAATATTTTTAGCAATGGCAAAGACATGAGAAACATTAACCTTGAAAAAAATCAATCAAACAATAAGAAAAAATAACCCTCTAACATTTATCCAAAACATCCATTGTCATAAGACTTAAAATATTTTATTCAATTAAATTAAAGATAAATAAATATTTACAATTTATCACCTCCTTCCCCAGGATTTGGTTCGACATCTCCATCAAAGAGGCATATTTTTTCTAAATCGGATTGCTGACATTGAACATTCTTCAATGTGGATCAAGCTTGGAAGAATGTTGAGCAACTAGAAATTGGGCGAGTCATGGAGGCATTATGGCACAGGTATACTAGGGCTATTTAGACCTCCCACATCTGATTAACAGAAAGAGAAGACAAGCTGATTTGGAGTTTCGCTCCACATGGCTCCTACACCCCAAAGCCGAGATATTCACATCTAATTATCTCTCTTCACTTAAGGGAGTGAAAATGGTGGAAAGGTCTTTGGAAGGAAAAAATCCCCCTGAAAATGAAGCTTCTTCTCAGCTATATGATTGAGAACAAAGTTCCCACCTGGGATGTCATGAAAATAAAGCAGAAGGAAGGTCTCGGATAGTGCCCGCTATGTAAAGGGGACGAGAAGACAGTGGATCACCTTTTCATTTTTTGCACCTTTATCAAATGGATACGAAAGGAATGCTCGGAAATGTTGGACATGGACTATAAGTGGCAAGGAAACTCCATGGAAAAAGTGTGGAAAAATTGGTCTTCAATTCCAACCTATGGAGATATAAGGGCATTGCTTATGATCATAATTTAAGGAATATGGATTTCTCAAAACAAGGTAATCTTCCAGGAAAAATCTTCAATCCCAGAGGTTATTGTAGCACACAGTCTTTGTATCTTATCCCATTTTCCTAAAACAAAGGGACTATTGCAATTCAGGTCACTAAGGAGGAATAAATTGATAAGTCTTTCCTATGGGATTTTTTTGATGGGGCATCCCAAGGAAATGATCATATTTACAGGGGAGGAGACATCTTTTACCTCCATGAACATCAATTCTTCAGAATGAAAATGGTCTTGGGGCCAGGGTCAAATAACTTCGCTAAAATTATGACTCTTAACTCTTGCTCCTTTTCGTAAGAGAAAAAGAATGTAATTCCATCTAGATCTTTGGGGACTCTATGAATGTTATAAACTGGGTCTCGAGAGCTCATAACTAACAAAATCTTATTTTATTTGCACTTGTGGAAGAAGTTTATCATATCAAGTCATCTTACGAACAATGCTCTTGCAAATATATCTACATGGAACAAAATGTGGAGGTCGATGTTCTTTCTAAGGAAGGCTTGCTTGCAGCTGGTTCATGACAAATGGTTAATTTCATAGTACATGAATGGAGAATTTTTTGAATACTACCATAGGAATTTCATATAAGAGGCTACAAATTCAGCAGCATATTTATGATCAATCTCGTAGAGCTATCCCTTTTATTTCTCTCTTATGTTCAGTTATCATGCACAGATCACTATATCGACTTTATATGATCGAAGTTTTTTTTTTAGACTGTAATTATGTATGGCTGATATAGGAATACATGTCTTTTTGAACGTGTATATGCATAATGTAATTTTGTCTTTTTTATGGAAATAATAAAATTATGCTTTTTTTGAGGAAAAAAAAAATATTTACAATTTAATTAAATTATTTTCATTTGAAATTATTTAAAATATAAAATATGTACATATTTGCAGTGAACCTTTTTAATTGTAAGTTAGGTAGTTAGATTCTATTGGTCATGTGCAAAATAGTTTATAATGAATCTTTATTGTGGCATGCTTTCAAGGAAAATTATGCCTCAATTTTAGAAAAACATATTGAAGCTTAGCTTAGTTGTTCTACCCTTATTTAGGGACTTCGTGAAACAAATAAGTGCCATAGTGGTGGCGATGTCCCTACGTACACTTTTATTGCATAATAATTTGAAAAGAAGTTAAAGCAGCCATTAGTAATCAGATGAGCCATAAAATTGCTTAAAGTTAAAGGGTGGACCATTATTAGAGGCAACCGCTAAAAAGTGTATTACACAAGTGTAGAAAATAAGGGTGATATGTACATAAAGCTCAAAATTAAACCGTAATGCTAACCAACACTTTTGTTTCTAATACATCTAAATATGGTATGGATCTTGTACTCCATGCTCATTGTTCTTTATAAGTTGTTTGTCGTTCTCTTCTTTTCTGGTCCTTTGGTTTGATTCCTTAATGTTGATCTGCAAAGTAGAAACCGTGTCAATAGTGTTGATGGCCTTAACTGTTATAGATATGTGGAAGTGATTGAAATTTTATATCACCTTTTTCTTATGCTACATGTAGGACTATGTTATCTTCATTTAGTATAAAATGGCCATGCACTTGAAAATCGTGTAGTAGTTGGATTGTTCTGTTGATGTATGTCATATGACATTTGTTTTAGGCCAAGAAGTAGTTCTTGCAATATGAGGTTTCTGAGTATGCAATGTATAACAATGTTGCTTGCAGTTTTGATACTTCCATTTAGACAATGTGCATACATGAAAGGGCATTTTTTATTGCATTTTGCACAAGCAATCATTGAGTCTTCTGTTAATACAGATGGGCCTGTAGAGGAATTGCATTGGACACAAACAAGTTCGAATGGAGTTGAGTATGCATTTGTTGCTATCAATATGCCTTTGACCTATTCACAAATTGTGATTGTTAATAATTAGTACAATGTATGCATTTTCATAAATGGAAATAGGTTTTAAAACTAATAGATGAATATGTATATTGTTACTCACAACATCCATTGAGCCAACAAATTTTTGCAAGTCGTCTATTGTTTATGTTCTCAATTCTGTCATAAAAGTCGATTGTGTTGTCCAAGATGTTTTTTCTTTTGTGTCTCTTCTCTTTGTTATATTCTTGAATAAAATCATAAGGAATTCTCCGTTTTCTAACCATTGTTCTATTAATATGAAAATGTGTGCGAATGTTTTGAAGAGTTGGAGCTGTTATGTAAAAGAATTTTGAAGGTTATGAATTTTTATTGATATAATGAAGGCATTTTAAAATAAAATAAAATAAAACAACCAAAGCTGGAATATATTGTAAAATATGATATTACCGTGGCTCTGTCATCATCCGAGCTGCCATCCTTTATTTGTAGACTATATTGCATCTTGATTTTTCTGGCGCCTGTGACAATTGTGCCAATTGTTCCAATCGGGTAGAAATCTGCATTCTCTGAAAGTTGCTTAATAGTTGTGTTTGTTATGAAATTATATTCTTTGCAAATTGGAGAAATTGTTTCTATGGTACTTGTTTCATCCAAAGATATGGCATGATCACAATCTCCATGGTCATAATTGTTTTTGGCTATATTTTGTTATTTGTTATGCAGATGCCATTGCCTAGCAAGAATTTTGTTCATGACGTTGAACAAGGTGTGTTGGCATGGTCAACATGCCTTTATCACATGTCATATCAGCATGTAAAATTTGTCTTGCTTTGTGTGCTTTGTCTAAGAATGTAGTATATACTACCATGATGTCGCCAGTGAAAACTTGTTCAGTTCTGTGACTTTTCAGGTCTTCAATTGATACGATGCTCAGGGTTGATACTTTGTATATGAATGGAAACATTAGTCATATAGTCAAAAGCATAACAAGCTTTTTTATTCATTATAGTATAAATCAAATTAGGCAACCTTTTTATGTTGTTGTTCAGTTGTTTCTGGTGCACCACTTATACTCGATGTTATTTCCTTTGAGCTAATATTAATAGTTGTAAATAATATTCAGATGAATGATAGTATCTATGTTTTGAATGACATAATGACAAATTGTATAAATACTTACCCTTGTGAAGTTGATTGTTGAGTTGTTTGTGATGCATCACTACTGATGGCTCTTTCACTTGTCTAGTTCTTTCTTATTTGAACATTTAATCATTTGCAAGTTTACGATGTTTTCTTGACAAGGGAAGGAAACTGTATTGACTATGGCTATGAATGTACCTTTTGGAGCCAACATGTTGAATTTCTTCTTGATAGTCACTTATGACTTCTTCTTCCTCATTTAAATTAATGTTTATAATTTTGGCATTGTGGTAAGTGTTTGTCAAATTATAATATATATGTACACATGTATATTTATGTAAATATGGACAAAAATTTAAGAATTGAAGCAAAGTTACATTTTAGGCTCTCTTTCCATCTTTGCTTGGTATATTCAAGTCAAAAGAAGCTAGACATATGGAAGACTAAAATTCAATGAATTTGAAATAAGTTATTTCACAAGAGAAGGTTATAGTATACCAACCTCTTGAATATTTGTAGATATGAAGTAGGAATATGAGAAAATAGTATGGAAAAATATGAATATATGTGTATATGTACTATGCCTTGTTTTCATCTCAGTTGCCAAGAACAACACAAATGGTATCATGGTCACACCAATATGTGTCTAATATAGATAAATTTGGGTGAATCCATGAAGATGGGTGTCTATTTTGGGGGGTCCCATGAGAAAATAAATATGAGTTTTTTATGTCTTCCAACTTTGGGCGAATAAAAGTGATATTTTTGTTTGGAATTTCACTTTTCACTAAAAAGAAAACTTTTAGAGAATTATGTTAGCTTGCTATTCATATTTTTTCAATTTTTTATATTGAGATTTGATATGTCGATTCAACAAATGTTTGACAGTGTATTCTTATAAAATGAAAGGACTACAAAATAGACATGTTTTGTCGCAAATGTAAAATCATTGTTAAACTTGTTTTTTGCAAAAAAAAATTATGCTACGACAATCTACAAACAATATACTACTCCATGACTATAATTTTGTAACCAATGGATCTATATACTAATTATTATATTTTTTTGAATTCGATCAATGGGGAAACCTTGTCGATTTTCAACATATTGTTTGTCGCAAAAATTTTCTCTCAACTGGATATAAAACTAAAAAATCTATGAATACCCTTTTGAAATAGACATGCCAATTAATTGCACCATAGTTTTTTCAATTTTTTTGGTGATGTATTTTTAAAGCTATGGATTTTTCATTTCACCGCATTTTGAAAGAGATGAAACCAAACTCGACACATGTTAAAAAAAAAAAAATATCAGATCTCACCTATACACAACAAAATTTATATATTCGGAAAGTAGATTCAATAACGAAACTAATGGTATCAAGTCCGACAGTTGCTTTGTAGTGTAAGAGATTCTTTTTACCTTCTGAAAATGGAGAAACCTGAAAACTGTGAGGAAACGTGAAGATTTCAGGTTTCAGAGGTTATTTTGCCAAATAATTATTCGGCCGAATAACCTTTTTCCGTAACGGAGATGTCACTTACAACAAAGGTTATTCGGCCGAATAACCAAAAGTAAAAAAAACTCGTCGATCGAAAAAAAAAAAAAAAAAGTCGTTGTCTAAATAAATAAAATTAAGTATGTTCATTATTTTCGCACATTTTAATTTCGCATATTTCTGGTCAGAATATTTTTGAAGGGGTTTTCTAAGGAGTTTTTTTTACAAGGTATTTTTCTTCATATTTATTTCCAATGGGTACATTGAAAGAGTTTTTTTCTGAGGCATTTTTACAAAATGAGTTTTTATTCCAAGGTATTTTTGCACTTCTTATTTCTTTGCAATGGGTTTTTTCAAGGTTTTTTTTTTTTTTTTTTTTTTTCCAAAATGGTGCTTTTAAAGAGTTTTTATTCCAAAGTATTTTGTGCAAAGAAGCTTTTATTCCAAGTTATTTTTTCAAAAAAGTATTTTTCCTTCTTATTTATTTGAAAATGTTTTTTTCAAAGAGTTATTTTCCCAAGATATTTTTGCAAATGAGTTTATTTCTTTGAAAGAGGTTTTTTCAAAGTATTTTTTTCTAGATATTTTTGCAAAAGAGGTGTTTTTTACAAAGTATTTTTCGAAGTGGTTTTTTTAGAAAAATGTTTCTTTCCAAATGGTGCATTTACAGAGTTTTTATTCCAAGGTATTTTTGCAAATAAATTTTTATTTCAAGGTATTTTTGCAAAGGAGATGTATTCTTTTTTCTTATTTTTTTGAAAGGGGTTTTTTCAAAGAGTTGTTCTCCTAATTTATTTTTGCAAAAGAGTTATTTCTTTGCAAGGGTTTTTCCAAAGAAATTTTTTTCGTAGGTATTTTTTCAAAGAAGTTTTTTTTCCAGTGGTTTTACAAAGAAGATTTCTTTAGAAGGTGTACTTATTTTTTTCCAATGGGTTTTTTCAAAGGTGATTTATTGTCAAGGAGTTCTTATTTCTTTCAAAGAAGGTTCTTTTTAAAGGAAATTTGTTTCTAAGGAGTTTTTTTTCAGAAGACTCTTACAAGATTTTGATAAGGTGAAGTAAATTTCAGTTCATGTGTTTATAAATTTCGTAACTGTTTTTAAATTTTGTTTTTTTACTATAAGGTGATGATTCTTTAATTTATCATTTATAGATTAAACAATCATGGGTAGTAAGAGAAACCGTTATAAAAAATATAATCATAAACATGATGATAATGATGATAATAGAGAAAAAAAAACTTAAATATCATGCCAACAAAGAAAGCCTTGCAGAAACGCAAGCTACAATTATTGAAGATATAAATACAATTTTATATGATATTGTTGATGAAATGGAAATTGAAAATAGAGTACAAGAAGAACAAATTGAAGTTGAAGAGACCATTATTGAAGATGTAAATAGTGATTTACATACTAATGTCGATGAAGTCAATATTGAAAATCAAGTTCAAGAACCATAAATTGGACCAGGTATGTATATATCATGTATTTTTCAAATTCATTTTTTATAATAAATTGTATTTTTGGATACATGTTAAATTAAATTTAACTTGATGTATAGGTACTTTCACCATTGATGATGAAATGTTAGAAAACGTTGATTGCAACAAATATGGAAAAAAAAAACCCATACATGTTGCACAATATTGGGCTCAAAAATTTTATGATGATGTTCTGAAGAATTATTCAATAATAGGGCAAGGACAAATTTTGAGATGTTTATTAGTGACCAAGAAGTTAGAAGATGCTACGTCATTATTGGGTATTCACAAGGCGACCAAAGAGTCGAAATTGAAACATAATGTGATATAAAATATAGGTGATGCAATAATTTTTTTTGGAAAATCTAGGAAGAAAGATATCAGTGCTGCACGAAGAGCAATTCATATAGCAATTGTTTCGACTAGTACTAATCAAAAACGTTTGACAACATAACTAGCAAAAGCAGTTGGAACCTCAAGAAAGACATTATACAAACATAGTAAATTCAAAATGCAAATAGATGAAAATGATGAACTTGTTTGCTGGGCAATTATTTGTAGACAACCTTACAAAGATAGAATGGGAGCAGGTGTTAAAGATATTATACGGGAATATTGGTTAACACATGCTCGAGTTTTACCAAATTCAAGGGATGTGATACGACAAAGAGTATCACGAGAAGTATATGTAAGCAGTCTAAAACATATAATATATATGACACAAGTACAATTGTTCAATAAATTCAAGGAAGATCATCGTGGAATTAATGTGTCAATCACTACATTTGTGCAACTAAAACCATGGTATGTCAGACCTATTACTATACGTGACACATGTTTTTGTCGTTATCATGTGCAATTTCAATTATATTACGACACGTTTCTTGAATTTGGTAAAATGTTTTGGACAAATTCACCACCTCTGCCCACAATACGTGAATTCATATCTCAAACTCTATGTGAGAGAAATCACGATGAAGTATTTTATAATAAGAAATGTGTCAATGGAAAACATTGTAATCGTTGTGGAAATTTGGTTTTATTCCACAATAAATATTCTATCGATACTGATCACTCATTGTCAAATGTAACCGTTGATTGGAGAAGATATGAATACATTACAAGTTCTAGTGATGCACATTCCAAAAGAATTGATTTGCGAGAAGATAAAATAGGCATGACAAATTTTCTCAAGAAATTTGAAAGTAAAATTTATAAATACACCAAGAATTCACATAGAGCACGATGGCAAGACCTTCAATTCAAATAGTCTCGTGAATTTTTTCCACCAGGAACAATTTTGTCAATGGTTGATTTTGCAGAAAACTACACATTTGCTGCATAAAAAGAGATACAAAGTGAATACTATCATTCTGACTAAGTTTCGATATTTTTTCATGTTTTATATAGACATTCTCAATAGGATTTTGATGGCATTGAAAGCATGTGTGACAATCGAGATGTGATTAAAGAATATCACTTTTATATCAGCGATGATCGTGCACACGATACACATTTTGTTCAGCATTGTATTGAAAGTATTTTATACGATTCACTAAAAGGACGTGACGTTAAATTCAATGAGCATTGGATATGGTCGGATGGATGTGCGGGACAATTTAAATCTTCACGATCATTTTGTTGGTTATGTCGACTTCATAAAACATTGAACATTAAACATTGTTGGAATTTCTTTGAAACTGGACATGGAAAAGGTGAACATGATGGTGCAGGAGCATGCGTAAAAAGAGCACTTCTAAGATGGCAAATGAACCATAGTTCTGCACGATTTCATTCAGCTGCAGAGGTTGTCTAATGGTGTAAATCACATCTAAGCCAAGATTATAATCAACAATCAAAAAATGTGCGGAGGTATGTACACAAATGTTTTAATTTATATTTTATTGTCATTTTAAAAAAATGTACACTAAAATCAAAATTTGTCATTTGTGTAGGTTTTTTTGGCTTTTTGGGGTCCAAGATATAAATAGATCAATACCATACGACGTTAGAACCATACATGGGACTAGAGATTTTCACTCTATTCAAACAAAATCCTTCCAAAATGTGTATGCATTTGACAGTAGAAAGCAATCATGCTTTTGTCATATTTGCACTGAAACTGTTGAATCTACAGAAGTTTGTGAAAACATAACGAACAACTACATAAAACATTGGAAACACACAGAGATTAATCCTAAAGGAAAAATGCCACTAGCAAGCATAAAAGAATTAGAATAAGAAGAAATAGCAATATCATCTGATGGCGACATAATTTCAGATATTGTTAGAGAAGGTAATGATTAAGTACAACTGTTTTGTCGATTGTTCATTCTTGTCCATCACCTTATACATATATATTAGTCAATTTAATTGATTTAAAAATCTTAACGTCAATTGTAATTTGCATAGGGGATGTTTTCGCTGTGATTGCACCTATAGACAACAACGAAAATGTGAAGTATTATTTTATGCGATGCACTGAAGGAAAGATGCAGTTATTGGAAGACTACAATGAAAACGGATATACATACGAGAGAGGATCCATCATTTTAAAGGGCTATTTTTTTCAACAGACCCATATGACTGAAAATTATGTCTACTTTCAGGATTATGAACTGGATGTTATATGTCGTCAATATAGTAATTTAGTATGTGCATCTCGAATAAAATTGGTTCAAGTTCCATCGAAAAAACAATTAAAAAATTAAAAATGGAAACTGTCCAAATATGACCATGAACGGATAATTGAGGACGACATTCCATTGCGATGTTTTTAACTATATCAAAAATTAATAGATCGATGTTTTTGTCCATGTCATTGTCAAATGTTGTGTACAATATATTTTTTTTCTTTCAACTATGTCTATGATCTTGAAAGAGAACTAGAATATAAGAGTTTAAATGATCTTATTCTAGTATGCTGCAATGAATTCAAAAATTATTTGGTAATGAAAACTTTAATGCGTAATTTTGTCTCAATTTTGTATAAAATATTTTATTCGGGTCCCCATATGTCTATTAGACCACTTAAGGGATGGGATAACGGATGTAGCTATCCCCACTCTCCGCCCCAAATCTTTACTTTAAAATATCACTTGTGTAAGTTCACATAACTGAAATCATAGAAAATTGAGACAACGATCATTTGATTTTTAATCACAAGCAAGGATTCGAGGATTGTAAAACTTATGTTAAATTAGATGAATGATTATTTACAACAAATCGATGAAAATTCATAAAATTGTTGTCTAAAATCATTGCTCTAATTTAGCACAAGCTTCACAATCATGTAATCTTTGTTTATGATTAAAAAACAAAAAATCGTTAAATTCCCATTTGCCATGATTTCAGCCGCATAAAATGTACCTGAACATTGAAAATATAAATCATTAGTTAAAAATTGAAAATATGACAAACAAACATTCTTTCATAACATTCCGATCAAAACTTCCTAACATTCATTCTTAACATATTCCTATCAAAATTTGAACCTAACATTCATTTTTGAACTTCCTAACATTCCTGAACTTTGAACCCAACATTCATTTTTAAACTTCCTAACATTCATATTTCTATCAAAACTTTTCTAACATTCATAAACTTCCTAACATTAAAAGATAACAATCATTTTTAACATTCAATCTTAACATTCATTCATTCTTAAAATTTCTATAAAACCTAACATTCATTCATTCATTCTTAAAATTCATATAAAAACTTAGATTGCAAATTCATAAACATTAGATTGCAAGTCTATCAAGACTTAATAACATTCTTAAACTTCCTAATATTCCTATTTACATATCCAACACTGAAAATATTTTACATCCTGACAAACTCATAGATTTGACATTCTAATATCCATTCATCCTTAACTTCCTAACATTTTAAACATTTATCCTAACAAACTCATAGATTTTACACCATAACTCATTCATCCTTAAAACTTCCTAACATTTTTAACATTCAACACTTCTTAACATTCATTATTAACATTCCTTACTCCTAACTTTAGATTGCACCTATCGAAGCTTCTTAACATTCATTCATGAACACTTCTTCACATGCTTAACATTCCAACTTTAAATTGCACCTAGATCAAAACTTCCTAACATTCATTCATTCTTAACTTCCTAACATTTTTAATATTCAACACTTCCTAAAACTTCCTAACATTCATTCTTAACATTTTAAACATTCTTGAACCTTAACATTAATTCTTAACATTCCTTACTCCTTACTTTAGATTACACCTATCAACACTTCCTAACATTCATTCTTATAATTCCTAACTTTATATTGCACCTATCATAACTTCATTAACATTCATTCTTATCATTCCTAACTTTAGATTGCACCTATCATAACTTCCTTAACATTTATTCTTAGAATTCAACACTTTCCTAACATTCATTCTTACCATAACATTCAGTTTTAACATTCAACATTTCCTAACATCTTCTAACTTTCCTAACATTCATTCTTACCATAATATTCATTCTCAACATTCATTTTTAACATTCAACATTTCCTAACATTCATTCTTAACATTTCTTAACTTTCCTAACATTCATTCTTACCATAACAATCATTCTCAACATTCATTTTTAACATTCAACATTTCCTAACATTCATTCTTAACATTTCCTAACTTTCCTAACATTCATTCTTACCATAACATTCATTATCAACATTCAACATTTCCTAACATTCATTCTTAACATTTCCTAACTTTAGATTGCACCTATCAAAACTTTCAAACATTAATTCTTAACATTCCATACATAAATTTAATAATACATACATTCATAAACATGCAAAAACATATTCTAAACCTTTATCACACCAAATATGCTAAATAATTAACCAAAAAAAGTAGATAATTTATAGTAAATCCAAAATATGTAAGTTCAATGTACATGTATATAATCCTAAAAAAATGTTCATTAACATGTGAGTTCAATGTACATATGTATAGTCCAAAAATAAATCTCATCGATGTCCAAAACAACTATAATCTATATCTCAACAAAAAAAGAAGATGTTAACCACTATCCTCCACTAGGGCCTCCCCTTGGACTCAACCCATCCTGCAACATGTATAAAAACAAATTATGAATATTATAAATTATTTAAACTAAATTAAAAAAATTAAAATATTAAACTTATATATCAAAGAACAAATCAATTATTAACAAAATTACATCAAATTCTCTAAATGCATGTCCACCATTATCCTCCGCTAGAGTCTTCCATTTGCCTCCAAAAGATTGAAGAGACCCAAGCTGCAACATGTATAAAATCAATTTATGAATCTCATAAATTATTTGAACAAATTTTAACTAAATCCAAAAAAATTAAAATATTAAACTTATATCAGAGATCAATTCAAGTGTGAACAAAATTACCTCTATGCCAATATCCGCTGCATTCAACATAGAACCTATATTTCTCCCCTAAAATTTAAATTGTGTTAATAAATAAAACATAGTTCAAACAAACAAAAAATTAAACAATGAACTTAAAAAAAAATTAAAAAAATAAAAAAATTAGCTCACAATAGATGGTAAATCATTTAAAAAGTTCGTATCTAAAGAAACATGCATGGATAAGTCAAATTAACAATAAGATGCATAGTTAAATTAAAATTCAAAAAAAGGATAATATATCAAGTTCAAACATAATTATAAATATGTAAATAATAAATATACTTCTCCAATATGCTCTACATTTTCACTAGTGGAAAGTCGAAAATAATGTTCATTCATCATTCTGAAAAACTGCAACCAATAAACATTTACATAATGTACTTATTACTATACATCAAAAAAGACATAATATCATTCATATAATGTAACAAAAAGTTCAATTAAAAATGAATAAAAGATTAAATAGATTGTCATATCATAATCAACAAACCTCTCCTAAACTCAATGTGTCATTGGATATAACATTTGACGCTATGTCACGACAAACCTTGGCATAAGCCCTGATATTTCCAATGTTCATTCCATCTACCTCATCATTCGTTTTGTAAACAAACTTTTGACGAATAGTGGCACAAGCCCTCTCTCGAACCAATCCCACATCTACTCCAACTAATGCTGACAATAAACCATCGCCAACAAAATTCCTTGCAGTTGTCCCAACTTGGGATGTGGGCTCTATCTCTGATCTTAATGCCATAAGCCTAGGTGGGCGGGATATCTGGGGTGGAGGTCGAAGAGTTTTAGGGTCTCTAAGAGCACCTTTTCGATCATATATTCGACCATTTCCAAATCCATAAAATTCAGAATGAATATCAGTATAGTCTGGCTTTATATTTTAAACAAAACTCCACATAAAAAAATCTAGCAAAATATTGAGAAACCTCATCGTTCCATGGAAACCGACCATAGGCTGCGAGGAACCGATCATATAGTAGATGTGCAAGATGAGGGTGCTTGAAATATTGTACATTCAACATTTCTCGCTTTAGACCTTATTTGAAATTAAACATTGATTTGGCATGTTCTTTTGTCACTCTCTCCTTCACAACAACCCACTTGTCTGGACCCATCACTTGTTCCCTTCATCTTCGCATCAAATCAACAAAACCATTCATAGTTGGTCCGAGATTCTCATATGCCTGAATGAATTTTTGCAATGATCCCAAAACAATCTCCAAACTTTGTTTACTCTTTGGAGAGAGATCCATAGTAGATAAATCATTTTCCAACTTGCCATAGTGGGATCTACATCTTTCAAGAGTCATTTGATGATCACCACTTTCCCATGGAAGCTCCTTAAGTAAATCAGATGGATACGTTGTAATGGGTGTACAACCCTCAGTTAGTTCAACATATTGCATCCTGGCTCGACCATCATCACCATGTGTAGAATGACGAGCCTCTTGGGAACCTTGCTCTACACCCTCATCCGTCTCCCTTACTCGCTCTGCCTCCCTCTCTGTAGAATTACAAGCATCTTCTGAACCATGCTCTGCCTCAAATAAAAACAAAGTTTTGTGTAAACATGTACAAACTTTGCGTACACAAAAAAAAAGTTGTATACATGTATTAAAAGATTGATGTTCATACCAACAGAAGGTCGAGATCGACGTTCTCCCACAGAAGATAAAGGGGAATCATTTGTACTCCTATCGCCTCGCCGATGATCAAATGAATGTGAACTATACAATAAACTTGAATCTCGAGGGGAATTCGACAACCTCCGATTATCAATTGAAACACCAACTGCAGAAGAATGTGAAGACCTCCTACGCTTTCGCCTATAAGACTCCTCTCTTTCCATTTGATATAATGTCTACACTTACACAAATATCCACTCATTACATTCAAATTCTACAAATTCTAAGACCTAGCTGCTAAAGAGACTAAGTTATTTAATAAGAACCTAGATATACCTAATATCATCTAAATAGTTCTTAAAATGAGTATAGCTAATATTGTTGGATGTATGAAGAATTAATGTGCCAATCTTCTAAATGTTTTTGATGTTTTAAATGAATGGAACCAATGTAGTTAAATACTAAGTGAAGGTTACATTTCTTTGTCAAAGAATGAGTTCATGAACATGTTAACTTTTAATTTAAATCTTAAATTAATATCTTAATTGATATTTTAACGGTGACGATTCCTAGTCTCAAAATCAAGACCATTGTTTTCCATCAATTAGATTCTCAATTCAAAATGCACAATCATAAGGCATGACATTCTCAAAAAAGTGTCAACTTACAGTGAACTCACTACTAGGTGTACAACTATCATTGGATCACTATTAATGTGGAAAAATTATTAGTGAGTCATGTTTCCATATACCTGTGGCATGAACTCAATACTAGGTGGACTAATATCATTGCATCACTATTAATGTGCTAAAATTATTAATGAGTCTCATGTTTCCATATATCTGTCGAATAATACTCTAATGTTTTGATATCAATACCTTCTAACAAGGATTCCCTAAATACATAAGAATAATGTGTACACATGATGTTCATAAAACATGTTGTTAGGTGCATAATACAATTGACTTTGTTATTTTGGAAGGCCAAGGTTTTTTACAAGTTTTCTATGTAGTAGCTTTAGTTCTTTCCTATTACGTCTAAAGTAAAGTTTAGTCTTGTTTGTAGTTATGCATGAGCATGGTTTATCATATTTAACTAATATATTGATCTATGAACTTTGTCCACATGAACAAAGTTCATGAACTCTATCCATGGACAGAGTTCAACCAAAAAGGGAAACCTATACATAAACCAAAAATACCAATTGCAAATCTACTTTTATTTTTCCTTCTATCACATAAGAAAAATCAATAGTTTAACCAACTATGTACTGTTTATATTTCTCTTTTTGGTCATAAAAACAATTAATAGTTAAATAAATTTAACTCAATAAGTTTAACTAGCTCAATAGTATTTATATTCAAATAAGTTTTAGCATACGATTTGGATAGGCTAGAGTTCATGAACTCTGCCCAAATTGGACAGAGTTCATTAACTTATAAAAACTAATGACTAATAACTTATAAAAACTATACAAAAATAAACTAGGCACACCTGTTTATAGCAGCCGAACAGGTAACCGCAAACCAACCCAACGAAGCCAAACAAAGCAGATAGCCCAACAAAACCTACACAGAAACAAAACCAATTAAAACATAAAAAATAACAAAAAAATTTGAAAAACGCAAAGGACAATTGACTGATTACCTACAAACATAACAACAAAAAGAAGGTGACGAACTCCAAATAGAAAGGTGGCAGCTCGAACGAACCTCCACGACAAAGAACCGGCCGGGGCAAACCAGCGGGGCAAGCAAAGCAGAATCCAACCAGTTGGGACAACGGAACATAGCCGAACAATTGGATGAAGCCGAACCAACAGACCAACCCAACAACCTGCATAAAAACATAAAAACAAACATTAGAAAACACAAAATAAAACAGAAAAATAAAAAAAACCTGCACACATTACAACTTCTTACCTAAGACGAACCACATCGAGAAGGTGGCGATCTCCACATCGATAGGGTGGAAGATCTCCACAAACCTCGACGTCAAACAACCGACGTCCAACAAGCCACGTTGAACCAGTTGGGCCAACAACGAGGGGCCAACAAGGCAGATTCTAGCAAGCAGGGCCAACAGGGCGACGACTACAGGCGGGGGCGAAAGGCGACATCTACAAACAAAGTGACAGGTGGGGGTCCAGCTGCTGCTGGCGAGGAGACAAGCGGTGATCAGCATCCTACAGAGGCGAAAATGACAAGTGTGAGCCGCGGCCGAGCTTTTATGCAGAATAATTATTTGACCGAACAATTGTTCGGCCGAATAAACATAGAACCACCGGTCAAATTTACCGTCTGGCTATGCGTCGCACGCATTTCGAGGACACCGTTAATTTTAACGATTCACCGTTAAATGTTATTCGGCCGAATAATGGCTCACTTATTCGGCCGAATAACCATATTTATTCGGCCGAATAAATATGGTTATTCGGCCGAATAGCTTCCACCATGTTTCTCTGGAGCTCGATTCTCAAGGAAGTGTTACCCAACTTTGCATTTCCACCCATATTCTATAATCTTGGGTAGCTATGTTTGATCATACATGGTCAATAAGCGATTTTAATAAACTATATGTCTTATCCAAACACAGACGAAGATTGTAACTATGCATGTAGTTTTCTAGTGCTTTTGTTTTGTTATTTGTTTGAGACATGTTGACATTGAAGTCACCTAATATTATTATTCTTTCGCTCAATTGTAATGATTGGATAATGCTTTTGTGAGAATACTAGTTATGTTGTTCAAGATTTCATGTGGGATGGCATAAATGTTTAGAATTGCAACTTGTGAGCCATGGGAAACTACTTTTGAAATAACTGCTTCAACGTTTGCTTCTTCAACATGTGTATATTATAATATGCTTATATGATTTTTGAAACATGTCATCATATCATGTTTTGTATAGTTTGATATGCATTGGAAGCTTGGAAATTGTTTAGTTGACATGGATTTTGTAATATATGTCTCTTGCAAGTATAAAATGTCGCAATTCATTGTAGCATGGTCACTTAGTATGTCATTGATATGCATATGTAATTTGTGTGTGTTTAGGGAAAACATTGAGATGCTTGAATATGATTCTATGGAACGGGGATCATATTCTAGATTCAATTTTGTAGTGCTTTGTAAACATTGCATTTCAGTATCAATTTTATGTTTGAATTTGAAGTTACATTTTGTAAGAGAATTGATCAAATATAAGGATTTTATGTTTCTTACACGAGACAATGTTGTATAAACTAATCCATGTCTATGTATGCCAATGGGGTCAATTGCAATACCATCTAGCGTTAATCCTTGTGATCTATGTATTGTTCGTGCACATGCAAGTTGAATTGGAAATTGTTTGTGAATCTTCAAATGGATTGTTTTCCATATTCTTGGTATTGGTTTCAATGTTGCAAAATAGGTATCCAATCTTGGCATATGTGTGGAGTATACAAAGTGGTCAATATATTAGCTTGAAGATGCCCAATTTTTGGATCATAGAGCTTAATCCATATCACATCAAGTTTACTTGTTTTTTTTATAGGCCTTTATTATTCCATCTGCTCCATTGACAAGCCCATCTTGTTATTCATAGTTTCCAACACATGGTTCAACTAGAATATTCAATTGTATAACAAGTTGTGAGGGAAGAGTAGCTATATGTAGATTGTATGGTGCATTGCAATGGTTTTCTTCTTCCTTGTCAATTGCATCGATTACAATTTCATCGCTTGGCATAGCCGATAACATATTCTCGTTATGTGTTGCAACGTCTTTGTTTTTGTAAAAGAGATAAGGAAAAGTTGGATCATTTGGTGCAGGTCGCATGCAATTTAGATTCAGATATGCCAAGTCACTACTTGTTTGTGTATTTGTATGCATTCTATTCAAAATGGTGATGAGCCTCTCTTTTGTTTGATGCATTGTAGTATGCAATTCATAGCATTTTATATTTTCTTTCTAGAAGTCATGTGTTTTCATTTGCTTGTTTACTGTAGGTTTTTCAAATATCAAGTAATCATGTACAAGTTGTGCTTGATAAATATCACCACAAATTATCATATAAATGTTTCCAAAGTATTTGGTCTATACATGTTTTATGTTTCTGATTTGATTGTCAATCAAATATAAAAATCAACTTCCAATCAAAGAGGCCTCATTTATGAAAACAACTTGCAACTCCCATGGTGTCTAATATCACTTTGCTAAGTGGAAGAAACTTAAACTTGTTGAATGGCATAAGCAATGTTGTGCATTGTTGTCCCACTTTCATTATATGCAACTTTACTAGTATATGCTAGGATCAATTATTTTGGTTTCAAGGGATCAGTAGTATTGTATGCATCATAGATTGGTATGAGCATTTGAAATATTGCTTTTGCTGTGAATGTTTTGCATGTCCTTGGTCCACTCCTAAGGAACAAGTACAATGGTGTGTATATGTCCCTACATTTTTTTAATGCAATGTTCTTGACAATTTCTTGTTGCTCTTTGTTAAGCATTCTTCTAATTTTGAGTACTCTTGGTTTTCTAAAAGAAGTTGGTGCTCTGTTACTTGAAATCTAATGTTGATGGATTTTTCCAAATTGGTATATGCTGGCCATTGTAGATATGTTTGTAAGTCATATTCTTCACAATGAATTTTAGTTTCTTGTTTTCTTTCGATTGTCTCAGAGTTGTTCATAGTGTTATCGTCTACTTGTTCCATTACACTTTCTAAATCACCCCACAATGGGTTGATATTGTATGTAAATTTGGCATCATTCATTTGTATTATATCTTTGTTAGAAGTATATGTAGCTTGTCATGTTGGTAATCATTGCTTCAATGTATGTTCATTGTTCTAAAATGGAACATATAGTAATAGTTTTTATAGTCAATGTGTTTCTTGTATTTGACAAATTGAATTACATTTGGTTTATTTCTCTTTGATATGCATGTACCATCTTTCTTATAGTTGGATACAAATTTGTGAGGTAGATTTGTTTAATAGCATCCGGACGTTCAATGTAATAATTGATAATAGAGTGGCACATGACATCTTCTAAACTAATAGGCTCTTGTTTTAACAAAAATGTCAGCTTGAGGATGAAATTCCATTCATCGGAAAACGATGTGTTTATAAAGATACATTTCCTTGAACTGTGATTTAGTGGCCTTGAAAGTGCTATATGAATTGCTTGTTGAGATGACACATGTTGAAGGTTAAGCAATGTATTCCCAAGAGTATGTATTATCAGGATAGCATCGATTTTGATTTTCTCATGTTCTTTGCATGTCTTTCTAAATGCATTTGTCATTGATCTATCGATTTTGGTCATGTATGAACTGTAATATGATGCAGCGGCATATGCATTGAGTATGTATTGGGAATTTGTATTCACATTCCATAAACTTGGCATGTCAATTGCAAAACTATTGTTCCAAATATGTGAAGGTTTTCGCTATAGAAAGATTGTTGATTTTTTTATGTGGCATTGTATTGCCCGAATGTAATCATTTTATGCTAGATACATTTCATTCAAGAAATCTTCAAAACTTGTCGAGTTGTCATATTGTTTTTTATATAGAGTTATAAACAATGAATTTGATTTTTCAGTTATTGTTTCATATGCCGGACTAATTGGCACAAGGATTTTTGCACTTCTCATTGGAAGCATGGGGAAGTTGTATCTATAGTGTGAGTTTTTCTTATTCTTGCAACTTTTTGTATGGTAGTTCCTATGTATATTAGAAATATTTGGATCCAAAGGATCCGTGTCACAAGTTATGTAATTGTCCAAAAACTTCTCAATCTATGAGTTGCATTCTCTTCCATATATTGGAGCACCTTCTATCCAAAACAATCCATGCTCATGTTCACTTCCTTGGTTTTGGAATTATGTTATGAAGTAATAATTTGAAATATTTCCAAAGAACCCTTCATCATGACATATCAAATGTTTAATGGAATTGATTCTATGTCTATAATAGAGGCTACATGTGACTCGGTCTTTTCTTACATTGTAGTCAATATCAAAGTCTTCTATGGTTTCAATGTGTTTTCTTTTTCTCCTTTTGTTGTGCAATTCAATCAATGCAGAGGAAATGAAATTTTCAACACTATTCTATAGAAATCCATGTGACAATGACATCACGCAAATATTCAACTACCAAAAAATAGTACAATGGGAGCTACAACATGCATCTGATGATTTTTTAAATCACACAACAAACTCATTTTTCAAAACAATGCAAATAATAATTGACAAGTTATTTTTGTATATGAATACGAATAAGGAAAGGAAAACTAAGAGCAAGGAGGTTAGTCATGAAGGACGTAAAGTACAAACCAAATTTAGAACAACTAATCAAATTTGACATTGGATAGATAGATTTCAAGAACATATGCATTTCCCTGACCACCTACAACAAATCAAGAAAAATATATTTGCAATGATACAACAATTAGGACCCCCAACTTTCTTTGTCACATTTACAAGTACATAACATTGGTGGAGTTGCATACTTTTCCTTGAAAATCCCAAGTGGATTTTGTCCTTCGACCGTTGCAACTTCAACAATTTTATCTTGTAAATCATAATACGTTGTGAGTCTGTAAATCCATCTATTAATGTTTTGATAGGTTTTTCATATTCCGAGTCATTATCCATGTCACCTTCACTATATCGCTTCTCATTTTGTATTGAACTATTATTTTATTGTCCAAGTGCATTGTCCCATTCCTCGTTTATACGAATGTTTTTATTGTTATATAGATATTTGGAGGATAGTTCTTTCAAATCTCTCATGACAATTTGACATACACGCAATTTTCTTGTTTGATATGCATTCTTATATTGCAATCATTTCTTAAATGTAATTGCAATTGTCATTGTTTCATATACTAGTTGGGGCAATGCTCTTTGAATAATGTCCATATGAATAGGAACATTGATAATTGTGCCCTTCAATCCCATTTGCAATTGTTTATAACCCCATTTTCTTATTTGCGCAAAATCAATTCTTAGAGATACAAATCACTCTTCAAGTTTCGATAGTGTTTCCACAATGGGCAATGTCATATTGCATTTGATTTGTTCAGGTGTCGCAAAAAGTGGTAATTTTCCATTTTAAAGCGCCCTCTTGCAAAATGCACATATTTTTTTATTGTCAAATGTTTTGTCACAATGTTCTAAGCTTTGATATTCATTTTCTATGTCCCGCATCATGTATTTTCTCAAATTGCAATTGTTCACAAATTGTACATTTTTTTTTACGTGTGTCCTGAATTTGTGTCATATAAATTTGCCTCATTGTTTTTTTCTTTCCACGCACATGTTCACTAACTAAATTGGTTTCAATGTTTTTGTTCACACGCAATATTTGTTTCAATTTATGATATCTAATTTTTGTAGTATTATTAGGTACAATTGCCAGATTGCTTGAATCTGCACAACAAACATTACCTACCCTTGTTTTCTGTCCATCATCATGCAACTTGCATTTGTGATAATCACCTGACAACATTACAGTCTTTGGACAATGTGCATGGAACACTCCTTCGTTGCTTTGAATCACATGTTTATTGGATACATTGTCGCTGTCTACAATTCTTGTACGCGTTATTTGTTTCAATGTATGGTAATTGAGCTTACGCCTCTTAGTTGATGGCATAGACGGTTGATGTAATTGCACATGGCATTTCTCTCACTAATTGTTCAATTTTATTCTTTTTTCTTCGACTTATCATTAATCGATTACAATGCAAATGGAATTTGTAGTCATGTTCCTCTTTCACCAATGGCTCGTAGTGAATATGAGATGTATTTGTTTCAAATGGTATTATTGTTATATTTTGAGCATTAATTCAATATGATCTAGGATCTTATCTGAGAGAATAACATGTACATCATATCAATCACAAGAGACAATAGACACAGAGTTTCCTTGGGGAAAACCAATAAGGTGAAAAATCCCAATAAATTCCTCAGAGATAGAAAGAACAATGATACAAAACCCAAGCATAAGAGATAGACTCCTAGCAGCTTCTCCTCCTCCACTTGTGCGCCACTCTCACATGACAAATTACATGAGTAAGTGAATGATCAAATAGAGGGCCTCCCGCACTCTATTTATACTTGACTTGACTTGCCTAATAAACTAGCAGGGTCGACTTCTCTAGGAGAGTCTAATAACCCATGTGTTGTTGAAGCAACACCCCCCCCCGAAATTTTGTACATATTGGGGCCCCTCCTTTAAAAATTTTAGAAAGGCTGCCTCAAGGGGCCATTCCCAGCTTTTATCTTTTGCTTTCCAACAGAAAATCTTGCCATAAACCTTTCCAAATTTCTTCCAAGGAAAAGAAAAGAACTTAGAAATTTTTCCCAATATTTTGGAGCTTTTCAGACTATCTCCCCGCAGTTGCGAATTGTTTTGAGTTTTCATCCCGAAAGGCAGAAGCCTTTGTTTAACCTTTCGAAAAGGAACTTAGATTTTTGAAAGTTTGTGAAGGAAACTATGCGGAATCATTCGGCTTTTGTTCCCGAAACCATGGAAGCTTTAGGGCTATCCTTCCGAAACGGTGGAAGCCAATCACATAAGCCGCTCGGAAAAGGTCTTCGAAATAATTATGGGAAGGTTGCGGAAGCACTCGACTTTTGTTCCCGAAACGACGGGCGCCATTCGCCAAGTCTCCCCGAAACTTTGAAAAAAGACTTAGAAAAATTTCGATTTTGGAGGAGAGTTTCGGGTTTTCCTCCCGAAACGGCGGAAACCATTCGTCGAAGCTTTCCGAAAAAATTCGGGAGTTCTTGTTTAAAGATTGCGGAAGCTATTGAGGAATTGCTTCCAAAGTGGCGAAAGAATTCAACAAAGCCGCCCGAAACTGCGGGAGCCATTCGCCAACCTTCCTCGGAGCAACCAAAAGACTTAGTTTCTTTTCCGAAAATTCTTAAGTCCCGGAGTTGCGGAAGCTTTTCGTGAAGCTTTCCGCAACACCAGGTAAGAAAAGTTTACGGAGCCATCCAGTGTATCTCTCCGCGATTGCGGAAGCCCTTTTGCGGGAGGATTCACCATATCTTTCCGAAACCGCGCAGGGACTTAGAATTTTTTTTTGAAAGTTGCTCAGCGAGAGAATATTTCGAAGCCATTCACTCATGCCTCCCAAAATAGCGGAAGCGTCCGCGTTATCCTTCTGAAAGATTTGAGCTTTACGGAACGTTTTTTGGATTTCCTTTCCGCGATGCGGGGGGGCCTTTTCGGGAGCCGTTCGCCATTTCCCTCCGAAATGACAGAAGTTGCGGAACGTTTTAGATTCCCCTCCCGCGACGCGGAGCCTCTTGCGGGAGCTATTCGCCGTGGTCTCTCGAAACGGCGGGAGCTTTCACCATTTCTTCCCGCAATAGCGTATGGGATTATCAAGTCGGTCCCGCGGGTGGCGGTCATGCACGCAAACCGAGACTGCTTGATTTGACACCGACGTACCAGTATTAAAGCCGGTTGTTAATGCGCCACCCACCGTATTAAAACCTCGCACGTGTTCGACTTATTTAAATATACGGTGGGGGGCTCGAACCGACCCCATTGTTGTTTGTATCGATTAAACAACTGTTGGACGTCGCGCGACAAATCCAGCTCGGCTCGCTCATCCACGTTCACGGCCACCTCAGTCATCTATCTTCACGGTGCCAAATAGGAGGTTTTAACCGTTAAATTGGTTTTTTTTTCCACGCGTCAGTTTACCGATTGGATTGTCCTTTCTTTTAAGACGATAGGCATTGGGTGAATTTTGACAGGCAAAAGGCCCGTCATGGGCTATTTTGCCCGTCGAATACGGCTTAAATTGCATGTTTCCCGTCATAAATAACGCAGAGGAATCGTAAAACATTTGCATAATGGGTCAAGACCGTGAATTTGGACGAATGAATTGTTTCCAAGTTTTCCTCCCGAGCCGCGTACTTCGTTTTTAAATCCCGAGGCCCCGTGGACTTTTCATGTCCCCAGCCGAAGGCTAAAACCATAGCCCCCCGAGCTTTTTCATAAGCCGCAGTCCCGACGTAGCCACTACCCATTTTTTTAAAAATTCTAAGACAGGCGCCATCGCCCCTATTCAAACCTACCACAGAGCACCCCGGCAAAAGCCATAAACGACAATGGCATTCGAAACCCTCGCCTGGTCGTAAGCGGAAAGCAGCTCCTTATTGCGTCATAGGGCTATTTCACCCGAACTTCACCGCCGCTAATCATTTAAAAGCATCATGTCAAAGAACACCATCCCCCTAGAGGCTGGGCCAAAAGCAGGTTGCTTCCGCAACGCGCTTATCCTCGCAAGAACATTCCAAACCTGCCCCTTTAAAAGAATTAGGACGACTAAAATTTATAATTATGTTCCTGTTGAAATGATGTATTTTGCTTCCTAAACATACAGCTTCACATTGCATTTATCTCATTGACATGTTAGAATGGTGATGCTATTGAAATCTCACAGTATGTTGCTCATGTTTATAATGACTGATATTTGGTTGCTACCAGGGATAAGTCAAAATGCCAAAAGGTGGGAAGAAGAAGGCTAAGATGACAGAGAAAAAGCCTGCACCACTTAAAACTGAAACCTTACTCCAGGATACTAGGTGCACCACTGGTGTCCCTCCTGAAATCAGATGGGGTGACATCTACAGAATGATCCAAGACCAAGAGATCCCGGATATGTTGCTAGAAGAGGGGCCGATTTATCTCAATATCAGAGCCTCAGGCATAACTAGAGCCGCTACCCCGCCCTGAGCTGTTCCCCTGTGCTAAAGTAATCGGATGGATACTCCAGCATGCCGATGTGGAAGGAAGAGTAATCCATGACAGCGGGAAGATAGCCATTGCTTCATTTCAACCAGCATACCTGGCCGCGGCCTACAAATTTCCCCATGTCCAACAATCTCTGACTGATGAATGGCTGAGCCAGATGAACAACGTCGAGATGGCCAAGAAGCTACTAATAGCAGGCAAACATTTGAGAAAGAAAGGAAATGATGAATATGACGTACAGAATCTGAGACCTCCTTTCAGATTGATCGCCTTGATGCTGTGCAGAATCTTCGGCATGCCCGATGGCACCGTGTATAAGATTCAGTGGGTCCCTATTATTCACTTCGTGGCATTTAAAGGAACCGTGTTTGACTGGGCCACTCTCCTGTCAGATAGTTTGGCCTCGATGATAGTTGCTGCTAGAGAAGGACTAGCCTTGAAGAAGGCTGAATTTTTCATGTCCTCATATCTAATTGATTGTATTTTGGCCAAGATGGACTTCCCCAAATTGGGCTGCACATGGGATAAGGCCACCACCCCGGTCTATATCGCTTTCAGGATGTTGTGGGCTCAGAATTACAAGCCCAGCTACAAACTCATCTGTGAGGGGTTCATCATGCCCCTATATGAGAAGATATTCAAGGAGGAACCCAACTGCTTGTCAGAGAATGCTTTGGAAGTCCTTGAGAATTACGGGGATTTTTACTTTTCAGAGCAAGGCACCTACCTCAGAATGTTTGGAGGGACTAAGCCCCCATACATTTTTCCGCAGTATGCCACAGATTATGTGGTCCTCAAAGAAGCAGTAAGACAAATCTTCCTAGATGGAATTGGAGCAATGCTCCACAAACAGCATAAGGCTTCCTTTCCCCCTCTACCTTTCTGCATAGGTGCTTACAAGTTCTCGGGGGTTGTCTCAGCCGAAGAGTTTGTTCAAGAGCTGAAAGCCTTCCACTTCGGTGAGGTAATCTTCCACAGGAATGACAGGAAGGGAAAATTTGCTGAGCACTGTAAGGAGATTTATGCTCACTTCGAGTACTCTCACTATCCTGATGCCGAGGAAGAGGCATTCAGAGGCATCAGCAACATGGCTGAGCTACGGGTCTGTCGCCAAGGCACTGGAGCAAGCTCTAGCTCAACCAAGGTCCAGAAGACCAGCCAGCAGAAGGAGAAAGAAGCTGAGGATGCCCGAGCTCAGGAAGAGCTCAGATTAAGAGAAGAAGCAAGGCTACTCCAGGAAGCTGAGGAAGCCAGATTGCAGCGGGAGGCTGAGGAAGCCAGGTGGCAGCAAGAAGCTGAAATGGTGAGAATGCAACAAGAAGCTGAAAATGAAAGGCTGCAGAAAGAGGCTGAGGATGCCCAGCAGCAGAAAGAAGCTGAAGATGAAAGGCTACCGAAAGGAGAACAGGAAGCTGAGGCAGAACGGAAAGCGGAAGAAGAGCTGAAAGCAGGGGAAGATGCTCAAGCAAGTGGGTCCGGTGTCCAAGACATGGAAATAGACACATCTCAAGTAGGTGGCTCTGGTACCCAAAATAAGGGCGTAGATCCAGCTCAGGAAGTTCGGACCCCACCTACTGAAGAAGAAATAGACATTATGGACCGCCCAATTATCCCGTACACTCCATCGGGAAAACACACGGTGTCCAGGTGGAATGAGTTTGTCTATGACAAGAAAAGGAAAGCAATGGTCCTCAAATCGGAAGAGAGGATCAAAAATCCCTTCCATGAAGACATCGTTACCCACCGAGAGGTCACTATAATGCAGAATACAGATCAATATCCCTTTGCTATGGCATCCGCAGATGTAGAAACAACAAAAGCATCGCTGGATAATGGAGGGGTTATAGTTAAGGAAAATATATTGACAAAGAAGGGAGCTCGTACGCTACAACAGACTGTGGCTAATGAGCAGGCCCACAGGGATCTAGTGGTGAACAAATATAATTGCCTGTATGCCGAGCATAAAGAGCTATCAGGCAAGTATAACCAGCTGGAAGAGGAAAAGGACCAACTAACACTTCAAATGATGAATGTGGAAGCAGAGAAGAATGGAGCGGAAGAAAAAGCATCCCAGCTAGAAGCAGACAAGCGGGCATTAGCTTAGCAGTTAGAGCAAGCTGAGAGAAGAACGATGGACATGTCTCCCTTCCATGAGCTGTCCTGCAGCATCCTGAGGAAAACGCATGAGACTCAGGGGCTAATCACTAATGAAGTTTGCAAGCTCAAGGCCATGGTGGTCAGGCTAAAAGAGATTAACGCAGAGGCCCATAGGCTCAAAGCCAAGCATAACCGTGTCAAGGCAAATATCATGAGCCAGATAAAATGGCGAGAAGGGAAGGGGGATTTCCCCGCACATCTCCCATTTAAGTCCGTGGAGGGTTTTGATGAAGATGTGGCCCTTTTGGACTTCTGCAGAAACTGTGGCAGCAAGTTGATAGGCAGTGTACAAGGAACAAGGGATAAGATCAACGGTCTGTATCAAACAATCCTGGAAGTGCATGACAGGTGCAAATTGAATTTCCCACAATCCCTCGATGACTTCCCGGATTCAGAACAGCACTTGGCAGAGCTAAAGGAAGAACTAGGCATCCAAACTGAATATGTTAAGAAAATTGATGTCCTAGCAATTGATGACCTCCAACATTATATTGGAATGTCATCAGTCCACAGCCACTTGCTCAAAGAAGTGCATCAAGCTGCAGTAGCACAAGTTCAAGGCATCGGAGCAGAGCTTAGGAAGAATGTGACTTCTCAGAAAATCTTGTTCCCTGTTGCAGCAAACATAGTCATAAAGGACACGGGCATATGGTATAATTACATAGTGGAGGAGGAGAAGAAAGCTGCAGCAGTAGCAGGAGCAACAGCAGATCCAGAATCTTCTCTCCCGGTAGTCATTCCAACAACCACAGTGGGCTCGATTCCCTCTCCCCCAGCAGTGGAAGAAATTCCAGCCAGCTCAATCCCTTCTTCCCAAGTAGATGCAGCAACAACAATTGGTTCGAGTGTCTCTTCCTAGGCAGCAGCAGCAGCATCAATTGACCTGGGTGATCCTATCCCAGCTGAAGCTCACGCACAAGAGTGACAGCACGATATTAGAACATTATTTCTGCTATGTGTATTTTGTTAAACTCTCAAATGTATAAAGCGTGAGCTATGGGACAGCTATCCATTCTCTTTTGTTAAATATTTTGTAAAAGAAAGAGAATCACAATTTTGTCTATTATAGGAGAGAAATTTCTGCAGATGACAAGTGGAAGATGCTAGGTGGCACCCCAAAGGGCAGATTTGTAACTATAAATAGAAGTTAGGAAAGATTAGGAAGGACTTTTGGCAGGGAACTATTTTTTCCAACCTGTACGAGCTATCTTGTATACGTTCCAAGAAAATACAGTTTTCTAATAAAAGCCTGGAGATGGACGTTTTGCATAAGAATGATGGATGGATGTATGTTGGGCTACTCTAATGACTTCCGTACTGTAATGTCAGATCATTCCTACTATCTGAATTATTTCTTTGTATTAATTATTTTTGCTCCTTCCTGTGCAAACGATTTTCTCTATTTTTGTGAGCAATGAATGCGTTTCTTAGTAAATCAAGAGCTATCTGCTGATATCTTTATCATTGTTGTAGAGTTCTCTTTTAGATTAAATGGCTAACTCTTCTTTCTTTAAGATAACTCCTATAGCTCATTGTTCATGTTTTTTTTTAATTGGCTCCTTGCAGGGATCTTTAGATTTATTTCAATGTGTTATTAGATTTAGATCTGTTTCTTTCTTTCTTTTCATTTAGATTAGATAATTTTGCTTCTTTCTTTGATGAGTAATGGAATGTGTTCTCCATTAAATTAGAAGTTATCTTCTAAAGATCTTTTATCTTGTTGTAGCTTTACCTGTAAGAATTGATGGCTATCTGTTCTTTCTTTACGTTATCTGTTACAGCTCATTGCTCATCCTGTAAATGTGTTCCCTGCAGGGATAGGTAGCTTTACTCCAGTTTTAGATTTAGATCTCTTTAGTTCTGCATTTAGATCAGATATAACTTAGGCACTTTTATCTCATTAAAAACATAAAATCCAAAAGAAAGGTGGATCGGGCCATAACCGGTATAATCAGAATTAAACTCCAAACCCACGGTTGCCGGAACCGCTAACCGGACGGATTCCCTATTCCAAATGGCAGATAATCTAATTGGGATCATCTCTTGGGGAGAATCCCTTTCTGATTGATGCTACGATATCCGAGGCATCAACAGTTTTTGGCACTAGAAGGAGGGCCTGAAAGTGCATGGCTGATAGAGGAAAATCTTCCACTGTCATAGATGACACTGAAAACCCACTTAAAGAAAGCATTTCAAACAGCCTAGATCTTGGATTATTAAATCAAGAACGCTCCATTTCTGATCCTGAGCCTCAAGAAGCTTTATACGCTGTCCCTTTTACAGAAATATAAGATTTGAGAAGACATACAAGATCCTACGTTAGGCAGCTAGGTAGTTTAAACGCTGTCAATTTCCTCCCTAAGAAAACTACCCCTCGAAAAGAGCCACAATATACCCGAGATTCGATTCTTGTTCAAAGTTTTGAAGAACTTGTGAATTTGACTTTGGAAGAAATTTCAGACACTCTTAACAAGGCAGATCTTGAAAACTCAGAAAAAATTTCAGACCAAGAAAACCTTGAAGAACCAATTACTCCAAAGAGTACTCCTCAGAATTCACCATACAATTCTCCACCAGGGTCTCCACATCCAAACATGGATGTACCTGCTTGGAGAGCAAGGGGAGCGTTGAACCTAGCTGGACCATTCCATAATCTTCCTAAAAACCCAGAAAAGGTCTTGCCTAAGTACGATCCAGGGAAATCCATTTCGGCAGAAGATCACCTCAAGAGTTTTTACTTAGCTCTGAACCTTTTGAACGTACAACATGAAGACGTAGTCTGCAGGTTGTTTCCATATACATTCGAGCCAAAAGTATCATCATGGTACTTTAGCCTACAACCAAGCTCAATCTCTAGTTGGGATGAATTCGAGAAATGTTTTCTAAAGAAATACGGAAACCAAAAGACTGTGGAAACACTTATGAAAGAACTCTTATCCATGAGGATGGAAATGAAAGAAAAGGTTCAAGATTTCAATCAAAGATTCACTATGCTGTTAAATAATTTCAGTGAAGCTAATAAACCAGTAGAGGAATCTCTGATTGAATACTATACAACAGCTCTTGAAGGACCAATAGCGATGTTCGTAAAACGATCCAAGAAAACTACCTTGATAGAGAACTTTGAGGAAGCTAGAAAGGTAGAAGAAGAAGCTGACAGCATTGCTAAACATGCCTTAGATGTAGAACCAAAACCAACATCTAGCAAAAAACCTTTTCTGCTCACTAGAGGTAAAGAAGAGCCATCTACAGACATGGAAAATGTAGTCAAGATGATGCAGAAATTATCTAATAAAATTGTAGATCTCGAGAAAGACAAGGCTACTAGCACATCTAGGAAACCTTTCAAGCCATTTTATAAAAGAAGGGAGGACAGTGATCAAACTCATCCACCAATGAATACTTCCCCTGTCTTAAACTTAAACAAAATCGGGATGGAAAATTTATGCACTTTTCATCAAGAACCACATTTGGAAAAGAGCTGCCCGCAATGGATTAATTCCATGAGCTTAGTCATGAACCCAATGCTAGATTCACAGATCCCAGACCAAGATGATTCTCCAGAAGAATCGAACCCTGAGTTAGAGGAACCAACCCCGGACACTACTATGGTGCTATGGGATTGGGTACCTATGACTGAATTAGCAGAAGAGGATCCTATATATAGCTCTCCCTCCACCGTAAACGTTGCTACTCGCAGCAAAGGCCCAATTGCTGATCCTGTGCCAAGCGCAGCTCCTTATAAGCCTAAAGTTTCAAAAGAACCACCTAGGAGGCATATAACAATTATCCCACCGCAGCCCAAAGTTAGCCAAACAGCGAACAAGCAGCCAAGCGCTAACACCACAGTTCAGCCTCCTAAGGTCACAATGAACAAAACAGATCAGCCAAGTCGAATTGGGAACGAATCTGATATAGGATACGATATTATTGAAGATATCAAGAAAGTCAAAGCGAATGTGTCAATATTTGACATGTGCAGCTTACCCCATCAACGAGACAAACTGCTGCATGTTCTACAACCCCAGATCAACACTCCATTAACGGATTCTCAAGACAATCCCGAAATTAATGAGGCTAGCATCGGTGGGAAATCCAAATCTCAGACATTGCCATTCCTATTGACCTTTGAAATTTTCAACCACAATGTTCACAACTGTTTGGTAGATTCTGGAGCATCCTCAAACGTTATGCCACTGTCTATTTGTAAAAGGATTAACGGGCAGCCTGTTCCGTCTCCAGCTCAAATTATCCAATTAGATAGGACCGCTGTCAAAGTAATTGGGGAGATGAAAGATGTTCTAATTAGACTATCAGCTGACCCTAGAGTCTGTCAATTCATTGACATAATGGTGGTCGATATTCCTGAAGCCTATGGGTTGATTTTAAGTAGGGATTGGTCTACCAAGCTGAGTGGCTACTTTGCTACGGATTGGTCTCATCTATGGCTGCCTTATTAGAACAGACAGAATCAGATTCAAGTTCTTAGGGAACCTCATATGAAACAAAACGTAACTTAGTTAGAAGAAAAAAATGAGGCCGTAGCTTTCTCATCCTCGGTTCTAGGGAATTATTTCTTAGAAATGGGTCCGGGTAATTATCAATCTGAAACAATTTGCCATGAATCAGATAAACAGTCCGATCTCCTTCATTTCTCTCGGGCTGATGATGTTGATTGTAACATAGTCAAGTTAGTTACTGACATAGATCACAAAGAAACTAACTTAGTTGAATCTAAAGATATCTTTTGGACATTATACTTTGATGGTTCTAAAAATCTGGAAGGATCCGGAGTCGGTTGTGTTCTAATGGATCCAAAAAGAAACAAGTATTTTTTGTCTTGTAGATTAGAATTCGATTGTACTAATAACACCACTGAATATGAAGCTTTGGTACATGGATTAAAGAAGGCCATTGGCTTAAATGTTAAGTACCTGAAGGTCTTTCGTGACTCCGAGATAGTTGTAAGACAGGTAAGGGACACCATTCATTGTCTCTCACCTAATTTGAAGGGTTATCAGGCTGAGGTATGGGACTTAATTATGCATTTTGACGCTTTCAATATAAAATCAATTCCTAGATTGCAAAATTCTGTTGTTGATTTGTTAGCAACATCTGCTTCCAGATTGGTGCTGTCAAATAATAAATGCTCGATTGAATTGATTTTCAGGCCTTCCGTTCCCGATAACATCACAAACTTCAGAGTCTTCGATGATGATGAACAAATTATCAGCTTCCTAACAAACGAAGATAGCTTTCAAGGAGCTGCAATAGATGAGGAAGAACACGATGCTGATTTGATGAAGAAGGATGAGGAGAAAGGAAATTTCATGCCCAAGGGGGTAAGATCCCTCGAAATGTTGTTCGATCTTCAAAATAAGTTCAAAAGGCGAGCTAATACCAAAACTAACAGCTCATTAATGCAACATGAGTTAGTTAATTTGGGCACCGAGGTAGAACCAAAATTTGTCAACCTTGGCAAATGTTGTTCGCCAAGAGAAAGAGACAGGTTCATTAAATTGTTTAAACAATACAAGGATGTTTTTGCATGGACCTATGAAGATCTGAAAACGTATGACGTCCACATTATTCAGCATGTTATACCAATGAAAGCGGGTGTCAAGCCATTTCAGCAGCAGTTAAGAAGGATGCACCCTACTCTAGAACCGCTGATCCAAAAGGAACTAAAGAAGCTCCTGGACGCTAAGATAATCTTCAAAGTTCGGTATTCTGAGTGGGTTGCAAACTTGGTTCCCATAAGAAAGAAGTCAGGAGAGATAAGGATATGTGTAGATTTCAGAAATTTAAACAAAGCTTCGGATAAAGATAACTACCCCATACCTTCAATGGAACAAATCCTACAAATGGTGTCAGGATCCGAATTGTTTTCTCTCCTCGATGGTTTCTCTGGCTACAATCAAGTGTTAGTAGCCGAAGAAGATCGTCTCAAGACTACTTTCCGAACTAAATGGGGGACTTTCGCATACCGAAGGATGCCATTTGGTCTGATAAATGCAGGAGCTACATTCCAAAGGGCGATGGATATCGTCTTCCGAGGATTAGGTGGGCAATGTGTTGTTGTTTACTTAGATGATGTGACAGTCTTTTCGAAGAAAAGGGAAGATCATGTTGTTCATCTGAGGCATATCTTTGATCGTTGTCGGAAATATGGTATTTCCTTGAATCCCAAGAAAAGCGTATTTGCGGTTCCCGAAGGTAAACTCTTGGGTCATATCATCTCCAAAGGGGGAGTGTCAATTGATCAAGAAAGAGTCCAAGCCATTAATAAGATTCCAATGCCTCACAACAAGAAATCTATGCAGTCCTTTATGGGCACCATCAATTTTGTTCGCAGATTTGTTCCAGATTTCGCACAAATTGTTAAGCCGTTGCAACAGATGGTTAAACAAAGCATACAATTCAAGTGGACAGATTTGGAGAAGGACGCATTTAGAGATATCAAGGCAGCTGTAGCTAAGGCTCCTTCCTTAAGAAGCCCAGATTTTGATAAGGATTTCATCTTGTATACCTTCGCTTCAGATGACTCTCTCGCAGCTATACTCACGCAAAAGGTGGAGTTGGGGGACGAATACCCAATTTCGTTTATGAGCACTAGTCTGCAGGGGGCTGAGCTGAATTATCCCGTGGTTGACAAGCATGCATATGCGGTTTTCAAAGCAGTCAAGCAGTTTAGGCCATACATTCTGAAGAACAGAACTAAAGTCATAGTTCCCCACCCAGCTGTTAGATCCCTTTTCGTTCAAAAGGAATTGGGAGAAAGGAGAGGGAACTGGGTCACAGCTCTGCAGGAATATGATTTGGAATTTAAACCAGCCACGATCATCAAAGGACAAGGCCTGTGCAAGTTACTTGCGGGAAACTCGACTGGTGAAGAAAAAATTTGGAGGAATGAAGCTGAGTTAAATTCAGTTGAAGTGTGTCATATCTTCACAACTCCCCAGTCATGGTATAGGGATCTGGTGCACTATTTGCAGCAGGGATATCTACCTGAGCACTGGAACTCTAAGCAAAGAAGGGCACTCCGCTTGAAATCAACACCTTATCAAATCATTGATGGGATTCTTTTCAGGAAGAATTATGATGGAGTTTTCCTTAGATGTCTAGAAAAGGAAGATGCAAACGAAGTTGTCAAAGAATTGCATGATGGCCCCGCAGGTGGACATTATTCAGGAGAGACAACAGCACACAAGATACTGAGAGCTGGTTATTATTGGCCCACTCTGTTCCGAGATGCCCACACGTATGCACGAAACTGTGATGTATGTCAAAGAAGTGCTGGTAAGTTACCTAAGGCAGCAGGACCATTGCAGCCGGTCATCATCTCTGAGCCTTTTGAGCAGTGGGGTATAGATGTTATCGGAGAGATAAATCTGAATTCTTCATTGCAACATCGATACATCCTGACGGCTACCAACTACTTCACTAGGTGGACGGAGGCTATCCCTTTGCGCAAGGTCAATGAAGATGCGGTCATCAGCTTTTTGAAAGAAAACATCATAACCAGGTTTGGGGTTCCAATTTCCCTTGTTTTTGATAATGCTACTTATTTTTCGTCTTGCAAAATAAATGAATTTGTTTATGAATGGGGAATCAAGTTGCACTATTCAGCCAATTACTATCCTCAGGGGAACGGATTAGCTGAATCCTCAAACAAAAATCTGATTCGAATTCTTAAGAAGACTGTGATAGAAAACCAGAAAAGTTGGCATGTAGCTCTCCCAAACGCCTTGTGGGCAGACAGGGTGACCCCAAAGAACGCTTTAGGTGTTTCCCCTTTCACTCTTGTCTATGGCAAGGAAGCCATCCTCCCCCCAAACATCTTGCTCCCATCCTTACAATTATCCCAAGCCTCTCGGGGTTCTGGTAGCCAAGCCTTACAATCCAGGATCAATACCCTGCTTCAACTTGAAGAAGCCCGACAGAAAGCTAAAGATCGATTCCACCAACACCAAGACATAGTTAAGAGATGGTTCGATAAGAGGAAGTCCAGTAAGAGAAGCTTTGAAGTTGGGGACTTAGTCCTGAAATGGGACCATAATCACGAAGGCAAAGGAATGCATATGAAATTTCAACATCTATGGGTAGGCCCGTACCAAATTTCAGCAAAATTAGGCCCATCCACTTACAAATTGACAAATCTCAAGGGAGAGGAAGTAACCCTTCCTCTCAATGGCCTCGCTCTGAAACAATACTTTGCATAGTCTCGCTGAGACTTTTTGTACATAAATAAAAGTTTCTTTTATTTTGCTTTAGCCTTTGTTTGCTTTATTTTCGGCCATTTTGTTTCTTTCATTGTTATTTGAACTTTTGTGACAAGTTTTGTTTTCTAAAACCCCTTTTGTTGAGTTCCCCGTTGAGGATAGATTTTTCGAAGAAATCCCGCAACCCATGAGTCTGGAACTATGCTCAAATGAATTCTGTCTGTTGTGCTCTCGCTGAAATATTCAGAAGGAAGGAAGCCTACTCTGCCAGTCACACTAATCTTGTTCAAAATAGCAGAGGCCTATGACCATCTTCACTACTATCATTAGGCTCCACCCACTCTCACACTTTAAAGGCATCTCAAGAAGGTTACCAAATTTGGACCCATGGAAAGTAGCACATCTCGAGGACATAGGGTATTGAAATGACTCCATGCTGCAAATCTAACAACCAAAATGGCGTATAGTCAAGAGTCTATTTTCCAGCGATTCTCGCCTCAATTAAAGCATGGCTGAGACAAAAGCAAAAGACATGTAAAATCAAGAAGGTTGTCCAAAAGGCTCAGCCCAAAATGGGCTCCTCTCCGTCCGTGAGGCTTGATCAAATCAATAAAATTTCTAACTCACACAAAAGGGCATTATGGATTGAGGACCCTAAATCAAAGATCATGTCCAAAGAAAATATCTCTGGAAGGCTCAAACAGCTAAGCTGTCCAAAGTACAAACATCCAAAAGGATGCAAGCAACATGGGAATGAGGAACAAGAGCAATAATGTCCATGAGAAAGTGTTGCAAATCATGTGGAGTCCGGCAGTAGTGACCATCTGAAAGATGACCCTCCTAAAATGAATCTCATATATTGGCCCTTTGAGAGTGGTGAAGATGTCTCGGTCAAAGCTCCCCTTTTCCCCAAAGGCTAGCAGGTAAAGTGCCTTCTTCCCCTCACATGAATTTAAAATGCTCAGCTGCACCTAAAATGGATGTCTTTGATGAGGTTTCAGACAATGAAGAGGAATTTTTTCAGAGATCTGTGTTCGCCAACAACTCGCCATTGTTGTTGCAGCAACACCCCCCCCAAAATTTTGTACATATTGGGGCCCCTCCTTTAAAATTTTTAGAAAGGCTGCCTCAAGGGGCCATTCCCAGCTTTTATCTTTTGCTTTCCAACAGAAAATCTTGCCATAAACCTTTCCAAATTTCTTCCAAGGAACAGAAAAGAACTTAGAAATTTTTCCCAATATTTCGGAGCTTTTCAGACTATCTCCCCGCAGTTGCGAATTGTTTTGAGTTTTCATCCCGAAAGGCAGAAGCCTTTGTTTAACCTTTCGAAAAGGAACTTAGATTTTTGAAAGTTTGTGAAGGAAACTATGCGGAATCATTCGGATTTTGTTCCCGAAACCACGGAAGCTTTCGGGCTATCCTTCCGAAATGGCGGAAGCCAATCACATAAGCCGCTTGGAAAAGGTCTTCGAAATAATTATGGGAAGGTTGCGGAAGCACTCAACTTTTGTTCCCGAAACGACGGGCGCCATTCGCCAAGTCTCCCCGAAACTTTGAAAAAAGACTTAGAAAAATTTCGATTTTGGCGGAGAGTTTCGGGTTTTCCTCCCGAAACGGCGGAAACCATTCGTCGAAGCTTTCCGAAAAAATTTGGGAGTTCTTGTTTAAAGATTGCGGAAGCTATTGAGGAATCGCTTCCGAAGCGGCGAAAGAATTCAACAAAGCCGCCCGAAACTGCGGGAGCCATTCACCAACATTCCTCGGAGCAACCAAAAGACTTAGTTTCTTTTCCCAAAAATTCTTAAGTCCCGGAGTTGCGGAAGCTTTTCGCGAAGCTTTCCATAGCACCCGGTAAGAAAAGTTTACGGAGCCATCCATTCTATCTCTCTGCGATTGTGGAAGCCCTTTTGCGGGAGGATTCACCATATCTTTCCGAAATCGTGCAGGGACTTAGAATTTTTTTTTGAAAGTTGCTCAGCGAGAGAATATTTCGAAGCCATTCGCTCATGCCTCCCGAAACAGCGGAAGCGTCCGCGTTATCCTTCCGAAAGATTTGAGCTTTACGGAACATTTTTTGGATTTCCTTTCCGCGATGCGGGGGGGGCCTTTTCGGGAGCCGTTCGCCATTTCCCTCCAAAATGACAGAAGTTGCGGAACGTTTTAGATTCCCCTCCCGCGACGCGGAGCCTCTTGCGGGAGCTATTCGCCGTTGTCTCCCAAAATGGCGGGAGCTTTCACCATGTCTTCCCGCAATAGCGGATGGGATTATCAAGTCGGTCCCGCGGGTGGCAGTCACGCACGCAAATCGAGATGGCTTGATTTGACACCGACGTACCAGTATTAAAGCCAGTTGTTAATGCGCCACCCACCGTATTAAAACCTCGCACGTGTTCGACTTATTTAAATATACGGTGGGGGGCTCGAACCGACCCCATTGCTGTTTGTATCGATTAAACAACTGTTGGACGTCGCACGACAAATCCAGCTCGGCTCGCTCATCCACGTTCATGGCCACCTCAGTCAGCTATCTTCACGGTGCCAGGTAGGAGGTTTTAACCGTTAAATTGGTTTTTTTTTCCACGCATCAGTTTACCGATTGGACTATCCTTCCTTTTAAGACGATAGGCATTGGGTGAATTTTGACAGGAAAAAGGCCCGTCATGGGCTATTTTTCCCGTCGAATACGGCTTAAATTGCATGTTTCCTGTCATAAATAACGCAGAGGAATCGTAAAACATTTGCATAATGGGTCAAGACCGTAAATTTGGACGAATGAATTGTTTCCAAGTTTTCCTCCCGGGCCGCGTACTTCATTTTTAAATCCCGAGGCCCCGTGGACTTTTCATGTCCCCAGCCGAAGGCTAAAACCGTAGCCCCCCGAGCTTTTTCATAAGCCGCAATCCCGGCGTAGCCACTACCCATATTTTTTTAAATTCTAAGACAAGCGCCATCGCCCTTGTTCAAACCTACCACAGAGCACCCTGGCAAAAGCCATAAATGACAATGGCATTTGAAACCCTCGCCTGGTCGTAAGCGGAAAGCAGCTCCTTATTGCGTCATAGGGCTATTTCACCCGAACTTCCCCACCGCTAATCATTTAAAAGCATCATGTCAAAGAACACCATCCCCCTATAGGCTGGGCCAAAAGCAGGTTGCTTCCGCAACGCGCTTATCCTCGCAAGAACATTCCAAACCTGCCCCTTTAAAAGAATTAGGATGACTAAAATTTATAATTATGTTCCTGTTGAAATGATGTATTTTGCTTCCTAAACATACAGCTTCACATTGCATTTATCTCATTGACATGTTAGAATGGTGATGCTCTTGAAATCTCACAGTATGTTGCTCATGTTTATAATGACGGATATTTGGTTGCTACCAGGGATAAGTCAAAATGCCAAAAGGTGGGAAGAAGAAGGCTAAGATGACAGAGAAAAAGCCTGCACCACTTGAAACTGAAACCTCACTCCAGGATACTAGGTGCACCACCGGTGTCCCTCCTGAAATCAGATGGGGTGACATCTACAGAATGATCACGAGACCAAGAGATCCCGGATATGTTGCTAGAAGAGGGGTCGATTTATCTCAATATCAGAGCCTCAGGCATAACTAGAGCCGCTACCCGCCCTGAGCTGTTCCCCTGTGCTGAAGTAATCGGATGGATACTCCAGCATGCCGATGCGGAAGGAAGAGTAATCCATGACAGCGGGAAGATAGCCATTGCTTCATTTCAACCAGCATACCTGGCCGTGGCCTACAAATTTCCCCGTGTCCAACAATCTCTGACTGATGAATGGCTGAGCCAGATGAACAACGTCGAGATGGCCAAGAAGCTACTAATAGCAGGCAAACATTTGAGAAAGAAAGGAAATGATGAATATGACGTACAGAATCTGAGACCTCCTTTCAGATTGATCGCCTTGATGCTGTGCAGAATCTTCGACATGCCCGATGGCACCGTGTATAAGATTCAGTGGGTCCCTATTATTCACTTCGTGGCATTTAAAGGAACCGTGTTTGACTGGGCCACTCTCCTGTCAGATAGTTTGGCCTCGATGATAGTTGCTGCTAGAGAAGGACTAGCCTTGAAGAAGGCTGAATTTTTCATGTCCTCATATCTGATTGATTGTATTTTGGCCAAGATGGACTTCCCCAAATTGGGTTGCACATGGGATAAGGCCACCACCCCGGTCTATATCGCTTTCAGGATGTTGTGGGCTCAGAATTACAAGCCCAGCTACAAACTCATCTGTGAGGGGTTCATCATGCCCCTATATGAGAAGATATTCAAGGAGGAACCCAACTGCTTGTCAGAGAATGCTTTGGAAGTCCTTGAGAATTACGGGGATTTTTACTTTTCAGAGCAAGGCACCTACCTTAGAATGTTTGGAGGGACTAAGCCCCCATACATTTTTCCGCAGTATGCCACAGATTATGTGGTCCTCAAAGAAGCAGTAAGACAAATCTTCCTGGATGGAATTGGATCAATGCTCCACAAACAACATAAGGCTTCCTTTCCCCCTCTACCTTTCTGCATAGGTGCTTACAAGTTCTCGGGGGTTGCCTCAGCCGAAGAGTTTGTTCAAGAGCTGAAATCCTTCCACTTCGGTGAGGTAATCTTCCACAGGAATGACAGGAAGGGAAAAGTTGCTGAGTACTGTAAGGAGATTTATGCTCACTTCAATTACTCTCACTATCCTGATGCCGAGGAAGAGGCATTCAGAGGCATCAGCAACATGGCTGAGCTACGGGTCTGTCGCCAAGGCACTAGAGCAAGCTCTAGCTCAACCAAGGTCCAGAAGACCAGCCAGCAGAAGGAGAAAGAAGCTGAGGATGCCCGAGTTCAGGAAGAGCTCAGATTAAGAGAAGAAGTAAGGCTACTCCAGGAAGCTGAGGAAGCCAGATTGCAGCGGGAGGCTGAGGAAGCCAGGTGGCAGCAGGAAGCTGAAATGGCGAGAATGCAACAAGAAGCTGAAAATGAAAGGCTGCAGAAAGAGGCTGAGGATGCCTAGCAGCAAAAAGAAGCTGAAGATGAAAGGCTGCCGAAAGGAGAACAGGAAGCTGAGGCAGAACGGAAAGCGGAAGAAGAGCTGAAAGCAGGGGAAGATGCTCAAGCAAGTGGGTCCGGTGTCCAAGACATGGAAATAGACACATCTCAAGTAGGTGGCTCTGGTACCCAAAATAAGGGCGTAGATCCAGCTCAGGAAGTCCGGACCCCACCTACTGAAGAAGAAATAGACATTATGGACCGCCCAATTATCCCATACACTCCATCGGGAAAACACACGGTGTCCAGGTGGAATGAGTTTGTCTATGACAAGAAAAGGAAAGCAATGGTCCTCAAATCGGAAGAGAGGATCAAAATTCCCTTCCATGAAGACATCGTTACCCACCGAGAGGTCACTATAATGCAGAATACAGATCAAGATCCCTTTGATATGGCATCCGCAACTATAGAAACAGCAAAAGCATCGCTGGACAATGTAGGGGTTATAGTTAAAGAAAATATATTGACAAAGAAGAGAGCTTGTACGCTACAACAGACTGTGGCTAATGTGCAGGCCCACAAGGATCTGGTGGTGAACAAATATAATTGCATGTATGCCGAGCATAAAGAGCTATCAGGCAAGTATAACCAGCTGGAAGAGGAAAAGGACCAACTAACACTTCAAATGATGATTGTGGAAGCAGAGAAGAATGGAGCGGAAGAAAAAGCATCCTAGCTAGAAGCAGACAAGCGGGCATTAGCTGAGCAGTTAGAGCAAGTTGAGAGCCGAACTATGGACATGTCTCCCTTCCATGAGCTGTCCTGCAGCATCCTTAGGCAAACGCATGAGACTCAGGGGCTAATCACTAATGAAGTTTGCAAGCTCAAGGCCATGGTGGTTAGGCTAAAAGAGATTAACGCGGAGGCCCATAGGCTCAAAGCCAAGCATACCCGTGTCAAGGCAAATATCATGAGCCAGATAAAATGGTGAGAAGGGAAGGGGTATTTCCCCGCACATCTCCCATTTAAGTCTGTGGAGGGTTTTGATGAAGATGTGGCCCTTTTGGACTTCTGCAGAAACTGTGGCAGCAAGCTGATAGCCAGTGTACAAGGAACAAGGGATAAGATCAACGGTCCGTGTCAAACAATCCTGGAAGTGCATGACAGGTGAAAATTGAATTTCCCACTATCCCTCGATGACTTCCCGGATTCAGAACAGCGCTTGGTGGAGCTAAAAGAAGAACTAGGCATCCAAACTGAATATGTTAAGAAAATTGATGTCCTAGCAATTGATGACCTCCAACATTATATTGGAATGTCATCAGTCCACAACCACTTGCTCAAAGAAGTGCATCAAGCTGCAGTAGCAGAAGTTCAAGGCATCGGAGCAGAGCTTAGGAAGAATGTGACTTCTCATAAAATCTTGTTCCCTGCTGCAGCAAATATAGTCATAAAGGACACGGGCATATGGTATAATTACATAGCGGAGGAGGAGAAGAAAGTTGCAGCAGTAGCAGGAGCAACAGCAGATCCAGAATCTTCTCTCCCGGCAGTTATTCCAGCAACCACAGTGGGCTCGATTCCCTCTCCCCCAGCAGTGGCAGAAATTCCAGCCATCTCAATCCCTTCTTCCCAAGTAGAAGCAGCAGCAACAATTGGTTCGAGTGTCTCTTCCCAGGCAGCAGCAGCAGCATCAATTGACCTGGGCGATCCTATCCCAGCTAAAGCTCACGCACAAGAGTGACAGCACGATATTAGAACATTATTTCTGCTATGTGTATTTTGTTAAACTCTCAAATGTATAAAGCGTGAGCTATGGGATAGCTGCCCATTCTCTTTTGTTAAATATTTTGTAAAAGAAAGATAATCACAATTTTGTCTATTATAGGAGAGAAATTTCTGAAGATGACAAGTGGAAGATGCTAGGTGGCAGCCCAAAGGGCAGATTTGTAACTATAAATAGAAGTTAGGAAAGATTAGGAAGGACTTTTGGCAGGGAACTATTTTTTCCAACCTGTACGAGCTATCTTGTATACGTTCCAAGAAAATACAGTTTTCTAATAAAAGCCTAGAGATGGACGTTTTGCATAAGAATGATGGATGGATGTATGTTGGGCTACTCTAATGACTTCCGTACTGTAATGTGAGATCATTCCTACTATCTGAATTATTTCTTTGTATTAATGATTTTTGCTCCTTCCTGTGCAAACGATTTTCTCTATTTTTGTGAGCAATGAATGCATTTCTTAGTAAATCAGGAGCTATCTGCTGATATCTTTATCATTGCTGTAGAGTTCTCTTTTAGATTAAATGGCTAACTGTTCTTTCTTTAAGATAACTCCTATAGCTCATTGTTCATGTTTTTTTTAATTGGCTCCTTGCAGGTATCTTTAGATTTATTTCAATGTGTTATTATATTTAGATCTGTTTCTTTCTTTCTTTTCATTTAGATTAGATAATTTTGCTTCTTTCTTTGATGAGTAATGGAATGTGTTCTCCATTAAATTAGAAGTTATCTTCTAAAGATCTTTTATCTTGATGTAGCTTTACCTGTATGAATTGATGGCTATCTATTCTTTCTTTACGTTATCTGTTACAGCTCATTGCTCATCCTGTAAATGTGTTCCCTGCAGGGATAGGTAGCTTTACTCCAGTTTTAGATTTAGATCTCTTTAGTTCTACATTTAGATCAGATATAACTTAGGAACTTGCATCTCATTAAAAACATAAAATCCAAAAGAAAGGTGGATCGGGCCATAACCGGTATAATCGGAATTAAACTCCAAACCCACGGTTGCCGGAACCGCTAACCGGACGGATTCCCTATTCCAAACGGGAGATAATCTAATTGGGATCATCTCTCGGGGAGAATCCCTTTCTGATTGATGCTACGATATCCGAGGCATCAACACCATGGTAACCCAACTCAGGGCCGACCCCACACTTGGTGGTCTAATAATCCATCTTGTATAAGTTACAAAACTTGCGACACTTGTAAATACAAATGACGACACTTCTGTATAGCGGAATAATAACATATATATAGGAGTACAATATACATATATGAAATACATTCCGAAGTTACAAATACATCAACACTCCCTCTTAACTAGGAAGGTATTTCTCGACACAGATCTGCTAGCACAAGTCTTCTTCTCTGGATCATCGTCACTGTATCATCATCATCGAATCATCGTCATCATCACTGCTGTTGCTATCTCAATCAATCCTTAATCTACTCGTCACAGGAAGTTCTACAGAGCCAGCCCTTTTCCATGCTATATGTAGGCCTAGCCTTCATGTAGGTATTCATCATCTCTGCGAACAAGCCATCAAGTAGGTACTCCTTAGGACTGATTACACCGCCTCTGCAAAAACTGCAAGATCTCTCAGGACTGGTCATATGCCTCCGCAAAACCTGCAAGAGCATCTCAGGACCAATAACATGCCTCTGCAAAACCTGTGTACCCTACTGTCACATCATCATCTTCAGATCACCTCATAGTGCATGGAGCACAACCCAGATGCACACACACATAGCACTTATATACACCGGCATGGGAGGACCTACCTACCACCATCCGGGAATGGATCAGCACTTACATCACGACCATGGGAGGAATTACTTACCACCATGTCACCATGGGAGGACCTACTTACCACCATGTCGGAAAGGCACGACAATTACATCAACGACCATGGGAGGACTTACCTACCATCATGTCACCATGGGAGGACCTACCTACCACCATGTCAAAAAATCCTGGCAATTACATCAACGACCATGGGAGGACTTACCTACCACCATGTCACCATGGGAGGACCTACCTACCACCATGTCGAAAAAGCCCGCCCAACCCTTACATCTCACCATGGGAGGACCTACCTACCACCATGTGAGAATGGACCAGCCCTTACATCTGCACCATGGGAGGACCTACCTACCACCATGTGAGAATGGCCCTAGCCCTTATATCTGCACCATAGGAGGACCTACCTACCACTATGTGAGAATGGCTCATGTGAATCTGTGTCTCCGGACTCATCACTTCCCTTTGGAGGGAATCTCGATTTGAAGTACACCAAGTCTCTCTCTGAAGTATTCAAACTTCACTCTAGCCAGCGGCTTGGTCAATACATCAGATATATGCTCATCCGTTGCAACATACAGGAGCTTCACTGCTCCTCTCTGCACCATATCCCTGATCTAGTGGAACTTGATCTCAATGTGCTTCGACTTGTCATGGAACACCGGGTTCTCTGACAACTTCACACAACTCTGGTTGTCGTAATATATATAAGTAGCACTCAACTGGATATCAAACAAGTCAAACAGTAGCTTCCTAAGCCATACTGCTTCACATCTAGTCGACCAAGCTGCAACATACTCTGCTTCGACTGTACTTAGTGCCACACAGGACTGCTTTCGACTAAACCAAGAGATCATACCAGATCCCATACTGAAGCAACACCCCGAAGTGCTCTTCCGATCAATGGCACTGCCTAGCCAATCCGAATCAACATAACCCTCTAGGTACCCCAGAATATGCTTTGCAGCTATCAGGTGAACATGTCTCGGATCTGTCAGATACTGGCTCAAGGTGTTCACCGCAAAGTAGATGTCTGGTCTCGTATTCGTCAAGTACATAAAGGACCTAATCATCTGACGATACATCGTGCCATCAACCGGCTCAGATGAAGCATCACATAGAAGCTTCAGGTTCGATGCCATAGGTGTGGCCATGACCTTGCAGTCCATCCTCCCGAACCTCTTCAGGATATCTATTGCATACTTCCCTTGTCCAAGGAAGATTCCATCTGCACTCTGCCACACCTCCATGCCTAGAAAGTAGTGCATCATACCCAAGTCCTTCATCTCGAACTCGGCAGCAAGCTTCCTCTTCGTGTCTGCAATAAACCCATCCTCACCGATCACAAACAGGTAATCCACATACAATAGTAGTATCACTGGATTTCCTTCCTCAACCTTGTAGTAAAGGTTGGAATCCGCTTTACTCTTAGTAAAGCCCAAACTAGATAGGAAGCTGTCTATTCTACCGTACCAGGTCCTGGGTGTCTATTTCAAACCATATAGGGATTTCTTCAGTTTGCACACATGAGTCCCTCTGTCATGTGTCTCAAACCCAAGTGGCTGCTCCACATACACTTCCTCTTCAACTACACCATTCAAGAAAGCTGTATTGACATCCATCTGGTGTACCTTCCATTTCATCACTGCAGCCAGGGCAAGTACTATTCTAATGGAAGTGTTCCTGGCCACAGGTGCAAAGGTCTCTTCATAATCAATCCCTTCTTTCTGGGAGAAGCCACGAGCTACAAACCTTGCTTTGTATTTTTCTATGCTGCCATCTGCAGCATGCTTGATCTTATAGATCCACTTGGAAGTCACCACAGACTTCCCTTCTGGTCTTGGGACCACATCCCAAACATCATTCTTCATGATCGACTAGTATTCCTCGACCATGGCATCCTTCCATTCTTTCTTTTCGCTGCTTCTTCATAACTGGAAGGTTCTTTGTTCATGATGTCACAAAGTAAGGAAACATAGCTAGGGTGTGATCTTGTCCTTTTCCTTTCTCTGTGTTCCTCTTCTGGAATGCCATACCTTTCTGCATCTTGGATGAGCTCTCTAGCCCATGCTGGTTTCCTTGTGTGAGATTTCTTCTCACGGGGTGGATCTACAGGTTCTTGTGGATCTTCCATCTCATGATCTTCTTCAGGAACTGCTTCATTCATGGTGGTTTCTTGTGTTCAGGATATTCTGGGTTCTTCATTGTCTTCAATAGATGTCTTCCTCGATTTGATGTATGCAGAGCCTTCATCAAATGTTACATCCCTGCTGATGTCAATCTTCTTGAATCCTGGGAAGTAGATTCTGTAAGCCTTCGAGCTTTCACTGTAACCCACGAATATGCCCTTCTTTCCTGAAGGATCTAGCTTTGTCCTCTTTTCTTTTGGGATGTGAGTGTATACTGGACAACCAAATATTCTGAGATGGCTAACTTCTATTTTCTTACCAGTGAACACTTCTTCTAGTGTTTTGTTGTCAAGTATCTTATGAGGTGTTCTATTCTGCACATATACAACTGTTCTTGCTGCTTCTGCCCATAAGTGCATTGGTAGATCTTGGTCATGAAGCATTTCCCTAGCTACTTCCATAATTGTTCTATTCTTCCTTTCGGCAACCCCATTCTGTTGTGGATTGTAAGGAGTAGTCAGCTCCCTCTTAATCCCCGAATCAATGCATAGCTTCTTGAAGTCTCCTGAAGTAAATTCTCCACCATTGTCGTATCTGAAGATCTTGATATTCATATCAGTTTGATTTTCTATCAAGGCTTTGAATTCCTTGAACTTGTCAAACACTTCATATTTGTTCTTCAAGAAGTAAACCCAAGTCTTCCTAGAGAAATCATCAATGAAGGAAACATAGTATACATACCCACTCAGAGAACTAGATGACATCGGACCGCATACATCAGAGTGGATGATTTCCAATATTCCTTTTGCCTTGCTTTCACTACTTGGAAACATCTTCTTTGTGTTCTTCCCCTTTGCACAACCTTTGTAAATGCCTTCATGTTTTGTCTGGATTTCAGGAAGACCTTCCACTGCTTTGCTTGCAATTGGTAGTTCCCTATAGTGCATGTGTGCAAGCCTTCTATGCCAAAGTTCACTTGGCTCTACTGAGTCATGGACCAAGGCTTGTTCTGGTTGGCCCTTCAGTTTGTATAATCCTCCCTCTTATTCTCCAATCACTACTGCATCATCTATAGTTTTACCCTTTGGCCACATTAGGATGTGGTGTACCTGCAATAATTAATTAATGCAAATACACGAGATATCAGAAATAATAGAACAGAATCGCTTTTATATTGATCACGGGCCACTTCGAGGGGGCAACCTCCTTTGAGCAAGCTCAATACAATTAACTTCACGGTGCCTTCAATGACCTCAACACACACTTATATACTAAGTCTATGCCCAATGCTATGAGTCAAAACCATGGGACATATAATACTACGGGACGGCTTACAAAGCATATGCGTCCAATACTATGGGTCAATACTATGGGCTAATATAAACTACGGATCAACAAATACGACAGGACGACTTACAAAGAATATGCGTCCAACAACAATATACTAACATAGTAAAGAGAAGGGTTGACATAGGTTCCTAACATCCCCTCTCCCTTAGAAAAAGCTTTGTCCTCAAAGCTTTGGTTGGAGAAATTGCTGCAGAATCGGAAGAAGTGGTTCCCCGGTAGCATCCTCAGGTTGCATTTCGGGCCACTGACGCCTTTGGAGTGTCAAGGAGGATTGCTCAGAAGGCTGTAGATGAAGAAGACCCCTGTCAGCTGCGTGGAAAATGCGCTCAGAACGGTGCTGATTGGCTTGTTGTTCCAGGCGAATTCTGGCCAGGTGAAGATTGTCCTGTAGAATGAGAAGAATCTGATCGCGGGTGCGAAGAACCGAGTCAATTTCCTGAACTGGAGAGCTGCTAAGGGTGTATGGAAGAAGAACTGGTGGTGGTTTTCCATAGACTGCTTCATATGGTGTCCTTTGAGATGTGGTATTGTACCACCAGAGTGATGCTAGGAAATCCATAGAAAGAGTTGGCCAAAGCTGTGTAGGGATGGGAAAGGGTTTGAGCAATCCCGAATGGAGTGTCGTTTCACCCTTGTTGACTTGGAAAGTATCATCGTCAGCCACCATCTGTTGAATTGTCATTTTTAGTCCCTGCCAAAAGAAGTTATGTTGTTCCCAATCAGACATTGTGTAGAACCCAGAGTGCCCTGTTGATGAAGAAGCATGGAGTTCATAAAAGAGAGAGCCTTGTTGAACATATTGCAACCAATTTAGAACAAGCAGAGAAAGAGCTGTAAGAGAAACTGGGTCATCAATTGTGCGAGAAGGAGCATCTTCCATCATATTGTCCTTACTCTTCTTGTAAGTGATCACATAGGGATAACCCATGAGTTGGATAACCCATTTCAGGTGTGTTGGGGAGGAGACCCATTGTTCCAGAAAATTTTCCAAACTCTGGAGATCAGTCTTGATGCAGAAATAATTCCCTAATAGGTATGGCTGCCACTTCTGTACAGCATGCAAAATAGCCATCATTTCCTGCTGAGAGGTAGATGTGGCTAAATTCTTACCGGAAAGGTCTCTTGAAGGCAGCAAGCGCATTGGTTCAACAAAGATACCTGCATATCTATCCAAGGAAGTAATGGAGACTATTGATGGGTGTAGCTGAATGGAATTGAGCTGAGCGATGACACCATGTGAATTCTTCTTAAGGATTTTTTCCAGGCGATGTGAACTGATGATGCAGAGAGACCCTGGTTGTAAGCCCATAAATTTGTGTTGTGCCCCATTGACTTTAAACTGCATCCAAAGTTCAGCAAAATCCCATAAGATGGGGCCAAGTGTGTGTAACCATTGAACGCCCAAAACCACATCACATCCGCCTACGGACAAGGCAAACATGTCAGAGCGTAGGTTATAATCTTCCATAGAGATACGCACATTGTGAAACTTCTCCTTGCAAGGTAAGGTGCTCCCATTGGCAACCATGACTTCAAAGTTGGAGCAAGGATGGACAAAACAATCAGCCTGTTTGGCAATCCGAGGGTCAATGAAGTTATGAGTGCTACCAGAATCAATGAGTATGGTGAGAGGGAGCTTCTTGAAGTATCCCCGGACCCGCATTGTTTGTGGGGTGGTGGCGCCGATTACAGCATGGAGAGAGATCTCGGGTGGGTCGTCCTGAGATGGGGTGTCAACAGGTGGGTGTTGAATGTCGACCTGATCATCTACTGTATCTGTAGCTCCTTCACCAAGTTCTAAGGCAGGCGAAGAATCCACATCCAAGAGATAGAGCTTTCGTTGAACACATCGATGTCCCCGAGTGAATTTCTCATCACAATTATAGCAAATCCCTTTTTCTCGACGTGCCTGCATTTCTATTTCAGACAAATGCTTGATAGGAGTTGGTTGAGGAGAAGGCGTGATGGGAGGTCGTTGGGAACCCATATTTCTTAAGGGAACAAAGGAGGGTTTGGAGCGTTGTTGAGCTGCGATCTTGTCCTCATCCAGCTTAGCCAACCCTAGGACTTCCATCATTGTGTGGGGACAAAACATTTTGACCTCTGAGCGGATTTCATCCTTGAGACCACTGATAAAACAACTCTTGTAGAATTCATCGGACAATCTTTCTGTGTGATTGGCTAGTTTCTCAAATTCCGTCTGATACTCTCTCACTGTGCCAGTTTGGTGAAGTTTAGTGAGTGCTCCTGTGAAGTCCTCAAAAGAACCAGGACCAAATCGTGACAAAAGGAGTTGGCAAAAATCTGTCCAGTGTGGCTCGGGATGAGCTTTGATGTACCAACGGTACCATTGAAGGGCTTCCTGTTCCAAATGAAAGGATGCAAATGGAACTCTCTGAACATCAAAAGTATTATGCAGACTGAAATATTGTTCTGCTCTGTATATCCATCCAATCGGATCCGTACCATTGAAGCGAGGAAAATCAAGCTTCGGCCTACGAAAAATGCTGGAAGAAGAGAACCCGGTGGCTGCAAAAGATTCTGGCTGTCTGGTATTGTTCATGGCTGAATGCTGAAGATGGAGGCTGAGAAATTTTTTATCCAGATCTTGGAGTTTGGTTTGGATGGCTGCAAGTGCTTCCTCCATGGTGTGTGCTCCTGCACGGGTTACAACCATAACCAGGTTTTTTTTTTTTTTTTTGTTCAGAAATGGATCGGCAACAGCGGCGCGGAAGGGATCCGCAACAGATGGATCTGCAGCGACGTGGAAGGGATCGAAGACGGCTGGATCTGAAACGGTGATTGGATCTGGAACAACTTTCAGAATAGATCTGAACGGCTGGATCTGGAGCGGAAGTGATCGGCAACAGTTAAATAGATATGGACCCCAAGTATGAACGGCTTCCTAACAGTTCAGGTGTTTCACTCGGCCACCAATGCTGTCTGACGGCTTGCGTATTGGGGCAGTACCCCTCACTCCACGGCTCAGGTAAAACTGATAACCGCTTGGCCACAAACGACAGCTCTTGGTTTACCTCACGGGTGGAAACTAGTCAATCAGGTAGGGGTCGTTGCCCTTTTCGCTTGGCAGGTCCTCTCAATGGCCAGCTACTTCGGGGTTCCTGTGGTACTCCTCACAATGAGTTTTAGGGCTTATGCCCAAGTACTTCCCACAGTTAAGCGGATAGGGATTATTCCCAGATCCGAACCTGCAACAGAAAAAAATTTGGGCAAAAATTCCACCCAATGTTTAAAAACCGGATCTATATTGCTCAGAATCGCTATTATAGCATGTTTCCGGAACTGGAACAACCACTCTGCTTCTACCCATGAAAGCGGAATAGAAATCTGGGCACTCGGTCAAAAGATTTTCTCGCCGCAATTTTCGCGGCCGTCACCGAAATTCTGAAAAATTGCCGATTTTAAATCCGCGATATCTCCACTTTTAGAACTCGAAATGAGATGATTTTTTTTTGAAACTGTGTATTTTTGAAAGAGGAATTCAGATATGCAATCGGTTTTTTCTGATTTTGTGCAGAAAGTTTCAGAAATTGATCTGAAAGTCACCGCCCAAAAAAAGAAAAAAAATTTCCCACTTGTGCCAAGGAAAGTGCTCTGATACCAGATGTGGTGTACCTGCAATAATTAATTAATGCAAATACACGAGATATCAGAAATAATAGAACATAATCGCTTTTATATTGATCACGGGCCACTTCGAGGGGGCAACCTCCTTTGAGCAAGCTCAATACAATTAACTTCACGGTGCCTTCAATGACCTCAACACACACTTATATACTAAGTCTATGCCCAATGCTATGAGTCAAAACCATGGGACATATAATACTACGGGACGGCTTACAAAGCATATGCGTCCAATACTATGGGTCAATACTATGGGCTAATATAAACTACGGATCAACAAATACGACAGGATGACTTACAAAGCATATGCGTCCAACAACAATATACTAACATAGTAAAGAGAAGGGTTGACATAGGTTCCTAACATAGGACTTGGCCATCTACAAATGCAACCCTCATGCCTTTTGCATCCAATGCATATATGGAGAGAAGGTTCTTCTTGAGACCTGGAACATATAGTACATTTTTCATCTTCATAGACTTTCCAAAGTCTAGCTTGTAGGAGGCTTCACCACTTCCGTTTATGGGATACTGGTAGTCATCCCCAAGTTTCACCTTGTGGGGTGATTCATGTTCAGATAGGTTCATAAAGGATTCCTTGAATCCTGTCATATGTTTGGAAGCCCCACTATCTATAATCCAATCATTACTTCCATGAGTAATGGTACCAGTGAAGGTAGAAATCAAAACATACTCTTCATCACTAGAAGAATCTTCACTTTCTTCCCTAGCCCTCTTCCTGGGAGGTTCATCATCCTCTGCAGTGTGAGCATGATGTCTTCTTTTGATGTTCTTCTTTTTCTTGTGGGGGGCATCTTTATTGTTTTGGGGACAATCCTTGGCATAGTGCCCCTTTTCATCACATGTGAAGCATTGGTCATTGGATGTGTTTCTTCGAGATCTGAAGCTACCCCTCTGGTTCTAATGGTGGTGCTTTTCTTTCTTACTATGGTGATGTCCCTTCTTATCATCATACTTCTTGGAGTGTGCTATGAGAGCTTGGTCTTCATTCCCCATCTTCTCTTCTCGAGCTACAATTCGAGCTTCTTCTTGTGAGCATTCTTCCCACAGCCTACTGAATGTGATAAGTTTCCTCCTAGCACAAATTCCTTGGATGAAGGAATCCCATGACATAGGAAGGCCATTAAGAGTGGTCATTACCACTTCTCCATTCTCTATATCTTCTCTCATAGCTTCAAGTTGTTCTTTTATCTGGGAGACCCTTGAGAAATAAGACTGCATGGTCTCCTCATTCTGGATCTTGATAGTTTTCAATTGATTTATCAAGGTCATCTTCCGATTTATGCTCTTCCTTTCAAATAACTTGGTCAAGGAATCAAACATCTCCTTGGGTGTCTTCAGAGATGACACATGTGGTATGAGATGGTCTTTGATAGAATCAACAATGATCCTCTTAGCCTTGACCAAGTTCCTCTTGTGTAAGGCCTTAGCCTCTTTTCCCTCTGGGACAGGGATCTCTTCACTTATGTAAGTGTACAACTCATTCTCTTCCAGGATTAACCCAATCCTATACTTCCATGCTCGGAAGTTATCAGCCCCTTCAAGCTCATCCTCAAGCTTGGTGTGGTCAGACATCTTTAAAGAGTACTTCAAATGGAAATAGAAAAGATTTAGGTCTTACCACTTGATTTGCTGAAAATTGGATCTGGTGATGGATTAGGGTTTGTTAGAGAAACCCTAAAAATTAAAACTCTGAATTTCAAATTTATGAAAGGATAGAAAGATGCGCCTTGATGAGATGATCAAGCTGGTATATTCAGAATTTGATAACTGCAAAATTTCACCCCTCAAAATTGCTTTTGAAACTTCCAGATTCACTTGGACGTCCCTGAATTAGGGTTTGAGTTTCCCGGAGCTTCACCTAACCAAAAAGTTTGATCCAAAGCTCTAAAATTCGAGTTTTCCAAGGCGCTTCCAGATATGGTCTCAGATTTCAGAAATTCCATTTTTTGCAGAAACCCTAATTTTTAGGTCAAAAATTGAAAGTGCTCAGAATTGAATTTTGATTGGACAGAAAGATGCTCCTTGCTAAGGAGAGTCAATATAGCCTCCTAACTTTGAATATATGTGGAGATAAACCCAAAAAAAAAGAAGCCCTAGCTTCCGCAACTGCATAGTGTCTTCTTCTCAGGTTAGCTTTGATACCATGTTAGATTTTGAGCATTAATTCAATATGATCTAGAATCTTATCTGAGAGAATAACATGTACAACATATCAATCACAAGATAAAATAGACACAGAGTTTCCTTGGGGAAAACCAATAAGGTGAAAAACCCCAATAACTTCCTCAAAGATAGAAAGAGCAATGATACAAAACTCAAGCATAAGAGATAGACTCCTAGAAGCTTCTCCTCCTCCACTTGTGCGCCACTCTCACATGATAGAATAGATTAGTAAGTGAATGATCAAATAGAGTGCCTCCCGCACACTATTTATACTTGACTTGACTAGCCTAATAAAATAACAGGGATGACTTCTCTAGGAGAGTGTAATAACCCATGGTAACCTAACTCAGGGCCGACCCCACACTTGTTGGTCTAATAACCCATCTTGTATAAGTTACGACACTTGTAAATACAAATGACGACACTTCCGTATAGAGGAATAATAACATCTCTATAGGAGTACAATATACATATATGAAATACATTCCGAAGTTACAAATACATCAACAATTATGTCATATTCTTTATTACAATTTGTATTTACTAAATAGAAGCTTGTTATTCTCTTAGTAGTAAAGTACCACTCTTGTATATTTGCATTGAATATGGTCGATACCCATTGTAAACAAAATGGTCCACCTTCTACCTTCCCTTGTTCATATGGAATTGACATATTTATCATATATCCTTGCCAATATGTAATTGTTGTCATATTTCGTATAAAATTACTTGGTAGATGTTGTTCTAAACAATGCAATGCATTCTATTTGTCACTCATAATTGTGTTGCAAAACGATTGTGCTATGTACAATCTAAGGGATTGTACATCAAATTCCGTTGCTATCAAATAGAAAATTGCAGTGAACATATTGTCTCCATAGTTTGTTGTATTTGTGGTTGTTCTATGTAAGCCATGTAAATCCATATTATGTGCAATGCATTCCCAATAATGTTTTAGTTCTTTGCACATTGGTGACAAGAAAGTATTAGATGCTTCAAAGTTGCATCTTGTTAATTTTTTGTACAACAAAGGCTCATAGTGGCCACTGGTAGGATTAGCATCATGGAACAAAATCCAATATGGTTTTGTATCTGTAGTTCCATTGAACACCTAATATTTATTCTTTCTGGTTAATGACCAAATTCCAATTGATATATTCAACCATTTGGATATCCAACATATGCAAACTGTATCTCCCCATAATCCTCTCTCCATTTTGTTTAGATTTATAGACACAGACAATTGCATTTTGAAAAGATATGTGTCAACATCATAAATGCCATGCAATTGATATAGGAATTTAGGAGTGAATTCATTGTCCTGAAGATGAAACTCAATCCTAGTTCGAAACGTTGACATTTGAAATGGATACTATGGCGTTCTCGGAATCCAAAATTGAAACAAATCACTGTAGGAATCTAAGAACATAAAACGATTCTAATGCTTCTATATTGTCATTTTATAGACATTCTAAGAAGTGGTCTATTGGGCCATTTCATAATTCAATAGATGAATAGAAAAAATGCAATAAAATTTGTAATGCATCAAATAAACAATCTCTCGATGTAAATGAAAATGCATGTAATCTGAAAAGGCCTTCCTTCTCTAAGACACCATCAATGTTGGAATTTATAATGCATTTTACTTTATAATTTTCAACATCTATTATTGTTGCGATTTTCTAATAGGTATTGTTCAAATTGTTTCAAAACTATGTTTCACATATAATGAAATATCAAAACAATGATTCAAATGTAAAGATGCTTACATTTTATTGTTGTTTCTTTCTTTGTTGTCATTTCTTTGGCTTAGTTTGCTCTTCTATCTTATATAATTAGAAAAATGTGGGTTTTATATCCCTATAGTTTATCCATGAAAACAATGAAATTACAACAAGCAAAAATTTGTTTTTTCATACCATTTATTTTGAGATTTCACAACTAACAATAGAGATCACTGCAAATGTATAAGTCACCATATGTAAACATGTTGAAACAAGGAAAATGAAAATCATTGCAAGTAATTGCAAATTCATATGGAATTGGAAGAAGGATTAGAATACAATATTTGGAAGCATATAATTGCAATCATTGTGATAACATGTTCATTACGATGGTATTTGAAAAAAAATGGACAGCAAGACCTCAAAGCATATGCTAAAAATCAATGTATCAAATGCGAAATAGGATATCAAAGCATATGCATGGAACCAATGTTTAGAGTCTTGAAAAATAAATCAAGATTAATATATCGAACCCATGTGTTAGAAACCAATGTATGAAATGCAAAATAGGATATCAAAGCATATGCATGGAACCAATGTTTTTAAGAATGTTAAATGAAGCAAGTTCTCATTAAATGTAGATGCATTTGACTTTTTATTTATCAATGAAAAATTACAAAACAACATTGGAAGATATGGCAATATAGTAAAAGTTATTTATATACACAAAGTGATGTATATACCAATAAAATATAAGCTATTCATATATACAAGGTGATGCATGACATTCACAACACCGTTTAACATCCAAATTTGGAAGAATGTGGTTGTTCCAAATTAGCCAATCTTGCCTTATCAACCTCATTTAGTCTCATTTGTGAAAATGAATAAGTCACTCTAAAAATGTTTTAATTTACATAGCAAGTTCATAGTAGGTTGGAGATGATAAGTTGGAATGGTTATATGTGGAAGCAATCTTCTTTCCGTGTACTGGATAGCATCTTGTTCTTACTGTATTTGTTGGCAATAACCATACAACATCGAAAGATATTGCATATCCATGTCTGTTAAACAAAAGATAAATGAAAAGCAATACCATTAATATTTTATGTCAAAAAGTATTTAATCAAATAGGAATATTGTACATTTGTCAATATGTCTATTAGATAGTCTTTTGATCTATCTCTAAAAGCACAACTATTTGGAATAAAGTATTTGACAGATTCCTTTGATACAATATTAAGAAACAAAGGTACATCAAGAAGAACAATTTATATAAACATAGGCATACAAAGATGGGACTAATAATTAGTAGATTGAACTACAAGATATATTATTAAGAGACACCCACCTTATCATCTCAGCCCTATTCAACCTAATGCACTCCATATGACCAACTAGGGAAAAAACTGAAATACTCAAAACTCTATCCATGTTAATGTCCTTACCGAGGACATACGAAGGAAGGTCTCTTTTAACCTTGAAGGATTTCGAGCGACGTTGAGTCCTCACCTTAGGGATGCAAATTTTATGGCCTACAAACACTTGAGCAGCTGAAGGAAGCTACCCACCAGATGTCAACGGCTCCTCAACACAAGCACCAAACCATTGAACTCAGAAATGACCTTCCACGAGATTGGACTTGTCGAATGCTAAATAATATCCTTCCCTCGGGACACCAGATTATCCTTTGGCGCCTCAACATGACTCTTCATCGGAGAACGAGGATACCCTACTTTCTTAACATAAAACTTGAGCAAAACCGGTGAAACCATTTAGATTTCCACCTACCGAAGGAATGACATCTTAGGGAGGCCCCTTGACAAGAGAAATTTCAAGATTCCGAGACACCAAAGGTTCCTTAACCCTTTGATGGGGCTTTGACCTTGCCACCCAACCCAGGGTTAAAAAACCAATAAGCAAGACTGAAAACTAAGACATCATAACCCTGATCACTACAAACTTGAGGGAGTTACCGGGAAACAAAAAACCACAGGAAAAAATGATGTTTCTTCCCACTTTTTTAGCATGGTTGGTACTAAGTTCTCCTAGAGGAGAACTGGATTCCATGACCTAGTTAACTGCTAAAAAAACGATAAAACTAGGCAACTAGGCTCAGAACAAGGCAATCCGACCTGAAGCCAACCTGCAAAACCCTAGCTCTCTCCCTACAATATTTGATAAGATTGTATTTCTTCCAAAGGGTTCATCATGATGATGATGTTTATGAATTTATAGAGGTATGTTTACTCATTTACCATTTTGCTGCTAAAATCACTCTATTCAATTCAAATGGCCACTATATAGTATGTTTGTAGTATGTTTTGTTTGAAAGCTAACTTTGGAGTGATTTATACATCTTCCAATCAATTTAGTTTAGTTATGCTTTTGTTCTATCATTTCTCTAAAATTCAAATAGTTCCAATTTCTATAAAAAGAAAGTTGGAAATATCCTTACAAACTTTGATAAGAAAAATTAAATGTTAATTGAAAAGTGATGATAAGTGCTAGGCATAGGAAATAGGACAGAGATGCAATGACACACCTTTTAAATACACTAATAACACAAAATTGGTCTATTTAAAACGCCAAATTTTCTGAACTGGGTGTTTTTGTACAATCCCTTTTTTTTCAAATAGTTGGGCTTAAAGCAGGCTTGAGATTTGATATTCACCCCTAGTTGTACTGGAATTGTTGATGGTTGATGGATTATTACAATCTTTTATTGGTTGGAAAATATTATGAACATAAATAATATGAATATACATCAGATAGTATAAATAATAAATATTGATAAAAATAAAGTATATAAATATTAAATAATATTAATAAGCATATATTTTAATAAATAATTATTAGTTGTTCTAAAAGACACGTGAATGGTCACCATAAGTGACCGTAGGTTTTCTACATATATGGCACTCATTGTATTCATATCTCATTCATATGTATATACATTTTACTCAATATATCATTATTCCTAAATGGATTACTTAATATTCCAGATATTTTGGATAATTTATGTATGAGAGAACTTCGTTTGTCTCATTTGGTATCAGAGCCGAGTCTGTTCCAACCTTTGGAAATATCTCTCAGACCTTGTCTAATTTTTCTTTTTGCCACCCCAATTTCAGAGATTCTTTGATCCTAGGTCATTGACCAGAATAAGCTTTTGGCCATTTAAAATTAAGAAGACAGTTGAAGAATTATTCCAATGCAAGTTACAATTTAGAAAGGAAAAAAGGAGTTGTGCCCTATAAGAACATCATGTATTGTAATTGAGGACTGTATACATGGGAGAGATTCATAACAAGTGGAAAAGGATAGGGGTGAAGTATTAAATAAATAAATAAACATCTTCCCCATTAACCAAGATCGCACTATATAATAAACAAATACTTGGGTTGTCTTGGAATAAAAATGAGTGAATCTAAGGGAGTATTGGAACTACTATCTTAGTGTCCATGCATTCATTTTCTTCCACTGTGATCAAAGATCAATGTGTAATAGTATACATTCATGTATTTATTAAACATTTTATAAATCGCCACCACTTTAGGTAATCGATTGAATACTAGCGTGGCAAGTTAAGAGACCGTTCAATTGCAGAGAACCCTTCACCATTGACCATCACACCACTCAGAGTTCTCATCGTCGTCTATGTTATTCTACCTATGAGTGATGGATCGACTAATTCCTTCCAGTCATTGAACCACAACGAAGTTCAGTCTTTGAAGTCACGCTGCACTTTCAATTTGACCAAAGAGAAATAAATCATGATGAAAAGCATCGTGATCACTTAGAATAATCGCATGAGGGGAGTAACGTTACAAGTTGCGTCGTTTAATTATCAAACTGGAGGCAAAAGTGTATTTAGTGAAGTATTTAAGAAAAAGGTATATTAAAAAAAATATATTGTTTATATCTTTTAAAGAGTGTTTTCAAAAAGGGGGAAAGGATACCTTACAAATATTATTGAAGTTTCAAAAGGCTAGTGGATCCTAAGTAATTATATAAGGGAGTTATAAGGGTATTTTATTGATAGTCACATTGAAGAAGTGGGTTGAAGTTTTAATTAAATTATTAAGGAATCTTTCAAACTAATTGGGTTGAAAACAAAATGGAATGTAATAGTGAAAATAACATAAGATTTCTTCAAACTTATAGATGTCGTATTAAAAGTTTATGGGATTATTCAAGGAAAGGATGGTTGCATCGCTATTTGCCCGACCACCAAGAAAAATCACATAATGTTAACACCTGTGTCATTTTTAAATATAATTGAAAATGACACATGTTGCTCCAACGAGAAATATGAAATTAAGGACCTACAACCATCTATTGATGATTACAAATTCATAGCTCAATTAAATGTTGTATCAATTTATGAAAATGAATTTGATATAATTCTAGGTTCACTTTGGGTACAAACTCTAGGTGCCTTCATTTTAAACATGGAGAAAACGTTCATGGCGTTTCCCTATAAAAAGATGATGACATTGCAAGACATTACAATGAAGTCAGATTTAGAAGCTCCATCATTTGAAGAATTCAAAGATATCTCAAGGGTGATTTCACAGGAAAATCAGAATTCAATACAGAAGATGCAGAAATAATTTGACGAATTTATCACATATAAAAATGAAGAAATTTCCCACTTAAAAGACCATAGTAAAAAACTACTTACATAGATCAAGAAGTCAAAAGATAGAAAACAATGTGTTCAGAAGTTGGAACAAGAGAATCAAGATCTCGAGAAGAACCTATCAGAGAAAAATGAAGAAAATTCTCATTTGAAAAAACTTAATCAAGAACTATTGGAACAAATTAGAAAGTTGAAATAAGAGAAACTTGAAAATAGAGACATTAAAGATCTCAACAAATCAAATAATGAAGAAAATTCGCATTTAGAGAATCATCATAAAAACCTACTAATGCAAATTAAGAAAGGCTTAAGAATGATATGAGGTTGTTGGAAAACAAGTTAGAGCAAATCCAAAAGGAGGCATCAAAGTCCTCAGGAGTAAAAATCCAAGTTGTGGAAAACGGAACAAATACAGATCCAATCCACATAACAACTCAAGAAGATGTCAATCCAGTTGAAGAAGAAACATATAGGGATGTTGAAATACAAACACTGGGAAATCCAAGTGTACATACTAATATAAGTTCATCGATTAACCAATCAACATCAAGGCATGAACAAAATCATATACCAAAATTAAACCAAGAAAACACTACAAGCATGATAAGGGAAAATAAAGTTATAAGTACTCCTTATCGACATCCAAATCATAAAAGCATATGTCTTAAACTAGCAAAGTATTAATATCCCTTAGGCCTATAAAATCGTCCAAAAAATAATGAACCAACGCAATTAAGTCTCATGGTAACAATTCATCATGGAAGTGCAACGTTCTGCAAAGAATTGAATTCGGATGGTCCGATCCTTTTACAGTTCAAATTTTTTTGCTTAGCACTAAGAGGAAACAAACCTTGTTCTTCTCATTGGTACAAAAGTCATTATGACCAACTACAAGGTCAAAAGGAACATAAACAATAATGTTCTTACAAACATATGAGATATGATCTCAAAGAATGGCGACAAAATCAATAAACTGCATGGAAATAGAAAATGAGAAGTTCCATCCAAGAAATCGATCAACAAAAGGTCCCAATGAAGGTTAACTTGGGGTGGACCACTTCACAAATGATGCAACATTTTTACTCAATGTTTAAAAGAACATTTCGACTTGTTTCCTCAAGTGTCTCAGCTACCAACACAAAAGACCACAAGACGACATTACAAGCAAGAGTAAAGACGTAAATCCTTTTCATCAATATGCTTTGAGGACAAAGCATTTCTAAAGAGGAAGGCAATGTTTTTTTTTAGACAAAAGCATTGGGAAGATTAATTAAGAGCCGGTGAATCAGCCACCGTGTGCTTGGGTACATAACTATCAGTATCTGAAACAACAAAATTCTTAGGCTTAGACTTCCCAGAGGTTTCAGAATTAAGTAGCAAAATTACAGTGGACTGGAATGTGATACAAGAAATAGCAAAGAGAACATAGTAGAGATCCGAGCAAGGTCTAAGCGCCATTAAGCTTTTCCAGGATCTTCTGGACCGCTGCTTCCAGTGCAGCAATTCTGTTCCCGAAATTCCCTTCAGTATTGGCCTGGTCTTTGAAATTGGTGTACACCACCTCTTCAAAATAGGAGATTTCTCCTTTGGAATCTTTGATTTCCTCCTTGATGCCCTGTAGATCCTTATTGAACTTTCTCCATTTCTGGAAATCCTCTGCATTGTGGGATTTCTGTCGGCCTTCATTCTCCTCAAACTTTGATTTAAGAATGTCGATTGAATTTTGCAGATCGTCCAGTCTGTCCTCCAGCGTTTTGCCTCCTGAAGTTGAGCCCACCGACGCCATGCTGTATTTCGCTGACGGATCCTGATCTTCTTGGTTCTTCTACTCAATCTCTTGCTTCTATTTCTAGCACTGGCGCACTGGAGAAGTCTGTTCCCAGACGACCTGATTATATAGGAGAAGAGGCGCTCTGGCTGGTCACGGGTCTCAGAGCCACCGTCCTGGAGTAGCAGTCTGAAGTGGAGAATATCCTTGATGGCCATTTTGACCATCTTGCTATTCGGATCCGCGAGCATCTTAGCAATCCAGCAGAAAATCGATGTCAGGATCTTATTTGTCTTAAGGGATAGAGCAATAAGATTCTCTGTCATTAATCGACAAAATACTCCTGCCCAAGAGCACGGCCCTGTTGGCCTCTGCATCAGCCAGACCGTTGAGATCACGAGGAACATGATAAAAGCTAATTTTGATGAATTTGGACATGAGTAGGAATATTCTACGCAGGACCCGAGAAAGATTAAGCTGATGGGTTGGCTTATTCGAGTTCATGGCTTGAATAATAATCCTTGAATCTCCGAAAACGGTGAGCTCGGGAATATCCTTATCAATGGCTTTCTTTAGCCCTTGCCAGAGGGCCAGTACTTCTGCATTATTATTGGAGTCCGTCCCTATGCCCCAGGCAAAGGAAGTGAGGATTTCATTGTGAGGGTTGAGGAGGATTCCCCCCGCTCCAGCTTTTCCTGGGTTGCCCTTAGAGGCCCCATCAAAGAACAGGCAGTGCTCCTTTATTGTCGATCTCCAATTATTGAACTCGGTTGCACTCATTCTAATTTCCCAGTTTTCATGAGAGGTGGGTGAGATTGCATTGGAGTCATCTTTGAGATTGAATTTAGCTATCCAGCTTGCCTCAATAGGACTGAGACTTCTAGTGTTGGTGATAGTTCTGGAATCCACTGCTTCCCCCAACAAGGCCACGCAAGTGGTAGCTACCCTGGAACTTGAGGTTGCTTTATCTCTAAATAAGCGGCTATTTCGTTCCAGCCAGATCTTCCAGCATATAACTTTTGGGGTCCACATCCAGAGGGATTTGAGTCGGTTTTTCTTAAGAAGATCAAAAGGGGAGTTTTTGCTCCAGTTGCTGAAAAGATCTGGAAGGTTTTCAAATCTGTCAAGGTTTCCATGACCAAGGAGAACCTGATGCCAGACCTCTTTGGAGAAAGGACACATTAGCAGAAGATGAGATATTGTTTCTTCATCAGAAAGGCACAGGGGGCATCTTGAAGGCCCTTTCAGACCTCGTCTCTTTAGTGTGTCTCCCGTTAAAATGCTGTTATGTGCAATCGTCCAGCAGAAAAGATCAATTTTTGGAATGAATGGTGAATTCCAGATGAAATTCCACTTGGCAGGATTATTGGGTGCTTGATGCATCGTTTGAAAAGACCTATACCCTTCGGCAGCTGAATAGCTACCAGATTCGTAGCCCCATCCTCTTTTGTCTTTGGCAGACTCAGAAATGGGGGCTTTCCCTTGAAGCAATTGCACCAGCGTCTCAGCTTCCCCAAGAAGGTTATCAGGGACCTCACCTAGGTTCCAGTCAATCCAATTTTTTTTCCCTTCTTCCTCCCAAATGGATATGTCCCAAAGAGTAGCTATGTTTCTGTGCTGCATCCAATCTTTCAGGTTTCCAATATCATTTGCTTCACCTATGGGTTGGTCTCCCATAATAGAGTCCTTCCAAATGTTTATCTTTTTCCCATTACCAGGGATCCAGTAAAGGAGGCTAGCAAAATGATCCTGAACCTTGTTGCAGAGTGTGAAAATTGGGGAACCTTTCTTTCTTTGAGGTGGCTTATCGAGGTAGTTTAATCTAGAGCCAGGGAAGTATTTTTTCCTTAAGACTTTTTTGCTCCAAGTCTCTCGGCCTGACACTAGTTTCCAGAGAATTTTTTCTCCCATGGCCAAATTTTGTCTAGCCATACTTCTGAAATGAAGTCCTCCTTCCCTGTAGGGCTTTTGAATTTTGTCCCATCCTACCAGATGGAGTCTGTTGTTGTTTCCTTTTCCTCCTTCCCATAGGAATTTCCTGATTAGTTTCTCCATTTTCCCAATGATCAGAGTAGGGGCGAGGAGGATGGAAGATTGATAAATCGGAATGCTCATCAGGACCGATTTTAAAAGGACAGTCTTTCCGGCCTGATTTAGCCAGTTTGAGCCCCAGTTTTGAATTCGATTCTTAATTTTGTCCAGAATAGGATTCCATTGGCTTGCTTTGGGGATGCCTTTAGCAATTGGAACCCCTAGATAGGTGATGGATTCCCATTCATGTACTGCTTCCATTTCTAAGATTCGAGCTATATCCCCCAGTTCTCTAGGGGTGCAATTCCAGCCATAAATCTTGCTTTTTTGGAAATTGATCTTACTGCCAGAGATCTGTCTGTAGGTATCCAGCTCATGTTTGAATCTTCTTGCTACATGGGTACTAGCTACACCCAGCAAAAGAGTGTCATCTGCAAATTGAGCATGGTTGATTTTGTTCACATTAGTTGCCAAATGGAGACCGGGGAGAACATTCCACTGCTGGGCTTTAATCAGTTGGAAGCTAAGGACCGAGGCTTGGATTGCATAGAGCAAAGGGGACAGAGGGCAGCCTTGTCTAAGGCCCCGGGAGGCTTGAAAGAAATCAGTGGGGCGGCCATTGACCAGAGGAGCTATCCAAGGGGAGCTTATACAGCCTTGGATCCAATTAGCAAAGGAATCTGAGAACCCAAGTTTCTTCATGACCAGGAGCAGGAAATTATGGTTGACTCTGTCGAAGGCGTTTGCTAAATCAAGCTTTATCACCATGCCTCCTTCTTTTGAGTGATGGCTGGAGTGTATGGCCTCTTGGACCAGCAAAATATTGTCTTGAATCTGTCGGCCTTTTATGAAGCCTCCTTGGTTTTCAGGGATTATACGAGGAAGGACTTTTTTGAGCTTGTTAGCTATGATTTTGGTTACAATTTTGTAGCTCATATTGCAGAGGGAGATAGGCCTGAATCTGGAAAAATGAATGGCCCCTTTATCTTTTGGAATCAGCGTTAGGAAGGCAGAGTTCATGCTTCCCCCTAATTTGTTGGTTTTTTGCGAATGTCTCACCATTCTCAGGAGATCCAATTTAATCAGGTCCCAGCAGTTGGTGTAGAATCTTGCAGTGAAGCCATCCGGGCCTGGTGCACTGTCAGGTTTCATTCTGAAGAGGGCTAATTTTAGTTCTTTCATGGAAATGGGAGCAGTGAGAAAGATGTTGTCAGAATTTTGGACCAGGGTTGGGATGGTGTCAAAAGGGTAATCAAGGGGATTCGGGGGTTGTTCAATAGGAGCTGAGAAGAGGTCTTTGAAGGTATTGTAAGCGGCTTTTTTGATATCTTTGAAGTTATTGTAGATGGTTCCTTGATAGTTGATCTCTTTGACTGCTTTATAGTTCTTTTTGGCCTCCGCTTGTTTGTGGAAGAATGAGGTGTTTTTGTCACCACATTCCAGCCACAGGCTCCTAGATTTTTGACGCCAATATTCTTCTTCTACCCTGCAAGCTTGGAAGAAGTGTTTTTGAAGTTCCGTTTCAGCGACATGGGTCTGAGGGGTGGGGTTGATTGATTCCAGGGAGAGTTGAAGGTCTTCCAGAAATTTTTGGGAATCAATTCTGCGAGTGGTAGGAGAGGTGATACTCTTTGCCCAGGCTTTAAGGTCCGATTTCAGTCTTTTGATTTTCTGTTCCCAAGAAAAGGAAGGAGAGCCAGGGATAGGGACTGACCAAGAGTTGCGGACGACAAGGTGGAAGTTCTCATGGTGAAGCCATAGAGGGCTAAACCGGAAAGGGATAGGGCCCAGATTAGTTTCAGAAGATAACTCCGGCAGGATTGGTTTCTGATCCGAGATGCAGTTAGGGAGGATTTTGGAAGTTGCTAACAGTCCGAGCATTAGGAAGTCGGAGTGGACTAGGAATCTGTCAAGCCTAGCCGCTATGTGACCCGGGCCGATTCTTTTGTTGGTCCAGGTGAAATTTCCTACCAACGGTTTGATATCTAAGAGGTCCCATCCCATAATAAGATCCTCAACCCATTCTCTGGATTGGTCTCTTATTGGGGAGCCTCCTTTCTTTTCGTCAGCAGACAGGGTTACATTAAGATCTCCTGCTAGGATAATATTATTTGGTTCATGCATGGATAAATAGGAATCCAATGACTCCCAGCATTGAGCTTTGTCAGGAGCCAGATTGGGAACATAGAGATTGAACAGACTTACTTGAATTCCAGAGTCAATATGCTGAAGTTTGGTGTAGATCCAATGCGTGCTGCAGTGATCAGTGATGAGGATGAACTTGGACTCGTCCCACAGTGTGGCAATTCCTCCCGATGCTCCTCTTGAGCTGTTAGCTTTTCCAGGACCCTTCTTCCAGAATTTAAGGGCAGCTTGATGGAGGTTTAAGTCCTCCAATTTCGTCTCCTGGATTAAGAGGATGTCAGGCATGTTGATTTTGATGATGTCCTTCATAGCATCTTGCTTAGCTTTGGAGCCTAGACCTCTGCAATTCCAGGAGGCGAGTCGCATTTAAACTTTCTTGGGAGTGGGGGCCCTTTTGCGGCCCTTGCCTTGCTTTGATCTGGTAATCATTGAATCGATGGTTTGCTGTGCTCCTTTGTTTATATCTTGAATGGATTTCTCTTCCCTGTGTTTTTTTTTGGATTTGCGACCTAGAGCTTTGGTAGGCTGATTGGGGGTAGCATGAGAGCTGCTAGAGTCTGAAGCCTCTTCATCTATGCACCCCCCTGATTCAGAATCCAGTATGGCAGGTTCATGATCCAGATCTTTTGGGGTCTTTGGATCAGATAGGAGTTTCGGGGAGTTCGGAGATTGATTGTCTGTTAGATCTTGGGATGGCTTTTCCACATTATACCCTTGGGGGATTTCTCCAGCTTCAAGGCTATCTTCATGGTTAGCATTTGTATTGACCAGGCCGATTATTTCTATATCTGAGTCCTGAGAGTGGTTTACCTTGCTCGATGTGGGAGCATTGGTCTGATCAGCTGCTTTTTTCCCCTTTTCTGTCTCTTTGGATTTGAGGGGATCTTTTGTCGGTGGATTTTGTCCGGTATTCATGGATCTTTTTTCAGGAATCTTGGCTGATGTTTTAGATTTCTTGACCTGCTGCCAACCCTCATTCTCCTCTTGGGACTGGGCTTTTGGGCAGGATCTTTGAAAGTGGCCATGCTCATGGCAGAGTCTGCACTTAAACGGCAGTTGCTCATAATCCAGTTTTTGATAATGACTCCAGGGACCGATCGATAATTTGATTGCTTCTGGTAGACCTGCTTCTAGATCAACCTCCACACAGATTCGGGCACACGAGTATTGCCCCTTTGGATCAACTTTATCTATGTACCTTCCCAGGCGGTTTCCAATCTTTTCCAGCGAATCAGGGTTCCAGCAGTGTGCAGGCAGGTTTGGAAGCCTTACCCAGACCGGTACCTCCTTTGGAACGTCAATGCTTGGATCAAAATCAGGGGTCCATCTGTTGAGGTAGAGTCTTTGAGCCCCCATGAAATAGGGGCCATTTCTGAAGATTAGGTCTCTGTCTTCTTTTGAGATGAATTCAAAGATGTAGAATCCTCTTCCTACTGGGTAGCACGTTACACTATGTTTCAAATGAGGCCTCCAATTCCGTTGTATCCAATCATCTGTAGTTCTCGCCGTTGGCCACAGACCCATGAATTGGCCTACCAGTCCACGAGATGAGAGGGCGAGAGCAGTTTTAATGGCGTTTTCCGGTGGGAGTTCGATTTCAGGTATCTCGTCCAATTTTTTGATGAATTTGGGAATCTCATTGGTCATCAGTTTCTTACCACGCGGGTTAGTAAGATGCTTGAAGGCTTCTTCCGCAGAGATGGAAGGGGAGGGAGGGGGGGACCCTCCCCCAGGCACAGCCATGGCGGCTGCAGGCGCGAACCAGAGAGCGGCAGACCTAGAGCGGCAGAACCCTAGCGGCAGCTCCACCATGTGATCCTTCTATGACTCATAAGAGGAAGGCAATGTTATGAACATAAATAATATGAATATACATAAGATAGTATAAATATTACATATTAATAAAAATAATAAAAATAAAGCATATAAATATTAAATAATACTAATAAGCATATACATAATAAATAATTATTAATTGTTCTAAAATACACATTCCTTCGTGAATGGTCACCATAACTACTCCTAGGTTTTCTAGATATATGGCGCTCATTGTATTCATATCTCATTCATATTCATATACATTTTACTCAATATATATTATTCCTAAATATATTACTTAATATTCCAGATATTTTGTATAATTTATGTGTGAGAGAACTTCGTTCGTCTAAGAAAATAAATTCATTTGGTCTGAAAACTCAACCATTAGGTAGCTAAAAAATGCAAAGAGTGGTAGAAGTTGAAAAAGCACCTCATGCACTTTTTTATTTCCAAATTGGATACCTTCTTTGAAGATATGCTTAAATGAATAATTTGCACTCAAGAATACATCCAGTCTAATACTAATTGTTGATTAATATTTTCACCGACTAAGAAGAGTTGTCGATACCAAAGATTCATTTGGACATCTAAATCCTCATAAATTATTTCGTTGATATTTCTTTTTATGTTTGTTTTGTATTTAAAAAAAATATAATGGGTTCTAATGGTAATGCCACAATGGTTGCATATGTATGTAACTCCACTAGACATGGATGTTTATTCTATTCCTAAAGCCGTGGACGAAATGCCTAAGAAGGTAAGCACATAGTATGGTCAAAACATGTTTGGAAGTCCCAAGAATTGCTCAAGTGACAATTTTGTTCATTGTAAATGTTTTATTTTATTATAGAAGGTGTGGTTTGTTAAGTCAAAATTATTTCCATAGAAAAGAAGCAGTGGCACAAGCAATACGTAGAACACAATGGAAGTCCTTGATCGCCAACACCCATTCTAACATAAGAGGTCATTGAATTTTAAACATTGATAGAAACTAAGTATAAAGTGATGCAAGTATCAACTGCACTCACCTTATTTCACATAATCGACCCCTTGACCATTGGAGCAATTAGCCTAGCTTCTGAATCTGCCCAAGTCCTCCCAAGGCTAGGACGGAGGTGCACTTCAGCTCAAATGAACTGAGACGTTCATGCAGCTTTTCAATCAATTCAACAACTGTTGAAGTCATCCTATTCAACTATTGTTCCATACTTTCACATATTACCATATTGTACCCACATATAGGGGCAAAAATTTGCCTAAATTCACACTATAATGAATTTGAACTTTAACCTACTATGAAGCACATGCAAAAGGAATGATATATTGATCTTCAAAGAGGTTGAGATTTTTGTCAACCCAAATATAGATTTTTGTTTCCCTGAAGTTATTCGGTAGCTAGGTATTTAGTTAGCTAAGGACTTCCTAAGTTAATTTTCCATGGATGTAAATGGAGCTACTATTCCATGGCCATATAGATGAAATATGTGACACTATCTATCTATCTATCCATATATATTTCAAGAGGTTTCTACATCCATGATACTTCCCCGTTATACCGTGAGGCATGTGGGGAGGCTGAACATAGTCAGAATATTAGGGTCTCAACAACAAGAGCATCATATGTCACTTACAAGGATTTGAATCCAGGTGGGGAGGTTATCAATCAATACTCCCAACCATCTAAGCTACATCTAATGGTCACACACACACACACACGCATGCACGCACCCGCACACAAACACACGCACACGCCTGCGCGCGCGCACACACACACGCACACACATACACACGTGCGCGTGCATGCACGCATGCACGTGCACACACACATGCGCACACAAACACATGCACACGCCTGCGCGTGTGCATGCACACACACATGCACGCACACACACACACACAAATATGTTTCTAATTCAGAAGCGCCTTCTGGGAACTGTCTTCTTTTGAGAACTGTAATATAGTGCAACCACTAGTAATATTAAAACAAAATATTAATAATAAATAAAGAAAAAATAAAATGTGCCACATTGAATCTATGCAAAAATAAAACCCCAATCCCCAATGTGAACACGTATTTCCTAGGACAAATTCCCATAACAAAACACAATAATAAATAATAAGTAAAGCAAAAATAAAAAAATGGCACGTTGAAGCCATGCATCAGGAATCCCCAATTCCTAAGGAAATGTATGGGAGTCCCAAGAGGGAACCACCACCGCCACATTTAATCCATGCAATGTACAGGTGTCCCGAAGGGAACCACCACCGCCACATTTAATCCATGCACCCTGGGTCCAGTGAGTAATCCATTTTGATGAATAAGGATAGGCACAGCTGGGGATCCCTTGGAAGGGGCTTGATCAGCTGGGGTTCTAACCACAGAGAAAGTAGTTGCGACAATCCTAAAACGGGCTCTTCAAATCCATGGGGATCTATGGTGCTATGGTGAAGGTATGAGTTGGAAGTTCCACTTGCCCTAGAGTGTGCCAAATATAAAGCATAGGAAGGAGCTTATTGAATATTTGAATTATTTCCTGAAAGAAATAGAGGAAAACAATATCTTCACCTGCACTGAGAGCAAATCAAGCATATGCTCCTTTCGATAAGTTGTACTAAGAGGGAACCAACCGGTGAGGAGCTTGGATTAATCATGCCTTAAAAAGGTAAAGAATTTCACTCAGTTTATTATGGATTAATTGGTTCATATGTTTGTATATTTCGGTATGGTGTGATCGTTTTTAAGTCTCTATGAGGATGGGTAAACTCTACGCCCACCATCAAACTCAAGAAAATGTTGGATGGCCAAACTGCAAGTCTCGAATGGGGAGACTGGGCACAGTATGTATTATACAAAGAACAAACGCATGGCAGTCATAAAAGTGTGTGTCCAAGATAGATCATGTTCCTTGTAGCTTTTTTTAGTTTATTTCAGGAAATCAAAACTCTCTATAATCCCTTAAAAAGGGGTCATAGAAAGGCCATACGAGGACCTTATTCTTTATTTAAGCCAAAAGCTTAGGATCAATTGTTTTAGAGCCTACATTTTCTATCGAAATCTGATTGGGTTGGCAACATGCTAGAGCTCCTTAAATGTTTTTATTGATTAGAGGACATTAAAATATGTATCGTACCCTCCAGCACATTATATGTGGTTGTCCCATTGTTTGATTGTTAAAACTGTTAACTTAGTAGTGTGATGGATAAATTTTTGTTATGGGATAATTAAAATGGCAATTCTACAAATTTTTGGCATAATTAGAATGGATACCCCTTTGATGTTAGCAATAACAAGGTGATTAGTTATTATCAACCAAACCAAATATAGATAATAATCAGAATACATAAAATAAGATATAAATTCAATACACGTGAAGATTTTCCGTTGGTTGGATTACATTTGAACATAATATATATATATATATATATATATATATATATATATATATAGTGCTTGCACGTTGCATAATGACCTAGATAAAGAAGAAATATATGTATAGAAATAGATAGAGGGTTAATTTAAGCATGGTGTTGTGGAAATGGAATAAAGGATCGTTCTGCAAATGAATTCTCTAATATGGTCAACTAGACATAGCTAAACTGGTTCTCATCCACTATTTGAATAACTTCAAATTATGTTGTTGATTTTACAGTGCCCATAATGTGCTTTAAATAGCAAGGACGAAGGGCTCTCCTGAACATAGAGAAGGCAAGGACGCTTTCTTTTAGGCTTTATACAACGAACAAAATATCACAATCATACTAGTGTGTTTCCAAGATGATATCCCTACAACTTTTTTAGTGTACTTTGGGAGAGCAAAGATCTCTATAATCCCTTAAAAAGGGGTCATAGAAAGGCCATACCAACTTATCCTTGCAATTATTTTTAGTTTACTTTGGGAGGGAAGGTGCAAGAAATTTTAGACACAATAGAATATAATGGAAGAAGGATATGAAGGTCCAACTTTTATATTGATGGGTGTGAACTATATCTACAGTTCCTCAATGTTTTCTATATCTAAACTATTCGGCCTTGCCCTGTTACGTACTAGAGAGCTTACTAGTTCCTATTTCTAAGACTATTTACAGTATACAATAAGCCATTATTCCCAAAGTTGGAGTTGAGGTTACTCATCCTAACACATATTAATCTAGTCTTAATCCCCCTAATCTATAATATATCATTAGTTCTATAATATATCATTAGTTTAATGCTCTCTAAACAAATATTTTTTACACTACAATTTGACATAATTCATAAATATTTCATTTACAATTTTTCTTTACAAATATGTTTTACACTCCAATTTGACAGGATTGAAATATTGTATTTACAAATATTTTTGACAAATACATTTACAATACAATTTGACAGAATAAAAAATATGGTAACCAAGTTATCTCAAATCAACAAAGTCGAACAAATCGCAAGGAAATCAACTCAGAGGAACTTGAACAACATCATCTCATCAAATCTTGAAGAACACAACTAGACTAGTTAACACGACACCAAGGCGGTGAGTAGTGAATAGAATGGTGAACGATGGTGAATATACCAAGGCAACGTATGGTGAATACAAGGTGAATGTGTCCCCGAAATATGTTTCCAAATGTTTACACATCAACACCCATATTTAATGAAACACTATCTTATCATTAATGAAACATCTTCTTTTCAAGAAGCTCCGTTTGGCTCGACAATAACACTTCAAAGTTACAACCAATATGATTCTAAATGAATAACATCTAGTGAAATATTTAATGAATAAATTTACAAACTAGCTTAAAAATCTTAGGACATAAGGAAACATATGCAAATTCAAACAATAACTGATATGAAGTCAAAACGAATCAAATACAATAGTCCCTCTTGGCCTTTCGACAAGGACTGATATCTATATTTCTCTAAAAAGGAAACCTATTTTCTTAAGACCTAACCATAAAATCCCACCATTACTAACCTTGTAATTATCATAACATAACTAATATAAAAAACAATTTAATGAACATAGTTGTTCCTCAAAGGTCGAGCTGGAGGAAACATACTCTGTGGCTACTTCATAACATAACTAATATAAAAAAACAGTTTAATGAACATAGTTGTTCCTCAAAGGTCGAGCTGGAGGAAACATACTCTGTGGCTACTTCATCTAGTGGCATGTGGTCTGCCACTACCTTTCCCACCATCTCCCCCTTTGGATTTTCAACTTTATCCTCACCTTCTATGTCCTTTGTCCCTACGTCTAAGTGCCAAATCACATTTATCAAAGTTATCATACATATGCATCATTTGTTTTAGTGTAGCAAGGACCTCATTATGCTGGGTGTTCTTAAGTTTGGAAATCACAGAAATAAATATCTTCACTTAAGTTCTATCAACTTTAGAAATTTGGTATCCTTACTTTTATAGTTACGGTAATAACCGAGGGAATATTTTTTCATCCACCTGATTGTTGGAGATTTTCCTTTTCTTTTCAGGTACCCTTTCCTCATCTCCTCCACTTTCTTAACTTCACCTAATGTGTTAGCATTATGCTACTACCTTGGCTTTAGATTCAAGAACAAACCAAAGCCCTTGTTTTTGTTCACTCTATATTTTCAAAGACACACCTGGTATAGGCCTCGTTTAATTCCACTCATCCTTGATTTTGTCCACCCTATATTTTCAAAGACACCCCTTGCATAGGCTTTGTTCAATACCATCTTTATTGAATCCACCATTGTTGCCCATTGTTCTCTAAAAAAGGAGGCACCTTCCTTTGATCCAACTCACCATAAAACCACCTTGCCTACTCCAAAGAAACATCCACCACAAATTAAGACTCAAGTTAAGCATGGACAACAAACAACACTCAATGTAAGTACCTTTCAAACAAAAAACAATGCCACTTTCTAGGTGCCTAATGCCTTACATTGTATGTGGTCTACGTTAACATAGCACTAATATTCAACATTCCTTCTATAAACCAACATTCTAAGGTTTTTATTATCATGATAATGCCTCATCTTGATACAAGGTACATATTGTTAATGTAAGTGTGGGGAGTTTGATCCATGATGTACCTCCACTTCCTTTTCTACAATGATCCACACACACCAACATGAAAACCAAACCATCCCTAATGTTGTTGACACATCACCCCTTCTTATCATGTTCACCTCCCTAGCACCCACTCTAGGGTTTCCCCATCAATCCTATTAATAGAGAGAGTCATCTTTGAGGGTGGATAATTCCACGCTTCTCCAATCCACACCATTTTTAGGGGATCCCCATCTCACCTACTAAGAGAGAGACGAACCTCTTTGAGGGTGGATAGTTCCATGCTTCTCCAATCCGCATTGCATTGGTTGCTCCTTAAAACTCCTTCACTATCTATCATATCCATAAGTCCATTGGCCTTATGATGCACACATGGGAGGGGATGCAAGCCCATTGGATTTATGATACACATGGGAGGGAATTACTATTGGGAGGTGCTTTTCCATTCTTGCATTGATTTCCATCCTCAACAATAAGCACTAATTTCTTGAGATATTTTCAAGATTGATACCAGTTTTCAACTTTGACGAGATTTTTATCAGAATTTATGAATTGGGAAGTGCTTTGGAAATCTTGCAATGCTTTCCATCCTTGCCAATAAACACCAATTTCCGAGAGCTTTTAGAGCTTGATAAGATTTTTCAACTTTGACGATATTTTTATTAGAATTTATAAATATTCCTTTCCCACTAGGTAGTCATATCCCTTGAACATTGAAATTTGAAATCCCTTCTCCAACATCACCATATCAATCCTCGTTATATGGAAAAAATTGTTTGTTGCACGAGACAAACAACAAATTAAATGGAGTATTCGATGTAAAGAGAAATGAGGTGGATCAAAGACTTGCAATGTTGTAATCTTAAGTCGAAAGAGGCCAAAAAAATAAGCTAAGTAATTTAGACATTGAATATTGAAACTATTTTTCTTAGTTTACCATCCATGATGCCCTGAATAATTGTTTTTCAACCGAAATTTCCTTCAGATTGATCATATTCATGTGAATTTCATGATTCAGTTCCGAAGCTAGATACATACTCGGGTTTGATAGCAGACATAAATGTGGAAGAACTTTGTATCCACATGTGACTCGATGAGTATCCCTCAAGTTTAATTTTTTGGATTCTAGTTTATTTAAAGAGTATACTTTCTATTCAATTTAAATTGTATTTCTGAGCACATCCGCATGACAACAAACCAAAACATGGGAGCACTTTCAATCCCTATATCTTTGTGTATTCCTCCCTCCTTCCCTTTGCATGGTGAGAATACCATGTACTTGAATTTTATTTTAATTATATTATATGTTGTCTTTTGACTCATATATCAGGGTTCTATACATTATAATTCTTTAACATTAATTACAACAAGCTCTCTTGGATCCACCACTTCTACACACCAAACAAACCATATCTCTTTTAAGCATACTACAACTTTTAGGTTACATACAATACCACGTACTGCAACTGCAAGTTCCTGTCGCCAGCTACAAGATCATGTCACCGTCAGTTTTGGTAAGTTACAACTACTCGATTCTTCAAATTATGCACTTTTAATGGAATTTTCGATCTGGCCCACTCCTTCTAAGGCCTCCATACTTAAGAAAAATGGGAGTTGTGGAAAGAAGAATCCTCCTGGTTTTATTGGGCCTCTCCTTGAATAAGGGGTCCTTTCTAATCCTTTAGAGTTTGGCTCTTCCTTAACCAATGATCATGACAGGGGGATCAAGGGGCTAGTGACTAGTGTTCCTCCAAGCTTTGAGGGTCTAAGTGGAGGTGGACATTACGAGCTGCGACCAAAACTTAGGAATTTTAAGTCTAGGCCACACCTATTTGGGGGACTAGGGGAAGATAAGTCTAAGGGTATGACTACTAGGATTTTCAGAAGGAAATCCTATATCTATTATGCCTAGGAGCAAATTATTACAAGGTAATTAACAAGCTTTACTTCCATGGGTTCTAAGAGAGATACATCACCATGTTGGGGCTCCACAATGTTAGTCCTCTCCTTAAATATTCGAGGGGAGGGAAACCAGGATCAAAGGTTGGCCTTGGTTAGACTAGTTGAGAAGGAACATGCTGACATTATATTACTACATTACACTATGGGATGCAAGGATAACTTGGTCTTTGAACTAAAAAACTCTTTTAAGTATTGGGATTTTATAGTGATGGACTCATTGGGGTTATAGGGTGGATTGATCATAGGATGGGATACTTCCCTTAAACTAACAATTTCATTTTCTTTATTTGCATGCCTTTCCACTAAGTTGTAAAGTAACGGCTTGGGTCGTTCAATCTGGATTATGGACCCGTATGGCTTGCATGGGGACAAACAACAATTTTCGTATTGGTTATTTGCTCTTCATTTGCTACAAGAAAGTAGTTTAGTTATTGAGGGATATCTAAACTTCACAGTGAAGTAGAAGGAGGAAGGGGCATAATCTATTAGAAATATAATCATAATTTCCTTAACAATTGTTTATTTATGTTATGGTTGTAAGGTGGTTATCAAAGTTTGTACTATAAATGTACTTTTGTACATATGAAATGTGAATTGGTTTTTCGTGCCTTTTCCGCCATTTACTTAGTTTCTTGATTTCTTTGTTATTTTCTTGATTTGTATTCTATCATGTGGTATAAGAGAAAGTATGGTCTTTAGGTCTCGTGAAAAAATATATGGCTTGTGAAAAAATGGATTGAATCATTCTACAAATACATATGGCTGCGATTCTTGTTTTGTTGACGGTGAATGTTTGAGAGATAAAAGATAGACTTGGAAGAATTCTTGCAAATAAATTGAAAGATAAATAAGTATTTGGATTTTAATGTAGTTGCAGATATTCTTGTCTATGATATTATATTTCTTTGAATGCATTAAAGAAAGAGTTATTATTTGATACTTTTCAAAATTCCCATAATTATTTTGCATAGTCAATCTGAGATGTCAATTTTGTAATATAAACATGAATATATGATCATGCATTTTCTATTTATCAAATAGGAATGGTTTATTGGTTGTGTGAATGGTGATGATGATGGCATAAAAAATAAAGTGTCGTTGGAAAAGTTTCCAAAAAATTCATCATCTCTGACTAGTGGGGATTCAACCACTGAATCGCTTGGCTTGAGGTCTAGAAAAGTGGGTCAACATTGTTTAAAATAGACACCTCCTGTGCTATTAAAGGAGTGACCTCAAGCAAAAGAAGGAGAAATGGTGTTTGTTGGAGAGGAAGGTTTTTCTTATGCTATGGATATGGTTGACAAGTAGAAGGGTTGGGCTCTAAAGGATTGGTGGAAAGTCTAGCTCCCCAAATTATGGGTCCAAATGACACATGTAAGTCCTTTGAGATTAATTTTGCACCCATTTCTCCTCAAGATTCATCAAAGGATATGCAAAACTATTCTAGGACAAATTTAAATAGAATTATTGGTCAATGCCCATTTTTTTTTAAATTTGGGAATATAGTTAATTTAGAGGGTTTTCCTTCAAAGTTTATTATGGGAGACGTATGGGGTAAAGAGGTTGAGAATATTAAACCAAGTGGGTATGCCCTGAATAATGGAGGAGACTATAAATACTCAAGGTATATGTTTTTGCAAAATAAGCCCATCAATTTTGAAGTCTCAAGATATAATATAAGTCCTAGGAAACTAGGGATGAGAAATGTCGAGTCTAGGATTCAAGGGGGACTAATTTTGGATGATACAAGAGGAAATTCAAATGGCAGTATGGGTCATAAATATCACATGTATTTTACACAACGTAAGGGGAAAAAATAAATTCATCTAGGTAAACAAAAATTTCCTCTAGGGGCTCTTAGTGAAATGCCTTGGAAGAGGGTTTACCATGGTCAATTTGACTTTGAATATGAGTGGGTTGGATAGACCCTCAAATAAATATGCCCTTTGAAGACTTGTCAAGCTACACAAACCTGAGGTGATTTTTGTTACAGGAAACTATGGGGAATGACGACAAGATCACATGTGAACTTTCAAAATTCAAGAATGATTGGGATTTTCTCTCAATTAATCTTGTAGGTAGGTCTATGGGTTTTATTATCATATGGAGGAAACATTCTATGAGACTAACAAGCTATATGTTTCTTGTATCGATATTAATAATATAATTGAATTCCTTGGAGTTGGGAAAGTTTTTTTTTTGTGATGAGCATGTATGGACCCTATGAAATAGGGTGGTTTATTAGGAATCCCTACTTGCAAATGTGTCATTGAGAAAACAAAATATTATTTTAAGAGGTGATTTAGATTTTAATTAAGCAAAATTTAAATATGGGGAAGTGCAACAAGGGTATACGCCTTCGAAGATTTTTTTTGTCAATAAGTTGGAGGAAATGGAATGGGTAGATCTAGAACCTATCAAGATGGCTCCTATGTGGAGGAACATAAGGGTAGGAGAAGAGCATGTTGCTAAAATATTAGATCAGTTCCTCATCTTTGAAACACTAGTGCATGACCAATCTACGATTAGGTTGTGGATCAACATTGAAGGGGAATCAAACCATATGCAAGTGTTCATTCAATTTGCTAAGTAGGATCAAAATACCACATGTCCCTTTAATTTCAATCCATCTTGGTTGGAGCATGATGCTTTTGTTAACCTAGTTAAATATGAATGGAAGTATTTTGATGCTTCCCCAGGAGAATAAACTAGTATTCAATTTTCCCATTACTTCAAACATGTCAAAAAGGCGATGTCTTCCTAGGCTCATCTCAAAAGAGTTAAGGAAGAACACAAATTGTTTGTTTAGAATGTAAATTGTTAGAGATTATGGTTGGGAATCTAAACAATTCTTAGAGGAGACTTCAAAAGACAATTCAAAGGTGCTGGCATATAAAAATAGGAAGTATGGTGTAGTCAAAGAGGAAGTGTGGAAGTTGAAAGTAAAGCCTTATAGTTGTCTAAAGGAAATGAGAACCTTATTTTTTTTTATAATTATAAACACTACAGGAAGAATAACAAAAATATCTAGGAAATTCAAATGCATGATGGGTATAAAGCTTGTTCTTTCAAAGACATTGTTGAACTATAAGTGGATCATTTTGGTTAGATCTGTAAAGAAGATGATTAGGTAAATATTGTAGAGGTCATGAAGATGACACATCTCTTCCCTGGTTTTGTTTATGAATTAGGGAATGAGAAACCGATGGAGGAAATATCAAAAGAAGATTTATAGATAATACTCCATAGTTTTCAAAAGGACAAATGTCCTGGGCCTAATGGATGGACCATGGATTTCCTTTTGGGTATCTATAAATTGATAGTAACTTCGATGAATTGATAAGGGTGGTAGAGAAGTCAAGGGTTGTAGGAAATATGTTAGGGGCCATCAACTCCACTTGTATCACCCTCATTCTTAAAAAATATAACCCTATCTCTTTTGATGATTTTAGGTCCATCTCTTTGTGCATTGTGTATATAAGATCATAGAAAAAACTATCATTATGAGGGTCAAAATTTTGGTTTCATAGTCCGCCTCAAAATAATAATTTGGGTTCTCACATGGTAGATTGATTCATGATGATCTTGGTGCGATTTAAGAGCGAATGCACACCATTAACACTAAGATACTACCTTCTATGGTCTTAAATATGTTCATGTTAAAGGATTTTGATCAAGTTAATCGATTGTATCTTAGGGTTATCTTGTTTCACATTGGCTTCGATGTGCACTTTGTCAATCGGGTTATGGGTTGTCTTACATTAGTTTATTTTGTTGTCTTGATTAATTGATTATCCTCTAAGTTTTTCAAACCATCTCCTGGACTTAGATAGGACTGCACATTGTCCCCACTTTTGTTCTTGATTGTAGTAGAGAGTCTTAGCAAGGATATTATGGATGCCAAAATAATTGGACCTCCAAAAGATAAAATATGATATGTTCTCTAAATCTAACTCATTTTCTTTTTGTAGATGATGATTTGTTAATTTTGATGGTTCTATAAGAGATGCTAGGAAATTAAAAGAAATCTTAGACCCAAATTTTTTAGTGACCAACATGATGGTTAACATGAAAAAAATCTCTATTTTCTTTTATGGTTTGGATGATTATATAGTTAGGGAATTCATTCATATTTTCCCTTTCCATCGGAATTTCTTTCATGAGGGATTTAATTATCTAGTTTTTTTCATTAATCCAAATGATGTGAGATCAATTCTTGAAGGTGGTTCATTGCTAAAGTTGGAAAAAATCAAGTTCTAGTAATAAGTGGTTGTTAAAAGGTGGGAGACTAGTCTTGGTTAATGTTATACTTAAGGTCATTTTAGTTTTTTGGAACTCTATAGCATTCATTCCAAAGGGGGTGTTGGAAAAAATAGGAGATTTACTTCAATAGAATCATAGGCACTCAGGAGTGTAAGACTCGTTGCAAAAATGATAGTGAAAGAATCCCTTAGTTAAGTGGTAATGTATAGCGAATTCGAAGGGTAATATTGGGTGAGGTCTAAAAAATATCCATCATTTTGGGAGGGCGTTAACAACCAAAAATGTGTGAAATTTGATTTCCAATAAGAGGATGTGTAGTCATGTAATTATCCAAAAGTATATTAAAACTAATACCATAATAGATTGGATTAGGAAGCCAAATAAGTATGTCCACATTGTTTCTATTGTATGGAAGGAAATGGTTCTTGCATTCCTTCTAATAAGTAGGGGCTAGAATGGAAAGTGGATAATGGTGAGAATGTGAGAATAGGACCAACCCTAGGGTTGGTTGTGGGAATTTTTTCAAGTTTTCCAAAAACTTAATTGACATTCTTTCTGAGAAAAGTATCCACAACCTTGCTTGGTTTGCTTATCTTGAAAAAACTACTATATGGATCTAAGAATGGAAGAGTGCAGGTTTTATGGGGTTTGAAGTTAATTTAAAAGTATAATGGGAAGGTTGTGGATCTAAGTTGAAAAGTAGTCACGTGATTATACAAGAGGAAGAAGACACTTTAGTTTGGACCAAAAACCTTACATTAGGGTTTTAAAATGCCGAATTAGGATACAAGGCAATGTTTGGTGAGGAAAGACTTGAAAACATACAATGAGGATGGAAACCACTATGGAATATTAGGGATCCCTTGAAAATAAAAAAATTGTGTGGTTGGATATCATGAATAAGGCACTAATGTAGGAAATACTTCAAAATAGATATAAGCAAGGATCCAACAAATGTGTGATGTGTTAAGAAAATGAGGAAACTATAAGCTATTTATTAATCCATTGTGAGTCTACAAAGAAAGTACGGGTTGAAATGGAGAACTTTTCATGTCTTGAAAAAGGATAAAAATGAGACTCAATAGCATAGTGTTTCAAAAATTGGATCACAAAGCTTGTAAGGAATGTAGGGTTATTTGAAGGGAAATCCACCCCCCCTTCCAATGTGATAAGCAATGTTATCTTTGGAAACTTGAGGTCTTAGTGTCATCCTGTTGTGCATAGGCATATTGACCCTTTTTCCATTGACATGTCTCAACCATGGGGTTTTTTATGGAGCAAGCTAAGGCTCCCCTTCAAGATGTTGTATTGGAGTGCTACTGTATTTTAATGATAATCACTATTTTAGATTCAATGCAACGCTATGAGAGGGGACTAAAAACGTCACTAAGTTATATGCTTTAAAATCATCACTAATGCTTGCTACTAAAAAAAGAGTTCCACATATCTAAATTTCCAGTGACTCTATGGTGATTAACAAATAGATAAAAGGGGAAAATAAGATGTTGAATACGTTCTTGAGGCCAATGTTTGGGGATGTTATTTTGTATCACTCCATTTTTTTCTCTCATGTTTTCATAGAAAATAACAAAGAAGCAAATTCCCTCTCTAAATCTAGCTTATCACTAGATGTTGGTACTGGGACATTACTGGAAATGAGGGATGGCTATACTAAAGAATCTATTCAATCATTTCATGCATAATCCTTTTTTACTATTATTATATTTATTACATGATGAATCTATCATTTCTATTATTGTTGTGAGAGTGGGTTAACTCGCCTTAAAGTTACTTGACGTATAATGAATCACTATATGGACTAGTTTATGAGCTTTACATTATGTGATGATTTATGAAATCTGTAAATTTAAACTTCTTTGGTAGTTTTGTGACAACTATAATGTTGATTTAGTAGGTTTGTGTTGAATATAAGTGGAGTTGTTTTTGAACCCTTTAGCGGTCCAGAAAACCATTCTTGAATGGTCAGGAATGCCATATGTAAGTACAAAATGTTTTATCTTCACACACACACACAATCAAGTGTTCTCAAACATGTGTTATTTTCCAAATGCTCAACAACGGGCAATGATCACTTGAGCTACTTTCTTGAACACACACATGCACACATGCACACGTGCACGGGCACACACACACACACACTTTAATTAAATAGAGTATATATAATCTCAGGTGCAATTATTGCTTGTTTAATTATATACATATTAAATAACCAAATATATTCACATTTGCATTGATTGCCCTCCTAATATATTTATACAATAGGAATACAACATTTTTTTTTTAACAGTAACAAAGTAAAGGATTATATTTATAAAGCTGTGCACAGCTATTCATTACAAACTTTCAGAAGGAGTTCTAATAGTGTAGAAAAACCAGAACCTACTTTCCCTATATTGTCTATCTGTATTGCTTTACAGGCTCTGAGCTTAGTCTTCCTGAAATTATCCAGCATAGAGCTGGAATAAACCTTAACAAACTGATTACATAGAATTATACAAAAATGCATTACCAGAATGAGCAAAAATTGTTGAAACCTGGGCTGTGCTAAGTCCTAGCCATTCCTCTTTGGCTGAGCAGAAGAAGCATCCACCATAACCTGGTTAATTTCCTGGTTTACCGTTGGATTTTCATGTACCCAACTCCCCTGTGTTGCGCCAGTGAAAACGGCCATGTCTTCCTGTAACCTGTCAACTTTCCCCATTAATTCAAACAAGTTTCGTTCCAGGTCGTCGATTCTGGAGTCCTGGCATGATAGCTGTGAGCACACATGAGTTATGTCCGACGCCATCTCTGCATTCTGGTTTGTGCTGGAACAAACCGCTTCATAAGTATTACGGATCGCAATCTTTACATCCACCAACGTTCTACTCAGGGCAGCTATGGCCGCCATCACGAACTGCATTATCTCCCAATTAAACGTCTGAGCCAGCAGGAGACCGGGGGGTGGAGTGTCAAGCTCACCGAGGGAGAGGCGGTTCAGAGCTTCAGGAAAATAGGGAGGGCGAGCCATTGCGAAGGGAGGTAAAGAGAGGGCGGGTGAGGGAGTTAATAGAGCCCCGTGGGAGCTGACACCGAGGGAGACGAGGTGACAGGTGGAGGAGCGAACGGGAAGGCGTGTGGGTGAAGACTCGAAAGAGGGAGGGGAGCGAGGACCAAAGTTTAAGTGGAGGTAGGGATGGTCCCTCGTGACCAAGGCCCTAACCAAAAACCCAACCATGCAAATAATTAGCCTATCCATTAAACATTAGGGGATGAAATGGAACCTCAGAACTCCATTTTGATCCTTAATTTGCCCAATTTCAAGCATAATTCCATGGTTGGCCGCTATGTCAGCCATCCTGTTGTTCTCTCGGAGAATGTGGAAGAAGGATGCCTTTGAGAGGATTGCTTTGGTTTTAATTCTTTGCATGTATCTATCGGCTTTTGAGCCTGGCGCGACATACCCTCTTCTCATGATTTGGATGATGTGCCTGGAGTCTCCGTAGATTCTGAGATTGTCTAGGCTATATTTAGAGGCCATATCTAAAGAAAGGATAAGAGCTAGCCATTCTGCCTCATTATTTGTTTTCCTACCTAGTCCCCACGAGAATGCTGCGATTTTATTTCCTCCGGGATCAAAAAGAATCCCACCCGCACCTGCCACCCCAGGATTCCCTTTGGAAGCCCCATCAAAGAATATGCTGTGACTTTTTTGCTCCTTCCACCACCTGGAAAAAGTGTCAGGGTCTTTCCTGATTTCCGAGACAGAGTTGGGACGTTCTTTTTTGGACTGAAGGAAGCTGCCCTTCATATACAAGCTACACCATTGAAGTTCAGCAAAAGTTAGAGGCTCATGAGCAGGGAGAGAGACCTTTTTAGAGGAAAGTGAGTCCCCAATCATAGCAATGGCTTTGATGGCAGCTCTATTATTGTCCACTTTCTTACCCTCAAAAATGCTTTTATTTCGACTTAACCAAATCTGCCAACAAATGTTCATTGGAATTAAATTCCAAATTCTCCGCATAGTCTTCTTGGATCTTCCAGGAAAAGTGCATCCCCATTGATCAGTGAGGTCGATTAGTGAATTGGGGAGAGTGGCTGGTCTCCATTGACTACCCAGGACCTGGGCCCAAACTTTCTCTGTGAACGGACATTCCAGAAAAATGTGGTAGGAGCTTTCTTCAGCATTTTTACACAAGGTACATCTAGAAGGGCCAGTAATTCCCCTTACTCTGAGATTTTCAGCAGTTAGCAGCTTACCATGAGTTAACAGCCAGAAGAAAGCGTTTATTTTAGGGATGTTGTCTGAGTTCCATATATTCTTCCATTTTCTGTGGACCGAGAGGATGGAAGGGGAGAGTTTCTCATACCCAGCCTTTACTGAGTACGATCCTGCTTTCCCCCATCCCCGAAGATCTTTTTCATTGATGTTGATCGGAGCTTTCCCATGCAGATGATCGAGGAGAAGAGTGTACTCCCTTTTGAGATTGGCCGGAGGATCCAATTGCTTCCAGCTTTTCCAATCCCCATTATCTTTCCAAATTACCAAGTCCTTTAACTTTTTAATACCCATATTTTCCAGCCAGTCTCGAATGGCCTCAATCCCCTGTACTTTACCCAGCGACTTGTCTCCATTAATGTTGTCCATCCAGAGGTTTATTCTTTTCCCATTGCCAGGAATCCAATAGAGATTTTCAGTGATTACCGCCGCTGAGGAAGAGATAAGTCCCCATATTGCTGTTCCTTTTTTGGAGGCAGGCTTATCCAGACATCTTTGTCTAGAGCTTCTGGTGTATTTCTTCCTTATAACCTCCTTCCACCACTCCTTCTTTCCAGAGACAATCCTCTAGGCTAGCTTGGCCCCCAAAGCTTTACTTACTAAAGCTGGCTCACGGATTCCGAGTCCTCCCCGCTCCTTCTTTTCTTTGACAATTTTCCAATTAACCAAATGGAATTTTTTGTTCTGAGTTTTCCCCCCTTGCCACAAGAATTTTCTTATCTCTATGCTAAAAGCATTTTGTACTGAGACAGGGGCTAACATTATGGCAGAAGAGAAGACAGGTAAAGAAGACAGAACTGATTTAATCAAGGTAACTTTCCCAGCCAGGTTCAACCATCGAGTTCCCCATGAATTAATTCTTGCTTTAAATTTATCGAGAATAGGAGTCCAAACAGAGGATGGAGGATACTTGAGAGAGATAGGGGTGCCCAGATATTTGAAGGAGGTCCAATTCGTGCATGGCTTGAAGGTAAGAATAGCTGCAATGAGTCTGATCGTGGCAGGACGACAGTTCCAAGTATAAAAATTGCATTTTTGATCATTGGTTTTGCCCCCAGAGGTCCTGAGAAAGAGATCCAGAATGGTTTTAAATCTTGCATCAATCTGAGGAGAAGCACTACCTAAGAGAATAGTATCGTTGGCAAACTGGGCATGGTTTATTGCCTGAACGTTATGGGTGAAAGAAATGCCAGGTAGAGAATCCGAAACTAGAAGGGAATTGAGTTTTCTGCTTAAAGAATCCGCCATAACGACAAAAAGGAATGGTGACAGGGGGCACCCTTGCCTCAGCCCACAAGAAAGACGGAAGAAGGAGGTAGGTCTTCCATTTATAAGAGGGGAAATCCAAGGAGCGCCAATGCAAGCTTTAACCCAGCTGATAAATTTTTCTTCAAAACCGAATTTTCTTAAGACAGCATAGATAAAGGAATGTCTTACTCTATCAAACGCATTAGCCATGTCTAATTTTATAGCCATACTTGCATCCTTGTTTTTCCTGCTTGAATGGATGGCCTCCTGCACAAGAAGAATATTATCATATATTTGTCTGCCTGGGACAAAGCCGCCTTGGTTTGGAGAAATGATCTTGGGGAGAAGCTTCTTGACTCTATTTGCTAAGACTTTTGTGAGAATTTTATAGGAAGAGTTGCATAACGAAATTGGTCTGAACCTCCCTATTGCATTTTCTTTCTTCTCCTTCGGGATTAGAGCTATGAAAGAGGAATTAGTGCCTCCTCCAATTTTCTCACGATTTCTGGTCCAGTTTATCATTCTAAGAAGGTCGACTTTTAGCAGGTGCCAACATTTTCTATAGAAGTGTATGGAAAATCCGTCAGGACCCGGGGATTTTTCCGGATGAAGAGACCACACCGCTTTCCTGACCTCTTCTTCAGTAACCTTCTCCATGAGTATGTTGTTCTCTTCAGCAGTAACGAGGCTGGGAATTGCACGACACATTTCTTCAAAGTCGGCATTTGTCGGTTCCTCTTCCTTCTTATAAAGAGACTCAAAATGATTTCTTATTTCTTTCTTTATCGCTGAGGGGTCCTCTATCTTAGTTCCATCTTCTCTGCTTAAGCTGAGAATATTGTTTTTCCTGTACCTTTCTTTGCACTGAGCATGGTAGAACTTGGTATTCCTATCCCCTGATTTGAGCCATAAACATCTTGATCGAAGTCTCCATTCCTCCTCTTCTTTTCTATTTACTTGTTGGATTTTGGCTTCCAGCATTTTCTCCTGTATCAGCATTGCTTCAGTTATCCGTTCCTTTTCGATTTGCTCTTGCAGGGATTTCAATTCCTCTTGCAAGGTATTGATTTCATCCCGAGAACTCCTCGTGCTTTGCTTTGCCCATCTCTTCAGCATAGTTTTTGTGTTTTTGATTTTGGTTTCCCAAATGTACCCCGGTGAACCTGGAATAAATTGCTTCCATATAGCTTTGATTTCTTCATAGCAGGATTCGTGCTCCAGCCACTCAGGGTTGTATCTGAAGGGGAGGGGCCCTAGGTTGCCGGGGGTAGAGAATAAAAGGGTGATTGGACGGTGATCAGAAACAGCAGAGGCCAAAATTTTAGAATCTGGCAGAAGGGGTTTATTAAGAAGGGAGGAGCTAATCAGAAATCTGTCGAGCCTAGCAGCTATATGTCCGGGCCCAATTCTCTTATTGTTCCAAGTGAAATTTCCTTGCAGAGGCTTTATATCCACCAGGTTCCATGAAGCCTGTAAATCTTCCAACCTTTCCCCAAACTGATCTCGGACCTTCGAACCCCCTCTTCTTTCATCAGCATTTATGGTGACATTAAAGTCTCCAGCGATTATGCAGGGCGAAGAGGTTCTTCCAAGATGGAGATCTATGAGACTGTCCCAAAAAATTTCTTTGTGGCCATGAAGCGTGGGTCCATACACATTTCCAATCCAAATTTTTTCATTTTTTGTCAAATCTTCTAACTCTGTAAATAGCCAGTTTCTACTATTTAAAGTGGAATTGCATTTGTACATACCTTTATCCCACCAAGTGACGAGCCCTCCAGAGGCTCCTACCGCGTTGACTGACTTTCCTTCTCCTTTGGGCCAAATTTGAGATAGTGTTTTGAGACATTCTGTCTCTTGCATTTTAGTCTCCTGGAGCATTAGTATTGAGGGGTTTTCCAGCTTTTTAATCCTTTTGATTGCTTCCGTCTTTTGCTTGCCTCCCAAACCTCTGCAATTCCAGGAGACTATCTTCATTATTTTTTGTGGGGGTTAGATACTGTTCTTTCCTTCTTCTCGTCCATTGTTCCCTGAGATTGCTTGGTGCTGGGGATAATTCTTACATGCGATTCAAGACTGGTTTGCTTACCCGCCGCTTTGTCTCTAACCGCTTCTTGCTCTCTTACAACTTTGTTCAACTTTCTACCTTTTTTAATTTGGGGTTCCATTTCTTCTTCCTTGCTTTCTGAGGTTTCTTCTTGAAACAGTTTAGCTTTTGCTCTTGTGACCGAACCCATCAAGGATTTGGAGGCCTCGCCTTCATGTTCCTCCCGTTGCACTGGTGACGCTAAACGTATTTCTCCTTCCTCAAGTTGTTGACAGGCATTCTCCCTTCTTTCTCCCTCCTTGGCGTTTCCCGTCATTTCCTCTTGAGCTTGACCTGTAGGGAGAGTCTGCTCTTCCCCACCCGTTTCCGTTGCTAAAAGCTGGAACTTGTTTACTTCCCTATTTGTGCTTTGCTGCTTATTGGGCATTTCCTTTCTTTTAGGAGTAGTTTGATAGGGTTGGGGGTTTGAGGACTTCCCTCCCTTCTTCCTTACTTCATTCCAGTCTCCATCTTGAATTTCTTCCACTTCCTGTAACTTCCTTTTGGGACAGAGGTTTGCAAAGTGTCCATATTCATGACATACTTTGCACTTGAATGGGATCTGTTCATAATCCACAGTTTGAAGATGATTCCATCCATCCATCGACAGACTTATTGCTTCCGGGAGCCCCTTATCAAGATCCACTTCTACGCATATTCGGGCACAGGAGAACATTGGGGGTTTTGGCTCAGATTTATCTATGTATTTCCCCAATGAGTTGCCAATAGCCTCCAAGTCTTCGTCATTCCAATAGTGCAACGGGAGATGAGGCAACTTAACCCAGACTGGAACAGCTGAAGGGATGTCCTTTTCAGGGTCAAAGGAGAGGTCCCATTTGTTGATATACATTCCCCTAGGTCCCATGAAATAAGGTCCATTTCTAAATATTAAATCTCTGTCTTCCTTTTTCTCGAAGTAGAAAACGAAGAAGCCCCTTCCACAGAAGATTTGCTGGACTTCTCCTTGGATAAGAGGGCGCCAGTTTTTGCTGAGCCAGATTTCAATTGATCTCAGGGATGGCCAAAGCCCAGTAAAGTGGCCAACCAGACCTTTCTCCGAAAGGGCAAGAGCTTTACATTTTGACGTCGTGGAACCAAGTTTAACTTCAGGTATGGCGGATTTTTTAACAAACCTGGAGTCCCCTGAACCCGAGAGCTTAGAGGTCGAGGGTTGAGACGCAACCAGAAGTCGGAAACGGTCGTCGAGAGGCGCTCGTCCCGGGTCGGGCGGCGGATCCATTCGACTCAAACCCTAACACAGAGCGCGCGCAGTTCTTCCTATCTCACTCTCGTGGCTGGACTCCCCGATCCAACATTATATATATATATATATATAAATGTGTGTGTGTGTGTGTGTGTGTGTGTATGTATGTATGTATGTATTCTATCAAAATACCAAGAAAAACCTAAACATCATAAAATTCTACAAAGACATTAGAAGTGTGTCAACAGTATATGAGTTGCTTTCCTAGTATTACATCACTTATACATAGCCATATATAAGTTTTTCCAAACTAGGACCTCATGGCAATTGTATAAGTTGCACTAGAAGAAAATTGATGGTACACAGAGCAAATTAAAAGAAAATGTCCGACATTGCCAAAAAACATCCCATTAAAAAAACGAAGCAACAACACAACAATGGGACACTGGGTTAATGTGGTAAAAATCACATGTTGAGTTAATGCGGTTAAACTAGGACCTCATGGTAATTATATAATTTGCACAAAGAAGAAGAAAATTGATTGCACACAGATCAAATTAAAAGAAAGTATTTGATAATGCCAAAAACCATCCCATGAAGAAATAAATAAGAGAAGCAGAAACACAACAAAGAGACATTGGGTTATAGTGGTAAAAACTGCATATCGATTTAAAGGGGTGGTTAAACACAACGATGGGACATTGGGTTACAGTGGTAAAAACCCCATGCCATGTTGGTATAGGATTCTTACCACTGTAACCTGGTGTCCCATTGTCGTGTTGTTGCTTTTCTTATTTATTTATTTCCCCAGTAACCTAGTATGGGGTTTTTACCACTATAACCCAATGTCTCACTGTTGTGTTGCAGCTTCTCTTATATATTTCATGGGATTTATTTTTTTGGCATTAATAGTTATTTACTAAAAATGTTTTACATGGTATTAGAATGAGCATGACACTAATGGATTTCATTTGAAGGGTATGTTTTTTCCCATGGAAGTTCCAATCGAGAAGGACATCTTTGTAGCTCTGTAAAGGTACACGAGATACAAATGGTGGAGGAGAATCCTTATTTATGCCAATTTATGCTCATAATTGTGCTTTAGCTTGTAAATGATGAGTAACATGCAATTACAAAAAAATATGTCGAGGGCTTTGCGTGCTAGTGTTCCGTGCATTTTAATTATCTAGCAGCAAAAAAATGCATGTATGGCGATCTCAAAGTTGCATGGAATGCGTGCGAGCAGTGGTTGAGAGGGTAGTGGAAAGTTGTTGCAAAGAAGGCTACAACATTGTACATGGTGCTTGTTCGCATCGTACATGTTTGTAAGTTGGAAGGAAACACAAAGTGGATAATGGTTGTAGCAACGAAAGATAACTTGTGGAGAAGTATGTTGGGAGTGACTTCCATGGTGAGCGTTATTATTTTCCTTATTGAATAGATCCTCTTTATTGACATCTGTGGAACACTAGTTGCATGATTGCCATATTTAAGAGGGCTAGTATTGTTGTTAAATACACAACATTTGGAGAGACAAAGTTCATGATTGTCATATGGAGAGCCTTATGCACTCTCCAAAGATGATCTTGTCAAGGAAAACTTAAGATAATGAAATTGTGATTATCATAGAGACAAGGATTTATAAGGGTGTGTATGTCAAACTCATTAGATGTCCCATGCTGCAAAGGATAACATGCATGGAGCTTGTCTTGAAAAAATGTACAAGCATGGAAAGTTGAGATGACGTATATTTGTTATACTTGTGTAACTTCATGTTTGGAGTAACTATAAAGTGTTGTTGCATGTTGCAAAGGGTATACAATTGTAAAACCTAATGTGGCATACATGACCCTTGAATTGTTGGTCTTGCAGAGTGTGTTTGTATCATTGATAAGCTTGATGGTATCCTTATTGTGAGACAAGAAGTAGGCATGTTGATGAGAATTTGTATATCCTAGAACATTTAACCTTCAAGAATCTTGTTAATTATGTTAGTTGACCTAAATACCATCTATGTTGTGGTGTATATCACTTTTGCGGGAGTATTCATTGACATGTATAAGAAAGAGATGTCATTACAACCCAACTTGAACCCTATAAATACTCACCGTGGAGAAGTGTTAAATAAACACTAACTTGTTGTGTAGTAGCCACATGAGTTGTCACTGCATTGTCATCTTGTGCAAATTTAGTATTTCATTTGTAATGATTTAATAAACTTTTGTGTTGTTTTTAAGAGAATCACTAAAAAAATTAAGGAATGTTAATGTGCAAGAGTTATTTCTAACACTTGTGGAACAAGTTTTGTCTAAATCATTTAAGTTGTTTTCTTTAATTTTCTACTGCATCTCTAATCAATTAGATTGCCAAAAGTATATGACAATTGTGTTGAACATACGGTATAAAGAGTCCATGCAAAATTATTGAGGGTACACACTTTGTGGTTATGATGAAGCATTTATAAGTACAATCAATTATCTATCGTGGAATCATGGGGATGTTTTATTTTAAACATGAAAGACATTGTCGGTATGCCTACAAAACTTCCTGCTTAAATGTGACAATATGAGAATAGAAAACAATGAATATACTGCAAAGAAATGTAAGAGCACTACAACTCTTATACACTTGACATTGGTAGTAGACATTATACAAAATAAAGCTTATGCAATGTATTAATTATTCAATGTATTAAGCATTGTTATGTCTATTCACTGAGGCACAAGGTCAAACATAATTACTTCGAAGTTATATATATATATATATATATAGTCAAGGGGTCAACAACCCACTTAATAGGGAGGTAAGCAGGGTAATTTTTAGGGGCAAAATTTCGCTAATTGGCTATTTTTGGTTTTTTTTTTCAAAATATAAATTCGCTAATTGGTAATTTTTACTCTCAAATATCACCTATATTTACATAAAATATGTTCTTTTAATATAATATTTGCCAAAATTTACAAGTTTCAATAGGAAACTACATGCTCTGTATTTAATATTTGCCTACCTACCTATATATATGATTTTTTCAATCCAAAATAATCGCCTAGAAAAATATACTTCGGCATACTATTAGAATCCTTAAAAAATACCCCGGGGGTAAGTTTCATACTCTCGCAACCCGAGTTCAAATAAATGAGACATTGGACCACTTTCAAAAGGCTAGAAGGATAGACACCCATTGGGATAGAGGTCCTCGTAGGTGTGCCTCGAGTCATCTAGACCCTTACTAATTCACAAGTTGTTGGTATATTTATCTTGCAAGCTATTGAATATACCATTGGATTATAGTGACAACCAATTGGATTTAAACATAAACCTCACCCAAGTAATCCCAAGTGATTACTAATTCCCTTAATTGAAAATATTTATATATATATAAAAGTATAATATATATTTCAAAATATTTTTTTAACAATGATAGATACATGATAAACATTCACCTCATAAAAAATAAATCAAACACTAAGAAAAAACAAGAGCTGCGTGCAGCTTAGTCCCTGCCTTTAAGATTTTTATAAAAAAAAGGAAATAAGAAAAACAATTTATTAAACAAAATTACATTAAGGCTGGAACATGCATGCCAAGTTAACATCTACGAATTGTTTTGATTACATAAAGGTCGAGAAATTTCGTTGATGCTTGAACCTAACAAAAATAATGTTTAGAATAAGAAAACAAATCTTAGAAACAAGATTGGCTAAATTATTGACCAGATTTTATGAGATAGTTTCATACCCAATGGATTCAATTTTTGTTTTTGGTTTATTATTTAATGTTTATTAATTTCTCATTCACATGCTTCATAAATATTATCCAAATATTCATGGTTTTGAACGTATATTCTATTATAACGGTCCACAATCAAGTATGCCCTATATAGATTGCTCACATTTAGTCAATGAATATGAGTAACATACGTGGCAACTCTTAATGCAATAACATCTCTAGTGATTATCATGTTATATCTATTGTTGATGGAATTGCCACCAAATGACAAATTTGAACAATCTAATTTCATTAGTGGTGTGAGGACACCAGTGTTAAATTCTTAATGCAATAACATCTCTAGTGATTATCATGTTATATCTATTGTTGATGGAATTGCCACCAAATGACAAATTTGAACAATCTAATTTCATTAGTGGTGTGAGGACACCAGTGTTAAATCTAGTTAACTCAATTTCAAATGTATGAAATAGGCACTAGTGTGAGGTTAGGCCCGGGGTTTAAATTGTAGAAAATATATTCATCTATTATTGATGGACCATTTTGAAACTACTTCCATGCCCATTTCAAGTTTCTACTTACCATATTGCAACTCTGAGAACTTGAAACATAAATTACATTAGCCACACTTTTTTGGTCAGCTGTCTAATATCAATTTCATGTTATTCCATTCCAAGTTTCTACTTACCATATTGCAAATGTGAGAACTTGAAACATAAATTACATTAGCCATGTTTTTAGCTATTGTATTTTATTGACAGATATTGCATGATTTAGTTTCAAAAGAGAGATGAATATCACACTTCCCACCATAAAGAAAGTTTGTTTCATGCATCAAATTATATGCAACATTAACTATGAAAATAAAAAAATATTGCTTATGAAAACTAAGTTTAGTCATGGAAAAATCCCATCTATCTCATTTGTTACGATACTCTCTTTATAACATAGACAAGCAAACAATTCATAAAGCAAAACTAAGCTTAATGATGGAAATTGTGAGTTGTTTCATTTGTTACAATAATATCTAAAAATATGGAACTATTTGTACAGGAGTTCATTTTGCTACTCAATATGGAATTATTAGAAATATTTGTAGACAAGCAAACAATTCATAAAGTGAAACTAAGCTTAATGAAGGAAATTGCGAGTTGTTTCATTTTTTACATTAATATCTAAAAATATGGAACTATTTGTACAGGAGTTCATTTTGCTACTCAATATGGAACTATTAAAACTATTTGTAGACAAGCAAACAATTCATAAAGCAAAACTAAGCCTAATGAGGGAAATTGTGAGTTGTTTCATTTGTTACAATGATATATAAAAATTTGGAACTATTTGTACAGGAGTTCATTTTGCTATTCAATATGGAACTATTTGGAACTATTAGAACTATTTGTATAGGAGTTCATTTTGCTAATACTTGGAAATGTTATGGAATTTTGTGCAAGAGTTATTTGTTTTCTAGTATTTAAAAATGTTTTAAATTTTTTTAAAGAACATAAATATATTTTCTAGCCATTCATAAAGTAAAACATATATTTTACAAAAATAATAAATCTAAATAGGTGTAAATTAAAATATATATGGTGCTTTAAGTTTATGGACAACGGAATTATACATCCCCTTATTGAGAGTTAGCTTTCAACCATCATGCCAACTACCCTTTAAGCATGGATAATAGTTTCGTCTAATTTTGGTATTTCTATTTACCTATCTATATTTTTGGTCCATTTTTTCTTTAATATGTATCAATCTCTTTCAAATCACTGTTTACAAAGATATATCATCTAAGTATAAAATTCTTGATTAAATGATTGTTCAATTTACAAAGTTACATCATCTAAATGTAAAATTATTCATTGAAAACTGAATTTATTAAAATTATTTGAATTTACATATGTAAGCATTAAACTATCTAAGTAGAAATAAGTATGCATAAAGTCATTTAAATTAGGGATTTAATTTTAAATTGTGTTCATAAACTAAGATTAAATTTAATTATAAAATGATAATTAAATTACCACATATTAATATTTTGTAGAGCTCAAAATCTAAGTAAACCTATGCTTCAACAATGATGGAATATAATGTAATGATGAATGATGTAACATCTTGTATTAAGCTATCATATCATTTAATGTTAGGGAGTCAATATTGAAAAATAACGTTTCCCTCTAGTGATGTATAAGCTTAGGAGTTATTTTTTAATTATTTAAAATTGAATTTTACTTAAAAATAATTTTGAATAACCTGTTTTTCTTTTTTATTATTATATGTTTTTTTAATTTAAAAGGGAGAGAATAAGCTATTTAACCAAAAATATCACTATTTTATATTAAATAGTAATTAAATATCACTCTTTTATGTTATCTTATTCTTGTACCTTGGGTAACTAGTCATGCCATACTATCAATGGGTGAGAGACTTGCTTTTATGAAAGAGATAGGACATTCTCTTTAAATTTGAGATTATAAGTTATGAAACACTTTTGGATCTGACCTATTCTTCTCCATGATTCTTTAGATGTGTTGTAGCCCTAAATTTCACATATATATAAAATAATAGGAGTGACAAAAATCTCAAAGTTTAATTATTTTTTATCCCAAAATCATAAGTCTGCTAATTTAATATATATATATATATTAAAAATGATAAAATTAAATTTTTTACTCAAAGATAAAGATATTGCACCCAAATTAAACAATGAATTAATATATATATATATATATATATATATATATATATATATATATATATTAAAAATGATAAAAATTAAAATTTGTACTCAAAGATGTTGCACTCAAATTAAACAATGAAATAATACAATGAGAGCTAGCAAAAGTAAAAAAGAATTATGATAATCCGGCCCTATTTATGAAAATTTTCCCTCTGAAAATATCTCAAACCGAGGGTAGTGATGCGAACCCTACAGGTAATTGGCCGGTATCGCTCTGTAAGTGTTTGTACATATTAATAGAAAATCTTGTTTCTGTTTAAAAAAATTGAACCATTTATAACTAATATACCAATTGATTGTCGAATATTTTATGAAATGGTGAGTACAAATAGTGATTGGCTGCAAATTATTCTTTGAATATAACGCAATGAATTTTTATAATTCAAGCAGAGGCTGGTGTAGAATAAATGAACGATATGGACACAATCACTGTTTTATGACAGACAAAAGAACCGTGTTTTGGTAAAAGCTTTTAGATACTAAGAACTGAAAACAGTATGATGAAGAATATGAAATGTCTTGATGTTGGTAGTAGTATGCAGGCACTGTGATGATTCTCTAAAAGCAGAGTTGAAACCATTCAATATCTTAAATAAATTTCAAATGCCATCAAATATGAAAACATTCCTTGTACCCTGCACAAAAAAACAAAATAAATTATACCGGTAAAAGGAAAACATAAATGAGAAACATATGACATCATCGGTGCACCTCAGGCTACAACTGTATTGAAAGTTTGTTAGGTTGACTAAATCATCTGAGAAACTAAGCCCTTCCACGTCTCCTACAGTTACTGGAATGTCATTCTAATGTACATTCCCCTTCTTTAAAGGCTACATATTCATATATTATCTTGGTCTCTGCAATCCAAAATATATTAAGAATAAACGCCCAGTTAAGGTTTACAAAACTTGCTATCTGGAAAGTTTACAGCGCAAATAAATAGTAGCTTCTCTTCTGAATTATTCATATCCAAAAGAATAAGGAACCCAGATTCATAAGTTAAACTGTAATATCCAGTTTTGTACTGCTAAATAATTACTTCTCTTCTGAATTGTTTACATCCAAAAGAATAAGGAACCCAGATTCATAAGTTAAACCGTAATATGCAATTGTCTTTAAATTCAACACTGGAATTAGTGCGTTAAATTTATGGTTGTGATTGGTTGACTGGAAAATTTTGGAATAATGAGTAGGAAGAACCATTGAATTTACGCCTCCCTATACGATCGATCCCATACTCAATAAATCTACCATACTGACCTCCTCCTCTGCACGAGGCCTATGATCCAAACGCATACATTCTCTCCATCTACTTGCTGCTTAAATTTATAAAACATAAGCTAGACCTCCATGCCCACACGTTGCACTATTTTCTCTTACCGATTTGCAGAAGCACGACTCCATCTCACCAAATCTAGGATATAAAGTCGAAGAAAAATTAGAAATGAGATCTCACTGGTGGCTGGCTGCTGCACTGGGGACACAATAAACCTATTGTTCTCGCCTCTATCACAATTTAAGCAACTTGCACCTCCAACAACCAGTGACTCACACAGGATGTAGCTATCACTCATAACAATCTACCCTAATCTACAAAGACCTTGCCCTAATCTACAAAGACCCTAATAAGAAAAAAGCAAGAGAAAAAGAAAGAAAAAAAGATGCTTAGAACCCTGCAACCAAATTAACTGATTCTTGTACACTATAATAAAAAACCCATAAAGAAGGATGCAAAATTCCATGAATTCTTTAACTACTTACCGAAAAAACAATAATGTAACCGTGTTCCAGAATTTCTGCCAAGAAACCCAGCCTCCTCCACATCATCTTCAAGTAATCTTCAGTCATGAACAGCTTCTCTACAGAGAAATCAACATCCCTCGTCTTCAAAGAGTAGCAACGTGAATGAATTTGGAGACAACAGTTGTATGCGTTGCCATCCAAAGCAACGATAAGCAGATTGTTCACTAATTCTCGTGTCCCTAAACCCACATGGAAGCTCTTCAGGAAGAGATCGATCATGGTATTCGGCTCAGCCCAAGCCCAATTCAAGGTCGTGATTATTACTGTCATGTTCTGGTTAGCTGTTTTCACGAGGAGGAGGGCGAGGACTTGGAGCTGGGGTAGGCGCCATTACAATATTCTGTACACAATAATAACAAAAGATTAAAAGTCATGGTGCGCCGTTGAATTTTATATGCTCTGCAATAGAAGATTAGCCTTCTAAACTTGCAACTTCAAACAAACCACAGAAGCCTGCATCTAGACAGCAGTTGGTGAAGCCCCGGGATCCGAAGCTTGGTTTTCTTCCTCGTAAAGTTCTCACCTAGGGAATCCCAATGCCTCACATCAAACAGAGGTCAATTATTGCAGCGTGTGTCAGTGTGTACAGGTTGGGTAAAGTTGACAGTCAACTAAAAAAAAAATTATATGTAAAAGTATAGCTAAAGTAAGTTGTATTTTTATTTAATTTTTAATTTTTTTAATCCTTGCCAATGATAATATTAGTCTAATCAAAGACTTTGGTCCAATAAAACTTCAACAAGTATGAATATATTTTATTAAATAATTATAATTAAATAAAATAATTAAATCAACATTATAAATTTCAAATGTGTTCAAAGTATTTGTACAAATTAATGGAGAAAAGCGGAACATATAGTCTCTGCCTACGAGCAAGGACTAAAAATTCAAATATACAAAATTGATCACATTAGAAAGATATATATATATATATATCAACATTCTAAAGCAATCTATTATCTTGAATTTTCTTAAGAAATGAAAGTAGTAAACACTAACAATATGTTAATGAGAGAATTAATGAGTTGAATAAATGCAATAATAAACTCATATAATGAAAATATTTATATATTTTTGTTACAAATAAATTAGAAAATATGAAAGAAGTTAAATAATTTAATACAATAATTTATAAGATAGATAAGGAAATTAATAAATTGAAAATATGTACACGTAATAGTCTCCCTATATTATATAAAAATCATAAATGCAAAGTGTTGAGTTCCATTAATTATAACATTAATCTTATAATTATGAATTGTTAAAGAGATTTATTATTTTAAAATAATTTTATTGCATTTGTACAATTAAATTAAGTATTTTTAGAGTATAATGGTATTTATCAATATCTTCTTTTTTAGTAATAGGGGAATTGACAATTGGGGTGGTGCACGTACTAGTGTTACTAGGTCGATCCATGTCCGCTACCACTATACCCTTAGGTGCACCCACATAACCCGCAAGCATGAGGCACGAGAAAGTTGGGGTGTTTTGAACTCATGACCTCTATTTACAACGTGTCATCTCGTTTCACTTCATTTTCCAATCGAGCTACACCCCTGCACGCAATGGTATTGATCTATATCTATCTATCTATCTATCTATATATATATATATATATATATATATATATATATATATTTGAAAAATGAAGTGTTTTTCTTAGCTGGGAAATATAAAATCTAGTACGTGAACATAACTTAATAGAGTGAGTCCTTGATTTCCTTGGTTAGCTAAGAAAAGTGGAAGAGCATGGAAAAGTTGGAAATTGATTTACCTTTTAAATTCTGAATTTTCATTTTCATAAATTCTAACAAAAGGGTAAATTTACAAAAATAAGAATTGAAAAGAAATATGAAGCAATGAAATGCAACCAATGTGGTTTATGCTCATAAACATTTATGGTTGATGACTTCTAGTAACAAGAACATGAAGTTAGATAATCTTACTTTGTTTGAAGATCCCCTAAATTTTCATATAAAAAAGTGGACATGATTATGGAAAAAAATTTATTTATCATTCTACATTGTTGAGGGGAGACATGTTCATTAAACTATAAAAGAATTGATGTTAAACCGTGTGCTAGAATTAGGTCCATGCCAAAGCAAGATCACTATAGGAGTGTCTACAGAGATATATTCTAAGGGAATGACTTGCATTCTCCTATGACAAAAATAATGAGTTAACAACTTTAATGACACTGGAATGAATGTTTACATGCCAATGCTAGTATTTTCACAAAGGTTTTTGCATGTCAAATATAGTGTGAAAAATGCTAGTATTTTCACTAGGGTTTTTGCATCTAAAATATAGTGAAATAATTGATATTTTCATTAAGTTTTAATGGATTTGAGTAGTGGAAAATTCTTATATATGTTTTTTTATTTAATATTAGGATTATACTACATACACATTGATAAATCAGACCTCTATAAATACAAGATTTCAACCAACATCAATAGCTACCAACTATTTATACACTTTCATGACCTACCCATTATTGTGATATATAGCTTTGACTCTGATATTGTGCGAGAGACAACCTTATAATTTCCATCGTGAGTTACATATTCCCCCGCTTTTATGTTTGATTTTGGTGAATCATTCACAATAACCTATCTTTTGACCGAAAAAAGTTTGGTGTCGTCCAGATTCATAAATTTATCCTGTAGGGAGGATTCAAAAGAAATTTAACAAACATAAGCAAGCTTCAATGGCATTTAGCAAATCTCTTTTAGATAATATTCTTAATGCAATGGCAATCACTTCGATGCTTCATACTTTGAATTTAACATCTCTATTGAAAAATAAGGACACTATTCAATTTTATACTTTGAAAAATGAAATGAAACCTACAAGAAGAAACTGAATGTGTATACTCAATAATTTGAAGAAATTGAAGAAACATTTTCATTACTACCAAATGTAAACATGTCAACATTCACTGCTACCAAGTTAAAGGAAAACATTGAAATAAAAAGGCGTCCGTCCTCCAGGGCTGGACAAAACTTCCAAAATAAAACTTCTAACATGTTGCTAAGACATGATGAGGACATTTTGTCGATGCTGGCCACCTACGAATCAGGCACGTAGATGGAATTGTTTGAGAGATTGATCGGTTGAATATCAATTGAAGACTTAATTGATAAAAGAGTCATTTAAATCAGACTCATAGCCTATGTTGGATGCTGTTCTGCCTGTTGCTGCTCGTTTTGCCGGTGATTGAAAGGCCTTCTGAATAACATAATGTGTGCCTAAGGGTGCTGGTGGTTTTGATCGTTATTCAAATGCCTTCTGAATAACATAATGTGCGGCTCAGAGTGGTGAATAGCATAGTGCTGCCACCCACGAGACTGCTCGACCCCGATTCCTCTCCATTCATTCTGATCAAATAACCAATTTAACACAAAAATCATTCAAATCCCGCCCTTAAAGAGGTAACATTTAACATGGTGTTACAAAATAGAAGCAAAGCTAATTCCTGCCACAATGAATGGTGTTACAAAATAGAAGCAAAGCTAATTCCTGCCACAATGAATGGTGTTACAAAATAGAAGCAAAGCTAATTCCTGCCACAATGAAATGATTCATATAATGGCGTGAGAATATACGAGAGGATATACTAAGACAACTTCAAACTCGGACAGGTAACAAACCAAAAAAAGCATTAATTGCATTAGAAATGGAAGGAACAAAACAAACATTAAAGAAATGACATTTTTTAGAAGAGAGAAAAACCAGGAAAAATATACATTACAATTAAGGCGATCTTTAGAACAGGCAGGGGAGATCTAATGTTAATAAAATAAATTGGAAAAACTTGAAGTGATCTTAGTCTGGGTAGGATAGATCTATCCGGTTTGATGTTTAATGTAAAAAAAGGCCAATGCAAACAGTTAAAATAAAAGAAAGAAAAATAAATAGCATTGTCTTCTTTTATCCATCTCAATGCATAATAGATGGAGAAATAGCATTGTTTTCTTTTATACATCTCGATGCATAATAGATGGAGAGTTTACAATTCATCTATGCTAAGCTTGGGTGGAAATACCCTCTCTGCCCCTATCTTATTCCAGGGTGATAGTTTCCACTGCCTATCCAAGTTGAGCACTGAAGCTTTGGCAGCATTCGTAGAAATAAGAACCTATACATACATAAAACTGCTTCCAATCTGTAAACAGAAGACCCCACACATTATTTGGTGGAACTCACATATATTAAATTTCATCTCATAAAATATATAAGAATACTGGCCCAGAAAGCATCATTTTAGATTTGGATTTGGATCCAATCAAGTATTCAAACGCACACTGTTCCTTTTATAGTGGTCTGAATAATTTTATGAGTTAATTTATATGAGCAAGCCAGCCAACCACTTCACCATGGATTCGCTGAGGAACAGAGCTATACAACATAAAAGAAACGTGTGGGGGTATAACAACAATTCTGGCCCGTATTCTGGCCTGTCGGAAGGAATCAGCAGAAGAAATTAGAATAAAACCTGTGCAGATATTTGATGTTATACAGTAGTAGGCATGTTGCCAAATCTCTAAGAGGGCATGCCATTGTGGGATTATCACTGACCCTTATTTCTTGTTCTGCATCCTAAAATGAATCAAGGTACATGAGCAAGCCGAGCTTTTCGTCATAGATTATTCGGAAAACAAGGGGCCTTTTTCTTATAATGGATGTCTATTGTGTGAAATAAATTTTAAAACAAGAGTGGAGTGTCTGTATCGGTATAACCATCGACTATAATGCTCTTGCTGTATGGAAATTTGGCAATAATAGAAACTTGAATTTAACGAACAGTAAAACATGGTACAGTCAACCAATCTATTTCTTGTGTCTTGATACCAATCAACTTATAAGGGCAACAAACAGTGCATAAACTTCTCAAAAAATTTAAAAACACTAAACTATTAAGATAAACTACATTGCAAAATTTTCAAGGAATGAATTATTTTTTCTGGTTCATCATAACGCTAAAATTCTTCCAAAAGACAGAACAAAATGAGGTATACTTCCATATTCGAATACTTATTTGCATTCGAATTTTGCTACTATGTGTATAACACCGATTGGTCTTATTAGCAGAACCAGGAAAGGGCACCGCATTGTGGGAATCTTTGCTGTCTAAAATGGAGTAGCAAACTAATAGCATATTTCAACTCTTTGAGTGGAAATACCAATGGGATTGGACACACACAGAAGCGCACTCACTCTAGCCAGGCTCACAAATAAACTGCCAAACTAACCACTGGTGTTTGCAGATTATTTGGAGAATACTCCAGGTCACCCTGTCTGGGAATATCTCAAGTGTGAATCTTCGCCAGAAGATACTTCTAGATCATTCCTCTGATCCACAACCAAAAATAAAAAATCCAATCGTAGAGCTTGAATTTGGTCACTCGGTGTCTCCAACTCCAAAATCTCCGAGCCTTTATTTACGAGGACTACGAAAAAGCAGAGCCCTGTGGGGATCTTTGCTGTCTAGAATGTAGTAGCAGCCAAGTAGCATATTTCAACTCTTGGAAGGAAATACCAGTGGGTTTGGACACACACGGGAGCTCAATCAGTTCAGCCAGGCTCACAAATAAACTGCCAAAGCAACCACCGATCCTTTCTTTTGACCCACAACACAAAAAGAATAAAATCATTGTAGAGCTTAAATTTGGCCATTCGGTATTCCCAACTCAAAAGCACCCCAAGGAAGTTGGAACCTAAGCCCAAGGAGCTGAAGCCTTGATGTACTCGTCAGACCATGTCCTAAAGCATTTACAGGCTCTAGAATGAAACGAGGAACTTACTGTGCACATATGGAAAATGGGCCTAAGGGGCCAGGGCTAGGGCAGAAAGAGATTAACTGAACTGTCACTGTCCTGGATGCAAATCTAACATAATTTTATTCATCCTAGGACATGGAAACGTTGGACAGACTAATAGATGTGCATCCAGGACAGAGTCTTTAATCTTTTTTGACAACCCCAGAGGTAAGAGAACCAGAATTAAGGAAAACACTGAAAATAGAAATGTTTTCTCTCTTTATATATGTATGGTGTCACTACTGAGCTTAACTTCGGTGCCAAAAGACAAGATCCCAAAATCTAGATCATCATATTGTTCCAAAACTAGAATTGGCCAAAATCCTAAGCCGATAACCCTAAATTAGGCAAAACCCAATAATTAAAACCCGAAGTACCGAACATATGCCACACTCGAATTGGATGTTTCGCACACCACACCCTTGAAAATAACGACATTAGCAACGGCCTTGCAATCTAGAATAAGAAAACCCGTGGCTTACCTCAGTCAGAAAACAATTCTTCGGAAGAAGCCGGGCAACATCGGGCGGAAGCTCAACATTCCTGCACACAAAAACAAGCAAGACTCAAAGCATTTTCCCAACTGAAACTGAAAAGAAAACTAAGTTCTTATGGAAATTGCCCTGCAAAATGTAAGCTCTAAAACCTAAAAACTAGAACTTCAAAGAATAAACCATCAAAATCTTTCAAACAAGAAATGTATCATACCTGTACTCGTAGGTTTCGTCGTAGTATTTCTCAGAATACACTATTTGACACATTTTGTCGGCCTGTAATAAAAAAAAACCCATAAAGAACGATGCAAAATTCCATGAACTCTTTAACTACTTACCGAAAAAACAATAATGTAATCGCGTTCCAGAATTTCTGCCAAGAAACCCAGCCTCCTCCACATCATCTTCAGTCATAAACAGCTTCTCTGCAGAGGAATCAACATCCCTCGTCTTCAAAGAGTAGCAATGTGAATGAATTTGGAGACATCGGTTGTATGCATTGCCATCCAGAGCAACGATAGGCAGAATGTTCACCAATTCCTGTGTCCCTTCACCCACATGGAAGCTCTTCAGGAAGAGATCGACCATGGTATTCGGCTCAGCCCAAGCCCAATTCAAGGCCGTGATTATTACTGTCCTGTTCTGGTTAGCTGTTTTCGCGAAGAAAACTTGCAACTTTAAACAAACCACAGAAGCCTGCATCCAGACTGGTGAAGCCCCCGGATCGGAAGCTTGGTTTTCTTTCTCGTCAAGCTCTCACCTAGGGAAGCCCAGTGCCTCACATCAAATAGAGGTCTATTATTGCAGCCTGTAGCCCTTGTCACTGTGTACAGATTGGGTAAAGTTTACAGTACACTAAAAAATTATTTTTATATGTAAGAGTATAGTTAAAGTAAGATGTATTTATATTTTATTTTTAATTTTTTTAATCCTTGTCAAAGATAATACTAGTTTAATTAAAAAATTTGGTCCAATAAAACTTCAACAAGTATGAATATATTTTATTAAATAATTATAATTAAATAAAATAATTAATTAACATTATAGATTTCAAATGTGTTCAAAGTATTTGTACAAATTAATAAAGAAAAACAGAACATATAGTACTATGGACTAATAATCCAATAACATTTATAAAAACACAATCCTCTAACGTTATAAAAATACATCCATGGCCATAAGGCATAAAACATTTCATTCAATTAAACTAAAGGTAAATAAATATTTACAATTTAATTACATTATTTTTATTTAAAATTATTAGAAATATAAAATATGTACATATTTATGGTTGAAGAACCTTTTTATTTGTAAGTTAAGTAGTTAGATTTCATTTATAATATATTGATAATATACAAAATAGTTTATAATGAATCTTTATTGTGGGGTGCTTTTAAAGAAAATTATAACTCAAATTAAAAAAAAAAAATTTAAAGTACATTATTACTAACTTTGTAAATATCATAATATCACAGATATTAAAAAAAAGTTTGATGATGGTAGAGTTGGAGGAAATATTGACGAGGGTGTACTATGTCGCTGCTTCATCTAGTGGCATATGGTCTGCCATTACCTTACCCACCATCTCCTCTTGCCATTGCCTTGCCCACCATCTTCTACTTTGGCATATCAATTTTATCCTTGCCTTCTATGTTCTCTGTGTTTATGTCCAAGTGACAAATCACATTTATCAAGATATCATACTTATCATCATTTGTTTTAGTGTAGCAAGGACCTCATTATGTTGGGCATTCTTAAGTTTCACAATCCTGGATATAAATATCTACAATATAGTTCTATAAATTTGCAAAATTTGGTATCCTTACTTAAGTATCACAATCACTAACATAAATATCTTCAATATAGTTCTATCAACTTGAGAAATTTGTTATCGTTACTTTGAAAGTCAAGGTATGTAATTGAGGGAATATTTATTCATCCATTTGATTGTTGGAGATTCTCCTATTCTTTTCACATAACCTTTCCCCAATCTCCTCCACTTTCTTAACTTCACCTAATGTGCTAGCAGTATGCTACTACTTTGGATTTCAACAACAAACCAAAGCCCTTGTTTTTGTTTGCTCTATATTTTCAAAGACACCCCTTGCATAGGCCTTGTTCAATGTCACCCCCCCTTATTTTTGTTCGCTCTGTATTTTCAAAGACACCCCTTGCATAGGCCTTGTTCAATGTCCCTCCCCCTTGTTTTTGTTCACTCTATACTTTCAAAGACACCCCTTGCATAGCCCCTTGCATAGGCTTTGTTCAATGCCATCTTTATCAAATCCACCATTGTTGACCATTGTTCTCTAATAAAGGAGGCACCTTAGTTTGAGCCAACTAACCATAAAGCCACCTTGCCTTCTCCAAAGAAACATCCACCACAAATGGAGACTCAACATAAGCACATAGAGTAAACAACACTCAATGCAAGTACCTTTCAAAAAAAAACAATGACACTTTATGTGGTCTACATTAACACAGCACTAATATTCAACATTTCCTCTATAACGCAACCCTCCAAGGCTTTGATTACCATGGTAATGTCGCATCTTGATACAAGGTACATCTTGTTAATGCAAACATGGGAGTTTGAACCATGATGTCCCTCCACTTCCTTTTCTCCTATAATCCACACACACCAACATGAAAACCAATCCATCCCTAATGTTGTTGACACGTCACCCCACCCCTTCTTATGTTCACCTCCTTAGCACCCTCTCTAAAAGCTCCTCATCTCACATATTAAGAGAGACAATCCTCTTCGAGAGTGGATAATTCCATGCTTCTCCAATCCACACCCTCCTTTAAAGGCTCCCCATCTCACATATTAAGAGAGACAATCCTCTTTGAGAGTGAATAATTCCATGCTTCTCCAATCCACACCCTCACCCTCCTTTAAAGGCTCCCCATCTCACATATTAAGAGAGACAATCCTCTTTGAGAGTGAATAATTCCATGCTTCTCCAATCCACCAATCCACACCCTCTTTAGGGGCTCCCCATCTCACCTACTAAGAGAGAGACAAACATCTTTGAGGGTGGATAGTTCCATGCTTCTCCAATCCACACTAGGTTGGTTGACTCTTAAAACTCCTTCACTAGCTAGCATATCCACAAGTCCATTGGCTTTATGATGCACACATGGGGGGATGCAAGCCCATTGGCTTTACGATACACATGGGAGAGAATTACTATTGGGAGGTGCTTTGGCATTCTTGCCATGCTTTCCATCCTTGCCAATAAGAACCAGAAATTGAGAGCTTTTCAAGCTTGATACCATTTGTCAACTTTAACGAGATTTTTATCAGAATGTATGAATTGGGAAGTGCTTTACACCAATTTCCGAGATCTTTTCGAGCTTGATACCATTTGTCAATTCTTTGACATTTCCGAACTCAATAACATTACTTAACATTGACCAGATTTTTATCCTTTCCCACTAAGTTGATATATTCCTTGAACATTGCAATTTGAAAAGGAGCTGTTTAAAAATTTGACGATTTTTATCTAGACGATGTTTTTCATCGAAATTTGACTTCTTTGTTTTTGCAAAATTTAAATTTAATTGTGTTTTAATGACGATTTTGATCGTAGAAATGGATTGGACACCATAAACACTCGTGGAACACCCAAAATTTCAAAGTTTAAAAATTGTAATCAAAATTTTTAAAAATTTCTATCAATTTTTTTCAAAATACTACAGAAAAATCAAATATTTCCATTGAGAAATTTTAAACTACGCTTTTTGAAACCCATTCAGCATCGCTATCTATTTAGTGCATGAGACAAACAAAAAAATAAATGGAGTATTCGATGTAAAGAGAAATGAGGCGGCTCGCAGTGCTGTAATCCTGATTCGAAAGGGGCCAAAAATAAATAAGCTAAGTAACTTAGACATTGAAGATTGAAGCTGTTTTGCCTCAATGCCATGAATCATTGTTTTTCAACCGAAATTTCCTTCAGATCAATCATATTCATGTGAAGTTCCCGGGTCTGACAGCGGACATAAAATGTGCAAGAACTCTCTATGCACATAATAGGGTGAGTATCGCTAAAGTGTAATTTATTGGCTTCTGGTTTGTTTAAACAGAAGCCCTTCTATTCAATTTCCGTGATATGTAGGCAGACCACAGAGACGGAGCATGTACAGTATATAGAATAATATGCAGAGTATGTATGCCCACGGGATGCGGCTCAGATTCTACTATATGCATCTCGTTTTTAATTTATAGTCTAGCCATACTTCAACACAACTGAGTGGAACACCAAAAACATATACGAAACATAATAGTAAAATCACATATTGCACAATTTAAAACACAAATCCAGAGTGGCGCAGCGGAAGCGTGGTGGGCCCATAACCCACAGGTCCCAGGATGGAAACCTCGCTCTGATAAATTGGTTTTATTTCTCTTTGGGGTCATGTGCAAAGAAGATCGAAACCTCTTTATACTTTAATAATTGAACTTTATACTTTTTTAGCAACGATGAAGTGTTGTTGCATGCTGTTGTATGTTAATGTGAATATTAATGGCATTTGTTTTGTCTAAATCATTTAAGTTGTTTTTTTTTTTTAATTTTATATTGCATCTCTAATTGGTTAGATTTCCAAAAGTGTATAATAATTATGGTTGACAGAAGATATAAAGAAGCCACACAAACCTATTGAAAGTACAAAATTTGTGGTTGTGATGAAGCATTTATGGTTACAATCAAATGCCTCTCATAGGGTCATGAGAATGTTTTATTTTAAAAACAAAAATTATTATTAATATGCTTACAAAACTTCCCACTTAAATGTAAGAATATGAGCATACAAAGTAGTGAAATGTTAGCAAATAAATGTAAGGCGCATTACATTTGACATTGGTAGTAGACATTATGTGTTAAGAATAGTTATATAAAAATAAATTTTATGTAAGGTATTCATTAGTCATTGTATTAAACATTGTTAAGAAAAGATTAGTAAAAGAAGCAATTGAGATAGAAAAGAGAAAAAAACACTCTAATCTTAAATAAGATTTCAAAAAATACTCATGTCGACTTAAATTAATAATAACCTTATCATGAGTATTTATAGATGCTCTTATGCCTAATGGTTAACCATCTCAATTTGTTGGAGATCCCCTGAGGATGGACTCACATGTAGTAAAAAACGTTGGGAATCAAAATTCTTCTAAACCAGTGTTCTAGCTCACACACAAATTGTTATGTTTGTTTTGTGAGCCACAAGGTCATCTTTAAGCATTTCGAAGTAATATGCATTAATTAATATATATATATATATATATATATAGAGAGAGAGAGAGAGAGAGAGAGAGAGAGAGAGAGAGAGAGAACTTGATTGGGAGGGAGGTAAGCTTTGCACTCTACTTGTCCAGGTTGAAATCCCCAAAGAGACCGTGGCCTATCGTGATAAGGCTAGAAGGATAGAAACCCCTTGGAATAGACATCCCCATAGCTGTGCCTTAAGATGTCTTAGTTGTTGCTAATTCACAAGTTCTTGGTATATGTGATGAACCTACAACAAATAAATGATGAAAATGCACAATATAGCAGAACACAGAAGATATTTATTGATCGCAGGCCACTTCAAGGGGGCAACCTCCTTTGAGCAAGCTCAATAAAAAATAACTCGTGGATGCCTTCACTGGCCTCAACACATATTTATATACTAAGTCTAAGCTAAACAACTATTACTCCCCATGTATGTGGGCTAACACAATATACTCACGGGACGACTTACAAAGCATATGCGTCCATCAACAATATACTAGGAATGTGGGATAACACAGAATACTCACTGGACTAATTACAAAGCATATGTGTCCAACAACAATATACTAACAAAGTAAAGAGAAGGGTTAACACAGGTTCCTAATATCCCCTCCCCCTTAGAAAAATATTTGTCCTCAAAGCTTTAGATGTGGAAATTGTTGCTGAATCTGAAGGAGTGGTTCCCATGTAGCATCATCTTGTTGCATTCCATGCCACTGAATTAATACCTTTGTGATAGATCGAGAGCGAAGCTAACGAGTGCGCCTATTGAGGATGGCCTCCGGCTCCAAAAGGATGGATCCTTCATTATCCAGTTCTGGTAAAATAGTTTGTCCTCTAATGTTGGTGCCAAGAAATTTCTTTAAACAAGAGACATGAAATACTGGATGAATGCGGGAAGAAGGAGGAAGTTCCAATTTATAAGCAATAGACCCAATCTTCTGAAGAACCTTATATGGCCCATAGAACTTTGGAGCGAGATTATGATGCCATTTGAGTTTCAGGGAGGATTACTTGTAATGTTGTAGACGAAGAAAAACCATATCACCTGCTTGAAAAGTGCATTCAGAACGGTGTTGATTGGCTTGTTGTTTAATTCGATTTCTTGCCATGTGAAGATTGTCCTGAAAAATGCGAAGAATCTGATCGAGGTTGCGAAGAACCGTGTCAACTGCCTGAACTGGTGAACTGTTGGGCGTGTATGGAAGAAGCACTGGCGGTGCCTGACCATAGACTGCTTCATATGGAGTCATTTTAGATGCAGTGTGGTAGGAGGTATTGTACCACCATTCCACAAGAGGGAGCCACTTTGCCCACTGATGTTGTTGTTTAGAGGTGAAGCAACGAAGATAAGTTTCCAAACATTTATTGATAATTTCAGTCTGACCATCGGTTTGTGGGTGATACCCTGAGCTCATCTTCAGATTGGTGCCAGTGTGGTGAAATAGTTCTGTCCAAAAATGACTGGTGAAAGTTGCATCACGATCTGAGACAATCCTCTTTGAGAGTGATTAATTCCATGCTTCTCCAATCCACCAATCCACACCCTCTTTAGGGGCTCCCCATCTCACCTACTAAGAGAGAGACACACATCTTTGAGGGTGGATAGTTCCATGCTTCTCCAATCCACACTAGGTTGGTTGACTCTTAAAACTCCTTCACTAGCTAGCATATCCACAAGTCCATTGGCTTTACGATGCACACATGGGGGGATGCAAGCCCATTGGCTTTACGATACACATGAGAGAGAATTACTATTGGGAGGTGCTTTGGCATTCTTGCCATGCTTTCCATCCTTGCCAATGAGAACCAGAATTTGAGAGCTTTTCAAGCTTGATACCATTTGTCAACTTTAACGAGATTTTTATCAAAATGTATGAATTGGGAAGTGCTTTACACCAATTTCCGAGATCTTTTCGAGCTTGATACCATTTGTCAATTCTTTGACATTTTCAAACTCAATAACATTACTTAACATTGACCAGATTTTTATCCTTTCCCACTAAGTTGATATATTCCTTGAACATTGCAATTTGAAAAGGAGCTGTTCAAAAATTTGACGATTTTTATCTGGACGATGTTTTTCATTGAAATTTGACTTCTTTGTTTTTGCAAAATTTAAATTTAATTGTGTTTTAATGACGATTTTGATGGTAGAAATGGATTGGACACCATAAAAACCCCTCGAGCACCCAAAATTTCAGAGTTTAAAAATTGTAATCAAAATTTTTAAAAATTTCTGTCAATTTTTTTCAAAATACTACATAAAAATCAAATATTTCCATTGAGAAATTTTAAACTATGCTTTTTGAAACCCATTCAGCATCGCTATCTATTTAGTGCATGAGACAAACAACAAAATAAATGGAGTATTCAATGTAAAGAGATATGAGGCGGCTCGCAGTGCTGTAATCCTGATTCGAAAGAGGCCAAAAATAAATAAACTAAGTAATTTAGACATTGAAGATTGAAGCTGTTTTGCCTCAGAATGCCATGAATCATTGTTTTTCAACCGAAATTTCCTTCAGATCAATCATATTCATGTGAAGTTCCCGGGTCTGACAGCGGACATAAAATGTGCATGAACTCTCTATGCACATAATAGGGTGAGTATCCCTAAAGTGTAATTTATTGGCTTCTGGTTTGTTTAAACAGAAGCCCTTCTATTCAATTTCCGTAATATGTAGGCAGACCACAGAGACAGAGCATATACAGTATATAGAATAATATGCAGAGTATGTATGCCCACGGGATGCGGCTCAGATTCTACTATATGCATCTCGTTTTTAATTCATAGTCTAGCCATACTTAAATACAACTGAGGGGAACACCAAAAACATATCCGAAACATAATAGTAAAATAACATATTGCACCATTTAAAATAGAACATCAGAGTGGCGCAGCGGAAGCGTGGTGGGCCCATAACCCACAGGTACGAGGATCGAAACCTCGCTCTGATAAATTGGTTTAATTTCTCTTTGGGGTCATGTGCAAAGAAGATCAAAACCTCTTTATACTTTAATAATTGAACTTTATATTTTTTTTTAGCAACGATAAGTGTTGTTGCATGCTGTTGTATGTTAATGTGAATATTCATGGCATTTGTTTTGTCTAAATCATTTAAGTTGTTTTTTTTTTAAATTTTATATTGCATCCCTAATTGGTTAGATTTCCAAAAGTGTATAATAATTATGGTTGACAGAAGATATAAAGAAGCCACACAAACCTATTGAAAGTACAAAATTTGTGGTCGTGATGAAGCATTTATGGTTACAATCAAATGCCTGTCATAGGGTCATGAGAATGTTTTATTTTAAAAACAAAAATTATTATTAATGTGCTTACAAAACTTCCCACTTAAATGTAAGAATATGAGCATACAAAGTAGTGAAATGCTAGCAAATAAATGTAAGAGCATTGCAACTCTTATACATTTGACATAGGTAGTAGACATTATGTGTTAAGAATAGTTATATAAAATAAATTTTATGTAAGGTATTCATTAGTTATTGTATTAAACATTGTTAAGAAAAGATTAGTAAAAGAAGTAATTGAGATAGAAAAGAGAAAAAAACACTCTAATCTTAAATAAGATTTCAAAAAATACTCATGTCGACTTAAATTAATAATAACCTTATCATGAGTATTTATAGATGCTCCTATGCCTAATGGTTAACCATCTCAATTTGTTGGAGATCCCCTGAGGATGGACTCACATGTAGTAAAAAACGTTGGGAATCAAAATTCTTCTAAACAAGTGTTCTAGCTCACACACAAATTGTTATGTTTGTTTTGTGAGCCACAAGGTCATCTTTAAGCATTTCAAAGTAATATGCATTAATTAATATATATATATATATATAGAGAGAGAGAGAGAGAGAGAGAGAGAGAGAGAGAGAGAGAGAGAGAGAACTTGATTGGGAGGGACGTAAGCTTTGCACTCTACTTGTCCAGGTTGAAATCCCCAAAGAGACCGTGGCCTATCGTGATAAGGCTAGAAGGATATACACCCCTTGGAATAGACATCCCCATAGCTATGCCTTGAGATGTCTTAGTTGTTGCTAATTCACAAGTTATTGGTATATGTGATGAACCTACAGCAAATAAATGATGAAAATGCACAATATAGCAGAACACAGAAGATATTTATTGATCGCAGGCCACTTCAAGGGGGAAACCTCCTTTGAGCAAGCTCAATAAAAAATAACTCGTGGATGCCTTCACTAGCCTCAACACGTATTTATATACTAAGTCTAAGCTAAACAACTATTACTCCCCATGTATGTGGGATAACACAATATACTCACGGGACGACTTACAAAGCATATGTGTCCAGCAACAATATACTAGGAATGTGGGATAACACAGAATACTCACTGGACGAATTACAAAGCATATGTGTCAAACAACAATATACTAACAAAGTAAAGAGAAGGGTTAACATAGGTTCCTAATATGCCCTCCCCCTTAGAAAAATATTTGTCCTCAAAGCTTTAGATGTGGAAATTGTTGCTGAATCTGAAGGAGTGGTTCCCATGTAGCATCATCTGGTTGCATTGCATGCCACTGAATTAATACCTTTGTGATAAATCGAGAGCGAAGCTAACGAGTGCGCCTATTGAGGATGGCCTCCGGCTAAAAAAGGATGGATCCTTCATTATCCAGTTCTGGTAAAATAGTTTGTCCTCTAATGTTGGTGCTGAGAAATTTCTTTAAACAAGAGACATGAAATACTGGATGAATGCGGGAAGAAGGAGGAAGTTCCAATTTATAAGCAATAGACCCAATCTTCTGAAGAACCTTATATGGCCCATAGAACTTTGGAGCGAGATTATGACACCATTTGAGTTTCAGGGAGGATTACTTGTAATGTTGTGGATGAAGAAAAACCATATCACCTGCTTGAAAAGTGCGTTCAGAACGGTGTTGATCGGCTTGTTGTTTCATTCGATTTCTTGCCATGTGAAGATTGTCCTGCAAAATGCGAAGAATCTGATCGAGGTTGCGAAGAACCGTGTCAACTGCCTGAACTGGTGAACTATTGGGCGTGTATGGAAGAAGCACTGGCGGTGCCTGACCATAGACTGCTTCATATGGAGTCATTTTAGATGCAGTGTGGTAGGAGGTATTGTACCACGATTCCACAAGAGGGAGCCACTTTGCCCACTGATGTTGTTGTTTAGAGGTGAAGCAACGAAGATAAGTTTCCAAACATTTATTGATAATTTCAGTCTGACCATCGGTTTGTGGGTGATACCTTGAGCTCATCTTCAGTTTGGTGCCAGTGTGGCGAAATAGTTATGTCCAAAAATGACTAGTGAAAGTTGCATCACGATCCGACACGATGGAAGAAGGGATTCCATGAAGACGAAAGATTTGGTCCATGAAAATTTGTGCGACTAAGGAGGTGGTATAGGGATGGTTGAGGGCACAAAAATGACTATATTTGGAGAGGCGATCAACCACAACCAAAATCACTATCTTCCCTCCATATTTAGGGAGCCCTTCAATGAAATCCATAGAAATATCTGTCCAAATCCATGTAGGGATGGGAAAGGGTTCAAGCAATCCCGGAAGGAGTGTCATTTCTCCCTTGTTAGGCTAGCAGGTATCACATTCGGCCACCATCTGTTGAATTGTCTTTTTCATGCCTTGCCAAAAGAATTTACGCCATGCCCACTCATAAGTTTTGAGGAACCCAGAGTGCCCTGCCAATGAGGAAGCATGGAGTTCATAGAAGACAACTTGTTGAAGATTTGTGCTCTGGGGAAGCACCATACGACCCTTGTATCTAAGGGAAGCACCATACCAAGAGTAATGCGGAACAACAGAAGGGTTGTTGGCCAACTGTTGGATGATTTGAGATAATGATGAGTCATTGACATAGCCCTGTTGAACAGATTGCAACCAATTTGGAACAGGCATAGAAATAATTGAAAGAGAAACTTGGCCATCAAATGTGCGAGAAAGAGTGTCTGCCACAAGATTGTACTTACCCTTATTGTAAGTGATCTCATAATCATAACCCATTTATGTTGTGCTGGGGAGGAGACCCGTTGTTCCAGAAAATATTTCAGACTCTGGTGATCAGTCTTGATGCAGTAATGATTCCCTAATAGGTATGACTACCACTTCTGTACTGCATGCAAAACAACCATCATTTCCTTCTCATATGTAGAGGCGGCTAAATTCTTACCGGAAAGGGATTTGTTGGTGAACGCATTGGGATGTCCATCTTGAAGGAGAACAACACCCAGTCCATTGTCGCAAGCATCACTCTCAATAGTGAAGGGATTGGAAAAATCGGGCATAGCTAGAACAAGGGTAGTACACATAGCTTGTTTCATTTTTTCAAATGCACTATCAGTAGCATGTGTCCATGTAAAAGCATCATTTTTCAATATAGCAGTTAATGGAGATGCAATCTTCCCATAATCCTTGACAAACTTGCGGTAGTAGCCAGTCAATCCCAAAAAACCACGAAGGCTCTTGAGTGTTTGAGGATGTAGCCAATTTTTCATGGCATCTATTTTGGCAGGATCCACGCGAACCCCTTGTGCTGAAATAATATGCCCAAGATACTCTACTTCCTCCTGTCCAAAAACACATTTAGACTGTTTGGCATGGAGATGATGATCAGAGAAAAGTTGCAGTACAAGATCCAGATGTTGGAGATGCTCAGCCCATGTTTCACTATAAATGAGGATATCATCAAAGAAGACCAGAATGAATTTCCGCAAGTAGGGAGGGAATATTTTATTCATTAATGCCTGGAATGTGGAAGGAGCATTAGTGAGGCCAAAGGGCATGACCAAAAACTCATAGTGGCCATCATGTGTGTGGAAAGTTGTTTTAGAGATATCATCCTCATGAACCCGGATTTGATGATACCCAAAATGAAGATCCAACTGGGAGAAAAATTGAGCACCATGAAGCTCATCTGTCAGGAATTGAAAACTTATCCTTGATTGTGAGGTGATTAAGTGCTTGGAAGTCAATGCAGAGGCGCCATGACCCATCTTTTTTGCAGACAAGAAGAACTGGTGAGGAAAAGGAACTCGCACTAGGGAGAATAATACCTTGCTTCAGTAAGTCCTGAATGAGCATCTCAATCTCTATTTTTTGGTGAAATGGGTAGCGATAAGGCCTGATGTTGGGAGGAACGCTTCCATGAAGGAGCTGAATATGATGGTCCTCTGGTCTTGAAGGTGGAAATACCACTGGTTCATCCAAGACACCTTCATATCTATCCAAATTTTTTTGTAGATCCAAAGGAGTAGTGGAGACCGCTGATGGGTGCATCTGAATGGAATGGAGCTGAGTGATGACACCATGTGAAATCTTCTTAGGGAGTTTTTCCATGCGATGTGAATTGATGATCCTGAGAGACCCTATTTGTAAGCCCGTCAATGTGTGTGTTTTCCCATTGATTGAAAATTCCATCCAAAGTTCAGCAAAATCCCATAAGATGGGGCCAAGTGTGTAACCATTGAGCGCCCAAAACCACATCACATCCGCCTAATGCCAAAGCAAACATGCTAGAGCGTAGCTTATAATCTCCCATTGAGATTCGCGCATTGTGACACTTCTCATTGCAAGGTAAGGTGCCCCCATTGGCAATCATGACTTCAAAGTTGCAGCAAGGATGGACAAAAAAATCAGCCTGTTTGGCAATCAGAGGGTCAATGAAGTTATGAGGGCTACCGGAATCAATGAGTATTGTAAGAGGGAGCTTCTTGAAGTAACCCTTGACCCGCATTGTTTGGGGTGGTGGTGAATCCGGCTAAAGCATGCAGAGATATCTCTGGGTGGTCGTCCTGAGACGGAGGGTCAACGGGAGGCTGTTGAATGTCGACCTGATCATCTATTGTATATGGAGCTTCTTCACCAATTTCAGAGACAGGCGAAGAATCCAAATCCAAGAGATAGATATTTTTCTCAACACATCTATGTCCCCGAGTGAATTTCTCATCACAATTATAACAAAGCCCTTTTTCTCTACATGCCCGCATCTCGACTTTAGACCAATGCTTGATAGGAGTTGGTTGAGGAGCTGGCATGATGGGAGGTGGTTGGGAACCCACATTTCTGAAGGGAACAAAAGTGGGTTTGGAGCATTGTTGGGCTGCGATCTTGTCCTCTGCCAAATTAGCCAACCCTAGGGCTTCCATAATTGTGTTTGGACTGAACATTTTGACCTCAGATCAGATTGCATCCTTTAGAACACTGATAAAACAACTCCTGTAGAATTCATCAGGAAATCCTTCTGTATGATTGGCTAGTTTATCAAATTTTGTCTAATACTCTCTCACAATGCCAATTAGGCGAAGTTTAGTGAGTGCTCCTATGAAGTCATCAAAAGCACTAGGACCAAATCGTTACAAAAGGAGTTGGCAAATTTTTTTCCATTTTAGCTCTTCATGAGCCTTGATGTACCAACGGTACCATTGAAAGGCTTCCTGTTCCAAATAAAAGGATGCAAGTGGAACTTTGTTGACATCAAAAGTATTATGCAAACTAAAATATTGTTCTGCTGGTATATCCATCTAGTCGGATCATTACCATCGAAGCGAGGAAAATCAAGCTTCGGCCCATGAAAATTGCTGAAAGAAGAGAACCCAGTGTCGACAGAAGACTCTGACTGTCATTTATTGTTCATGGTTGAATGCTCAAGATGGAAGCTGAGAAATTTTTCATCCAGATCTTTGAGTTTGGTTTTGAGGGTTGCAAGTTCTTCCTCCATGGTTTTTTCTCCTGCGTGGGTGACAACCATAACCAGGAGTTTTTTTTTTTTTAATGGGTAGAAAAACAAAAACAAAAACTGTTTTAGTAAAGGAAAAATTGGATTTGGGAAAAACTCTGAGGGGTAATTGGGTTTGACTAGGTTTTGGACACTTTTGAGTGGACAGGGAAGCACAAAATGAGGATTTCAGAAGCGGGTTGAAAGAATGGGAAAATTTGTCAGAGAGGGACAAAGAAGCATAATAGGAAATGAACACTAAGGCAAAATTTGAAGGCGATTGGGTGAAAATCGAAGAAGCTATGGAAAACCCTAAAAATAGACAAATGTTGGATTTCAGGCTTTGGAAGTGGAATTTGGGATAGGGTCCTCAGGAATGAAATATGCAGAATGAGATTGCAGAGGTGTCAATAAAGTTTTAAGGGATCTGAAATGGCTCGGAATGGATCTGAAACGGCTCGGAATGGATCTAAAACGGCTGGATCTTAAACGACTTTCGGAATGGATTTGAAACGTCTCAGAATTAATCTGCAACAGCTCTAGACAGATGTAATCTGCGATTTATCAGCTGGAAATAGATATGGACCCCAGGTATGCTCAGCTTCCTAACGGTTCAGGGGATTCACTAGCCCACCAATGCTGTCTGAAAACTTGCGTACTGGAGCAGTACCCCTCACTCCACAGCTCAGGTAAAACTGATAACTGCTTTGCCACAAACAACAGCTCTTGGTTTACCTCACGGGTGGGAACTAGTCAATCAGGTAGGATTCATTGCCCTTTTCGCTGGAAGTTCCTCTCAATGGGCCAACTACTTCGAGGTTCCAGTGGTACTCCTCACAATGATTTTTAGGGCTTATTCCCAAGTACTTCCCAGAGTTAAGCAGATAGGAATTATTCCTAGATCCGAACCTGCAATTGATAGGAACAAATACAAATGCGAAAAAAAATTGGCAGAAATTCCACCCAACGAGCCCAAGAAAGTGCTCTGATACCAGATATGATGAACCTGCAACAAATAAATGATACAAATGCACAATATAACAGAACACATAATATATTTATTGATCGTAGGCAACTTCGAGGGGGAAACTTCCTTTGAGCAAGCTCAATACAAAATAACTCGTGGATGCCTTCACTGGCCTCAACAATTATTTATATACTAAGTCTAAGCTAAACAATTATTACTCCCCATGTATGTGGGATAACACAATATACTCACAGGACAACTTACAAATCATATGCATCCAACAACAATATACTAGCAATGTGGGATAACAGAGAATACTCACGGGACGACTTACAAAGCATATGCGTCCAACAACAATATACTAACAAAGTAAAGAGAAGGGTTAACACGGGTTCCTAACAGTATATCTAGCTTGCAGGTTATAATTTGAATATACTCTTGGATTATAGTGACAACCAACCGGATTTGAACCAAGGCCTCACCCAGATAATGTAGACCAGTTACCAATTATCTTAATATATATATATATATATAAAGAGGGAGAGAGAGATGATGTATATTTCAAGCTATATCTAAAAATGACAAACCATCATAAGCAATCACCTCCTCATAAAAAATCAAACACACACTAAGAAAAAGGAACCCTCTAACATTTATTAAGAAAATACAATATCATAAGACTAAAAATAGTTGGAGTTTTTTTGTGTGGATGGATTTTCTACACGACAAAACCTTGTGGGAAAATGGGTTGATAAGCTCACTATCAAGCACATTTTCAAGGAATTCAATGCTTTGGAAAATAACATGTCAAAGGAAGATGTCATGTTGCTGGATGGTCTATTAGTTATTGAGGAATTCAGGGACTTTGTCTTTTCTATTCGGGCACAGTCCATCTATACTAGCACATTTTTTTTTTTTTTTTTTTTTTTTTTTTTTTTTTTTTTCCTGGATTGTAAACAATTACTTTTTTGTGGTCTTGAAAAGCTATGTACGCTAAATGTTGATTAGAATATATGTGTTGGAAATGATAGGACTTTGCTTGGTTAGAATACTTCAATTGTTTTAAAGTTATGTCTTTGGGACTTTTCGTGAAAGAACATATGTAACTTTGGTTATGGTTAGAATATCAAGTTATGGGGTTTTTTGTTTGAAAAAAAAGGGTCGAAAAGGAGCTTGTGGACTATTATGCAAACCCTACCAAAGGTCTTGATGTTTTTGAGTTAAACCCATCCCATCGACAATAGTTGGAAGGTGTTGAGGTCACTAAGTCTTATGAAAATGGTTACGTGGGGGTGTCTAATATTCCATAAATCACTTTAGCTCCCAAGTGCAATGTGGGTTCTGTTGACTTACCAGTATCAGTGGCCAACTCCCTTAATACTTCTAACATCATTAATAATTTTGACATCATCCTCGGGTTTGAGTTGCTACAAGTGGTTGCAGTGCCTGCAAGTATCATGTCTTCACTGGAACTTTTACTAATAGCCTTTTGGATCTACCCCCCACCCCTCCATTTGATGTTCTCAATACTTCTACTTTGGAAATTCTGAATAGTGTTTTCCCTTTTTCTTCAAAGGGTAGGTTTATTGAGAATACCGTGTTTTCAATTTGGAAGTTAGAGGTGTGGATACTATACCCAACCCCATAAAAAAACAACGAGCACTCAAGGTCATAAAAAGATGATAGGTACCAATGGAGATGTGGGTAGGTGAGGACATTAGGGTCTCACAAATTATGTATTGCTTGGGAAAAACTCTACTTAGACATTTTTTCTCCGTTGGATTTCAATAGTTCACCTTTAATGACTAGGTGAAACGATTCTGGTGCTTGATTGTTGGCTATGGTCTTGTAATTAAATTCCTCTCCAAAGGTTAGATGAGTTCTCTTTCCGCTCCATCAAAGATGTTGAGTCCATTCCAGAGGGTATTTGGTTTCAGGGCTCGACTTATCTTTCCCTAAAGCCCTGGGACCCAATGTTTGTTATACTCTCTAAGAAGGCAATGATGGTTCCAATCTGGGTCAAAGTTATGGGCTTGTCATTAGAGTTGTGTGCAGAGACATTTATGATTGATCTCATAAATTTATTAGGGAGAACTCTTAGGGTGGACTACTCTTTCAAAAAGTCTTGGTACAAAGCGATGTCTAGGATTCTTGTTGATATTGATACTCATAGGAACTACTGGAGTCATTGTATATTGAGTTAGGGGGGCTTCTGCATGTACAATCCATTGAATACTAGAACATCTCTTTTTTATGTTCGAGATTCCATTTACACGACCATCTTGTGGTGAATTGCACTCGACATTTCGTCAAGAAAGTCTGGTAGAAGAGAGAAATCACACTTAAAGAGAAGACCAAGGGTAATTTCTCTCTTGTGATATCCTTGGGTATTGATCATTCTAAAACAATTCCTCACACCCCTAAGGATATAACAATTCATAATGTTGCAGTTTTTGGGTAAATGGCCAAAGGAGACGTATTCAAACAATCAAATTTACAAGAGAAGAATTCATTGAAGTCCATTTGGGTGAAACCTTGGTTATCAAAGAGGCTCACATTGCACCAATGGAAGTCGTCCGTAAGATTCCCTAAGATTTTTGCACAAAAGTTCTTGTTGCCAACAATTCTGGTAATTTATAGCTACTCGATCCTTCAAAATATGCATTTTCATGGGAATTGTCGATCTCGCCACTCCTGTTGAAGTCTCCACACTTAAGAAAAAGGGGATTCAGGGAAATAAGAGTTCTCCTATTTTTCTTAGGCCTCTCCCTGAGTCATGGGTGATTTTGTATCCTTTAGAGTCGACTCTTCCTCAACAAGTAATCGTGACATGGGGTTTAAGGGTCCAATGATTAGTGTTCCTCCCAACTTTGAGGGTATAAGGGAAGGTGTACATTACACAGACTGCAACCAAAACTTGGGAATATGATGTCCAGACGACACATGTTTGGGGAATTAGGGGAAGATAAGTCTAAGGGTATGAATATTGGGACCATGGGAAGGAAATCCTATATTCGTTATGCCTAGGAGCATGTTGTTATTGAAGTATTACAAAGCAAACAAGTTTTACTGACATGGGTTCTGAGAGAGACACATCACCATGTTGGGGTTCCCTGATGTTAGTCCTCTCCTTAAATATTCAGGGGGGGAACCAAGATACTGTTGATGTATTTGTAACTTCGGAAGATATTTCACTTGTATATTTTATATTGTATTCATATGTCATTGTACTTCCGACGGAGAGGTTTCATTCCTCCGATCGGGAAAGCTATTATTGTATTTGAGTGGGTTATTAGACTCCCCTAGTGAGGTAGGCCCAAAGTTAAGTTGTAATGGGTTATTGGACTCTCCTACGAGAAGTCGGCCTAGTTAGGGTAAAAGGAAAGTGAAAGTAAAGTATAAATAGAGAGGAGCACCTCTCTATTTATTCATTCACTCACTCACTCATTCGTACAAGTGTGAGAGAGAGAAGTTCACACAAGTGGAGGAGGAGGAAGTTGCTGGAGACCATCTCTTTGTTTTGGGGTTTTGTGTTATTGCTCATTCTATCTCTGAGGAAGTTGCGGGGTTTTCTCCTTTATGGTTTCCCCGGTGAAATTCTTTGTGTCTCTTGTCTCTTGTGTTTGATATGATGTGCATGTTGTTCTCTTAGATAAGATCCTAGATCATATTGAATTAAATTGTGGAAAACTAACATGGTATTAGAGCTAACCTGAGAAGAAGACACTATGCAGCTGCGAAATCTAGGGATTCTTAATTTTTGGGTCTCTTTCCACAGATAATCAAGGGTAGGAGGCTAGGCTATCTATCCTAAGAAAGGCGCATCTTTCTATTGAAGCAGAATTGGATTCTGAGCATTTTTAATTTTCGGCCTGTCACTGATGCGGGAAATTAGGGATTTTGACAGAAGTGGAATTTTGGAGTGCTCTCAGCATAGGATTGTTCTCCTTAGAAAAATCAAAATTTAGATACCAAGATCGAACTTTTTGGTTGGGTATAACCTCGGGATTTTTCAAACCCTAGTTTGACTTTTGGTCCAGAAAAACTAGAAAACCAGAAAACCAGAAATTGACAGAAATTGCATATCCAAAATTCGCAAGTCACTTTTGAGGGGTCTATGTTTGGAGTTTTCAAAATATAAGCACACCAGCTTGCTCTCCTTATTAAATTACATCTTCCTATCCAGACAAAAGTTTCAAATTCCAAGTTTGAATTTTTAGGGTTTCTTTGTCAAACCCTAACCTACTCCAGATCCAGTTTTCAACAATCAAGTGGTAAGACCTAAATCTTTTATTTCCATTTGAGTTTCTCATTAAAGATGTCTCACCACACCAAGATTGAGGATGAGATTGAAGGGGATGATAGCTTCCGAGCATGGAAGTATAAGATTGGGTTAATCCTATAAGAGAATGAATTGGACACCTACATAAGTGAAGAGGTTCCAGTTCCAGAGAGAGATGAGGCTAAGGCTTTACATAAGAAGAACTTGGTCAAGGCCAAGAGGATCATTGCAGATTCTATCAAGGACCATCTCATACCACATGTCTCATCTCTAAAGACACCCAATGAGATGTTTGATTCCTTGACCAAGTTGTTTGAAGGAAATAATATAAATCGGAAGACGACATTGCGGAACCAATTGAAGAATGTGAAGATTCAAAATACAGATACCATGCGGTCATACTTTACAAGGATATCTCAGATAAAAGATCAACTTGAAGCTGTGGGAGAAGACATAGAAAATGGAGAAATAGTGATGACCAACTTGAATGGTCTCCCTAGGTCATCATGGGATTCCTTCATTCAAGGAATTTGTGCTAGAAAGATGCTCATCACATTCAGTAGGCTGTGGGAGGAGTGCTCACAGGAAGAAGCTCAGATTGTAGCTCGAGAAGAAAAGTTGGGTATTGAATACTAGTCTCTCACAGCACACACTAGGAAGTACAACAACAAGAGGGTGCATCATCATCACAAGAAGGGTAAACACCACAACCAGAGTCAGATGGAGAACCTTGGAGGTTCCAAGAGAGATATTTCTCACATTCGATGTTATACTTGTGATGAGAAGGGACACTATTCCATAGATTGTCCCGGGAACAAAAGTAAATCCCACAAGAAGAAGAACAACAAGAGAAGACATCATGCTCACACTGCAGAGGATGATGAACCTCCCAGGAAGAGAGCCAGAGAATAAAGTGAAGATTCTTCAAGCGATGAAGAGTATGCTTTGATCTCTGCCCTCACAGGGACTGTTACACATGGAAGCAATGATTGGCTTATAGATAGTGGGGCTTCCAAGCATATGGAAGGATTCAAGGAATCCTTTATGAACATATCTGAACATAAGTCACCCCACAAAGTGAAACTTGGGGATGACTACCAGTATCCTATAAAAGGAAGTGGTGAAGCCACTTATAAGCTAGACTCTGGAAAGTCTATGAAGATGAAAGATGTCCTGTTTGTGCCAAGACTCAAGAAGAATATTCTCTCCATATCTGCATTGTATGCAAAAGGTATGAGGGTTGCATTTGTAGATGGCCAAGTTCTTATATGGCCAAAAGGAAAGACTATAGATGATGCAGTATTGATTGGAGAGAAAGAGGGAGGGTTATACAAACCGAAGGGCCAACCAGAACAAGCTTTGGTCCATGAATCCATGGAGCCTAGTGAACTATCGCATAGAAGGCTTGCACATGTGCACTACAGAGCACTACCTCTTGCAAGCAAAGTTGTTGAAGGACTTCCAAGAATCCAGGCAAAGCATGAAGGCATTTGCAAAGGATGTGCGAAAGGAAAGAACACAATGAATACATTTCCAAGTAGCGAAAGCAAGGAAAAATGAATCTTGGAAATCATCCACTCCGATGTATGCGGTCCAATGTCATCTAGTTCTTTGAGTGGGTATGTATATTATGTTTCTTTCATTGATGATTTTTCTAGGAAGACATGGATATATTTCTTGAAGAGAAAAGATGAATTATTCAGTAAGTTCAAAGAATTCAAAGCCTTGATCGAGAACCACACAGAGAAGAGAATCAAGACTTTTCGGTCAGACAATGGCAGAGAGTTCACATCAGAAGACTTCAAGAAATTATGCATAGATTCAGGGATTAAGAGGGAGTTGATCACTCCATATAATCCACAAAAGAATGGAGTTGCAGAAAGGAAGAATAGAACAATTATGGAAGCAGCAAGGGTGATGCTTCATGACTAGGATCTTCCCATGCACCTATGGGAAGAAGCTGCAAGGGCAGCTGTGTATGTACATAATCGTACTCCACATAGAGTACTTGACAACAAGACACCAGAAGAAGCCTTCTCCAGCGAGAAACCAGAAGTTAGCCATCTCAGAATATTTGGTTTTCCAGTGTACATACACATTCTAAAAGAGAAGAGGACGAAGTTAGATCCTTCATGAAAGAAGGGTATATTTGTGGGATATAGTGAAAACTCGAAGGCTTACAGAATATATTTCCCAGGATTCAAGAAGATTGACATTAGCAAGGATGTAACATTCGACGAAGACTCAGCATACAACAAATCCAAAAAGATACCCGTTGAAGACATTGAAGAACCAAAAGAACCCAGGAACCGAGACACAACAATGAATGAAGTAAATCCAGAAGAAGACCGTGAGATGGAAGATCCACAGGAACTTGTAGATCCACCTCATGAGAAGAATTCTCACAAGAGGAAACCAACATGTCTACGAGAGGTAATTCAAGATGCAGAAAGATATGGTGCCTCAGAAGGAATGCACAGTGAAAGCAAGAGACAGAGGCCATAAACCAGTTATGTAGCCCTGTTGTGTGACGTCATTGAAAAGGAACCTGCCAACTATGAAGAAGCGACAGAAAGGAAGGAATGGAAGGATGCCATGATCGAGGAGTATCAGTCAATCATGAAGAATGATGTTTGGGATGTGGTCCCAAGACCAGAAGGGAAGTCTGTGGTGACTTCCAAGTGGATCTACAAGATCAAGCATGCTGCAGATGGCAGCATAGAGAAATACAAGGCAAGATTTGTGGCACGTGGCTTCTCCCAGAAAGAAGGGATAGACTATGAGGAGACATTTACACCTGTAGCCAGATACACTTCCATTAGAACAGTACTTGCTCTGGCTGCAGTGATGAAATGGAAGATACACCATATGGATGTCAAGACAACGTTCTTGAATGGTGTAGTGGAAGAGGAAGTCTATGTGGAGCAACCACTCGGGTTTGAGACACATGACAGGGAGACTCATGTGTGCAAACTGAAGAAAGCCTTGTACGGTTTGAAACAAGCACCCAGGACGTGGTACGACAAGATTGATAGCTTCCTGACTAGTTTGGGATTTACCAAGAGTAAAGCGGATTCCAACCTTTACTACAAGGTTGAGGAAGGCAACTCAGTGATACTCCTGTTGTATGTAGATGACCTGTTTGTGACAGGTGAGGATGGGTTGATTGCTGACACAAAGAGGAAGCTTGCTGCCGAGTTAGAGATGAAGGACTTGGATATGATGCACTATTTTCTAGGCATGGAGGTGTGGCAGAGTGCGGATGGAATCTTCCTTGGACAAGGGAAGTATGCAGTAGAGATCCTGAAGAGGTTCGGGATGATGGACTGCAAGGCCATGGCCACACCTATGGCATCGAACCTGAAGCTATTGAGTGATGCTTCATCAGATTCGTTGATGCCATGATGTATCGTTAGATGATTGGGTCCTGTTATCACATATATAGTAGCCGGGCTACCATACGTTATTTTTCTGATTCCAGTACACTATTCAGCTAGTTCCCTTGCATTGAGATGCTGAGATGAGCATTTACTATGGATCACTATCAGGTTATGGACAACAGTTTTATTCCCCATGCCATGACTGAGTTTCAGGACACTCAGAGAGATGACCGATGTAGCCATTTAGCCATTTGTACAGAGTAGTCAGTAGTGCCCAGAGTTACAGCAGCAGCTTCAGAGGACAGATGATGGTTCATATCATGAGCATTCAGGTATATGACTCAATAGGTATATTATGGTGTTGTGGTTATATTGCTTTTATTTCCATTCTCTTAGCATGTCTTAGCATTGGGTATCATGATCTGGCGAACATATAGATATGTGGACCTGGTTGTACTATATATATATCATATTTGTCCCTACTCAGACTTTGAAGTTCTTGGCCTATACTCATTGGTTTTACCCTCCCTAGGGAGAATAGAGGTGATCATTCCCACCATACTTCGGCTTGCTAGTGTTGGTCTCATTATTCACTTTCTTCATTCATCCATGACTTACCCAGTTTGCTCATTACCTTGACTTACTACTTGACTAGTGGCATGGAAGACCTTTCCCCACTGTAGCCTTTGTATTGGATGAGCTTCCTTGTTTATTGTGTCTCGGCTCTGAGTTGGTGATAAAAGTTACCTTTGGTAAGTTGGATTTCCTTGTGAAGTCCCCCTAGTCACTAAAGATGTTGTTGGCTAAACCTGAAACTTTTAGTGCTGCCATGAATACAAAGTATGGAAATGAAATGTTGTATCTTGTATGAAAATCCCATTCATGCAATGTGTTTCTCAACACACATGAATGAAAGGCAAACCAAATGAAAATGGTTATGAAGTATCAAATGTTATATCTATTGTGAAATGTAAATACCTAGGTAAACAAGCTGTCTATGACACGCCTAGAAGTGCTTAGGTAAACAAGTGCCTTAAAAACACACCTGCAGCAAGAAGCCTTATGAAATGTAAATCTATGCAATGTGTTTATAAACACACATCGATCAAAGGATATGGAAACTTTAGGCCCAAAAAGCAATGGAACTTAAACTCTATATCAAAAAGATTGCTGGCCTCATTTGTATTATGGATTGAGCGCATCTGTCAAGGTGAATAAACACTCTTTGAACAACTTACCCATTTGTGAGACTCCGCCATTCCCTATGTTGTTTCTTGTACACTATATGCTATGGTGTGTATTCCCTTATCCATTTCCAAAGTGTCACAGTGTTAAGTCAGTAAGTCATCCTTTGACCTATCCATGTTATTCTTAGCCTTCAACCTTCACTAGCAAATTGATCACAACTATGAAGTGAGTATGACCTTGAAAGTCTTGTTCGAGTAATAAATAATAATTAATGACCTATTATATTTGGATTTAGATCGCTAGTAATGATTACTTTTTGTTATAATTGCTATTTGAATGGATTGTAAAGCATGTTTTAACCTTTGACACCTTGCAGCAGCTTGATGACAATTTGAGTTATATTTTGGTCATGTTGACTTGGTCAAAGCCAGTTTGACCAAAAGTCAACCACAGGACATGAGGTGGCAGACCTCAGATATTACAGATAGATTATATATGGCTGGTACAGGTCACCTTGGTGGGCTTATGGAGTGGTTTCAGGCTTATGATGATGATTTGTGCTTTTAGCACTTTTACAGATTATTATTATTTGGTCTGTCGGATATGATGAGTATTTATTTTGGACCATGCAGAGGACTATATGGTGTATGAGTACACACTTTAGATGGATTTAGAACTTCTGAGTCCAATGAGACAGTCTGTTTTCAGTTCCGGGCAGTTACAGTGATTTTTAGCCTTAGTTGGCTATCCTAGTGCAGTTTTGGCTTGTCGGAGACCTTGTCAGAGCAGAGCAGACATATGATTGGTTCACCTAGAGCGCCATTTTAGGACGGGGTGGTCCAGCCACTTGTTATTACCATATTACTCCCCTCCCAGACAGTCGGGTGATTTTTATTTTTGGATCCAGGAACTCCAGGGGGAAGTTTGGGCAATTTCACACTTCCCGAGGCAGTCCAAAAATGGTGAAAATGGCTACAAAGGAATTCAATTTGGGATACTGAGGCAATTTTATGGCATGGGATGATTTTTGATGATGAGTGGGATGTCTTCCACACCTTCTCCAACAGTTTCAGCTTCATCGGGACCCACATCCATCACTTATGGCACTTTTTGTGATTTATGGAGCCTCCTAAGGCTCACGACTTTCCCAGAGAGGCATGATTTGGTGTCTTGATCTTTTATTCTTGGATATTGTGCCATGGGGATTAACCAAGGGTGTTAGAAATTACCCCTTGGACCCACCATGAGCTAGATCTTATATTTTATCATTATGATTTGGTGGGATCCCCTCTCCTAGGGCGATTTTGTCCACATATTGTTATATTTTATTATTGATCCATGTATTGTATTGTTGAGCTCATCTCAACCATTGATTAGATATTTTGATCTTTTAATCTTAGCCACTCATTCAAAAAGTGGTTAGGATTGTGGCCTCTCTCCATTCTATTTAAAGGAGAGAGCTTCTCATTGTAAATGGGTCTTTGGCTCTTGGAATCTTGATATAGAAAAAAATTTCTGTGGAAATTCTTGTGGTCTCCTTTGAATCTGGTGTTCTTCGATGGTGATTGTAAAGTCTATTGCATCCTAGCATTTGAGTATTTGTGGTAAGATATATCTTTTTTTGGAAACTTTTGTCTTGTCTACAGGAGGGCGACTTCACTTGGGCGTTTTTGCAAGGCTTCTTCAACTCGCTTCACTTGGCATTCGCTTGTATCAGGGGGTTATCATTAGTATCATTGTGATATATGCTATCTTTATATTATTTTTCTTGTGGCATTAGTCTTATCTCTTGTTCGCAGTAAATCTGATATTGTTGACGTTTATTGTGCAGGAGAGAGGGCGCATTGGCTTCCTTGGGCAAATCAACTTCATAGAAAACTACCTCAAATCGCTTCAAATTGATCGGGTTTGCATAGATCATCATCATCAAGGCATCTACAAGGTTATCCAGGTAATATATTCCACAGGTTTGTTCTTCTTGTCTTGGCTCCAATTCATTGGCACAACTACTTCATTGATAAAACCCTTATATTTCAAACCCTCATTTTACAATTTCTCAGATCTAGCAAGATCCACTTGGATTTTGGGTATAAAATCTAAAACCCACCTCTATAGCATCCACGACGATCTGGATCTATAGTTTGGTGTGGATTGGCCTTCATCTGACCCATTTCCCAAGGCAAATTAGCCTCTCCAAGGGAGGTCGCACTTCCTTGAGCAGGTGAGTTTGGTCAGATCTAGCACTTGGGTAGGTGAGATCCCATTTGATCCATAATATACACATTTGATAACCTACCTCTAGTGTGTCACTTCAGTGATTTTCACCTTGTGGGCCCCATTCCTCATTTTGAGGGTTGAGCCCCACTTGGGTCACTTTGTGATACATTTCAATCTCAGATCTACTGAGATCTAGCCATTGGATGACCTTGATCTTCAAGACCCACCTAGATTTACACCTCAGCATCTCTGATCTACAGTTTGGTGGACATCTGACTCCATTTGGCCCATTTCCCAAGGCATTGATCTTCCCCAAGCCAATTCGACTTTCTTGGATTTTTGAGCTAGCTTGTGGTGTGACCTTTGTCTTGCATGCTTGAATACATAAACATTATTATATCCATTCATCAAGCTCATCTTTGGTACTGTTTATCCCCAATTTGGTCCTTAATTACCCTGCATTGGACACGGTTCCTAAGGCAGTGGATTTTCTCATATTTGACTAGTTCCCTGATCCTGGATCTTGTATCAAATATCATAAGTCACTCACACATACATATTGGACCAAAGCTACATTGTTTAAACCCCTTGATCCAACCTATTACTCATCTTGTGACTTCATCCATAGATCTAGGGTTCACCATACACCTTACGTATTTCACCCATATTTGATTTGATCTAGTGTTTTGGTCTGATCTCTCCTATCGGGAGTGGATATGGGTCTCCCCCTTTGTTGTCTTGGGCTAGATAACATAAAGTGAAGATTGCCTTGATTGGCATGACAACCATCCATTGGGAGTTGAGGCTATCTTGGTTGCACCTCTTTGGTTGCCTATCCCCTCTGCCATCCATCTTCGATCCATCTCTAGGAGCAACTACAAGCTAGGTGATAACAGGTCCTTGATGTACCTGATGAATACAAGACCAGATATTTGCTTTGTTGTGAACACATTGAGGCAGTTCCTGACGGATCCGAGACATGTTCAATTGATTGCTGCAAAGCATATTATGAGGTACCTAAAGGGTACAGTGGATTATGGGCTCAAGTATGATGCGAATCAAAAGATTAACCTGGAGGGTTATGTTGATTCTGATTGGGCAGGCAGTGCCATTGATCGGAAGAGCACTTCAGGGTGCTGCTTCAGTGTGGGATCAGGTGTGATCTCTTGGTTTAGAAGGAAGCAGTCCTACGTGGCATTGAGTACAGCCGAAGCAGAGTGTGTCACATCTTGTTCGGCTAGTTGTGAGGCAATATGGATGAGGAAGCTACTGTCTGATTTGTTTGATCTCTAGTTGGACGCGACTTGTATATATTGTGACAACCAGAGTTGTGTGAAGTTGTCTGAGTACCCAATGTTCCATGGAAAGTTGAAGCACATTGAGATCAAGTACCACTATATCAGGGATATGGTGCAGAGAGAAGCAGTGAAGCTCCAGTATGTTGCGACAGACGAGCAGATATCCGACATATTGACCAAGCCGTTGGCCAGAGTGAAGTTTTAATACTTCAGAGAGAAGCTTGGTGTACTTCAGATCGAGGTTCCTTCCAAGGGGAAGTGATGAGTCTGGAAGACGCAGATGCACATGGGCTTTTCTGACATGGTGGTAGGTTTGTCCTCCCATGTTCGTTGATGTAATTGTGGTGCCTTTGCGACATGGTGGTAGGATGGTCCTCTCATGTGCGTTGATGTAAGTGCGGTGCCTTTCCGACATGGTGGTAGGTTGGTCCTCCCATGTTCGTTGATTTAAGTGCAGATCCTTTCCGACATAGTGGTAGGCTAGTCCTCCCATGTCAATTGATGTAAGTGTTGAGCATTTTCCGAATGGTGGTTGATTTGTTCTCCCATGTCGGTTGATGTAAGTGTTGTGTGATGTGCATATGGGCTGTGCTTCGTTGACGATGAGATGATCTGAAGATGATGAGGTCATAGTAGGGTACACAGGTTTTGCAAGTGGCATATAATCAGTCCTGAGATGCTCCTTCAGGTTTTGCAGTGGCATATAATCATTCCTGGGAGATCTTGTAGGTTTTTCAAGTGGCATATAATCAGTCCTGGGATGCTCCTTCAGGTTTTGCGGTGGCATATAATCAGTCCTGGGATATCTTGCAAATTTTGCAAGTGGCATATAATCAATCCTGGGATGCTCCTTCAGGTTTTGCAGTGGCATATAATTACTCCTGGGAGATCTTGCAGGTTTTGCAAGTGGTATATAATCAGTCCTGGGATGCTCCTTCAGGTTTTGCAGTAGCATATAATCAGTCCTGGGAGATCTTGCAGGTTTTGCAAAGGCATATAATAAGTCTTGAGGTGTACCTACTTGATGGCTTTCTCACAGAGATGATGAAGACCTACATGGAGGCTAGGCCTACATCCAGCATGAAAAAGGGCTGGCTCTGTAGAACTTCCTATGACGAGTAGATTGGAGACTGATGGTCGAGATAGTAGCAGTAGTGAAGATGATGATCCAGTGACAAAGACTTGTACTGATGAACTGTGTCAAGATAATACCTTCCTAGTTAAGAAGGAGTGTTGATGTATTTGTAACTTCGGAAGATATTTCACTTGTATATTTTATATTGTATTCATATTTCATTGTACTTCCGATGGAGAGGTTTCATTCCTCCGATCGGGAAAGCTATTATTGTATTTGAGTGGGTTATTAGACTCCCCTAGTGGGGTCGGCCCAGAGTTAAGTTGTAATGGGTTATTGGACTCTCCTAAGAGAAGTCGGCCCGGTTAGGGTAAAAGGAAAGTGAAAGTAAAGTATAAATAGAGAGGAGCACCTCTCTATTTATTCATTCACTCACTCACTCATTCGTACAAGTGAGAGAGAGAGAGAGAAGTTCGCAAAAGTGGAGGAGGAGGAAGCTGCTGGAGACCATCTCTTTGTTTTGGGGTTTTGTGTTATTGCTCATTCTATCTCTGAGGAACTTGCAGGGTTTTCTCCTTTATGGTTTCCCCGGTGAAATGCTTTGTGTCTCTTGTCTCTTGTGTTTTATATGCTGTGCATGTTGTTCTCTGAGATAAGATAATAGATCATATTGAATTAAATTGTGAAAAACTAACAGATAAAAGGTTGGACTTGAGTAGGCTAGTTGAGAAGGAGCATCCTGATGTTATATTGCTACAAGATACTATGAGGGGCAAGGAGAACTTGGTATTTGAACCAAAAAAACTCTTCAAGTATTGGGATTTTACAGTGATGGACTCATTGGGGTTGTCAGGTGGATTGATCACGTGCTAGAATACTTCCCTTACACTAACCAAATTCATTTTCTTTATCTTTAGGTTTTTGCACTAAGTTTTGGAAGGAAAACTTAGGCCTTTCAATCCGGATTATGAACCTGTATGGCCCGTATGGGGACAAACAACAATTTTGGTATAGATTCTTTGCTCTTCATTTTCTACAAGAAGGTAGTTTAGTTATCATGGGGAGATCTAAAATTCACAATGAACCGGAAGGAGGTATGGGGGGATTTGACCAAGTTTGATCACCTCATAGACTATTTTTTTTCACCAATTCAAAGTTCGTGGATTGGTTGATGTTGAGTCAATTACTTTAAAATCTACTTGGAAGAAAAACAAGAAAGGTAAAGAGAATGTTTCTAAAAGACTTGAGCAATTTCTTGTTTCATACTCTATTACCCAAGAATTAGATAAGTATGGGTATTGGGTGGAGCCCAATGGAATTGCATACCATTGTTCGATCTTCCTCCAAGTGAAACTCCAAGATGACAAGCCCTCGAATCCTTTCAAGTTCAATTTGGAATGGTTGATTGATGATTCTTTCAAGAATTTGGTTAGTAATCATTGGATGTCAAATGATGGTTCCTCCCCTCTCTCTAAATGCTAGTGGCTTGCAACCTCACTTAAACGCTTGAAGGAACAAGTTGTGCCTTGGACTATGTAGCACAGAAAATGATCAATCAATTACACTACTGGAAATCGAAAAGAATATGTAAGTTTTTTAAACAGCAACTCAAGCATTTTCAATGAAGAGGATGGATTTGAAGGCTAAAAAGAAAAATATACTATTTGATCGGGAAGGGAAATGGAGATTGAAGAGTCGATCTTTGTGGATGGAAACTAGAGATGAAAATACCAATTATTTTCATAACTTTGCTAACACTACAAGATCACTAACATGATTTTGGAACTAAAGCAGAGGATGGTCATATCGAGCGGGGAAATTTTGGGTTTTAACAGCTTTGGAGGTGAATTATTTTGGCCAAATTTATAAAAATACATGTTGGTATCAAAATCCTTGAGATAAGAAATATCTTGGGACATTTTCCACATATGGTTGACAATCAAACATTCTATGAAGAAAGTACCAAAGATGAGCTACTTCGAGTGATGTCGACCTTCCCAAAGGACAAGAACCCAAGATCATACAGGTGGAATATAGAATTATTTTTAAGCTTTTTTATCTCTTGGGTGACAATATCTTAAGAGCTACCAAGGAAATGAGGAAAACAAGGAAGGTCTTAGGGTCCTTCAACACCACATTTATAGTGGTCATTCCAAAGAGACAGAACTCAACATTTTGGTGATTTTCATCCCATTGGCTTTATGTAACTATGTATGAGATCTTCTCAAAATTAATTGTTGTTCAACTTAATAATATCCCGTCAAAAGTCATATCAGCTGAGCAATTTGGTTTCCCTGAAGATCATTTTATACATGAGGAAATTGGTTCGGCATAGGAGGCATTACATTTGATCGGACTAAGGAGATTTCCATTAGTAATAATGAAATTGTACCTCTCCAAATCATATGATCACTACCATTGGTTGTACTTACGCATTTTGTTAATCCACATAAGCTTTAGTGTACCAATGGTGAATTGGATCATGGGTTGTGTCATGACAACCTCATTTGCGGTTTGCATAAATGGTGCAGATTCCCCCTTATTCAAGCCTTCCCAGGGCCTAATATAGGGACGAACACCCTCTCCTTACCTTTTTAATTTGGTGGTTGAAGGCTTGAGCAAGGCCCTCATGATTTCTCATGAAGAAAGGAAAATTAAAGGGATTGATGTGGAGGCCTAGAGTTCTAATGCACCTCATATTTATTAATGATGTCCTCCTAGTTGTGCATGGTTATGTTGATAAAGCTCGTCTTTTCCATTATATTTTGAATCTCTAGTTCAAGGAAACATGTATGGAGGTCAATAATAAATATTGACAAATATTCCATCAATTTTAGTGGATTATGTGAGACATTATCAATGAGGATTAGTCATCTCTTTCAGTTTCAAAAAATTGATTTGCAACAAGGGCTTCAGTACTTGGGATTTTACATAAATCCCAATGGATATGGCATAAAACACTAGAGTTAATTGATTTACAAGATTGAATGAAGGATCATTTTCTAGTGTCATCATTGACTCTCTTAGGGAGGAGACTGACCCTATTCAAGTTTTTTCTCAAGGCCATCCCAGTTTATTGGTGTTTTTTGGCACATGTCCCTAAAGGTGTTTTGGAGCAAATTCTTAAGATTTGCTTCAATTTTATTTGAAGAGGCGAGAGAGAAAGGTCCACAGGTTTCAGGTGCTTCGGGTTTAGGGATACAAGTCACGGGTTCCCCAGGTACTGGTACAGGGTCACATGTTACTGGTTCTCGAGTTTCAGATTCACGAGGTTCAGGTTCACTAGTCACAATGTCACAGACCACAAGTGCTACTTCTTCAGCATGACCGTCGTTAGATGAGGATGAGCAGGAGCAGCCCCCCCACATGAGACTACTTCAAGGAAGAGGAAGCCAAAATGGCTTCAAGACGCCTTGAGGGGGGCTCAGGAGTCTGTGGGGAATCCCAAGAGAGAAGTCTAGGAGAGTAGAGTTCTAGAGATATTTTGTAGTTACATGGCTATGGTGAGTAGTCTTCATGAGTCCGATCCTAATTCTTTTGAGGTGGCAACATAGTATCAGGTATGGATAGATGCCACGATGGAAGAGTACAATTCCATCATGAAGAATTATGTGTGGCAATTGGTACCAAGACCAGAAGGGAAGTCAGTGGTGACTTCTAGGTGGCTCTTCAAAATCAAGCATGATACAGATGGCAGCGAGAGAAGCATAAATCTTGGTTTGTGGTGTGAGGGTTCTCTCAGATAGAGGGAGTTGATTATGATGAGACCTTTGCACCGATTGCTAGATACTCTTCCATTAGAGAAGTGATCTCCACTGCAACAGAGATGGGTTGAAAGATCCACCAAATGGATGTGAAGACCACATTTATGAATGGACTTATACAAGAGGTGGTGTATGTCGAGCAGCCACAAGGATTTGAGATACATGGGAGATATTCTCATGTTTGCAGGTTGAAGAAGGCACTTTATGGACTGAAGCAAGCTCCTATATCATGGTACTCTAGGAGTGATTCTTTCTTGTTGCAGATGGGATTTCAGAAGAGTGAGGCATATCCTTGTTGGCATATTCTCACCATATTATCTTGTTCTTACATGCATTCCATGCAGTACTCCATGCATCCATGCATTGGCAGTTAAGCCTCCTAGCACCTGGTCCTTACTTTGGCCCCCCTAGAGCTTGCTTTTGTCCAGCATTATCCCTCCTATCCACTCAAAGTGCCTTGTTTACATCACTAGAGTTCCAATGCGCCCTCATGCACAGATTTAGGAGACTACACAGTTAGTTCCATGATTTGGGGCACCTTGTCCCCTTGATTTCTTAGTTAACTGACTGCAGCTCCTAGTTTGACTACTTTTGAGTATAGGAGTTCCCTTTTTAACCACTGACAGTTAGTTATGCACCCCCTTGGAGTCTCCTCCCCTATTTTGGTGCCCACATGATTCAATTATGCTCAGTTCTACCTTAGTTAACTGATTATTCATCATCGATGGCCACTGAACATTATCGGGAGATGGTTCCAATGCAAACTAAGCCTAGAATTGAGGTGAATTCGAATCCTCCCAGGTGTATCGAATTCATTCTATTGTAACATCTTTTGATTGCCAACTTACATCTGATTAATGTATCAACAACAGTTTTTCATATGTTTTTCAGCTTTATGAGTGAATTGCTCCATGTTTCTTTCTAATTTTTCTCAGTCATAGCAGTGTGAAATTGTGAGGTTTTTTCAAGCTTAGTGATATGTCCATGTGGAATCTCACATGGTATTAGAGCTTGTGAGATATTTTGAGAGCCTAGGTTGAGCAGCTTCTTTCAGTAGTGCACCATAAGCCTCTAGATCTCCACAACAAATCATGGTGCCATTGCATTGAATTCATTGGAGAAATCCTTTGAGGTCTATCCAGGTGTGAAGGATCCGGATAAAAGTTCCTATTGTCCTAAATCAATTCTCAGTAGATTCAAAAACAATCCTCCAACTATTTTTCCATTTTTTTGTAGGTTATTCCATCATCAAAAGCGCATTCATTCATCTACTATGGATCTAAATTCGATTCCCAAGATAAATCCTTTCAATTTCTTTGAATGGAAGGATCAAATGGAGATCTTCATGCGCAACAGAGGTATCTACAGAGTGCTAAAGGGCATTGAGTTCGAACCAAATGGTGCTAATAAGGCCAAGTATCTAAACAAGCTTGATGAAGCATATGGATTGATATGCCTCAACATTTCCAAAGATCTAATATTTCATCTCTCTGGTCTGAAAACTCACAAGGACGTTTGGACAAAGCTCGAATCCTTATTTGGGAAACAAGATGATTTAAGAGGACATCAATTGGAAAATGAGTTGATCTCACTGGGCCCCGGTAGTTTCGAATCCATTAAATATTTCTTCACAAGATTCAAGAACTTGGTTGTGCAGCTAAAACTATGTGGAATTGAGAAGGAAGACAAGCAGTTGATTCTTTCTATTCTTTCAAAATTGGGATCGGACTATTATGTGTTTGTATCCACCTTCCAAACAACAAATATTTCCATCCCAAACTAGAAAATGCCCACCCTAGATGCATTCAACATGTCTCTCACAAAGGAGCAGGACAAATTGGTGCAGATGGGAGTAATAAAACCATCAAGGGATTCAACTCTTGCTACAGGAGAAGGAAAGAATGTGAATGGGAAAGGAAATTAAGCACAAGGGTAAAGAAAAGAAAAATTATGAGCAGAAGTCAGAGGAGACTCCCAAACAATTAGATGGAACCTTGAATCCAAAGAGAGGTAAGCAAAACTAGAAGGAGAAGACCTAATGTCCATACTATAATAGAGGTTTTCACCCTAAAAGTGCTTGCATGAAGAAGACCATTGATCTCATGGCCTAACTTCTAGAGAAAAACAACCTTCCATTACCTACAATTGCTAGAAGAAAAGAAGTTGATCCTAAATCAGAGGATAAAGAGAGGTGTCCTACACTCATGGCTGGCACTTCGAATGCATCCTCCTTGATCATAGATTCTAGAGCCTCCAGACACATGTCTGCATCCAAGGATCTACTCTATGAATTCAAACCAACTGTTGGACCTTTTATCCTAATCGAAGATGATTATGAAGTTCCTTCAAAATGGATTGGAAGGATCAATCTGGATCATGGATAATTCAATTATTTGCTCCAAGTGCCTACCTTGGAAGCTAACCTCCTTTCAGTTTATCAAATGACCCATACAGGAGTTCCAAAGAAAGTAATTTTTACTCCTAATATGGTTGAAATCCAAGATATCTCTTCTAGTAAGATCATTGCACAAGGCATTGAAAATCACCATTCCAAACTCTATGAGTTCTCTCATTTCTTGCCTCACTCAAAACAAAGCGCACTTATTACTCATGCAAATGGAGTGAGTAGAATTTGGCATGAGAGGTTTGGTCACCTCAACTATAAATATTTGCAAGAACTGCAAAATGAGAAAATGGTTGAAGGGATTCCATACATCAAATTTTGTAAGGGCACCTGTAAAGGTTGCTTGATTGGTAAGCATCCGGAGCACAAGTTTGAAAAAGGAAAGGCAAAGAGAACGTCTTCTCCTCTTGAGTTGATTCACAGTGACATATCAGGACCTCTTCCTCACCTATATTTGAATAATGCAAGATACATCTTAACATTCATAGATGATTATTCAAGATTCAGTTGGGTATATTTTCTAAAGTTTAAATCAGAAGTATTTGAATACTTTAAATTTTTTAATGCTTCTGTAGAAAATTTCACTAATAAGAAGATCAAGGTCCTTCGTACTAACAATGGAGGAGAGTATGTGAAGACTGAGTTTGATTTATTTTTTGCAGGTGAAGGTATTGAAATGAAACACACTGTTACTTACACACCAGAGTAGAATGGTGTAGATGAGAGAAATAACAGAACCTTGAAAGAGATGGCTACTTGCATGCTTGAGTCTAAATAATTGGCTCCTGGACTTTGGGCAAAAGCTATCAACTGTGTTGCATACCTTCATAATAAAGTTCCACACAAAGGCCTAAAATGCACAACTCCTTTTGAATCATGGATGTGATACAAGCCAGATGTGTCTCATCTGAGAGTCTTTGGTTCCAAAGCTTGGGAAAGGATTCCTTCAGAGAAAAGGAGAGCCTTAGAGCCTCAAAGCAAAGAGTGCATATTGGTTGGTTATGCACAGAATGAAAAGGCCTCCAAACTTCTGGATCTATCCACCATGTAGACCTTCCTTGAAAGAAGCATTTAGTTTGAAGAATGGCCATTGCATGATTCCCACTATGTCGGAGCAGACAACTTACCAATCACTCCACCACAACATGTTGAACAAGTTAGTGAATCATCCTCTCATGAAAGTTCAGATTTTGACTCAGAAAGTGAAAATGAGAGAATTATAAATCCAGATCCACAAGAACATGAAGATATAGCACCAGAAGATCCACCTCCACTTCCAAGATGGGATGCCAAGACCATTGAATCTGGCGGTGATCTTGTTGGAGATCCACAAGATCCAAGAAGAACTAGAGCTGAGTTTCAAAATGCAAGATTTGCACTATCTCATACATATCCCTTCCTCTCTGATAGATGTTTTCTTATGATTGGATCAGATCCAAAAAACTTCTTTGAGGCCTCCCAAGATCCAAGATGGATATCAACTATGGATGAAGAGTACCAATCTCTTCAAAGGAATGAGACTTGGGAGCTTGTTTCTCTCCCTCCTGGAAGGAAGCTTGTTTAATGTAAGTGGGTATACAAAAAAAATATGGGCTCGGATGGAGTGATAAGAAAGTACAATGCTCACTTGGTTGCTAAATGTTTCTCACTAGTTCAAGGGATTGCCTATACAGAGACCTTCGTTCCTGTTGCAAAGATGGACTCCATTTGTCTTGTTTTGGCTCTTGTTGCATCCAAGCACTGGGAAGTGCATCACATGGATGTGAAGAGTGATTCTCTTCATGGATATCTAGAGGAGGAGATCTACATGAAGAAAACTGAAGGATACATTAATGATCCTTCGTTAGTGTGCATATTGAGGAAGTCCTTATATGGGCTCAAGCAGACTCCCTGATCATGGTATGCTAAGATGGAATCCTTTCTATTGTCAGAAGATTTTCAGAGATGCAAGTCTGATTCGAATGTCTACATGAGACATGATGGTAACTCTCTTCTCCTTATTATCCTTTATGTTGATGATTTACGGATTACAGGGAGTCTCTCTTCATGCATTAGATCTATCAAAACAGCCTTGCACAATTCCTTCTCTATGTCAGATTCTGCTAAAGCAGTTTCTTGGTCTTAAAGTCTCTTAAAGTGATTCATGAATCAAGATTGCACGGTACAAATATGCATCAGATAAACCAGCAACATTTCCTTTTCTTTCAAGTATCGGTCTTGAGGATGGTTCTTCTTCACCTTTGGTGGATAGTACCTTGTATTGGCAACTGATCTAGAGTATTTTGTTTCTTACACATACTCGCCCTGATCTATCCTATACAGGGAGTGTTATCTCCAAATACATGCAAGATCCATAGGAGCTTCACTGGAAGGAAACCAAAAGGATATTTCACTATGTGCAAGGGGCGAAGACCTATGGTGTTCACTATGCAGCTGGGTCTCCATTGAAACTAGTTGGGTACATAGATTCAGATTGGGATGGAGACAACTCATATTGAAATTCTACATCAAGTTTTGTCTTCATGATTGGATCTGGTCCTATCTGTTGGTCAAGAAAAAAGCATACTGCTCTTGATGTTTCATCAGCTGAGGATGAGTACAGAGGTGCAGTGAATGCAGCCACATAGTGCAATTGGTTGTGGGGCATCTTGTCAAAGTTTGGGATTCACTACAGTAGTCCACCAGTCATCTACTGTGACAATCAGAGTTTTATTAGTATTTCCACAGATTCAGTTCTGAGACAAAGAACCAAACACATTGAGATACACATGCATTACATCCGAGGATTGGTGCATGATCGTATCATCACACTTCTCTATTGTCCTTCATAAGAACAGAGTGAAGATATTTTCACCAAGACTTTTTCAACGGAAAATTTCACTCATCTATGATCCCTTCTTCGGGTGAGTGTTACCTTGGTTGATTAGTCTTTTTATAGTCTATCTTGAGGGGGGTTTTTTTCCCACTGGGTTTTCCCTCTTTCCTTGTTTTTTTAGATTATTGTACGGGGTGACCTTTGGTCTCAGTAACTAGGGCCCTAATTTCCATTTATTTACTTATATTTTTCCTCATAGTCTGTCTTAAGGGGGGGGGTTTGGAATATTCTCACCATCTTATCTTGGTCTTGCATGCATTTTTCATGCATACATGCATTCTATGCAGCACTCCATGCATCCATGCATTGGCAATTGAGCCTCCTAGCACCTAGTCCTTACTTTGTCCCCCCCATAACTTGTTTTTGGCCATCATTAGCCCTCCTATCCACTCAGAGTGCCTTGTTTACATCACTGGATTTCCAATGCACCCTCATGCACAGATTTAGGAGACTACACAGTCAGTTCCATGATTTGGGGTGCCTTGTCCCCTTGATTGCTTAGTTAACTGATTGCAACTCCTAGTTTGACTACTCCTGAGTATAGGAGCACCCTTTTTTACCACTTCCAGTTAGTTATGTGCCCCCTTGGAGTCTCCTCCCCTATTTTAGTGCCCACATGATTCAGTTATGCTCAGTTCTACCTCGGTTAACTGATTATTCATCATCGGTGGCCATTGAACCTTATCGAGAGATGGTTCCAATGCAAACTAAGCCTAGACTTGAGGTGAATTAGAATCCTCCCAGGTGTATCGAATTCATTCTATTGTAACGTATTTTGATTTCTAGCTTACAGATGATTAATGTATCAACAACAATTTTTCATATGTTTTTTAGTTTTATGAGTGAATTGATCCATGTTTCTTTCTAATTCTTCTCAGTAATAACAGTGTGAAATTGTGAGGTTTGTTCAAGCTCAGTGATCTATAACTGTGGAATTTCACAATCCTAACCTATACTTCATTGTGGTGGGTGAAGATCCTCTTATTATTTTTCTCTATGTTGTTGATTTTTTCATTACAGATTGAGAGAGACTCATTGTAGAGTGCAAAAGAGATCTTGCTTCAGAATTTGAGATGAAATATATTGGGTTGATGCATTACTTTTTGGGATTGGAGGTTTGGAAGGAGCTTGGTCACATTTTCCCTGGGGAAGGAAAATATACCGTAGACACCTTGAGAAGATTTCAGATGGAGGATTGTAGGCATCACCAACTGGAAGAATATTCATGATTCTGAGGGTGAGATGGTGGATCCTACTTTATATTGTCAACTCATTGGCTCTGTTAACACCCAAAAATTGTTCACTAGCTCATTTACCTAGTCACATAACCCATTTGTCCAATTTTCCTAAGTTTTTGGCCTCCAAAACCCCAAAAAACCATAAAATGGTAACCAAATGGGAAAACAATCATTATTTCCCTAAAAATAATTAAATTCCTTCAAAAAAGGTTAAAACCCCACAAAAAGGGTCCAAAAATCCCCAAAATAAAAGAAAAAGGGGGAAAACATCAAAATAAATTCAAAAAAGAGGGAAAATACGCAATACCATTCCTACTGCACTTTAGCCTCCCACTCCAAGCTTTTGTGCCCATTTAGTTGAATCTTGGCCAACCCATTGAGCATTTGGAGAAGAGCAGGGAACTCTGGAGACCCGACACACTACTCTTCGTACTACCACAAGAGCCCTCATCACCTCTTCTTTTGAGATAACCATTACTGCAAATCCTTGTTTGCGATATAATATAAAAATGAAAATTTCATTTATGGGTTCTTGTTGATTTTCCATTTTACTGCAGTAGTTAGATCTATTTAATGTTTCTTATTTGCATACATCATTTTCTAATTGTTTAGTTTTTATCCATGTTTATGAATTGATACTAAGGGTTCCTGAATCCTTAGTAGGTGCTCTTTAGCACGAGCTGGTGTGAAAACTCCAGCTACAGGCTCGTTAATGTATCTAGTCAACACCAGGCCAGATTTGTGCTTTGCAGTGAACACTCTTAGTCAGTATATTGTTGAGCTGAGGAGAGTGCATTAGGTAGCTGCAAAACATGTGTCAGGTATCTTTGTGGTATGGTGGATTATGGGATGGACTATAGGAGAGGGGATGGAGTTAGTTTGGTAGGTTACACAGAATTTGATTGGGCAGGTAGTGTGACAGAACGGAAGAGCACTTCTGGATGTTGTTTTAGTTTGGGCTCAGTGTTTATGTTGTGGTTCAGCGAGAAGAAAAATTTAGTTGCACTAAGTTCTACTGAGGCGGAGTATATGGAAGGTAGTCAAGCTAGTTGTGAGGTCTTATGGCTTCGCAAGTTATTGGTGGGATTGTTTGGTCGAAAACTGAGGCATACGATGATATACTTTGACAATCAGATTTGCATCAAGATCTTTTAGAATCTGGTTTTCCATGATAGGTCGAAGCATATTGAGATCAGATACCATTTCATCTGTGACTATGTTCAAAGAGGGGCAGTTGAGCTACAATATATCTCCATTGATGAGCAGGTAGCAGATCTCCTTACGAAATATTTGGGGAAGGGCAATTTTGTTTTTCTTCATAGACAAGTTGGGAGTGGTGAAGAACAATTTCCTCGGTAAGAGGGACTATTGAAATTTGTACCTTGGACAAGTGTTCCCCTAGGTGACTTATGCCTAGTCAAAAAGGGAAAATGTCTAACGTGAACCTTGGCATTAATTTTATGAGATATAAAGTTGATTTTCACTTTATGAGATATAAAGTGACTTTTTGGACATTTAATGAGATGTGACTTTAATTAATTTTTAAGTGGAGAAAAAGTGATTTTTTTCAACTGTAGATTTAAGACACTTAAGATCCAATCTGGGCCCTTGGATTGAAGGGTTGGTTCATCTACCCTCATGAATGAACAAAAATGCCAAGGAAAACTAAAGGGCACATTCATTATTCATGAGTTTTGGAGAAGAGGTCGAGAGAACAAGAGAGAGAAGGAAGGAGGGCATGAAAACCAAGACATCCATACAACAGAGAGAAAGGGGAACGAATTCCAATGCAACAGACACATTTTTCGAGGTAGCATACTCCATCATTTATTGAGGTCGTACAAGAATTTATTGCAACAATACTGTATAGGAAAATATCATTCCACACAACGCGATTTTCCAGACATATATTGGAAAGAAAATCGAGGGATTGAACTACTGATTGCTGGCACGATTTTCTAGGCAGAGATTGGCATGAAAATTGAGGGAGTGAACTACTGATTGCTTGCACGATTTTATAGGTAGAAATTGGCATGAAAATCGAGGGAGTAACCTTCAGAATTATTGGCATGCATTTCCAAGAAACCTGACCATACCACAATTCAAGGATGGAATCTGGGTTTTACCGATAGTCTATGCATAGAATTTCTGTCATGAAATTTGAGGCAAAGAAGGCATTATTTTCAAGACAAAATTTGGCACTATTTTCGAGGCAGAGTGTGGGCTTAGTTGTCAAGATAATTTGGAAATTTATTGCTAATATTATATTGCTATGAATTTTTTCTTTGAAAAATAAAAAGCTCTCTCTCTCTCTCTCTCTCAGGTTTTCCCCTTTGGGGTTTTTCCTGGGGCAATTGCCCAAAAATCACTATGTTTAAAATTCCTGTGTGTCACTGAAAATTTATGCTTTTTGACTATAAATGACCACATGTTTCATGTTATGAAAATTTGGTTTAAGCACTAATTTATTTTTAGCGGTCAAATGAAATGGGGTTGGGTATTAAACCACAAAATTCATTGAGACTTGAAACCGGGGTGGGGCCAGTGAGAAATTTTACATTACTCACACACAAACCCATGGACATGTGACCAATGGGATGAAAATTTGTTAGAATAAGAATAATATCACATAAGACCTCCTATAAAAACATGATTAGGATATCATTGTCCAAACAAACAAATTTAAAGGGAAACCATGCCAACATGTTCCTTGTATACAGAACATGGTACTCAAAAGGACTAAGTAACAAAAAGAGAGAAGGATTCCTTGGATACATAAAAAAGTAATTAAAAATAAGCTAAGTAACAAAAATGAGAGAAGGATTCATTGTATATATAACAAAATAATTTAAAAGATAAATTTGAAGAAAAGGTGTCAAATAAAAGAGAGAAGGTATCATTGTATCCATAGCAAAGCACTTTGAGAAGAAACTAAATAACAGAAAGGAGAGAAGGATTGCTTGTATATTTAACAAAGTACTTCAAAAAGGAGAGAAGGCTTCCTTGTATATATAACAAAGTACTTCAAAAATATAAATTTGGAGCAAAGGTGTCAAATAAAGTTTAAAAGAAGGGAGAGTTGCGAAGCAACTTAGTCCTAGTCCTTGTTAGTGTAGCATTGTCAAATTTGTGAAGTAGCTTAGCCTTGTCCTTGTAGTATTATACTAATGCAAGGATTCATATGCATTGATTTGATATATTTTTTTTTGTTTCTTTCAATTGAGATTTAGTCTTTATATTGAAGCCTCTAATATTAAAAGTACACATTGTAACACCCCTCCATCACATACTGCATTAGTGCTAGGGGCATACTTAGGCTATAGTATAGTCGTGGGACACACTCGTGATGGCCACACAACTGGGTCCTGTAACGTCCCCTTCCATCGTCAAATGCAGGAAATGAAACATTAACAACAACACCGGGGCTTTTGGCAGACTTAGCCCTAGTATTACATTACTCATAAATTCATAACAATTAAAAAAACTTCTATGTGCCAAATCAACTCAATATAAACACAGCTGAATTAAACATAATAGCAAGCACACAACCAGTAATGCCTAACATATATACATATACCACAGCAGAGGATGATTCAGCATATAGAGACTCAACCTCGTTCCAATGCCATGCATGGATTCCAAATTAAGATAATCAACTCATTTCATTAAACATGGACAATTTAACATATTGCAGAACGCAAAATGCAAATAATTTATAATACACAGAACGCTTATCTTGAGAAGTAGATGTCCAACGACTGGCTACGTGAGAGCAACATTCCACCCAACCATAGATCTCTTTCCATCCTATATTCTTTCAGCTGAGAGATCACCCCCGAGCTGGGCTGTGTATCCACTAAGGAGAAACTAGATGGCTCACTCACGGTCAAGGTTTCACTCAGACAGCCATGCTAAGGCAACACACAGTTGGGTTTTTCAAGCATGCAATGGGAAATGGAGGAGGATGCTAGTCCCCTAAGCTCAATCCCATAGCCACATACACTTCAAGCTGGACTCAGCAATCCCATCCTCTGTTCATACATCCACACTTGGATTTCTCACAACTCTGTCACGAATAACCCCAAATCCGTCACTGATTTTCTGGGCTGTTAAAACTGGGTTTTCCCATGGATTTCGGGGTAGCTAATGCTCCCAAATTCGCCCCAAGGTTCATACCAATGGATCCCCCATTGGATTTCACTGTCCAATACCAAATCTGAGCGTTTTTGGCTCTTCCAAACGTGGGTTCTTTCAAAGTCGCGATTTCTGGTTTTTCACTCTGCTGGCAATTCGTTTTTGGATGGAAAAATGGTGCTGGTAAGTTTCCCAATGGAATGGGGATGAGGAAGAAGCAACATCCATGAGGTAGAGTGGCTTGTGGTACAAGAAAACAGAGCCCATACTCTGCCATACAAATTTCTGGGCTGCCCATGCTCCATTGAAGCCATGGACTGAAATCCTCAACCACTTCCTTACAACAGAATTAAATGTCATCAAGGAAAGTCAAATGGGTTCTCAAGGTGACATATGGCAGCCTATGGTTCAATCCCTCAACCCCCTCACCACTCCGTAGTGGATACACATGGCCTCTTCTCATTCGTTGCTCCCATAGCCAGTTTTGGTATTTTATTGCATGATGTTTATTTACATCCTTTTTACAATTTCCATGGCTTAAGAGCACATGGGCATCAAAATATCAATGCTTGCCTTTTAATCAAAATTCAGGCTTTCACTAGCGGGGCCTTGGCCTTGAGCTCCACGCTAAGAAAACATACATCACATGTACACATTATTTACATTAAATGCTAATACATCCTAAGAGTCAGAAAGGGGGTATTACAATCCCCTCCCCCTTAGAATAACATCGTCCTCGGTGTTCCAAGACTTAGGCATACATACACAATTTACACATGTCCAAAACTTCAAAAACTTTGCAGATCTGCACTGCATTCTGTTCTTTACTTTGAACTTTCAGGACCAAGTCCTTTGATTTTCACGAGCTGCTCCTGCTGATTCGGATATTCCAGCTCATCCATAAGTCTGAAAACTTTATGGCTGCTACCCTCTTGAGGTTCTCTTGTTGGGCAGTTGCGGAGACAATGATCCCCTCCACATTTCCAACACTTCACTGGTTGCTTCATCTTTACCTGCTCAATTTTATTTGAGTCTTCCCACTTTGAGCGTTTCTTAATCGGACGATTGGATGAATGCTTCTTCATTGATCCACTTTTCTTTCCCTTGCTGATTGCTTTCATAATGCTTTTTACCTCTTTCTGCAGACGAATAGAGTCCTGCAAGACCTTGTGGTTCATCTCGTTCTGCTGCTTTTGCATCTTGAGCATCTCTCCAAGATTTTCTTGTGTCTTGGCAATTGTTTGAAGAAAAATTCTAGCCAATTCTAATAGCCTATGGTCTGCTGCCATGGTCATTGTGCACAGTTGGTTCTCACTTGGCTCACAAGCAACACTTGCTCATAGCAACTGCAACCAATTGATTTAATTTCCACCTGTGAAATTCATCATTACAATTCTTGTTAGACCAAGCATAATCTAATCATAAAAAAAAAATCAGTCAATTGTTTTTCCCCAATTGACATGGAGGTCCCATGCTCTATTCATGAGACTTTCACACTTTCCATGCTTTTCCAGCATACACATGAATTCTTTCATGTTCATCCATTCACGTTAAATTAACTACTTCAGCATTCACAATTTATTTCAAGCAAATAAACACACTCTACTTTTAGCCATATATGCATTCAACAATTTTCTGTGTCTACAAATGCATCAATAAAAAGGAAAGAGAGAGCAGTAAGAGTTTCTTCTCTTAGTCTTGTTCCATTCTGGAACCCACACCACCACGGTGGTTTTCATGCTCCTAGTCTCTTTCACCTCAACGTGAATGCTTGACCTGCCCTTCTTGGCTATGACACTTAATGTCTATGGTCTATTTCAGACCTCTCAACCATGGAGTCCCTCCACATGGTTTATCTACAACTCTTGGCTGCTAGGACTCACACAGTCCCACTAGCCCCATCTTTCCATTATTGCTCATGCTGAGCTCTTTAGGACGGTTACATGTCCACATGCATCCTTAAGATGCTTTCATAGTCATTGCTTCCAGCAATACCTACACTCAAACATTGAATTAATTCACATGTTTAGTTTATTTTCATAGGAAATCATAGCCAAATCATATACACATGTATATTCATAAGCAAGAAATTACAAGATAACCAAATACTTATCTGTATTGTGTATTTCCTCTCTGGTCCACAGGGTCTTGCTTTTACTTTGTAAGCCTTGGGATCCTCCTGCGGACTGGGATGTTTGGCCAGCGCGCAGGCTGCTCCAAATCATCAAATAATCAACACCTTACCAGTACACCTTCACGTTGACTGGAAGGAAACTTCACTACGACCATTTCTAGGTCAAGGCTCTACTATGGAGCCATAGGCACATAATAGCCCTTTCATCAATACTTCACAACCCTTCATCAAAATCCCCACAACCTCCACAACATCCTTTTATTTATATTAACCCTTCCACCACAACCCCTCACAACATCCTTTTATTTATATTAACCCTTCCACCACAACCCCTCACAACATCCTTTTATTTAGATTCTTTAGTGTGTAACATCAATTACAATCTGTTTAGGCTGTCAACACAAGATGCATAAGCAAGTTCATTAGTATTGCTGCTCTAAACTGTAAACATATTTCATAACATTCACTATCCAACCTTGAAACACCAGGAATGCATCCATTCCCTTAAGGCGTAGTCAATATTGGCATCCCTAACATAACTCAGCAACAGAAAGGCATGCACTCCTTACCGATGTGAACTATGAAGATCCTAATCAAACTTCAAGCAGTCTGCCATAATGGAAATAAAATCAAAACATGCTTTGCATATTAACTCTAATAATTAGACATGCATGTATGTATCTATATATATATCATTCAGGGTTTATGGAACACTTATCCATTTGCAGATGTTATTTCTCTTCTTTAATGAGGAATGGGGGCTCCTTCTCTGAGTTGACAGTCCCTCGGTTTGCCATCCCAATTCCTTTTGATGTTACATGTCTCTCACATGTCTTACTGACATAATCTTCACCATCTCACTCATATTGTTTACCAATCATGTAGTGCAGATGAGACATTAATAATGTCTTATGGCGTTTCACCTGAAACCTACTTTCAAATCATGGAGTCCCTTCCCATGAAGTTTGGCTTCTGCAGGACCTCTCTCTCTTGGTCTTACTGCAATGTGTCTCCCTGGCACACTTATTAAACAGCCACACAGTCAGCAACATTTAACAATACCATTCAAATTTGATTGTTCATAACCAATCCATGGCACTAATAATTAAATTCAGCATGAATTTGCAACTCTGTCTACTACAGAAATTGGTTTTCTTATCCATGAGGCTATCCTCATATTGTTTGGCTCCTGTAAGTGACACCACTCTGCCCGTTATGGTCTTATGCCCGCTGCCATACATGAGCATCCACTTACAGCATGTCCTCCTGACACATTTTCATGTAAGCCAAACAGTCATTAGCAATTATTAGCAAAATTTCAAATCCGAAACATTTACAAATCTGATATTTACAACTGTTCTTACTAACAGAACTTAGAGCTCTCAATCATGAGATCCCTTCTCATAAGCTCTAAATTGAATTCTCAAATCTGCTCCCTACAGAATTAGACTTGCAGCCATGATATTATTCTCATAAACTTAAATCAGAACATTTTCAGATCTGTTTCATGCATAAATTAAATTCCACAACCATGAGAACCTTCTCATAACCTTTGGCCTTTGCAAATGGTAGAGCTCAGTCTTTACTATGGTCTTATCCCCATTGCCATACGCAAGACATTTCTACCTGGAGTCTGAAACTTTCAATCAGCAAAACATGTTGTGAGTCCCCATGCATATAATATTTCATTTATCATTATTTCACAGTCATATCATTCATACAACTCTGTCCTTCCACAGAGCATTCTAGCAGCCCATCGATCATGATTGGGCTCTTCATGCACTTACTATTCTGCATTCATAACAGCCCATGCAATGATCCTATAATTATCATCAATTCCTTCATTATTTATTTTGCAATAACATATGCATCATCCCTGTGCATTCATACAATGCATCACAAGATTTATAAAATCTCTTAATGCTCATTTACTCAATGCTACCTTGCATTGTTTCATGAGTACTATGCATTCAAGCATATTATGATCGAAGCATGACTATTTCATATAACTTGCATTACCATAATCAGGACCCCCAGTCCTCACTTGCTTTGGTTATTAAGCACATAACCAACATACACCTGGCATGATATAAATTCATATGAATGCATTGATATTTATAAATAGTCATAGGGTGTAAGGATCATTTCCTTCACTTACCCACACCTCACCAAGCTTGGTAGGTTAACAGTCCCAATCGGTATTCAATATCACATGCAAACTAACTCAACATAGCTCAAACATAGTTGAAGAGATCTTACCAAATCCTCTTTCAACATTCATGCAATTTGGCACCAATAATCATAACCTGCATGGTTACCATAAACATCCCCTGATGTTACCTGATCAGTTAGCCTCTTACCAAGGCTGCTCGGTCCTTTTGCCAACTTTATGATCATAGATTTGTTGCACCATCCTTTCTGCATAAGGTTGTTGGCTTCATGCAGCAACATCCTCAGCACATTTAGCCATGCTCTTTGTTATCTTTGGTCCTACAACCAATATCAACATCAATAGTGATTATCAACCACAATATTCTAAATTAGTGGTTCATTGCATATGCAGACTTCATTATTCTACCAATATGCAATATCCAATTTATGCACAAGCATTTCCATATGCACTATGCAATGTTTGTTAAGATGCCATCTATTGCATATACATCTATGTAATCCCTTACATTTTTAGCATTTTTATGCCATATGACAATTTCATAATTATAAGTATGATAACAAACAGGGGTTTAAAGAATTCTTCCCTTTTCGATCCCTCACTATAACATGGAATTCCTCTTCCATATCATGCAATTGTAGAAATTGCCCACATTGACAACAAAATTTGTTTGTTAAAACAGCCGCTGGCACTCTTCTGCACTAAATATCTGTGATATATGTAGACCTCATTCAAACTCTGGTCATGCATCATTGTTCCCTGCTGGACAAGCTTTCCAATGCATGTCTTCATGCTCCATTCCGACATCAGGTGCGGGAATTGCATCTCTTCAAAAATGACAACTTTTACTCCAATTCTGCACATTTTACATAGTTGTATTTGGTCCAGAATGCCAACTTCAGCCACCTGTGGAAGAAAATCTATGAAGAATCACAAAAACTTTTATATCGGGCGAAGTTAGTCCATATAACAAGGAACACTCAGCAATTCGCGGATCTCAATTTCAATGCACCATTCATCTTTTATAAAATTCTGGGTTTAACTACTTTTCCTTTTTAACTCCCTTTGCAATCTGTACTCCACCTGTGTGCCACCTGCGCACAACCTATGCGCAACCTGCGCGCAATCCACGCACTATTCGCACGCAACCTGCACTCAATCCGCGTGCAACCTACGCGCAATCCGCGTGCAATCTGCGCACAATCTGCGCACGACCCACACGCAATCCGCGCACTATCCGCGCGCAACCTGTACGCGATCTGCGCGCAATCCGCGCGCAACCTGTACGCCATCTGCGTGCAATCTGTGCGCGACCCGCACGCAATCTGCGCGCAACTATGCGCGATCTGCGCGTAATCTGTGCGTGATCTGCACGTAATCTGTGCGCGATCCGCGCGTAATCTGTGCGCGATCTGCACGTAATCTGTGCGCGATCCGCACGCAATCCTCGCACAATCTGTGCGCGATCCGCGCGCAATCCACGCGCAACCCGCACGCAATCTGCGCGCAATCCACGCGCAATCTGTGCGCAATCCACGCGCAATCTGTGAGCGACCTGCGCGCAACCCGCACGCAATCCGCGCGCAATCTGTGAGCAATCCACGCGCAATCTGTGAGCGACCTGCGCGCAATCCACGCGCAACCCGCATGCAATCTGCGCGCAATCCGCGCGCCGTCTGCACGCGACCTGGGCGCAACCCGCACGCAATCTGCGTGCAATCTGTGCGCGACCTGCGCGCAATCTGTGTGCGACCTGCGTGCTTGCGGGGGTCATATCTCCCTCGTCCCTTAACCAAATTGGACGAATTTGGTACCGTTGGAAAGCTCTTGGAGAGCTCTATGCAATGGTGTGATCCTATGCTACATCTGAGAAATCTAACCCTATCATTTTTCCCAATCAAAATGCCGCCCCCAATCTTCCCAATTTTACATCAAAACCATTCTATCTCTTGCCTGCAACTGCAACTTTTCACAATAGTTAGAAAATTTTCTGGAATGTGCCCTTTCATCCTCTTACAGAGGTGAACTACTACAGATCAAACTTGCATAAAAACAGTAAGAGAATGGCAAGAATTTGCATCTCTAATAAGGTATTTTCTTTTCATTTCACATTCAACAATCCAACCAATAGATTCACAATTAATCTCCAAGCAGCCAACAAGCACGGGTAAGGAAACTCATGAGCATAAGGGCGTAATTTGCAGGCTTTCCTCACTTCTGAAAACCATCAATCGGCCACACAATGTGGGTTCATTATAAGTAAAAATCATCATTGAGATGTGGGGCTGTAACAACTAACTGTTCATGCTTTTAAACAAACAGAACTCATTTCCAGCCATGCTCAACATTCAAGTTCATGCATTCAAAGCATCATGGACATTCAAGGAACATGGATTCATCATTAATCAAGGTCTCAAGCACACGATGCATCATCTCCTATGCACAGCAATTAACAACAACAACAAAACAATATAAGATGGCAGATGTTGCCCCTCCTTTCTCTCCTCCATGGAGGCAAACAAACAAATACAAAACTGAATGCTACAACATTGGGGACAATTAGAGCAAGCATTCAACCTAAAAATGAATTTTCTCCCTCCTTCCTCTATTTCATAGAATGCAATCAATGCAAGCAGCTTGCAAAAATCCCCAAACAATCATGGAAATGATTTCCCATTCCAACAAATAGAAGCCATGCAATCTTGAGGTTTCTTTAATGCATTTTAGTTCTAAATATAAAATGCATGTACACACAATGATTTATATCTCTGTGAAGGGCCCAATAGCCGTAGTGTTGAACCTAGAGCTCTGATACCACTCTGTAACGTCCCCTTCCATCGTCAAATGCAGGAAAGGAAACATTAACAACAACACCGGGGCTTTTGGCAGACTTAGCCCTAGTATTACATTACTCATAAATTCATAACAATTAAAAAAACTTCTATGTGCCAAATCAACTCAATATAAACACAGCTGAATTAAACATAATAGCAAGCACACAACCAGTAATGCCTAACATATATACATATACCACAGCAGAGGATGATTCAGCATATAGAGACTCAACCTCGTTCCAATGCCATGCATGGATTCCAAATTAAGATAATCAACTCATTTCATTAAACATGGACAATTTAACATATTGCAGAACACAAAATGCAAATAATTTATAATACACATAACACTTATCTTGAGAAGTAGATGTCCAACGACTGGCTACGTGAGAGCAACGTTCCACCCAACCATAGATCTCTTTCCAGCCTATATTCTTTCAGCTGAGAGATCACCCCCGAGCTGGGTTGTGTATCCACTAAGGAGGAACTAGATGGCTCACTCACGGTCAGGGTTTCACTCAGACAGCCATGCTAAGGCAACACACAGTTGGGTTTTTCAAGCATGCAATGGGAAATGGAGAAGGATGCTAGTCCCCTAAGCTCAATCCCAGAGCCACATACACTTCAAGCTGGACTCAGCAATCCCATCCTCTGTTCATACATCCACACTTGGATTTCTCACAACTCTGTCACGAATAACCCCAAATCCGTCACTGATTTTCTGGGCTGTTAAAACTGGGTTTTCCCATGGATTTCGGGGTAGCTAATACTCCCAAATTCACCCCAAGGTTCATACCAATGGATCCCCCATTGGATTTCACTGTCCAATACCAAATCTGAGCGTTTTTGGCTCTTCCAAACGTGGGTTCTTTCAGAGTCGCGATTTCTGGTTTTTCACTCTGCTGGCAATTCGTTTTTGGATGGAAAAATGGTGCTGGTAAGTTTCCCAATGGAATGGGGATGAGGAAGAAGCAACATCCATGAGGTAGAGTGGCTTGTGGTACAAGAAAACAGAGCCCATACTCTGCCATACGAATTTCTGGGCTGCCCATGCTCCATTGAAGCCATGGACTGAAATCCTCAACCACTTCCTTACAACAGAATTAAATGTCATCAAGGAAAGTCAAATGGGTTCTCAAGGTGACATATGGCAGCCTATGGTTCAATCCCTCAACCCCCTCACCACTCCCTAGTGGATACACATGGCCTCTTCTCATTCGTTGCTCCCATAGCCAGTTTTGGTATTTTATTGCATGATGTTTATTTACATCCTTTTTACAATTTCCATGGCTTAAGAGCACATGGGCATCAAAATATCAATGCTTACCTTTTAATCAAAATTCAGGCTTTCACTAGCGGGGCCTTGGCCTTGAGCTCCACGCTAGGAAAACATACATCACATGTACACATTATTTACATTAAATGCTAATACATCCTAAGAGTCAGAAAGGGGGTATTACAGGTCCTACCCCTACACAATAGTATTAGATTATATGCCTATATTAAAATACTACAGTAAGGACATGGGGAGTCATAAGACTATAAGTGTATAACTTAAAAAATTAAAACAGTTTAATCATTAGTTAGATCAAAGAGGGGGTTATTAAAGGAAACAAATAAAATAAAGAATTATGAGCTATGTATATAATTAAGTGGAATTTTGCATGGGGATTTTGCGTGTGGACATGTGTCCAATCGATGGGAGTTTGGAAAATATTAAAAAGGGGGAAATTAGAAAGGGAAGGGGTCTTCTTCCTTCCTTCTTGCTCTTCCTTAATAGTTCTGGGTGTTGGGGGTAGATGGAGGGAGGATGGGGCTTGGAGGATGAGGGTAGGATTTTTATGATGATGGCTTGGTTTCCTTAGTATTGTTGAGTGAGGGCTCAGGGGCTCTTAGTCTATGACTTGGAGGTTGGTTGGGAGGAGAGTGGTCCCCCACATGCAATTTTCCCGGTAGCTACCACCATGGTCTTGACTGCTTCTACAGTATATATGTAAGTCCAAATTTCTATCTTAGGTGTGTATTCTTCCTCATTAGATTTTTGAATTTGGGTTTATAGTTTACATGAAAATTGAGAGGTGATATCCAGTTAAATATAATAATGAGTAAGTTTCTCGATAATTGATTGTTTTACTATTTTTATCAAATTTTCTTAGTGTTAATATATTTTACTGTAAACATGAAATGAAAGTTGATTATATTGTTTGGAAGTATATTTTTCCCCTTAATTAGAATTTTAGGTTTATTTAGTAATTAGGACTTACATTCGGGTATCAGAGCCAACAAGGTTTAAATACTATGGACCTTTGGGATTAATTGGTTCAAATTTGAAATAATTTGCATTCTTGTTGACTTATGCATGTAAATGAATTGAAATTTGACATAATTCTGAGTATTTTTTGTTCAAATGGCTATTTTTTATTTTAAATATTGCACGAGATGTTTAAATTTATTAGGTAATTATATTAAACCTCATTGCTTCCTCTAAATGAAATGTGAAACAAAAAAAATTAATATATATATTAGAGAAACTAATGGCTTTTAAATTTAGGGATAAGTTTATTAATGGTATTAAGAGATTGATAGTTTTCTTTAAATAAGTTGAAATTGAAAATATCTTCTAATTTGTACCCATTTTAGGCACAAATTTTATGCACTATAGGTGTATAGGATTTCAAATCTGGTAATTATTGTTGAAATTTAAAAGTTAAATGACTAGGAACTATTCGCGGTGACTCTTGGTTTGGCTCAACTTGGTAGGTATAAAGGCTTGAGGTAATAACTAACTTGAAAAACAATATTTTATAGAAAATAAGGTTTCCTGTGATAGGAGAGTAAAGAATAGCTACTGGAATCTTGTTGAGGTAACTAGAGTTAATATTGAATGAGGCTCGACAGAGGCAGGTGCGGGAGGGGTCATTATGACCCAGGAGGAAAAATTATCAAAACCTATGCGTGGGGATTGGAAAAGCGCACGAACAACTATGTTGAATGGGTCACACTGATGCAAGGGATGGAGTGCATGCACAAAATTCAACTTGAATAATTTAACGTCCTTGGAGACTCACAGATCGTAATACAAGCCATGAACGACTTTCAAAGTTCTAAGGAGGTAAAGAATGGATTTCAAAGAATAATTGCCAAGTTTATTCCAAACACTTCTAAGGTCTTCTTCTTCCACATCAAAAGATGTCATAATGGGAAAGCATACCAGTTGGAAAATGAACGAGATAGACTAAAGGAAGGGGTTTTAACCCTCAACAATCCCCCCCCCCCTTGTGAAATGGTTATGCGCTCTTTGGTGATAGACTTAATGGATACTCTAACCAAGGCCGAGTGGTTAAATGCAATATCATGCCGCTGTTTGAGCAGCATGCCAGATGGATGGGCATCATTTCAAGCTGGAATGAGACGGTCTTATCATATTTCACCTTCATTTACTCTACATTCCTTGTTCATGCTGAGCATTATGGTAAGAGGTAGGAAGACCTATGGGTTATAATGGCCGCCCCCCTCGACATTCTCGACATCAGGTAGTTTTTGGGAGCTGCAAACGCTTCTTGCTTTTTTGCATTTTTCTGATAACCCTACAATCAGAGAGGATTTGCCGGTGTATAAGGATATTTTCATGGATGAGAGAGATATCACCTTGATGAAGGAAATGAAGGTGCACCGCTCGAAAGAGGATTCTGGTCCGAGGTATGTCATGTAGGAGATCAAGGGAATCAAGCATGATATTTCGGACCTTAAGAAAATGGCAAGGTGTATTTTTGAAGTGGCAAAAGCGATCCTGGAGGAGTCTAGGAAGACTGATCTGGATTTGTCCCGTTTCGAAACCCATTTGGAGGATTCTGAGACCAATTACAGAGTGCAGACCGATGAAGTAGAAGAATTAAAGCAATGCATCACAACAATGGAGCATGTTCTAAATGTAAAGCTTGAAAGGGTTGGTGGAATGATTGTGGAGCTGCGTAGGATCATCCAGGAGCAAAGCACGAACTCTCCTGAGCGGAATGAAGACCGTTTCGTTCAATTGAGGGATATTTTGGAAGAAATGCAGGCTGATGTTAACGGATTGTACCATGGGAATAGCGAGCTAGCAAGGGAGCATGCAGAGGCTTCCCCTATGGATGATGCATTTATTATGCAGCCAGAAATCGACGAAGACCTTGTCGAGGAATAAGGATTTTTTCACTCTTTTTTGTCTAAGTTTATAGATGTATTTTTGCATGTTATTAGGAGGTCTGTTCATTAAATTTTATACTATAAGAAGCAGCAGGTCTATTTTTGAAATAGTTGGCAAAATATCTGAATTGATGGAAGTTTTTGTCGGTCTTTTCTGTTCTGAAACTCTAATTTCATACCTGTGATATGGATTTTGCTGCCCTGGGGGCATATGTAATATCACCCTTTTATAATACAAATCTCTTTTCACGTTTCTGTTTTTAAAAATAAGATTGAATGAGGTTGTTAAGGACAATTTTTTTAAATGAAATTTAACTTCTACAGGATGACTTTGATTACAAAAGAGACTTCTCGAATCAAAGTACACTAGAGGGATAACGGAGATATAGAATTGAAATGTACTCTAACAACTAGATATTGTAATCATAATCTTCATCCTTTGAGTCATCAGACTCTCCCAAGCATCCCTCTTTCCAACAATCATCCATCTAATACTGATTTCTTGAATATTCTGTTTAATTTTCCACTTCTTGTTTAGCTCATTTTGTGTTGAGTCAAGTTCTTTATCCAATTTAATAAGCCTCTTCTTAGTCTTCTTGAGGGTGTCCTCCTGGGATCTGTGACTCTCAATTTGTACCTTATCTTTATTGTTTGACAATGTTGATTCTTTCATTCAACCAAGTATCATGTTTTATTCGTAGTGTTAGTGCACCAAAAATAGAACAATAAGTTGGAAATATGAAATATCAAAGAGTACCAAAAGATATCTCTTACAAGGAGATCACTTATGGCAATTATGGCAAGACTAATAGGAGGGAAAGCCCCCAATTTTGAAGTAAAGGACAATGCTTGAATAGAAAAATTTATATCTTCAATGTTCAAGTATTTTCTCTCCAAGTTGATGAGATTTGCCATAGAAGCGATAATGTTTTTAAATATGGGTTTTCACTCCTACTTTGTTTTTTTACAGAAACGGGTAAATAACTTTATATATTAAAAAAAGAAGGAAGTTACATATGGCCGGGAGGCTGTTCCCATAATACCCATAGTTGCTGTAGCAAGCATAAAATTGTTCAGCCTTTGATTTTCAAAATGAGTAGCCCTATACCAAATACAAAAAGAAGCGAGAAGGTCTAAACTTAAGCTAGAACTAGAACAGAGCTATTACAAAGCTTCAGGGATACACGGGAAAACCAAAAGAAGGGTGTAGAGTGCCTGTAGATGCGAGATCCAAGTCAATTGGCCTGGTGGCGACTGGCAGGAGCCGTGGCTGCATTTTCTTCATCCAGATTCAGAATAATAGAGGGGCTGCTTCCCTTGTTAACCAAATTGTTGCCATTGTTGACCCTTATGAGCTTCCAGAATTCGAAGATAGCTGAAGAAAGTGTCATGCTTACCCATTATCTTTTCGAAGTAATATTTTGCCTTACCAGCGCTGTTCCTAACTTTCGAGTTGGAGATCTGCATGAAGGTGGCAAGATTGGAGATTGCCTTCTTGGTGTCCATCAAGTCGCCACGAAGCCAGCGAACCTGGGCTTCCAGGTCCTGAATCTAGGTATTAGCTTCAGGTGTGGAGCTCGCATTCCCGTGAGGAGAGTCCATAGCAACCAGGTTTCCCTGGTAGCCCAAATGCTGCTTCTATCTTTTGCTGCCATACCCATCCGGGTTGTTACACACCAGAAATGAGGGCCAATATTCCCAGGTTCTGGGGATTTTTGCGGCTTCCTGCTTCTGTTTCCATAGTCGAACCCACTGCCAAAACATTGCATTACATCCCGATTGCCAGTACTGGTTCCATTTTCCAGAGGAACCCAATTCTTCCTACTACCCTGCTCCTCGAGTTGATGATAATTATTACAGACTAGACCCCCTCGCTTTCCGGTGCTTTCATTGTTATACAGAAGCTCATTAAGGTAACGCTTCTTGCCTCTGCTGGAGCTAGGGCTTAAGGCACAATCCTTGCAATGTGGAGAATGGAAAATACCCGCCATGACAGAGAACATAAACTTGCAGATGAGAACGCTCAGGGAGAAAATATGAGAGAATGTAGAGGGACGATGTGAAATGATGCCACCACCCTACAAGATATATGGGAAAGGTGGCCTGGGGAAGAGCCCGGAATTGAGGCGGGGGCATGCATGACAGATGGAGGAGGTCAGACGCAACTGTCGGTTGGGTTGAGTGGGCTTGAAGAAGGACGCAGCTAAGATCCAAGGTAGATTGCGGGAGTTAATGCCCCCATTGGGAAGTGTGAAAATGGAGGTAGTGGGATGAGCCATGGAGGAGGGTGGTAAGGGAGGGGGGGGATAGGGGACCCATACGTTGAGGTTGAGGATGTCGTTGGTTAAGGCATGACCACAGTCCAAACTTGCTCCGGAATTTGTCATTCTATCGGCAGCTTGGTTGTTGTTTCTTAGAATGTGCAGGAAGGAGATAGAGTGAAAGCCAATGGCTGCAAACTTGAAGTGGTGGTGTAGATGGTGAGTGGCTTTGCCGTGGTTGTTGACATATCTTCTAGCCTCCCTTATAACCAACAAGGAATCCCCAAAGACCACTAGATTACTGACTTGATTTTTTTTTGCTATTTTGAGACCTTTTATCAATGCGAGCTATTCAGCTGTGTTGTTGGTCTTCTGTCCGATCCCCCATGCATAATCTTCAACTTTGTTTCCACCGGAGTCTGAGAGAACTCCCCCTGCACCTGCCAACCCTGGATTTCCTTTCGAGGCACCATCAAAGAAAAGAGTGTACTTGTCCAAGGTTTTAAGCCAGCTTTGGAAATCTTTTGGGTCCATTCTGATCTGCCAGCAATGAGCCTTTTTAGATTTGGGGTGAGGGTGAAGAGTGGAGCTAGGTGGGATCAGGAGATCCGAAACCCAAAGTTTCTCTTCCACACTAAGACGCTCTTTGCATAGATTCTTCAAATTCCTATTCCTGAGAGTGCTGATCCAAAGAGATTTGGTAGAGTTAACAATCTTTTCCGGAGCCACCCTTGCTCCTTCAAAGATTTCATGGTTTCGTGTTGTCCAGAGCTTCCAACAAAGGAATTTGGGGAAGGCGAGCCAGGCCCTTTTGAAGTTTGGCTTCTTATAGAAGGTGCCAGTGTAGTAAAGATGCCATTTTGCAAAGAGGTCATCCCAATTGGTCAGGAGAGTGAGAGTGGGCTGAATGACCTGTAAGGCCCTGTGCCAAACATCTTGCGAGAATTTACAATCCAGGAAGAGGTGGTTGAATGACTCTTCTTCATTTTTGCAGAGAACACATCTAGTCGGTCCTGCAATTCCCCTTTTTTTGAGATTATCCGCAGTGAGGATTTTTTTTGAGCTAGAATCCAAGTAAAGGCATTAATTTTCGGGAGCCCATCCTTGTCCCGGAGTCTCTTCCATTTTTCATCTTTACTACAAATGTTGTTTATACGATCCAAGTAGGAGTATCCATCCTTCACAGAGTAAATCCCCTTAGAGCCCCAGCAGCATGTGTCTTTGACAGAGGAGTGGATAGGAATGGCACCATGTAGGCAGGAGAGGAAGGCGTTGAAGTCATAATGCAGATGCTCAGGGAGATCTGGCTGTATCCAACCTAACCAATTGCCTTGAGGGGACCAGCTAGAAAGTTGGTGAAGAGTTCGGATATTTGCTTGGTCCATCTAGATTCTCAAATCTATGAAGCTAGATATTCTCCCAGGGTTATAGCTGCCATAGTTGTCCTTCCAAATGTTTATTTTTTTTCCGTTACCGGGGGGTCCAAGAGAGATTATCTTGAATGATGAAGGCTGGCTTTTTACACAAGTTCCATATAGCCGTTCCTTTTTTCTTTAAGTCAATGTGTTCCACGCATTTTTCCCTACTTCCCTGCATATATTTTTTGTATAGAATTTCTTTCCACCGGGCTGTCTTCCCAGAGATTAGTCTCCAAAGGATTTTTGCGCCAAGGGCAAGATTCATTAAGGAGAGATCTTTTACACCAGCCCCACCAAATATCTTGGGCCTGCATACTGTTTCCCAATTTATCAAATGAAATTTCTTTGTGCCATTTGTTTTCCCCCCCTGCCAGAGAAAGCTACGGAGAGACTTGGATATATCCAGCATGACTGATTTTGGGGTAAGGGAAATGGAGCAGGAGTACAAGGGAAAAGCGGAAAGGATAGAGTTGATGAGGATCAACTTCCCTGCGGGGTTCAGCCAACGGGATCCCCAAGAACTGATCTTTTATTTTATTTTATCCGTTAGCCTATTCTAGTCAGCAATACATTTCTTACCTTTAGTTATTGGGACCCCAAGATATGTGAAGGAGCTCCAATATTTAATCCCTTCAAAACCCAGGATTCTCGCTATCCTTGAGATTGTCCCTTGAGTGCAGTTCCAGCAGTAGACTTTGGATTTTTCGAGGTTCACTTTGCCATCAGTAGCTTTTAGGAAAGTGTTGAGAATAAGCTTGAACCTGGTTGCAATTGTAGTGGAGGTTCCCCCCAATAAAAATGTATCATCCGCAAATTGTGAGTGGTTTGCAAGTTTGACCCCTCGAGCAATCTTGATTCCTTTGAGGTCTCCGGAGTCTTGGAGAGAGTGAAGTTTTCTGCTTAGGGATTCAGCGACAAGAAGAAAGAGGAAGGGGGATAGAGGGAAACCTTGGCGCAGACCTCTTGTGGCCATGAAGAAGGGGGAAGGTCTTCCATTAACAAGAGGAGCGATCCATGGAGAGTTGACACAGGCTTTTATCCATCGGATGAAGCGGCAAGAAAAACCAAAATTTTCCATTATTGCATAGAGGAAATTGCGATTGACCCTGTCGAAGGCGTTAGCCATGTCCAGATTAATGGCCATGCCTTGATGATTTTTTTCTATACTTGTATGCACAGCTTCCTGGACAATTACTATATTGTCCAAGATTTGACGACCAGCTATAAAACCTCCTTGAGAATGAAATATTAACTTTCCCATGACCTTTTTCATTCTATTGGCGAGGATCTTGGCAAGGATTTTGTAGGAAGTATTGCAAAAGGAGATGGGTCTGAACCTGTTCATGGAGTTGGGAGATTTCTCTTTTGGTATGAGAGCAAGGAAGGATGAGTTGGTGGCTCCACCAATTTTCTCTTTTTTTTCTGGTCCAGTTCAGCATGTTCTTTAAATCGTCTTTAATTATTTCCCAAGTGGCCCGATAGAAGTTTATAGTGAAGCCATCAGGCCTGGGGGCTTTGTCCAAATTGAGGGACCAGATAGCCTGCTCGATTTCATGCTCTAAAATAGGTTTAGCCAGCTCGTGATTTGTGTCATCAGAGACAATTATGGGAATCTCTGCTAGGAGATTGGCCTGTGCTTCAGGGTCTGTTTCTCCACTATCTGAGAAGATATCTTTGAAGTGATTGTGGGCCAGTGTTTCAAGGTTCTCTTGCCCACTAACTCTTTCACCATTGCTGTCTTTAAGTTCAGATATAGCGTTTTGGCTGCACCGAGCTCTTTCCTGGTTGTGGAAATATTTAGTATTGTTGTCTCCACCTTTGAGCCAGAGTTGTCTTGATTTTAGTCTCCAAGTTTCTTCTTCCTGTGCAACAGCTTTAAGAAGATCCAATTCTAGGTCTTTTTCCTCAAGGAGGATTGAGGGAGTGACTACATCAGTTTCCATTCTGTGATGCAGATTGGAAAGCTTGGTTTTTAAGAGGAGTTTGGAGCTATGAGGATTTTTGAAGGAGATTTTTTACCACTTTTTAAAGTTGGTTTTGACTTTTCTGAGCTTGGATTCCTAGACGTAGCTGGGGGATCCAGAGAAATGAGAGTTCCAAGCATGGAGAACAACAGTATGGAAGTCGGGGGAATGGATCCAGAGGGGGTTGAAGCGAAAAGGGATTGGGCCCAAGTTGGTTGGGGTAGAAATAGAGAGACAGATGGGCTTATGGTCTGAGGAGGCGCAGGGGAGGGTGAAAGATGTGATTAAAAAATCAGAGCTGAAGAGAGAATAACTTACCAGAAAACGGTCCAAGCGAGCAGAAATGTGACCAGCTCCACATCTTCTGTTATTCCAGGTGTACTTGGAATTTTTTAAGGAGATATCCATTAGATCCAGCTCGTGGAGAAGGTCCTCCAGCTTTTCCCCAAAGGGATCCCTAACAATGTTCCCACCACGCTTCTCACTCTGATCTTTGGTAACATTGAAATCTCCCCCTATGATCAAGGTTTCCCCTCGCATGCTATCTTTAAGGTTACTGAGACCTTTCCAAAAGTTGAGCTTGTCTCTGTGATGTAGAGGTCCATACACATTGTAGACATAGAAGGTTTTGTTACTGTCTTTCGACTTTATTTCCATGAGGAGCCAGTGATTATTTTCAACTGCGGACATAGATGAAAGCTGGGGGATATCAAGGTAGCAATACCTCCCGAAGCTCCGTGTGTGTTAAGAGCTATTCCATGACTATCTTTCCAAATTGATCCTAAGATAGCCAATGTCTCAGAGCTCTGCATTTTTGTCTCTTGGAGTAAGAGGAGATTTGGTTTTTCGGACTTGAGAATATTTTTTATTGCTTCGACTTTATTGTGTCCTCCGAGACCCCTACAATTACAAGAGACGGCTAACATTACTTCTTAGTTGTGCCAGGCCCTGCTCGGGACCTACCTTCTTTCTGACTGCTTTGCAACTTTGATTGCTGAAGGATCTTCATGTCCTCTAGGCTTTTTTGTCTCCCGAGCTCTATTTCTCTTTCAGTTTCTACTTCCCTATGGTATCTCTAATATTTTCTGCCTCTTGTGTTTGGGGGTTGTATTGAATCTCTGTCTTCCAAAGAGTCCATAGATATATCTAACGAAGATGTGGATGGAACAAATTTGCTTTTCACCTTGTCTACCCATGATCCTCCAGGGGAGGTAGTGTCATCGACTGATTCTTTTTCTGAGGCATTAGGCACTGTGGCTTCTTCTCTTATTTGTTCTTCTGTGGATCCCTCCTTGTTGCTAGTCGGTTCTTCATCATAATGCAAGCTCTGGAAGCTGTTATTGGTAGAGATCTCTTTATTCTTTTTGGTTTGGATGGCATGCGGTCCCTGAGAACTTTTATTGGTCTTTCCCTTTTTAGCTTGTTGCCATCCCTCTTCTTGCACTTGTTCTACAGTATCCTGGGCATTCTTAGGGCAATTTTTGACGAAGTGTCCATACTCATGGCATTTTTTGCATTTGAAGGGGAGTTGTTCATAGTCCACTTTCTGCATGTGTTCCCATCCATCCATCTGCAGGTTGACTTCTTCAGGTAGGCCTTTTTCCAAATCTACTTCAACACATATTATGGCACAGGAAAACAGAGGACCCTTTGGCTTGGCTTTGTCAATGTATTTTCCTAGCGAGTTTTCGATAGCATGGAGAGTTTCATCATCCCAACAATGCAGAGGTAAATGAGGCAACCGGACCCAAACGGGAACTGCAGAAGGAATGTCTTTTTCAGGATCAAATGAGAGGTTCCATTTGTTGAGGTAAATCCCCCGGGGGCCCATGAAATATGGGCCGTTTCTGAAGATTAGGTCCTTATCAGACTTATTTTCAAAAAGAAAAATGAAGTAGCCCTTACCACAAAAACAGTGTTGCAGTCCTCCAGTGATCAAAGGCATCCAATTCTTGTTTATCCAGGCATCCATAGATTTGGGGGATGGCCAGATTCCTGTGAATTGACCAATCAACCCACGCTCGCTCAGAGCCAAGGCTTTCAACTTTGAAGCTGACGACAAGATCTGAATGCATGGAGCAACCGCGCGTTTGATGAAATCCGAATGGTCAGGAGTAGCAGGAGGGGAGGGGGTGTTGGCGACCAAGTAACGGAAAGCAGCCTCTAAAGCTCGTTTGCGTTCTTCAGAGGAGGGGGTCGGCAGTGGATCCATGGTAGGCTGCATGAGCCCGCAGCCAGGGCGCTCAGAGGCGCAGGGCTAGGGTTCCGCAGGGAGGCGCACCTAAAATCTTATCGGGTTTTCACTCCTACTTAACTATACATGGTTATCTTGAAATTTTCCTTGACTCTTTAGGCCACATTATTGACATGCAAGAATGGCTTGGTTTCCTTTATTATCAATTATGCATCAAAGAGTTCTATAACTAGCACAATCACTTAACTTGTGGTCGGTGAACACTGATATGTCACAAGTTAAGAGTCATGGACTAGTTATCTACTACTTGTTCTCCATGCTTAGTTGTAATCACTTGTTTTCTATGCCTCAGCTACTTGTTACCTTCTTTAGTTAAATGGGTTTTTTGTCACTGCCTATTATCCATGCATGCATGAGCTACGAGTTATCCATGCATCAACCACCTGTTATTTTTATTTTTTTATAATTGTTTATTTCTAATTTTGAACGACGACCATAAAATCAATCTAGACAGTACACTTGTCCCATCCTCCTTCAATCTAGGAAAAACATAGATGGTAGTCCACCCGAATTTCTAAGATATATACACCTATCAATGTAATTACACCTTAATTATTCAATGCTAAACTCAACATTTGGATGTCTTAGACTTAGTTATCTGTCACATTGTTGAAGATCAATAATTACACATTATTGTTCAACATTAACTTGGCAATGGGAATGTAGTTGAAGGTGCTTATAAAACCTGGAAAATGTGTGTTTTGGAATTGTTACTCCAATTTTTCTCTACCCTACGACCCACATGAGTTGTTAGATTCTCAATTTTACAATGCACGTGAGCTATTAGATTGTCAATTTTATTGGTTTATGCTTAAGTAATTCTAACTTGTAGTGCAAAATCTAAGATGTTGAACAATCCTAAATGTGAATTTAAAATGAGTGGCTTTGCAACAGTAAGGTCTTGGGTATCAAAAGAAACCACTAAGGTAGTGATTCATTGCTTTGTACGGTCCATAATTGTTGTTAGATTTGTATTTTAAGATTTCTTTAAGGAGAAAACACCTATTTCATTAAATTTGGACTTATTACGCAAAATTTGGACGAAAAAAGTGTGAATTTAGAGTTTGAAAGTGTCAATATCAACCTTTCTAAATTGCAAAATTAGGTTCTGAAAGTGGCAATAATTGTGAACCCATCATAATGAAGTTGAATTGTGTGACAATCATGAAAAACAAAGAACATCATTTATAATTTATAGGGCCGACTTATGATTTGTGGTAGGAGTTCCTAAATTATCGATTTAGTCACCCAACCAATCATGGCTGTGATTAAAGGATTTCATGACTAAAAGCATGAAATCACTCTTTGGAAATTAAAGCTCTTTCTATACGCTATTTGACCAAACTAATTGACCAATAATTCCTGCTCTATCAATACAGGAATCCTATAGGTGTTGGTACCCCGAATTCTTGTAGGTGTTGGTACCAAAATTATTGTAAGTATTGGTACCCGAATTGGTATCGAAATTCCTGTAGGTACACTTTTGTCTTCTTGTTGTCATTTAAATGCCACATCATCCATTATACCAGTAATGACACATCATCATCATTGTCACTACACTTTGACATCAATGACAACTTTTGTCCAACGAGGACATCAAAAAAGAGGCCACCTTACTGGAGGAATGGAAGCAAAAATTATTGAAGGAGAGGGAAGTTGTGTGGAGGCTTAAAATTCGAGCCATATGGTTGCAAAATGGAGATGACAATACCAAGTTCTTTCATCATTTTTCAAATCATCAGAAAAATGTGAACTCCATATGGAGGATAAAGGACATAATAGGTATGGAAGCATATAGGTTTGAAGAATTAGCTAAAATGGGAAAGGATCATTTCAAAATTTTATACAAGGATGATAACAAGATGAGCATAGTTGATATTAACTACATGTCTTCTTTATTTCTAAGTTTTGTATCAGATGAGTACAACGAGAGGTTGATGGAGGAAGTGACCAAAGGAGAGTTGGAGGATTCCATCCAAAGATTCCAGAAGTACAAAAGTCCTGGACCGAACGCCTAGCCGGTCGAATTCTTCCGAGGGTTCTATGCGATAATTGGCCATGATTTGTTAAAAGTGTTCGAGCAATCAATGATTAGTGGGAGAGTCCTCGTTGCTTTCAACACGACGTTTATATCCCTTATCCTCAAATATGACAACCCACAAACCTTTGAGGAATATAGTTCCATATATCTATGCAACTGTATATACAAAATCATTGCAAAGATTATAGTGCTAAGGGTCAAGGGCATACTCTCCAAATTAATATCTGAAGAATGGTTTGGGTTTTTTTCCGGTCATCGTATTCTTGGGGAGATGGGAGTGGAAAAAGAAGGCCTTCGCTTGATCAAAACTAAGAAGATCCTAGCTGTGGTCTTAAAAATCAACCTCGCAAAAGCTTATGACTGTGTTAACTGGAACTACCTGAGATTAATACTGATTCATTTGGGTTTCTATTTTCGTTTTGTCTCTTGGGTCATGAACTATAAAACTTATGTTTCCTTTGTTGTTTTGATTAACATATCAACTATAGGTTTTTTAAGGTATGGCAAGGGAATACGCCAAGGATGTATGTTTTCTCCTCTTTTATTATTAATTGTGGTTGAGGTTCTAAGCATGGATTTGATGAGTGCAAAGATAATAAGTTCTATAAAATCATTAAAGATTGATGTGATCTACCTTACTCACCTACTATTTGTTGATGACATCCTCCTATTATGCGATGGGTCGAGGAGGGATGCTACAAAACTTAAAGAAATTCTTGAGATGTATAGCTCAACTACTAGGATGCAGGTGAGCTTGTGACAATCCACCATTTCCTTTGCAATGTTAGGGGAAGCAAAGGAGAGAACCTACACCAACCTATTCCCCTTTTCAACAGATTGGAATTGAGCAAGGTTTAAAGTATCTTGGTTTTTCCTTAAAACCAAATGACCACGGTAAAAAAGATTGGGATTGGCTTATCACAAAGAAGGAGAAAAGGTTTTAAAATATGGCACCACCACTGGCTTTCTCGGGGAGGGAGATTGATCCTAGTCAAATTATTACTCAAAGCCATTCCAATATATTGGATGATTCTTGCTTTCATCCCAAAGAGCATTTTAGATAAAATAAGAATTTTTTCAAGTTTTTATGGTCGAGCAAAGCAAAAAAAAGAGGCATTCCATTTGTCAAACGGCAAAGAATAATTGTTCCAAATGAATTTGAAGATTGGGATTTGAAGAACATTTTTTACTTTGCAAGTGCATTATCAACCAAAAATGTGTGGAGGCTCATTTTAGGGAAGGGGCGATGGTCCCCAATGATGGTTCAGAAGTACATTTATCCCAACACAATCGAAGATTGGATTAGGTCACCAAAAAATTCTTTTCAGAATGGATCTATCATATGGAAGGCCACTGTGAAAGCTTTCCCCATCATTAATGACTAGTTAGCTTGGAAAGTTGGTAATGGACAAAACATACAGTTAGGTGAGGATCCATGGATTGGGTGGGGAGAATCCTACAAATTGATTGTTGCACTTTTGGGGTCACTCTATGACAAAGCTCTGCTCACATTGTCACACATAGCAGATATGGAATCCACCACCATCTGGAACCGAGAATGGAAAAGTGTTGAAACCTTAGGATTATCCAATGAGGAAGCAGGGAAATGGGGGGATTACATTCACAAATTGAAATCCAACCATGCCAATATTCATGATGAAGAGGACAAACTAGTTTTTACAAAGAAATTCAAGGAGATGGAAGTTTAAATGTCCACTAAAAACATAATTTTCATGTGGTTGGCACTCAACAACAAAGTAATTACTTGGGATCATTTACAAAGAAGAAATAAATCTGGTCCTGGATGGTGCTCTTTATGCAAATCAAATGAGGAAACTATATGCCATCTTATATTTTGCCCCTATGCTATGCATATATGGAGGGAGTTAGATGAGTTATTAGGCACCAACAATTTTGGAACGAGGGATCCATTGATGAAGATTTCAAATTATGGGAATCAAACTAGGCTACAAATCCAGTTAAGGCCCTCCCTCTTATAGTAGCTCGGGGTGTTTGGTTATCCATAAATCAACTCATTTTCAAAGAAAGGTTGATTCCACCACTATAGTGTGCCCTTCATTTTGTAAACATTGTAAATGGATTCATGCAAGTTAAGTCAGATCAAGCCCCCAAAAGACCTAAAGAAGAAATAATTGATAAATCCAAGGCAAGGTTATATTTCGATGGTGTTACACAAGGACACCCCTCTATCTGTGGGGATGGATGCATTATTTATTTATCTTATCACCATTGTTTTAAACTCAAAGCAAGGATAGGTGAGGGAACCAACAATTTCAAAAAAATGATGGCTTTGAAACTTGCACTAAAGCTAGCTTGGGAGAAGGGAGCTCGAAGTATTCAGGTATTCGATGATTCGCAAGTGGTCATAAAATGGATGGAGGGGAAATGTGCATGCAAGAACATCACTCTACAATCGATTTTTGAGAATATCCTTATTCAAAAACAATTATTCCTATCTATATCTTCCCAACAAATATATCGAGAGAGAAACACATAAGCTAATAGACTCTCTAAGGAAGGATTAACAGTTGAACCAAGGAAGTGGAAAACATGGGAAGATCATGAAGGCCAAATTATGGATTTCTCTCTACACATTAACTTTCTATAACTCTTGTAGCAGCAAGCATGGTTTATGTTTTACCTCAAATCCATCTTTTTTTTGTTGGCTTTGGTGGGTATATGTTTACAATCTATATGAGCAAACAAATGAAGCAAGGATTGCCTATTGGGATAGTTTTTTTGTGTCATATATGTTTTTCCATTGACTATCACCAGCTTTACTGAATAGTACATAATAGAAACTCTCAAATGCAATCCCTAGGCGAAGATATGGCTATGAGGTGAACTTTCCTCTCTTAACAAATAGTTCGATGCTAACAAGCATATATTGAATGTAATTTTATGTTTCTTTCAATATTGGATCTAAGATAAATACATATTTTCAATTGTGTATATGTTGAAGATAAAAAAAATTTATTTGTAAGTTAGGTCAGACATAGTTTATAATGAAAGGAAAATGGACCTCAAATTTAGCCAAAAAAAATTGCAACTTACCTAACTTTACTTTTACTTTGTAAAACAAATAACTATATTTCTAAAAAGGAAACATGTTTGCTTAAATCACCATTGCTAACCTTGCAATCATCACAATTAATATCAAAATAAAAGTGTGATGATTATAGTCGTTCCTCAAAAGTCGAGCTAGAGGAGACATTGATGAGGGTGTATGCCACCACCTTGCTCAACATCTCCTCCTTTGGCATATCAACTTTAACCTCACCTGTTATGTCCTTTGTGGCTACATCTCCTCCTTCCGCATATCAACTTTATCCTCACCTTCTATGTCCTTTGTGGCTACATCTAAGTGCCAAATCACATTTATCAAGCCATCATTATGCATTAGTGTAGCAAGGACATCATTATGCATGATTATCATTTGTTTGTTATAGTGTATCAAGGACTTCATTTTGTTTGGTGTTCTTAAGTTTAGTTTCATAATCACATTCATAAATATAATATCTTTATATGTCAATATAGATTTATCAAACTTGAGAGATACAATATCCTTATTTGTAGGACTTAAGTACCCAACATAAGATTTTCTCAACCACTTGATTGGAGTTTCTCTTTCTTTTTCATAAACAATTTCCTATATTTTCTTAATTTCAAAGGAAAAATTAATGTGCTAGCATTATGCTATTACCTTGGCTTTATTCAATCATAGGCCAAACCCTTCTTTTGTTCACTCCATATTTTCTTATTCAATCATAAGCCAAAGCCCTATTTTTGTTCACTCATTATTTTCTAAGACACCCTTTGCATAGGCCTTTGTTGAATCCATCACTATTAACAATTGTTCCCTAACACTAGAGGCACCTTCGTTGGAGCCAACCCACCATAAAAATATAAGCCACCTTACTCAATCTAAAGAAACATCTTGATACTTAGCGCAAACACAATGAGCAAACAACACTCAATCCACATGCATTTCAAACAAAAACAGTGGCACTTTCAAATGCCTCGTACTTTACATTGTATGTGATATACATTAACATGGCACTATTATTCATCATTTCATCTATAACATGACCTTCAAGGATTTAATTGCCATGGAAAGAGCTCATCTTGATACAAGGCACATCTCATTAATGCGAGTGTGGGGACCATGATGTCTCTTTACTTCAATTTCCCCAAGTCTCCACACATGCCAACATGGAAAACAATCCATCCCTACTATCATGTTGTTGACATCACCACTTCCTATGTTCACCTCCCTAATATTATTGTTAACATCACACCTTCCTATGCTAACCTCCCTAACACTTTATTTGACCTACTTGTTAAGAGAGAAAACTTCTTTGAGGTTGGATAGTTTCATACTTCTATCCACACTAAGTTGATTGCCTATTCAAATTAAAATTGCTTCACTTACTAACCCATCCAAAAGCCTATTAGCTCTACTTGTTAAAACTCCTTCACTAACTAACTTATCTATTCCTTCACTAGCTAACCCATCCAAAAACCCATTAGCTCTACTTGTTAAAACTCCTTCACTAGCTAACCTATTCAAAAGCCCATTGGCTTTATAGTGCACATAAGAGGGAATTAATGATTTAACATTCTAACAATACTTAGCTAACCTATTCAAAACTCCTTCACTAGCTAACCTAATCTACCTATCATAGGATGTTCTAAAGAGCCAGCCCTTTTTCATGTTGGGCGTAATCCTATCTCTCATCTAGGTCTTCATCATCTCCACGAGCAATCCATCAAGTAGGTACAACCCAAGACTACTCATTAAATTTCCATTGCAATCACCTTCGTCTCCTACTATAATCTCATCGTATCCAGATCATCTCATCATCACATGGAACACAGCCCAGATGCGCACCTCATGTCCAACAGACCACCTGCGTCTCCCACCCAGTCGGTACAGCCCAAAAGCACCCCAGGTGCATTACATCTCTCAACGGTCATCCCGCATCTGCCAACATGGGAGAACAGTCAGGAGCACCTCAGGTGCATTACATCCCAAGGACCACCTATGTCTACCACCATGCGAGATCCTTCCTAGGCGCACACAAAGTGTCTTATGACCGGTGGAACTATCAATGTCTCTAGTATGGGAGAATAGTCAGGAGCACCCTAGGTGCATTACGTCCCAAGGACCACCTTCGTCTAACACCATACGAGAACCTGCTCTTCAACTTCTGTGACATGGGAAGTCAGGATCACCCTAGGTGTATTACGTCCCAAGGGGTGGTTGTCTTCCACCATGCGAGAATCGGGTCTAGTGCATCTGCGTCTTCCGGTCTCATCACTCCCTCTTAGGAGGAACCTCGATCTGGATAGCACCAAGATTCTCTCTGAAGTACTCGAACTTCACTCTGGCTAACGGCTTGGTCAACAAATTGGCTATCTGCTCATTTGTCGCCACATACTGGAGCTTCACTACTCCTCTCTGCCCCATATCTCGGATATAGTGGTACTTGATCTCAATGTGATTCAACTTGTCATGGAACACCAGGTTCTCGGCCAACTTCACGCAACTCTGGTTGTCACAGAAGATACAAGTCACCTCGAGCTGGAGATCAAACAAATCTGACAGTAGCTTTTGAAGCCATACTACCTCACAACTAGTCCAACAAGATGCAACATACTCTGCTTCGGTTGTACTCAGCGCCACAAATGACTGCTTCCTGCTAAATTAGGAGATCATACTGGATCCCATACTGAAGCAGCATCCTGAAGTACTCTTCCTATCTGTGGCGCTACCTGCCCAATCCAAATCAACATAACCATGCATGTTAATCTTTTGATTCACCTCATACTTGATCCCATAGTCAATTGTACCCTTCAGGTACCTCAATATATGCTTTGTAGCAATCAGGTGAACATGTCTCGGATCCATCAGGAACTGGCTCAAGGTGTTCACAGCAAATCATATGTATGTCCTCATGTTCTTCAGATACATCAATGAACCAATCATCTGATGGTACATCGTGGCATCAACTGTCTCTGATGAAGCATCACACACTAGCTTCAAGTTCGATGCCATTGGTGTGCCCATTTCCTTGTAGTCCATCATTTCGAATATCCACTACATACTTTCATTCTACAAGGAACATTCCATCTACGCTCTGCCACAACTCAATGCCTAAGAAATAATGCATCATCCCCAGGTCCTTCATCTCGAACTCTATGGAAAGCCTCCTCTTCACATCTGCAATGATCTCATCCTCACCTGTCAGAAACAGGTCATCTACATATAGCAGAAGTATCACTGGACTTCCACCTTCAACCTTGAAGTAAAGGTTGGAATCCGCTTTACCCTTGGCAAATCCTAAGCTCATCAGGAAACTGTCCATCCTATTGTACCACATCATGGGTGCCTGCTTCAGTTCGTACAAGGATTTATTCAACTTGCACACATGAGTCTGCATGTCATGTGTTTCAAATCCTAGTAGCTTCTCCACGGACACTTCATCTTCTACTACACCATTCAAGAATGTTGTTTTGATTTCCATCTGGTGTACCTTCGATTTCATTACTGCATCCAATGCCAGTATAGATATTATGGAAGTGTATCTAGCTACAGGTGCAAATGGATCCTCATAGTCTATGCCTTCCTTCTAGGAGAAGCCACGTGCCACAAACCTTGCCTTGTGTTTCTCAATGTTGTCATCTACAGCATGCTTGATCTTGTAGATCCACTTCGAAGTCACAACAGACTTCCCTTCTGGTCTCGGAACTGTCTCCTAGACATCATTCTTCATAATCGACTGGTACTCTTCAATCATGTCATCCTTCCATTCTTTCTTCTCTATTGCTTCTTCGTAGTTGGAAGGTTCCTTATAATGATGTCACATATCAGGGCCACATAGCTGGAGTATGTTCTAGGTCTCTTGCTTTCTTTATGCATCCCCTCTGGAGCGCCATACTTCTTTGCATCTTGTATTGCCTCTCGTTTCCATGTTGGTCTTCTCTTGTGGGAGTTCTACTCACGTGGTGGATCTACAGGTTCTTGTGGTTCTACCATGTCGCAGCATTCATGATCTTGTGGAATCGCTTCTTCCATCATTGAGTCTCTAATCCTGGAAACTTCAGGTTATTCATTTTCTTCAATAGTTAGTTTTCTTGATTTGATGTATGTTGAGTCTTCGTCGCTTGTTCTTCGAAAAAAGCCTCTCTTGTAGGTGATGGTACACGATCTTTCCTACAAGTGAATTTAGTTGTGTGGTTAGAAACATTTCATAATTTTCAAAACAAATTCTTATGCATAAGGACATAGGTCACACAGTTATGCAACTATCTTATCCAAGATTTCAACACAACATTCATCCATATCCCGTATTCATACGGTAACTTTCTATATGCCTTCCATCTCTACCAGAACATTGTTAAGAGTGTGCACTACTCCCGACATGTTAGCAAAGAGGTTTGGATTCTAGATAAGTAGCAATGGAACGTTGTACAGTACCATAGGCCACTTACCCATCATATGCATATTAGTAGTGTATTGTTCATTAATGCAAATATCATAATATGCATATTACACAACCTAAAGCCAGGAACATAAGTATGTACACCACTGAACAATATCATTTAAGTAATTAGATATACAAGAAATGACAATTCAAATACTTATATTAGTTTTTTTGATGGGTGGACTCCCTATTGATCTTTGCTTCCTTGCAGGAACTACTGGAGTCTCTGACAGAGTGTTCTTCTTCATCGTCTGAGTCTGAGGTCTTGTGCCTTTCTTGCTTATAATCGAAAATGTTGAGCAAGTATTCTACATCGTATATCACTTGATCTTTGTATTGAAGTAGACTTTGTGTGTCCCTTATTTTGTATATTAACCAATGTTGGAATGGATGAGAGGTTCTGTTAGAAAAACAAGATTGCAGAGCAATAACAATAAACAAAAATGCAAATATAATCACACATACACATTACAAGATAGACACAAATATATCGTGGTTCACCCAATATGGGCTACGTCCACACTGAAGTTTCCAGCCCTTATTATTATACCGTCCAACAAAGTGAAGGGATACAACCTGTAGCACAACTGCTGCACTTCCTCTTCACTGTCTCACAGTCTCTCTTCTTGATCTCAGATATATTTACAATGCATAATAACTAATACATCAACTCCAGCCGTTTTACAATGTCTTTCTTTTATAAGGGAAATACAATGAGAAAATACCACGGGTTACCCAAAACCATGGGCCCGAAAACTGTTGGCGAAAATAGCCCCAAAAAAAATTTTCGAGGGCATTGCCCCTGGACACCCTGGGGATCATGTCGGGATCATAACCAAACCTAGGGTTCAAACACGACGGAATCATCATATATGAGCCTGGAAGATCAGGCTCCACAACCAACAATCTCCCACTTGGATACTAATCACACCAACTCCACCACTGCTGCACTTGCTGGACTTGTACTTGGAAAATTTCTCCTCTTCACCTTCATGCTAGAAGGGAAACTGAAAATAAGCAAGAACTCAGTTTCTCTCTAGTCACTACCTTTGTGAACATGTCTACAGGATTCTGGCTAGTGTGTATCTTTTTCAGCTTCAACAGTTCATCTTCCAAAACAGAGCGTATGAAATGGTACTTGAGTTGTATATGTTTAGTCCTATAATAGAATGTTGAGTTCTTTGTAAGATGAATGGCATTCTGGATATCACTATACAACCTACTATCCTTTTGCTTCTTACCCAATTCCTCCATAAAACTCTGCAACCAAATCATCTCTTTACTAGCCTCTGTAACAGCACCATACTCTACTTCCATTGTTGAAAGTGCAACAACCTTTTGCAGTTTCGAAATCCAACTTACTGATGTTCCACCTAGAGTAAACACATACCCTGTGATGCTCTCCTGCTATCCTTATCACTTGCCATATCTACATCAACATATCCCTGTAGAACAGTGTCTGAGCCTCCAAAACATAATGCCTGAGTGGTAGTACCTCTCAAATACCTGAGAATCCACTGTACTGCCTTCCAATGTTCTTTACCTGGATTGTTCATATATCTGCTCACAACTCCCACTGCTTGTGCAATATCTAGTCTTGTGCACACCATGGAATACATCAAGCTGCCAACTGCTGATTGATAAGGAATCTTGGACATGTATTTTGTCTCTTCCTGTGTCTTGGGACATATTTCCTTACTTAGACTGAAATGGTTGGCCAAAGGTGTACTAACTGGTTTTGCATTCTGCATTCTGAACCTCTCCAACACCTTTTGTATGTACTCACTCTGAGATAATGTCAATTTGCGATTTTTCCTGTCTCTCGTTATTCTCATACCAAGGATTTGCTTTGCAGCACCTAAATCCTTCATCGCAAATGAATTAGCTAGCTTCCTTTTGAGTACATTTCTATCATGTATGTTAGACCCTGCAACAAGCATGTCATCCACATACAATAACAAGATAATATATCTTTCATTGTCTAACTTCTTGAAATAAACACAGTGGTCAGAATGACATCTACTATAACCTTGTTCTGTCATAAACTTGTCAAATTTTAAATACCACTCCCTTGGAGCTTGCTTCAAGCCATAAAAACTCTTTTTCAACCTGCATACCAGGTTCTCCTTACGTTTGACCTCATACCCTTGTGGTTGCTGCATATATATCTCTTCCTCCAAATCCTCATGGAGAAAGGTTGTTTTTACATCTAGCTGTTCAAGATGCAAATATTCTACCACCACTAGACTTAAGATAGTCCTAATTGAAGTCATCTTAACAACAGGAGAAAATATTTCATCAAAATCTATACCTTTCTTCTATGCAAACCCCTTTACAACAAGTCTGGCCTTGTACCGCTTCTTACCTCCTTCTTCTTCCTTCAACCTGTAAATCCATTTGTTCTGCAATTCTCTTTTACCAACAGGCAACTAAACCAAATCCCAAGTCTAGTTTCCTACCATGAGTCCATCTCCTCATTCATGCCTTGCTCCCACTTCTTTCTAGTTTCCACCTGCATTGCTTCTGCATAACACTCTGGTTCACCAGCATCAGTCATCAATAAATAATACATTGAAGGAGAGTATCGTTCAGGGAGTCTAATTAACCTACTAGATCTTCTTGCAGTTGCAGGAGTTTTAGGTACTTGCTGCTGTTCTTGATTTTTTGACACCTTTGGAACTTCATTTTCTTCAATTTCATCAAGTACTGTGTACTCTGTGGTTTCCTTTTCCTGTTTCTTTCCCTGCAACTGATCTTTATACATGACCTTTTCATTGAATACCACATCTCTACTCCTGATGATTTTGTTATTTTCATAATCCCAGAAGCGATAATCAAATTCATCAACCCCATATCCAATAAAGGTACATTTCTTGGATTTAGGTTCAAGCTTTGTTCTATTTTCTTTATCAATACGGACAAATGTTTCACAACCAAACATTCTCAGAAATGAGTAGTTTACCTTTTTATCTGTCCATGCCTCCTCTGGAATACCACCATCCAAAGCACTTGAAGGTCCTCTGTTTATTAAATAAACAACAGTATTTACAGCATCCGCCCAAAACTGTAAGGGCAACCCTGCATGCAATCTCATACACCTTGCACGCTCCATGATCGTTCTGTTCATCATTTCTGACACACCATTTTATTGTGGTGTTCTTGGGACTGTCTTCTCTCTACGAATCCCATGGTATGAACAGTAACTATCAAACTCCTTGCCACATTACTCACCTCCATTATCAGATCTGAGACACTTCAAGCTTTTTCCTGTCTCATTCTCAACCAAAGCTTTCCACTTCTTAACAGTAGCAAACACATAATATTTATGTCTAATGCAATAAACCCAAGTTTTCCTAGTTGCATCATCAATAAATGTAACATAATAATGAGAGCCACCAAGAGATTGTACCTGAGCCGGTCCCCATACATCAGTATGCACAAGCTCTAACTTTTCATTCTTCTTATGTTTCCCAACCTTGAGAAATCTGACTCTCTTTTGTTTTCCATAAACACAGTTCTCGCAGAATTCCAAACTTACCTGCTTCAAATTTGGCAGAAACTTCCTTGAGTGGAGAATCTGCATCCCCTTCTCACTCATGTGGCCAAGCCTATGATGCCACAATGTTGTATCTGTTCCCGTGGAAGCTAAAGAGATAGAATGGTCAGTATTATGAGGACATAAATACAACGTACCTACTCTGTCTCATTTTGCTATCACCATTGATCCTTCATTGATCTTCCACCACGTTTCTCCAAACGTAGATAGACAGCTGCCATCTCCCAACTATCCTGTTGAGATCAGATTTCTTTTCAGAGCAGGAATATGCCGTACATCTTTCAACAGCCAATCAGTTCCATTCTTAAATTTTATCCATACCTTACCCATTCCAACAATTTTACATGGCTCATCATCACCCAATAAAACATGTCCAAAATCGCCTGGAACATAATCATGAAAATATTTCCTGTGGGGTGTAGCATGACAGGAAGCCCCTGAATCTACTACCCAATAATCACTAGTATTATCTAATGCAAGAATCAAAGCATCTTGTAACACATCACCTGCTACATTTGCTTCCTGGGTAGTTTCCTTCTGTCCATCTGCTTTATTCTTTAGAGATTTGCAGTCTTTCTTCAGAGGTCATTTCTTTCCATAGTTCCAACACTCTATTTTTCCCAGTCTTGACTTGGATCTTCCCGTTTTAGACTTGCCACGATTACCTTGACTCTTTCCTCTCTCCTTTTGTCTTCCCCTGTTGTCCATGGTCAACGCATTACCTGATGTCTCACCTATGCTTTTTCTTCGCATTTCCTCGCTAAGAATAACACCAATAACATCATCAAATTTCAAGGTGTTTGAACCAAAGACAGAGTTACTTACAACCATGACCAAGCTATTCCAGCTTTCTGGCAATGAAGACAAGATTAGAAGAGCCCTAACCTCATGATCGAAGTTCACACTTACATAACTTAGTTGATTTGTAACCGTATTAAAATCATTTAAATGATCAGTAACAGATCCACCTTCAGACATCTTCATATTAAATAAACGCTTAATTAGAAATACCTTGTTGGAGGCCGAGGGTTTTTCATATATCTTACCCAGTGCGCTCATCAAACCCTCCGTTGTCATTTCTTTTGAGATATTGAAAGACACCGACGAAGCCAGGGACAACCGTATTGTTCCTAGTGCCTTTCTGTCAAGAACCTCCCATTCTTCGTCCTTCATGGCCGCCGGTTGCTTTGCTCTTCCTCCCAATGGCAGGAATAGATCCTTCTGGTACAAATAGTCCTCCATTTGCATCTTCCATAACAGGAAGTTTTGGACATTAAACTTCTCGACCTTAAACTTTCCTTCTTCTTCCATTGCTCCCACTCGAACAAGAAACCCTAGCTTCCTGCGGGTTTATCTGCCAAATAAACCTTTGGCCCTGATACCAATTGTTAGAAAAACAGAATCGCAGAGCAATAACAATAAACATAAATGCAAATATAATCACACATACACATTACAAGAGAGACATATATATATCGTGGTTCACTCAAGATGGGCTACGTCCACACTAAAGTTGACAGTCCTTATTATTATACCGTCCAACAAAGTGAAGGGATACAACCTGCAGCACAGCCGCTGCACTTCCTCTTCACTATCTCACAGTCTCTCTTCTTGATCTCAGAGATCTTTACAATTCATAATACCTATACATCAACCTTAACTGTTTTACAATGTCTTTCTTTTATAAGGGAAATACAATGGAAAAATATCACGGGTTACCCAAAACCATGGGCTCGAAAACTATGGCGAAAACAGCCCCAAAAATTTTTCTCGGGGGCATTGCCCCCGAACCCCCTTTCTCAGGGGCCTACTGGCCCCCATGCCCCCTGGACCCCCTAGGGATCGTGTCGGGATCATAACCAAACCTGGGGTTCAAACACGGCTGAATCATAATCTATGAGACTAGAAGATCAGGCTCCACAACCAACAGGTTATTCATAGAGCATTGATCTTTATTTGTTTTCCCAAAGTCCAACTTTGTAGGAACTTCTCTTACTATGTAATACTGAAGTTCATCTCTAGATTCACCTTATGAGGTGGAACGTTTTGAATGAACCCTTGTAGTTGGTTACCTTTATTCATCATAATACATATTCTTCATCACTTGAAGAATCATCCATTTCTTCTTTGGTTCTTTTCCTTGCTGGTTCATCATCTTCAGCGGTGTGAGCATGATGTCTATTCTTGTTTGTCTTCTTTGAGGAACCTTTGTTTCTAGGATAATCTCTGGAGTAGTGACCCTTCTCATCACATGTGTAACATCTAACATTGGATAGATCTCTTCTGGGTCTCCTTTGTATTCTATGATGGTGGTTCTCCCTCTTGTTGTGATTTCTTCTAGCATGAATTGTGAGAGCTTGATCATCATTCGCTCCCATATTCTCTTCTTGTGCCACAAGTCGAGATTCTTCTTGTGTATATTATTCCCATAGTCTGTTGAAGGTGATCAACTTCTTCCTGGAACATATTCCTTGAATGAATGAGTCCCATGATCTTGGGAGACCATTCAAGGTGGTCATCGCAATCTCTCCTTCTTCTACCTTTTATTCAACTACTTCATGTTGTTGCTTGATCTGCGAGACCCTTGTGAAGTAGGATTGCATGGTATCTGAGTTCAGGATCTTCACGTTCTTGATCTGGTTCCTTAATGTCATCTTTAGATTGATGTTCTTCCCTTCAAATAGCTTCATTAAATCATCGAACATATCCTTGGGTGTTCTGCAATAATTATCTTGGACTTAACCAAGTTCTTCTTGTGGATAGACTTTGCTTCATCTCCCTTTGGTGCTTGAACCTCTTCATTAACATATTTGTCCAAATCATTTTCTTCAAGGACAAGAGCAATCCTATACTTCCATGATCGGAATTTGTCAGCTCCCGCAAGCTTATCCTCAAGATTGATGTGGTGAGACATATTGAATGAGAACCTCAAATGGAAATAGCAAAGATTTAGATCTTACCAATTTGAGATACCCAACCTAGTTTTGGAGATGGTTGGCCTATGGTTTGTCAGAGAAACCCTAATTTTCCAAAGTTGGAATCTTGAACTTCTGATTGGACAGGAAGATGCACCTCCTCAAGGCGAGTTGTCCAATGTACTCCTTTTTCCAAATATGTGGATAGAATTGCAAACTAATTGATGCCCTAGTTTTCTTTTGGCAGTGGTGACGAGGCAAAAAATGAAAATTCTCGGATTTGAATTCTTCCTCCATAGGAAAATGCGCCATCCTAGGGCGAGTTGGAATAACCTCCTTTTAAAGCTGATCTGTGGAGGGAAGTGCCTGGAACAGGAAGCCCTAGTTTCTCCGGGTCCCAATGACAAGGTCAAAAATGAAACTTCTCGGAACTAGGTTCTGCTTCCTCCAAAAGATGCGCCCTCCTAGGGCGAGTTAGCCTATCCCTCTTTTTCTGATGATCTGTGGAGAGAATACCTCAAACTAGGAAGCCCTAGTTTCTTGCTGCTATACAATGTCTTCTTTTTCAGGTTAGCTCTGATACCATGTTAGAGTTTGCACTTTAATTCAATTTATCTAGGATATTTAACTAAAAGAATAACAAGCACAACAAAGCACAATAGACATAATATTTTTCCTCTGGGAAACCATAAAGGAGAAAACCCCGCAACCTCCTCAAAGATAGAATTGTCACTAATACAATATCAAGCAAAAATGGAAAACCCAAATATATGTCTTCTGCAACTTCTCTCTTTCTCCTCCAATGAACTTGTCTTCTCTCTTTTGCTATGTGAACTTGTGTGAGTGGGTAGTGTATACAAATGAGAGAGCAAAGCTCTCTATTTATACTTTACTTTTGGAGTGACCTTTTACTTAACTAGGTTGGCTTCACTAAAACTGACTAGGCCGACTTCTCTAGGGAGTCTCAATAATACCTTTTACATTTGACACTAGGGGATCTAATGCCCCGACTTACAATGGATTTTTTACCTCAATGAATTTGCATGACCAAACATAATAATGACATCCCCGAATGGAGGAAAACACGTCTTCGTCGAAGGTACACATAAAATACAATAATAATATAAATATGAAATACAAATGAATATCTTATGAAGTTACATTTAGAACAACAAATATACCATCACTTTATAGTGTAAGGTATGCCTTTACCTTCATTGATAACTTTTCCAAGTATAATTGGGTATATTTATTGAAGAGTCATCTCTCTGAAAAGTTAAAGGAATTCAAGACATTAGCTAAAAAACAATGAGGTCGACATGTGAAATGATTGATATTAAACAATGGAGGAGAATATGTAGGAAAGAATGTCAAAAGGTAATTATCATAGAATGGTATCTCTTGGTAGAGATACAAATCTCACACACTCAAAATAATTGCATTGTTTAAATAAAAAACAAGACTTCAGTAAAAATGGCAAGTTGTTTGGTTCAAGCCAAAGGTTTGTTGACTAAGTTTTGGGTAGAAGTTGTCTATTGTTCAATATATTTGTTAAATTTGATTTTTTAATTAAAGCTTTATGGGATGTCAGTCCAATTGAGAAATGGAATGGAAGAAGAGCCTCTATCAAACATCTTAGAAATTTTTGATGTAGAGAGTGGGCTCACATTCCATATGATAGAAGAAATAAATTGTGTGTGATGAGTCATCATTGTATCATGATGGGTTACTTTGAAGAGTTGAAGGCCTATAAGTTGTTTGAACCTATAAAATAGGAGATTATTTGCAAAAGAGATGTTGTCTTTGATGAGAAGGCCTTAGGTATCACTTTATTGAATTCCTCTTATGGCTTGTTGAGCAGTGATCCGTTGGAATTATAGGATATTTTGGACCAACTAACTACTTCGTGGGATTGTCAATTGGCCAATCAACTTATTTACTTGAATTGACCTACAGTTAACCTTCCATAGCATTATCAACCATGAGTTTAATAACCCTTTTTTAGTCCAATTATGGTGATCTTGGTACATGGACTCCTTCAACAAAAGGGTCTTAACTTCCCAAATGGGCCACAAAGATAATTGAAGATGTTGGAGCTTATTCAAGAGATATAAATGACTTAAGAAAAACTAGAAATAAAAAAATAGTTTGATAGTGCTACTATAATGGCGCGTGTTCTAGAGGCATGTGAGATATATACATATGTAGATGCACATGGTCGACCTAAATGGGAGAATGCTATGGCTAATGAGTATCATCCCTTGATGAAGAGTGACACATGGGATTTAGTTCCTCAGTAGAAAGTAAAGAATGTGGTGAAGTGTTAATGGGTATTTAATATTAAATTCACATCTATATGCATCATTGAAAGACATAGAACTCCTTTGGTTGTGCAAATATTTTCTTGGCAAGGAGGCATAAACTAATCCCTAATTTTGAACAGGATGGAAATATTTTGTTTCAATTGAATAAGTCCTTGTATGGTTTGAAACAAGCCTCAGGGCATGGTATGAGAATATTGATAGTTGTTTCCTCAATCTTGGTTTCAAACATTATGAATTCAATCATGATATCTATGTGTTTCATGTAAATGGTGAAACAATATTTGTTGCATTTTATGTGGATGACCTTGTCATCTCTAGAAGCAATGTTAATTTAATTTTGTGTTTGAAGAAACAATTAATAGATACATTTGAGATGATGGACCTTGGTCTATTGCATTTCTTTTTGGGCATCCAAATATTGCAAATAGATGATGGTATCATTATTCATCAACCCAAATGTGTGTTGAATCTTCTATAGAAGCTCAAAATGAAAGATTGTAAACCATGTGTTACTCCTTATCAATTGGAAGTGATTTAACTAAGGAGTGTGATTCTCTAAAATTTGACGCTACACTATTGATATCTTGTCGGTAGCCTCGTCTATTTAACTCACAACCGACATGATATTTCCTTTTTGATAGTGTGTTTTCTCAGTTTATGCAAGATCCATGAGAAATCCACCTTAAGGGTGCAAAGAGAATTGTTCGTTTATCAAGGGAACTTACCAAATTAGTATAAATTATTGTAATGATAAAGTGAACTAATTGGTTACACCAATTCATACCAAGCTAGAGATGGAAACAACATGAAGCCTACATTTAGATGTGCGCTTCATTTTGGTTTTGAACCCATAGTTTGGCATTGTAAAAAGAAGAATATGGTCTCTCTTTCAACCACAAAAGAAAAGCATCATGGTGCAGTGCATGCTGGAACTAAGGCCGTATGGATTTTAAATATCATCAGTGAATTTGGTTTCCAATTGAGACATAAAATATGGTATATTATTACAACCAAAGTGCAATACCGATTGTAGAGAATCCTATTACACATATCAATATGAAGCATGTGGAGTTTCATTCTTGTTACTTGAGACAATTAATAGAGGATAATGTTCTAAATCTTGTTTATTGCATGACATATGATAAGGTTTCTATTATATTTACAAAGCCTTTATTAGAAGCTAAGTTTGTAAAACATTGGGTTATGCTTGGGCTTCAAGAAGTTGCAACTATGGGGGGTGTACAAACGTAATTTCACCTCTTGAATCTCCAAAAAATTATGTCAATGGGGAGGGTGTTAGAGAAATAGTTTATGCAAGTTAATGAAACATATATATATTCTAGAGAGAGTTAACAATCAACTAGGAGAGTTGACTAAGTGGTTGACTAAAAAGTTAATTAAATGATCGACTAAGTGATTTATTGGGTGTTTGACTAGGCATTCCAATGGTTGGGAATTTAGGCCAAAGCAATCAACTAGTGCACAAAACAAGGTAGAAATCAAGGAGTCAATATGTTCCCTCAACAATAGATGTGAACTTTGTCTTCCTCACTTCAAGGGAGTTGGTTGCATCTTGGTTATATATAATATGGCCTTATGGGTCATTCTAATAAGTGTACGTAACTGACAAATGAACATATGTGATATGTTTATGTATGGAAATATTTTGGTTTCTTACACTTATATGTATGTTGAGATATGATAAATTGTGCTTAAATGTTGTAATGGTGTCTTTAGGTACTACCTCACTCTTGGAACACTATATCTCTAATCTACTTAACTCTTTGTTCTCCAACATCATCAAGAGGCCAAGAGATCATTTTTGTCTCTTTTACTACCTCTCAAATTATAATTTCATGACCATGAAAAAAATTCCCTCTACCTTTTATCACTTGTGTGAGAATTATCGCTCATTGAAAGGACCAAGAAGGAATTTCCCTACGCTTTTATCCGAACATAATTGTGATCACTTAATGTTGGGCATACCTAATCAAGGTCATTACAATCAATAAACAATGAGTTTATTTTATCTATTTCTAATCTCTTTCTTTCTCCATGATCAAGATTTGGTTGGACCATGTAGACATTCTCATCCTTGGACTACTACATTTTGACATTAATTTGAAATTGAGTCCACTTTAGAACAAGTTATTTTAGGAAATTTTCATGAATCTGTCTAACGATGGAATTAATGTCATTCTAAATTCATCAATTAATCGATACTACAAATTTCATTACAACATCAACTAATCGATGTTATTATATGATTTGTAGTTTGCAGATGTAGTTTTGATATTAGTAACATCAAACATTCTACCCAAATGCCTCGTGGGCAGGTTCCAAATCAACAAGTTCCATGCAACATTTATCCTTCTCTCCTATAAGAAGAATAATGGAATCAGTGGAATTGAGGGGCTAAAGTGTCACCAGATTTCAAGACAAGATGTGCCACACCACCATATGCCATGTCATCAATTATCTCATCATATTGTGCCACGAATGCATATTCCATGTCAACATTTGTAAACTAACAAATCAACATTAATGCCATATTATCAACATTTAAAACATTGATTAATCAAGACTTCAATTTGTTAATGAGTCCTCCAGTTTGTCAATATGCAAGGGCATCCAAACATGAAGGCATGGTTAATGAGTCCTCCAGTTTGTCAATATGCAAGGGCATCCAAACATGAGGGCATGGTTAATGAGTCCTCCAGTTTGTCAATATGCAAGGGCATCTAGATGTATTATGTGATCATCCAAAGTTATATGTACATCCACATGTGTTATGTGATTATCCATAGTAATATAAATATCCAAATGCATTAGGTGATGATCTAGAACAATATACACATCTAAATGCATGCTTTAGTTTTGACATAAAATCTATATATACAGAAAATGTCTAATTTGTCCACCTCCTAAAATGTCTAATTTTTCCACCCTTTATTGTGACTATGTGATCTAAAAGAAATACTTAGTCCTTGTCCTTGGTATCTAACTTTTTTATAATGGAAGATATGGTTCAAGGTTTAAAAAAAATAGTCAATCCTTGTACCAATGGAAGATATGATTCAAGGTTATATCTTGATATGAAATATATATTCAAGGTTATATCTTGATATGAAATATATATTCAAGGTTATATCTTGATATGAAATATATATTCAAGGTTATATCTTGATATGATATAAATATTCAAGGTTATATCTTGGTATGATATAAATAAAACAAGTGGATTTGCATAGCAATAAGTCCCTTCCTTTAGTGTTTGTTTTATATTGGCTAAAGAAACAAGTCTTTAGTGAGGAGCAACCACAAATGCAAAGTCATTGTTCAAGAGTAATATTGACTTGTTTCACCCAAAATTGCATTGTTTTAGGCAATAGAATCATATCAAAACACTATGAATCAATAATGCTATGCATATTGTGAATCAATAATTTTATGCACGTATGCATGAGTGAATTTTTATGCACAAGCTCAAATCAAACTTTGCTTATTGGGGATAGGAATAGCATAATGAAATCAATGTCACTGAAAACAACCAATGACATAAAAACATACAATCAGATTAATCTAATTATTGTTACAAAAGTATCAAATTGTGTGTCATTATAAGATATCAACCAATGAAATTTGAATTAGAAAGAGAATTTAAAAAGTTCCCATAGGCACTTTATGCCTCAAAATACAAAACCATTGATCAATACTTTCCTTTTCCTACATCATGAAGTGTTTTAGAACAAGGAAATACTACATTCAATGCATTCAACTTTAGTTTGAATTATGTTTATAAGAGTTTTGTAACATACTAAATTCAATGCATTCAACTTTAGTTTGAATTATGTTTATAAGAGTTTTGTAACATAGTGTAATGTGAAGCCATGAAACAATGAGACTATAGTAATAAAATTGAAGGAATGACTCAAAAGGCTTCACACTTGATGACACGAGTCAAAGCTTACAGTTTATGATTCCACTTCAATAGCAACAATTGAGCTCAAGCAATGAATGCTTGCTAATTGGTCTAGTTTATTGTATTGTAAATGTATCCAAGTCAATTACATCATTGAACTTAAGGTACAAGCCTAATGCAACAAATAATAGAAGGAAACCCACTTGTCCATTGATGCCATGGTTTTTGTGTGTTGGTGGACAATGGGATAAGTATGGAAGCAATTGCATTGTTCTATGAAAATATATATCAAGGAGCTAAAAGCATTTGCTTAAGTGTTAGAAGACATATTTCTATGCAAAATGAGAGTTAAATATACGGTTTGGCATACTTTTGTTGTACCTAGCGATTTTTATCTTTGGAAATTTCTAAGAATGAAGCATTGAGTTAGCATTCTCATCTTCCTTGTTAGATCTCCACTGGGTAAATTGGGTGTTGTTCCAAGGGTATGAAATTACAATATGAATAAAAGAATGCATAGGAAGTGGAAAAACTGACTTTCTATATGTCTCTGGGAAATATTATTTGAGGCATGATTTTCTAAAACACATTGCCATGTGTTATCTAACATATTTATGTGTTCTCTAGTATGCTTGTCCATGGTCACGTAGGTGTATTTTTTTATATGAATAAATATCATTTTGCTTCACTTCGGGAGCAATTGTCGGGCTTGCCATGTATGCGATACTTGTCACTCTATGTTGAATATGCTGGAGGATTTTCTATGAGGACTGGTACATGGTGTGTTGGAGGATTATGTTTTGTTTCCCATGCTTCAATGAGAGTTTTTTAGTGCAGTTGATCAAAAGGTAAACTCATGCAAGAGATGGGAAATTACCTAGTCTTAAGAATTAGTCTCAATTTAGAAATGTTTCTAAATTTGGAATGTATTATATTGAATGAATGATGTAATAATTGTGCACTTCATTGTGCTTGACCTTGACTATAAACATATTTGAATCTATTTGAAGGTTGTTTTAATAGATTAACTAGGCTCTATTTTTGCACATAGCTATAATTTTAATTCAACATTATCCAAACATACTGGAGTTTAGTGAATGGGAAAAGATTTAAACAAACATGTCGCCAATTTGTTGTAGCATACACAACTTATGTGGAAATATAGGATTCCTTAATTACATGGTTCTTGTATCATAACTCTTTTATTTTAAATTTATCTTGCTTCAATGTCTAATAAGTTTCCAACAATTACAAGAACCTATAGATTGTCATGAATATGTCTTTTAAGAAACTGGCTTGACTTCCATTTGCTAATAGATTTGTTAATATTATAAATATTATAGGCATGCAAACAAATCTAAAGTTCTTATATAAACAAGAAATTGACCTTGTCACTAAGAGTTTCCAACATGGGTTTTTATGAGGTACAGTGAAATGATATTTCCAAAAGGGGTTGATAAAGATGTGTTACAACTTTCATTTCAACTTCCTAGCGGGTTCATAAAATACTAATCAAATAGTTAAAGCATGAGATTCTCAGTACGATACATAAGAAAGTTATGAAGGTCAGCTCCCAATTTCACTACAAGGGTCGAAACCCTATGGTATATATGAAAATAATTTGGAAAAGGGAGGTTTGTTTATTTTGGTAAAAAAAAATCCTTGTCTCATGACACCAACTACGATGTTGGCAATGCAACGCACAAAATTGAAGGCGTTGTACTCAGGAAAACTCATCTTCGTGGAAGTGGGTATGATCAGGCAAACGCACAATTGTTTGAACCGACTAGCATTGGTAGTTGTATCTAGCAAACTATCAATCGAGAAAGAAAACTAGGTGGGATGTTGTTTCCATTACCTTTGTCTCTTGCTCGTCTTGCATACTGGAAAAACTAATAGGGATGGATTGTGTAAGAAAGATGAAAGGGATGGTGACCACCTACTCAAATTCTCTTCTTTTGTTGCTCACATGCCTCGATCGACCATCTGTATTGTTGCTATATTTTCCTTGTTCATGCTTCTCGCAAGCAATCTATTGATGCACCCTGGATCGAACCCTAGATCATATGTCCAACGGTGCATTCGCCTTGTATGCGCATGCCAATTGTTCTACTATTCTGGGAAAGAAAAGCAATCTATTGGTGAGCATTTTAGAATTAGATTCAAGAAAGTGCATTCTTCAAAGTTTATAATTTTTTTATTTTATTTTAGAGATCGATGGGTGTGTTTGCTTAAAATGGTTAGTGTAGTTGATGTAATTCTGAGTGAATATTTGTGTGAGTACGAATCTACATATTTGTATTTTCTATTGAAAAGAGATGCATATGACATATTGAGTGCAATAAAGAAAAGGTCTTTTGTATGGCATTAAAAACTCACAATAGCTCAAGCTTGTGTAGGGTCTCCATTGTCTTCATGATTTGGCTCAATCTATGACTTCTAGCATGCAGATTTTCAAGCCCACAAGCTAGATTAGTAAGGATGATGCTTCCACTTAATAGGTTTACCATTTGTTGTATTATCATAAGGTAAGTATACTTCCTTATATAAGCCTCTATAGGAGTCGAAGATGAAAGAAACTAATTTCATTATGTTGTACTTTCAAATAATCACTATAATTGATAATATGACATACTTGTGTTGGTAGTCTTTATCAAGGACTCCTTCCATGCAAGAGCTAAGTAGGTTCTTCCATACAAGATGTGTTCTAGTTCCAAATCTATCCTTGAATCGAGAAGCATCGATTACCATTGCAAAGGCATAAATAGAAGGAGGTGGTCACCTAAGGTCAGTGAAGATCAAGGAGGTGGGAAGGAGGGTGGTGGAAATTGTGGTATGAGTATGAGAAGGGAAAATCAAAACAATTAATGCTAGCAAAATAGTGTACTCATGAACTACTTACTTCATAGTCTTCCAAATCTCCAGTTGCCAAAAAAATTAGAAAAATAGTGTCGCTCTTTGTTTTCACCTCGGGATGAGGCCAAATAAGAAGTCGAATGTTTTGTTTGATCAATAAAATGACTTCTCCATATTATAGGTTGAGCCAAACAGTCTATAATGAAAACTTAAAACTAAACATTTTGAGTTGTGTGTCATTTTAATAGAAAAATGGCAAGCTGATTACTAGAGTCCCTTCTAGTCTGAAGGTAGGGACTAACAAGGAAAATAAGTTATGTAGTGATAAGAATCTATTTTTATAATGGATGCATATGCTTTTTGATAGTGAATTTGAAATTATTGTCGTCATTCATGACTACTTCATTTTTTCAAAAGCATTCTTCAAAAATTTGTTCATGGTGCTAAGGAGTGCGATAAACACCATATTGTTAATATCATTTCATAACACCAGTACTCATATATGAAATTGGAATTGTTCCAAATAAATATTTGGGTCAGAGTGTCCATTCATGGTAGCACCATCTATATCAAGGATAGTAGAGATAAGAGTCTAATGTCTTTTAGTTTTCACTTATTAGTCCCTGTCGAAGGCTAGGACTCATTGTAATCGATTGGCATTGACCTTCTATTAGTTGAGATTTTGACTTTTATTTTTATTCTTTTATTTCCAATTTTAAACATAGGCAACCAGTTAATTATTCTGTCAATAGTAACATGTGTAATTATTCTGCCTCAATCAGAGTTTCTTTGGATCTAAGTTCTATTGCTTGTCTCTTCTTCTATTATTCCTAAATTCTTTCATTGTGAGGTTTACATCATCTCTTTGGATATTATGTGGGAAATTTCACATGGTATCAGAGCCTTGAGAGTATATTCTACCTCCATTCTTGAGAGTTTTTTTGCAGGTATTTCGAAGTTCCAGCAATTGCAGCAGCAGATTCAGCAGCTTTCTATTTTCACTTGTTCAAGCAATCAAGATGAGCAATTCGAATGCTCCTTCTCCTATACTTCTCACTCCTTTCAATTATTTCGAATGGAAGATGAAGATGATAGTACTCTTGCAGTCAAGAGGGTTTACTAGAATAGTTGAGGAAAAAGATGTCATACCACATCAAGCTGAAAAGAGAGTCAAGCACCTAAACAAAATGGATGAAGCCTTTGGATGCATATGCCTTCATATATCTGATGATCTATTGTTTCACACTGATGGATTGAAGTCTCCAAATCAATTATGGATAAAATTGAAGAGTCTTTTCGGCAAACAAGACGAACTAAGAGGCTACATTCTTGAGAATGAATTTGTTGCCCTTCAACCTAGCAATTTCAAGAGCATCCAAGAATTCTTCTCCAAATTTCAGAATTTGGTTTTGCATTGCAAGCAATGTGGCATCACTAAAAGTGATGAGCAATTGATATTCTCTGTATTGAGCAAACTTGGATCTCAATTTTTTGTCTTTGTATCTACCTTTCATTCTGTTCGAATGTCCATCCCTGGATGGAAGTTTCCCACTTTAAATGACTTTATTGAAGCTCTCACTCAAGAAGAGAACAAACTGTTTCAAATGGGTGCCATCAAAACCTCCAGAGATCTAGCTCTTTTAGCTGGTGAATCAAGTGGAGCGAATGCAAAAGGGGGACAAAAAGGAAAAGGAAAGAAACCTTCAAGATCCAAGAATGACAAACAAAAGAGACCTAATTGTACCTACTGCAAGAGAGGAAATCATCCTGAGCATGCCTGCATGCACAAGAAGATTGATCTTCTAACCAAGCTTCTTGAACAAAACCAAATTGTTGTTCCAAAAGAAGCAAAGATGACTGATTCTGGAAGTGGATCTGATGATTGCCATGCATTGATGGCTGGTTTTTCAAAGACAAAATCCCTCCTCATAGATTCTGGAGCCTCCAACCACATGATTGCACAAAGAGAATCCTTCTCCTCTTTGGATCTCCAAGATGGGCCTACCATTCACATGGGAGACAACTCTCAGATTTCTGCCAAAGGTTTGGGTACAGTTCATATGGAGCATGGTAAGTTCAAAAATGTCTTATTTGTTCCTTCTCTTACAGCTAATTTGTTGTCAGTATATCAAATGACTCGTATAGGATCTCCAAAACAAGTAATTTTTGGTCCAAACATAGTAGAAATTACAAAAATTTCCACTGGAAAGGTTATAGCGAATGGGATTGCTAATCATGCCTCAAAGGCATATGAGTTCTCACACTTCATGCCTTTCTCTCAAACTACTCCTTCAGATTCTGATGAAGATCACAGTGACTCCTCTTCCTGCGACTCCTCTTCTAGTGAAGAAGAAGATCAAGATTTTGATGTTGAGATCATGGTTCAAGAAGATTCAGAACCAACACCTATTCTCAGTCCAGATTCAAGAGAAATATGTTCTCACACAGTCCTTGCTACTACTGAGAACATAGTTGATGATTTATTTGCTTACAAAACTACTAGACTTCAGAATCATGCCAACCTTGCATTATGCCATCCATCTCTCCATGAGAGATGCAGCATGATGATGGGGTTCTCTCTTCCATCTTTTGGGAAGACTACTCATATTCCATTCACTCCAGATACAGAAAAAGTTCCTGAAAGACTTGCTTCATCCTCCACACAATGGGAGACCTTCCTACATGGGATCAGCTTGCCAAGTATTTTGCAAAAGTTTTCACTAATGAAAGTTTCTTTCTTTTCTGCATGATGGTTCTTTGAGTTATTTACTGTTCTTTTGAGGGGGGGTATTTTTCCCATGAGGTTTTCCCCATTTCCTCAGTTTATGGACAATTATGTATTTTATTTTCATTTCATCTATTGTATGGGTGACCTTTGGTCCTAGTTACCAGGGCCCAGGATGGATTAAGGGGGGGTGTTAGGATATTCCTATACTCCATCGTAGTCCTACTAGCTTTCCAGTCATTTTTATTTTCAATCATGCATGCAAAATTAGGGTTTGCATGCATTCTAGGTCATCAGTCCCAGCACCTAGTCCTCGGAAAACTAGCCCCCGGAGCTTCTTTCAGATCATTTCTAGCCCTCACAGTGACTAATGCGCCCTCCTTTGCTCCACTGCATGACAAGGGCGCCTTCTTCACCTATCAGTCCAATTATATTCAATTATATTGAGTTATATTCAGTTATTTCCTTGATTTAAGGATTAACTGACTCTTTACTAAGTTTATCACTCTGTTGGACCTCCAGTGAGACTAGATTGACCATTCTGACTCCATTTAACTCCTATGGCACCCTCCACTGAGCCTCCTTCACTATATTAGTGCTTCCATGTTCCATTTACACCAACCACATTCAGTTAGACTCAGTTTGACTCCCGGTTGACCATTACTTGTGCATTGATGACTTCACTGATGAGAAGGTGGACTCCTAGTTAGGCATTGATGACTCTCCACTGATTATGGATCTGTGCATGAAGGCCAATTCGAATTCAACCTAGTGAATTCGAATCCTCATACTCAGCATTGTATATTTACCAGTTAATTATTCTGTCAATAGTAACATGTGTAATTATTCTGCCTAAATCAGAGTTTATTTGGATCTAAGTTCTATTGCTTGTCTCTTCTTCTATTATTCCTAAATTCTTTCATTGTGAGGTTTACATCATCTCTTTGGATCTTATGTGGGCAATTTCACAGAAAGAACACAAAGAAAACATTTCCAAGTAGTGAAAGCAAAGCAAAAGGAATATTGGAGATTATCCACTCTGATGTCTGCGGTCCAATGTCTTCCAACTCTCTGAGTGGGTATGTATATTATGTTTCCTTCATTGATGATTTCTCTAGGAAGACTTGGGTTTATTTCTTGAAGAACAAAGATGAAGTGTTTGATAAGTTCAAGGAATTCAAAGCCTTGATAGAAAATCAAACTGATAAGAAGATCAAGATCTTTATATCCGACAATGGCGGAGAATTCACTTCAGGAGACTTCAAGAAGCTATGCAGTGATTCAGGGATTAAGAGGGAGTTGACTACTCCTTGCAATCCACAACAAAGTGGGGTTGCAGAAAGAAAGAATAGAACTATCATGGAAGCGGATAGGAAAATGCTTCATGAACAAGATCTACCTATGCACCTATGGGAAAAAGCAGCAAGGACAGATGTATATGTGCAAAACAGAACACCTCATAAGCTACTTGACAACAAAACACCAGAAGAAGTGTTCACTGGGAAGAAGCCAGAAGTTACCATTTCAAAATATTTCGATGTCCAATGTACACACACATTCCAAAGGAAAAGAGGACAAAGCTATATCCTTCAGGAAAGAAGGGCATCTTTGTGGGATACAGTGAAAGCTCGAAGTCTTACAGAATATACTTTCCAGGGTTCAAGAAGATTGATATCAGCAGGGATGTAACTTTTGATGAAGACTCAGCATACATCAAATCGAGGAAGACACCTGCTGAAGACAATGAAGAACCAATAATATCTAGAACACAAGACACCACCATGAATGAAGTTATTCCAGAAGTAGATCGTGAAATAGAAGATCCACAAGAACCCGTATATCCACCCTGTGAGAAGAACTCTCACAAGAGGAAACCAACATGGGCTAAAGAGCTCATTCAAGATGCAGAAAGGTATGCTATTCCAGAGGAGGAACACAGAGAAAGAAAAAGGACTAGGTCACATACCAGCTATGTTGCCTTACTCTGTGACATTATGAACAAAGAACCTTCCAATTATGAAGAAGCAGCAGAAAAGAAAGAATGGAAGGATGCCATGGTCGAGGAATACCAGTCAATCATGAAGAATGATGTTTGGGATGTGGTCCCAAGACCTGAAGGGAAATTTGTTGTGACTTCCAAATGGATCTATAAGATCAAGCATGCTACAGATGGTAGCATAGAGAAATATAAAGCAAGGTTTGTATCTCGTGGCTTCTCCCAGAAAGAAGGGATTAATTATGAAGAGACTTTTTCTCCTCTGGCCAGATACACTTCCATCAGAACAGTACTTGCTCTGGCTGCAGTAATGAAATAGAAGATACACCAGATGGATGTCAAGACAGCTTTCTTGAATGGTGTAGTCGAAGAGGAAGTGTATGTGGAGCAGCCACTCGGGTTTGAGACACATGACAGAGGAACTCATGTGTGCAAACTGAAGAAAGCCCTGTATGGTTTAAAACAGGCACCCAGAACTTGGTATGATAGGATAGACAACTTCCTATCCAGCTTGGGATTTACTAAGAGTAAAGCAGATTCCAACCTTCACTACAAGGTTGAGGAAGGAAATCCAATGATACTACTATTGTATGTGGATGACCTGTTTGTGACAGGTGAGGATAGATTGATTGCTGATATGAAGAGGAAGCTTGTTGTCAAGTTCGAGATGAAGGACTTGGGTATGATGCACTACCTTCTAGGCATGGAGGTGTGGCAGAGTGCAGATGGGATCTTCCTTGGACAAGGGAAGTATGCAGTAGAGATCTTGAAGAGGTTTGGGATGATGGACTGCAAGGCCATGGCCACACCTATGGCATCAAACTTGAAGCTTCTGTGTGATGATTCATTTGAGCCGTTTGATGTCACGGTGTATCGTTAGATGATTGGGTCCTTGATGTACCTGACGAATACGAGACTATATATCTGCTTTGCTGTGAAAACATTGAGCCAATTCCTGATGGATCCGAGAAGTGTTCACCTGGTTGCTGTAAATCATATTCTGAGATACCTGAAGGGTACGGTTGACTATGGGCTCAAGTATGATGCGAATCAAAATTTTAACCTATAGGGTTATGTTGATTCGGATTGGGTAGGCAGTGCCATTGATCGGAAGAGCACTTCTGAGTGTTGCTTCAGTATGGGATCAGGTGTGATCTCTTGGTTTAGCACGAAGCAGTCCTGTGTGGCACTGAGTACATCCGAAGCAGAGTATGTTGCAGCTTGTTCGGCTAGTTGTGAGGCAGTATGTCTTAGGAAGCTATTGTTTGAGTTATTTGATCTCCCATTGGATGTTATCTGTATCTTCTGTGACAACCAGAGTTGTGTGAAGTTGTCTGAGAACCTAGTGTTCCATGACAGGTCGAAGCATATTGAGATCAAGTATCACTATATCAGGGATATGGTGCAGAGAGGAGCAGTGAAGCTCTTGTATGTTGCGACGGACGAGCAGATAGCCAATGTGTTGACCAAGCCGCTGGCCAGAGTGAAGTTTGAATACTTCAGAGAGAGACTTGGTGTACTTCAGATCGAGATTCCCTCCAAATGGAAGTGATGAGTCCGGTGACACAGATGCACATGAGCCATTCTCACATAGTGGTAGGTAGGTCCTCCTATGGTGCAGATGTAAGGGCTGGGGCCATTCTCACATGGTGGTAGGTAGGTCCTCCCATGGTGCAGATGTAAGGGCTGGGGCCATTCTCACATAGTGGTAGGTAGGTCCTCCTATGGTGCATATGTAAGGGTTGGGGCCATTCTCACATGGTGGTAGGTAGGTCCTCCCATGGTGCAGATGTAAGGGCTGGGCCATTCTCACATGGTGGTAAGTATGTCCTCCCATGGTGAGATGTAAGGGTTGAGCGGGCTTTTCCAACATGGTGGCAAGTAGGTCCTCCCATGGTCGTTGATGTAATTGTCGAGCCTTTCCGACATGGTGGTAGGTAGTTCCTCCCATGGTCGTGATGTAAGTGTTGATCCATTCCTGGATGGTGGTAGGTAGGTCCTCCCATGCCGATGTATATAAGTGTTGTGTGATGTGCATCTGGGTTGTGCTCCGTGGACGATGATGATGATCTGAAGACAATGAGGTTACAGTATGGTACATAGAGGCATATAATCGGTCCTAAGATGCTCTTCCAGGTTTTGCAGAGGCAGTGTAATCAGTCCTGGGAGATCTTGCAGGTTTTGCAGAGGCAGTGTAATCAGTCCTGAGGTGTACTTACTTGATGGCTTGCTCGTAGAGATGATGAATACCTACATGGAGGCTAGGCCTACAACCAGCATGAAAAAGGGCTGGCTCTGTAGAACTTCCTATGACGAGTAGATTAGAGATTGATTGAGATAGCAGCAGTGACGATGACGATTATCTGATGATCTAGAGAAGAAGACTTGTGCTAGAAGACCTGTGTCGAGAAATATCTTCCTATTTAAGAGGGAGTCTTGATGTATATGTAACTTCGGAATGTATTTCATATATGTATATTGTATCCCTATAGAGAGATTATTATTCCTATCTACAGAAGTGTCGTCATTTGTATTTACAAGTGTCGCAAGTGTCGTAACTTATACAAGAGGGGTTATTAGACCACCAAGTGTGGGGTTGGCCCTGAGTTGGGCTGCCATGGGTTATTAGACTCTCCTAGAGAAGTCGGCCCTGTTAGGTTATTAGGCAAGTCAAGTTATGTATAAATAGAGTGAGGGTGTCACTCTATTTGATCATTCACTTACTCATCTATTCTCTCACTTGAGTGATGCGCACTAGTGGAGGAGGAGAAGCTGCTAAGGATACTATCTCTTGTACTTGGGTTTTGTATCATTGCTCTTTCTATCTCTGAGGAAGTTGCAGGGTTTTTCACCTCCTTGGTTTTCCCCGAGGAAACTCTGTGTCTATAGTCTCTTGTGCTTGTCTCTTATGATTGATATGATGTGCTTGTTATTCTCTCAGATAAGATCCTAGATCATATTGAATTAATGCTCAAAATCTAACATGTGGGTGTTTGTCGAGCACTCTAAGAGAATTTAACTTTTACTCTCAATGCTCATAGCCTCACAGAGATAGAAAATGCTTTCCACCCACAATGTTTTAGGAATTATCCATCGCCTTGTTTCACTATGAAGCTCATGGGAGTTCGTTCTTATCTTGGCTATATTAATTTTCTTCTTCGAACTAGTTAAGGCAGAGAGATACTTTTGATCTTTCAGATTAGGGTTAATGACCTCCTTATTGTATCTTAATTTTATTTTAACCTCTAAATCTTTCTCATACCACACTTTCTCTTTAAACATAGATGTGATAGTATTTTTAATGTTGTTGATATTTTGCAAAGTGGAATTTCCGTCAATCCTCCAATGGTTTAACCAAGCCATGGCATCTTTACACCGGCCTATTTTGAGTTGTCTAAGGTCTTGACTAGATTTTAAACAATTTTATGGAGTCTTATACATAAGGTACCTAGTCATAGCGATGCTTTCGATGGGGGGAAGGCCCACTTCTATAAGGAGAATATGATAGGGCATATTGCTTTTAGTTTTGAGGTTGTATGTGATAAAACACTTCTAAATTTGCTCAATATTTCTCCAAGATTCTCTAGAGATGCTACAACCCCAAAATTCACAACCACACAAGATAACGGGAGTGACAAGAGTTTCAAAAAGGAATTTCTTTTTATCCCACGTCGCAAGGTTTTTTTATTTGCAATTGTTTCTAGACCAAAATAAGCTTTCCACCCTCCATTAATCCTTTTCTCAATGTTATAGTTCCAATTGATCTTGTGATGGATATCAATTCCGAGATATTTGTAAGAGGACACTACCTCCAAGTTGCAATTGTCATAAACACAATTAGCGCAAGTGTCTTTCTTGGACTTGATAATCATAACTTTAGTTTGTCGATGTTAACAGTCATACCCATATTAGAGCATAAATCCTTGAGAATTCTTAATTTCTTATCAAGGTTATAGGTCACCTTTCCATAAGAACAATATCATCGTCATAGAGAAGGAGGATGACGACCATACCCGTTAAGCTCGTGCCAGTGCAACCTGCTTCTCTTAAACACTCTTCTAGCTTATCGATGTATATACTGTAAAGGGTAGGGGAGAGGGGGCAACCTTTCTTAACTCTAATATTACAATTAATGTCTTTCGACCACACCTTTGGTGCTCTTAAATTTGGAAATTACAGTCTTGTACAACCTTATCGCTACAAATCTCAACTCCAAAGAACCTTTATCTCTTATAACCTATTCCACAATTTATTTCTTGGCACCGTATCAAAATATTTCCTAAAGTCCACAAAGCAACAGAAGAGATTGAATTTAATATTACAAAATTCCTTCACAATGATCCTAAGCATAATAAGGTGGTATGTGGTAGAGTGATGTCTTCTAAATCCTATTTGATCTTTAGCCCGCTTTCCATTACTTTCAAGCCATACATTGATTTTCTTTTCTAAAATGATATTGTATAGTTTGGATAATATAGGGATAATTGTAATGGTCCAATAATTAAAGGGGTTATTTTTATCATCGCTTCTAAAGATAGGATTAATGAGGCTCTTAGTCCAAGGATTAGGGAAACCTTCCATGACCTCTAGATTGAAGAGTTTGTGGATATGAGGAATGAGAACAGGTCCTCGAATTTTCAAGATTTCTACTTGATATCCTTCAATGTCCTTAGCTTTTCCATTTGCTAGGTGCTTAACCCCAAAGTCAATGTATTCTAACGACAAAACTTCTTTCATTGTAAAAAGGTTTTGAGAGTTATTTATGACATTTGGGGATTCGTAGATATTTTTAAGGTAGGAATCCCAATCTTTCAAATCAATCCTATTATTATCTTTAGTTTTACTGGTTAGAATTTGTCTCCATAATTTCTAATGGGCCACCTTAGAGAAGTGTAAATGGTTTTTCTGCTTTTTATTTATACAATGCAGCTTTTTTGTTTTAATTAGGGCTTTGTAACTATTTATCTTGTCAATTTTTAGAGACACTTCAATAGCTTCCTTGATGGCTCTTCTGGCATTTTTACATTATTTATCGTACCAGGGATTAGTTCTTCGATTATGCTTTTTACCCAAAATTTTGATGGAGAACTTGTTAATGGAAGATGAGAGGACCATAGTAAAATTATGATAGAGTTCTTCTATATTGCATATATTAGATAGAGGAAACAAGTCAGTTTTTAAATCATTTATGAAAAGATCATCCTCATGTTTGTTAAATATTATATGCTTTTGACTGTGAAAATTTTATTCTATGGGGTCGCTATGCATGACAAAATTAAGGGTTACAACTAGAGGTCTATGATCTAAGTCAGGCTTGTGGTCGTGAAGATTCTTGGACTTATCATATTGTTATATAAAGGAATATTAGATATGACATAATCTACTACATTGTTTCCAAGCCCATGAATGCAAGTTATCTGGATAGAATTTGGCTACTTCTTTATCCCGTTACAAATTATAATATCTTGAGTGCTACAAATCTTGACCAACTCGGAGTCGAAAAAAATTTCACCTAGATCTTCATAACTTCTTTTGTATTGCTTGTCTAGCGCGGGATATTAGTCTAACCAAAGAGTATTAGGGTTGGAATAATTGCTCAAAAGAATAGCTTGGTTACTCGAAATATGCGAGTTAAAGTCACCCGTTGAGAGGATATTTTCGTCGCTTCTTAGACTAGAAATATCATTTCTAAATATTGTTAAATTATATGGATCCTTCCCCCTCACAATAATACTTAAAAACGACTTCAAAAAGGAAATGAACTCAAAAAAGATGAAACAATAGAACACCCAACAAAAAAAACAAGTCAAATCATAACAAATTCCCAGTCCTTTGTGAGTGGCATCTAATAGAGCTCCAACATTTTGTTTGTCCAAAAGAAAGGTAGAACTCAAGCATTGTTATTGAACCATTAATACAAACACTAGAAAAGGGAGGAATGTGTCCAATAGATATAGATGAAATCACATAACCTCCTCCCTAGAGGCCCATGCATGCAACAATATACCAAGCATTTTCCTCGAGCCATAAACCTAAACCCACCAAAATATGAAACTTGTTGCTTGGAATTGCAAGTGCCTTGGAAACCCAAATAGAAAAAATTCCATGAATTCTTTGAACAAAGCAAAAGAAACCCACAACAGTTCTACTTCATGAAATAATCTAAGGTTTGAGTCTTTTCCTCTTTAAAATGTTTGATATAGAAAATAGCATATTGCTCAATGAAAAGCAAAGGCCTTGTGCCCCCATGGGACCCGAGGCTTATTGAAATGATAATTGAATTTTTTAAGACATTTCCTTTGACTCTTAGTGTCTCCCAATCAATATTGAAGCAAAAATTCATTAGCACTATCCATAGGAACTCTTTTCATCATGACACAACTCGCTTGTGCAACCATGACAATGTACTAGGGCTAACATGTACCTTGGGAATTGAAATTTAGTGGGGTATCACCATCCTTGAATTACCAACTAGTCATGCATTGTTGTATAAGAAACTAATTTAAATCAAACCACTGAGTTGGTTTACATTGTGAGGTAATTCATACTGGAAAATCCTTTCAAACTTTTATGTATATGCTCCAAATAAAGCTTTAAAATATGAATACTAGCCATTTGATTTTATTTCCCATTCACCTCCTTTAAATGGCATCGTAGTAGGGAATTTTCACATTAAAGAAAAAAAGGGCCTCCCTTGTTCAAGATCCCTAAATACCATTGGTTGAAGGCATTATGGTGAATTATAATTTCCTTGATATCAAACACAAAAGAGGTAAATATAATTGGACGAACTAATTAATAAGAATTGAGTTCATAGCTGAAAGAATTGATTCCATGTTCATGATTTGTTTCTCAATGATGGTTATCCCCCCTCCTCCATCACACCCTTGACAATCTTAGAGCATAAACCAAATTCCCTTGATATCACATCCCCAAAGAATTTGGTCCCTATACCATTCAAAATAGTATTGTCTACCTTGATTATAATGTCTTTGAAGATTTTACCATATCCTCTTGGTTGTCCCCTTGGGAAAATATGAATCCAAGCATTACACATGGGAACAAAATATTAAGCATCTCAAATTTGATATTAAAGACTATATTAAGGGAAGTGCAAGGAAAAGATAGCGAGAGAAGCTATCCATCTCAATCTGAAAAATAAAATTAAAAAATAAAAATAAAAAATAAAATAAAATAAAATTGGGCTACTCATACTCATTTATGAAAAAAGTGTGTGAAGCCATCTTATTCATGACAAAGACTCAGTTTAGGAGGAACATTGGAGATTTAAATCCTTATGACTAAACTCTAGAGATAGGAACAAAAAATATTCTCATAGGAAAGAAAGGAGAATACAAAATTATCTTTGAGATCTTTGTTAAAATTGTATATCCAACCTGCATCCAATTTTTATTTTTATGGTCTTCTATATTTTGTGGGAAATTGTGTATTTCATGTATCCCATAATTGTTGATATACATGTTTATTGTATATAATAAAAACATTGCATCAATGTTTATTTTGTCCATTTACCTTTTTTTCAACAAAAAAAATTGTGTCTTGTTATTCTAATAGGATAAAAGATACACATTTGAAAACAAGTCATAAAGTCTAACTAATTCATCCCAACCCCTTACTATCTTTTTGGAATCTAGAAAAAGATATAACATATCCAAAATTGTACACAAGTTGTTTGGATACATAGAAAAGAAACTGTGACCACAGCCTACCATCCAAATGCTAGAAAAACAAAAAACATCTAATTGCAGTCACCTCCAAGCTCCCAACCAAAATATATCCCATCATTACATAAGTGATTACAAAACTATCAAACAAGAAAATATATACAGTTGGAATAAAAATCAATAAGCTTGAAAAGAGCCTCTTGACTGCACTTCTCCATCTATTAGCTCCTCAAAAAATAGTTAGCCTTCAACAAGTCCAAGAGCCTTCTTAGACGAACCATCTGCATCAGAATTCAATTGTTTATAAATATGTCTAGATGAGATAGTATGCATCTATGATCGAAGGTTACGAATTATGTCCTTCCAATGATCCAGAATGGCCACCTGCAAATCTGACTCCCCATTGAACCAATCCACTATTACCCTGGAGTCTCGTAGAATGTGTAAAGTATGAAATCCTTTTCTACAAGCAGAATATAACAAAGTAAATAAAGCTAACAGCTCTCCTCGAGTATTTTAGGCTTCACCACAAACTATCCATATGAGAAATTTATGACTGCTATTGAATTTGATACAAACACCACAGCCACTTTGGCCCATTTGTGCAACACCGTCAAAGAAACCCACAAGAACCTCAACCAAGAAAGAAGGGATATTAATGAATCTAGAATAATTCTAGAAAAAATCTCTATGATATTCCTTAAAAAACCCAACTATCTGAGTACTTATTTTGTTCATTTACTTATTTATGCGGTTGGTGTAATTTCTCTTTGTATGTTGTAGTTGTAAATTTTCTTATTCTTCCGCATTGTATCAAAACTATGAGAAATATTTTAAATCTTCAGCCAATTTGAATCACAACAAAGTCAATCAAAAAGTAAAATTATTCCCCTCCAAAGAAAGATTAGGTACCATTCAGGACCCCAAAATGTTGAATGCAACAATGGGGGAAAAGTTGTTTTATTATCTACTCAATATCAAGGCATGGTAGAAAGAGGTCGTCACTATGAAACACTTCAAAGACTTGATGAAATTCTATATGATATTCAACAAATCCCTCTCTCCCCAAATTCCCAAGTTTTCAAATCTTCAACAAATCCCCCTCATTTTATTATACACCCTCCTCAATATTTTGATCTTAAGAATATAAGATCTCCCAAATAACCAAAAATCCACCATTAAAACTCAACAATGAAATTTCCCCTTTGGGAGGTGGCTCCACACCAAAAGTATATGTGTCCTCACTCATTTCAATATGAATCTTTTGATCCCGCTCTTTATAATTGCTAAATCAAAGCCCCTGATTTTCCAACAAATGCACTCCCCTTTTTTTTCAAACCCTCATTCTTCAAGATTATAATGACCATATCTCTTAGGAAAAGCTTTTGTCTCCCTATAATGTAAAAGAAGTGCACTAACCATGCCCCCACCCTCAATGATCCCTCCATGGAAGTCACCTAATGATCCCACAAGCAATGGTGTGTTTGCAAAGAAACTTTGTGATTTAAATACAAAATTCTTTCATAAGTTCACAGAAAATAGGCGAGTCCAAAATTCGATACGAGAACTATTGGATGGTGAAGGCAACTTGATATTTGATCTTCAATCTTTACATAAGGAGGTTGTTAAACATTTTCAATATTTGTACCATGATCCGGCTGCGTCATCCATTGTGGACCAAATAAATGTCATTAAGGAATTTCCCCACTTCTTTTCTAATGAGGAAGGAGCAAACATTACATCTTTGGTCACTTTGGAGGAAGCGAAGAAGGTCTTGAATGGTTTTGCTAGATCTAAGAGTTTGGGTCCAAATGGGTGGACCATGGAGCTATTTCTGGAATTCTTTTATATCATGGGCCCAGATCTCCTGGCTGTTGTGGAGGAATCTAGAATTTCCGGTAAGGTGTCGGGTGCAATGAATTCCACTTTCATTGCACTCATTCCAAAATGTTCACACCCTTCAAACTTCAATGGCTACAAACCTATTTAGTTGTGTAATCTAGTTTACAAATTCATATCAAATATCATTGTTGAAAGGTTGAAACCAATTTTATCTAAGCACATTTCAATGGAGCAGTTTGGCTTTTTGGTTAACCAACAAATTCTGGACACAATTGGTGTGGCACAGGAGACCTTTCATATAGCATAAAATCACAGAATTTGAAGGCAGTGGTTCTTCAACTGGATCTAGTAAAGGCTTATGACTTTGTGGACTGGAAATTTTTAAGACTTGTTTTGCTATAGATCGGTCACCCAATGGAAGCTACTAGATGGGTGATGCCTTGTGTTACTTCTGTAAATTTTGTTGTTTTGGTTAATGGGGTTCCGATAAATTTCTTTAAAGGATCGAGAGGTCTTCACTAAGGTTTCCCTCCTTTACCTTTGCTTTTCCTACTTGTTATTGAGGGCTTGAGTAGATTGATTATAAAATCTAAAGAGGAGGGTCTCCTTAGGGGTATTAAAGTTACTTCTCAGATCTCTATTACACATCTTTTGTTTGTTGATGATGTTATGCCATTTGGTGCTAGGACAATTGTTCAGTGGCATATTTTCCAAAATATTCTTAATTTGTTTTGTGGAGCTATTGGCATGATCATTAGTGATGCAAAATCATCCTTTCTAGAATATGGTTTTGATGAGAGGACTATCAAGTTGATTGAACAGATTTTACCCTATAGATTTTCTTCACTTACATTAGGGACCAAATATCTGGGCTATTATATCAAGTAGAATAACTATTCAGCAAATGATTGGAAATGGCTCATGAAAAAATTTGACAAAAGAATTCATCATCGTTGTTGGTGATGGTTGTCTCTTGGGGGTCGTTTAACCTTAACTAAATTTGTCTTGGAGAACCTGTCGGTTTATTGGCTTTCTCTGTGTAAAATTCCAAAATCAGTTTTATCATGTATTCGCGGGAAAATTTTCAACTTTTTGTGGTCGAGTGATAGAGAAAAGAAAAAGTTTCACGATTAGTTAGCAATGCTTGGCTCGTCCAAAGACATTGGGGGGATGGGCTCTAAAGAACATATATGAGTTTGAAAAATCTTTATTTGTCAAAAGTCTTTAGCGGGCTCTTTTCATAGATAGCCTATGGAGCAAAGTTTTGAAGGCAAAGTATATAAAGGGATATATGATTACACAATGGATCTGGTTCAAAGATAAGTTTGTCAAAGGTGTTTCGAATATTTGGAACGGTATTAGTAGATCTTTTTAGGTAAGGGGAGATTGGCTGGCATGGATGCCCGAAAATGGCAGGTCTATTCGAGTGGGGGAAGACCCTATAATTGGTGCTCCAGTTTCCTTTATTTTATCTACTGAATTAATTGTTTTTTTGATAGATGGTTATTACACATTGGATCAGGTTGCCATAGAAGGGAATGGAAGAAGGTGTAACCACGAGTGGATTGGGGCTCATCAACTGGGCCTTAATGGTTCTATGGGTTTGGAATGGTATGCATATATATTTAGATTCTAGAGAGATAATATTCAATTGTCTTCTATGGTGGATTCATTGTTGTGGTCTTGGAATGTGAAGTACGGTACTATCAATACTAAATTGGCTTATGACTCCTTACTCACTGAGGTGGTGATGGAAAATAAGTGGTGGTTTCAAAAATGTTGGAAGTGGAGATCTCCTTTGAAAATTAAATTACTTATTTGGTTGGCACTAGAAAATCATATATTGACATGGGATAATTATATTAGCAAGGGTGGCGTAGGACCAAATATTTGTCTTATGTGTTATGGTGAGGTAGAATATGTGGACCATTTGTTTGTTTCATGTAATTTCACGGGACAAATATGGTACTTTATCAAGGATGCATGTAATATTGTTGTGGGGTGGTTGCATTCGTCCCTTTCCACTTGTTTTTTTACACTGGTTCAAATTTGCTTTAAAGTGGGGAGATCTCCCCTGCTTCATTTGTTAGCCCAGTTTGGAAGGCTAAAAATAAACTTCTCTTTGAAGAAAAAAATGGGAACATTGATTAGTAGTAAAGTCATTGCTGCTTATCTCGAGATTTATAAGGAGAAGGAACAGTTTCTCCTTACTCCATTACATGGTCGTCCAACTCCTTATTTTGATGATGAGAGATCTCAAGGTTTTTTTGATGGGGCCTCACAAGATCGAGCTTTTTTTTCACAGAAAAATATAACTTACTATTAATATATGAAATAGTAAATAGCACCAGCTGTCATAAACCTACATACTGCTCTCATAATCTGTCCTAGAGAGCACATGACATGTCAGATATATAGCCCGAAGCGTCATCAACATCAGCAGAATAGACCAATAGAAAGTGTCATATGTCCACAATAAAACAAGATCCCTCCAACAGGAGAAACGGATCCATAAACCATCATATGTAATCAAGGGTCCATAACAAAAATAATAAGGTTCACAAGAACTGACGGGCAAAACTGCCAATCCCCAACAATATCAAGTATAACTAACAAAGCTAAATATACCAAAACGTAGCCGATAAATAACCGTCAAAGTGCCGCAAAAAGGGATGTACAAAAACGTCCAACAAGTAGTTGGAACCAGCCCCTAATAAAGTTCTGCACAATGAGCTAACAGAAGCATATAAGTATAGCAACACATATAGAAATGTGCAAGTAAATAGTATAAATAGATAAAGTACAATACAAAAAAAACATCATGGCCAATGTAAATGATGAGTGCCCTGTGCAAATAGTATATTCTCCCGCCATTCCTGCCACATGATGACCCCAACCTCATAGTATAGAGCCTTCTTAGACAGCATGTCCGCCCCCATATTCTCCTCCTGAAATACATGTTCAAAATGAATGTGCTGAAAATCCCGGATAAGACCCAGAGCCGCATCCATCCAGTGTTTAAGAAGCAAGACATTGAGGGCAGTTCTGCCTTTTGCCCAAGAGATAATAGATAATGAATCACCAAATACCACCAGTGATGTGATCATACGCTTCCGAACCCAGAACAGTAAGAGCCAAAGGGCACATAACTCACTCCGAGTATTGGATCCATTGCCCAGGTTTAGCCAAGTATGGATGGAGACATCATTAGAAATGTGAATAATAGCACCCGCTCCACCCCCCCCATATCCACCCACCGCAGCCCCATCAAAAAATCTGCATGGGAACATCAGCACAGGGGGGGCATGTCGAATGGTCCTTTCCGGTTTATCTCTGCCCCTGGCAGCTCCATGTATAGAGACAAATTCACAATGTGCAGCAATGGTTTTAAAACAAAGCCCATCCCTGAAGGGAGCTCTGTTCTCGAAAATAAGTAGATTCCGGGCCTTCCACACCTCCCAGATCATAAAATATGGAAGTTCTGTACACCCAGAGTCCATGCGTGACCAAGCAACGAGGCATTCACTAAGAGAGCAATAATTCCATTGGAAATTTATACCCACTTTGATTGCAATTGAGGTCCAAAGACCCCTTATAAAAAAACAAGAAGTGAATAGATGGTCAACCGATTCCTCCTGAGTGCAACAGAAAGAGCACCATCTCGGACCGCAGAAACCTCGTTTGCAGAGATTGTCCCAAGTTAAGATTTTGTTACACAATGCGAGCCAGACAAAAAAATTTATCTTGAGGGGCAAGATAAGTTTCCAAATAGCCTTATCCCACCAACGGACCAAAATCTGGGAATCAGAAAATATAGCCTCATAAGCCAACTTTGCTGTAACATTCCCACCAGCCACGTCCCACGTCCAAACCAATCGATCAGCTTCATCAGATAACCTCATATTTGACTGATATATCGGTCTAATATATTCATCCCATTCATTCCCCATGGAACCCATTAGTCCCAATTGAGTAGCCGAGATCCATAAAGGTCGCCCATCCGCATTCCATCCAGCCACATGTGCCAAAGTATGGTAACCGTTAGCTCTGAGATGTGTTCTTAATTCCAACGATATAGTATGTCCCGATGGACCACCCAGGAAAGGATCCAGTCCCAATTTTATATCACGTCCATTGCCCGACAACCAAGCAATCCAGAGTGTTATAACCCTGAAGGCCCCCATCAGACCATTCCAAATATTTGAGACACCCAAAGTTGCAGGCCTGTTCAAACACAGCCAATTTGCCACCGAAATATTTCTCAAATATTTGGCTCTGATAATCCTCCCCCAAATCGAATGATCAAAGAGAACGCGCCAGAGACTCTTTGCGTGCAGGGCCATAACAAATGATTCAAGATCTTTAATATTCCATCCACCCAAGTAACAGGGACGAGCCAAGACCTTCCAATTCATAAGATGAAATTTCTCCAGATTTCCACCACCCGACCATAAAAAACTGAAAATCTTTCACCTGATAAGTCTAAGGATGGTACATGGGATCTTGCACAGTGAGAACCAATATACCCCCAAGTTCTGTAATACAGCTTTTACCAAGGTGAGCCTGCCACCCAAGGATAGATGCCGGAAGCTCCAATGACTAATGCGCATTTCAAAACATCTGACAAGCCATGACCAATCACTTATCAAATAATTTGTTGGCTTAATGAAGAATCCCAGATATTTAGTACCAGCCTCAAGTTCATTGAATTTTAAAGGCGGGATATTGTTGATCGACTGCTGAACTTCCTCCTTCAAGGACTGTTTTAAGAAGAATGATTTTATATAGCTGATAATCATACCTGTAACCTGACAGAAAAGATCAAGGATATTCTTATATTGAACCCATTCAGCAAGTGTACCCATACCAAAAAGCATAACATCATCCACAAACAATGAGTGTGTAACAGAAATCTCCCTCGTAATTTTGATGCCAGCAATCGCACCCTCCCGACGAGCTCTGTGTATGGATAGGCTCAACCCTTCAATGACCAACAGGAACAGAAGAGGTGAAAGAGGGCAGCCCTGTCGAAGCCCCCGAGAAGCCTTAAAATATTCAGTAGGGTGTCCATTGATCAGAACAGCATAGTTGACAGAGGATATACATGCCATAATCCATTTCATTACTTTCCAAGGTAGGCCGATCTGTATAAGAATTAATCTCAGGAAATTCCAATCTACCTTATCATATGCTTTTACCAAATCCAATTGTAGGATGAGTGCATCAATTCGTTTCTGCTTAATAGTATGGAAGATTTCATGTGTCACACCCACAGCATCATGAATCTGGCGCCCACAAAGAAACCCATACTGTTCCATGGATATATGTCTAGAGAGCAGAGGTTTGATTCTATCAGCAATAATTTTGGCAATAATTTTATAGACCAAATTGCATAACGCAATCGGTCTAAAATCATCAAAATTGTTAGGATGAGATGTCTTCGGAATGAGAGCCATATATGTAGTGTTTAGTGCCCCAGAGACAATGCCCAGTTTCCGAGATTCATCCACAGCCATCCAAATATCCTCCCCCATAATGTCGAAAAATTGAATGAAAATCTCCACCGTCCAGACATCCGGACCTGGTGACTTGTCCTTCGCAAAACCCCGCAGGGTGTTTTCCACATCCGCCAGAGAGACATCCAGGAAGATATTGTCCCCCTCCATGTCATTGAACATCCGTGGATATTCTTTGATAAGTTTGAATTGTTCAGCCAGAGAAGTATTTTTTGGATCACAATAATATTCCTGGAAATGGTGAACGGCCTCATTCATCAAATTTTCCTCTCCCCAAATCCGCCGGCCCAAATGATCATTAAGATCCCAGATGGAGTTATGCATTCTACGGGAGTCAGCAAACTGATGAAAAAATTTTGTGTTCATGTCTCCCGCCTTTAGCCAGGTAGCTCGACTCTTCAGTCGTCAGGATTCTTCCTGCATCAATAGTATTTTCATTTTTTGACATTCCAGTGAAGAGAGCTTTGAAAGTTCCATAGGATTCAATCCACCCCCAACACCACGATTCAGCAGGTATTCCACCTCACTTTCAATCTCAGCTAATTCCTTTCCCATCGAGGCTTTTTTGTTTTTTTCCCACTTTATAGTGTAGTCTTTTAACACCTTGAGTTTCACCACCAGCTTGTCCATGGCAGTTCGCTCCCCCGATACATCCACATGCATCCACAAATTCCTCACTCCTGCAGTGTATTCCGCCTCGGATAGCCATGTGGAGTTGAATTTAAAAGGAAAGGATTTATTGAAGGGTTCATCATCAAATTGCAAAACAATAGGCAGGTGATCGCTGATTTTAATTTGGTGAATCCAGGATCTATAATTCTGTAAACAAGATAGCAAAGATTCCGATATAAGGAATCGATCTATACGTTTCTGTATCAACTGTTCCCCCGATCTCCCATTTGACCAAGTTGGTGCCAACGGCCGCGGGGCCACATCCACCAAAGAGAACATCAAAAATAAATTTGTGAAAAAAGGGCCCAGTGGATCCCTCCTGGCCAAGTCCCCCCAAAACTCCCCATCACCCCAAGTAAAATTTAAGTCCCCAACAATAATTAAGTTCTCAAGATTCAGCAGATGTTCCGAGACCACCAAATTCCAGAAAGTCTCCCGATCATTATAAGGACCATAACAATTTATAATGTTTATCGTCTTCTCCGAGCCCCTGATGTTTCCAGACAGCAAAATACCAAGGGAGGTATGTGACGGAGTTAGTCTCAAAACCAGTGGATTCCAGGCCGCTAATAATCCACCCGAAAGTCCAGCCGCATCCACAGAGCAACACATCCATCCCGGCTTGACTTTATTGAAGAAAATGCGGGCTTTTTCCCCACAGAACATGGTTTCCTGAAGCAATACCAAACCAGGCTTGACTATTTCTAACACTCGTTTGAGGGCCAGTTGTTTGGGTAGGCCCCCCACCCCCCTAATATTCAGAGAGAAAAAAATCATTTCCTAACCCTCGCAAGGGCTTTCATTCCTCTAAGAGCCCAGGTATCAGAAGAAGTGGTGCTGGAACAGTTTTATGGATGGGCAAGGAAAAATATTACCAGATTTGGATGAATTGTGAGGCTAGTAATAATGCCCAGAATGAATTGTTGGCTTTGTGGATGTTATTATTTTTTGTGAGATCCCTTCATATAGACAATATTCAAATCACCGAAGACTCGAGAATAATCATAGAGTGGGCACTTGAGAAATGTTCTATTCGGGTTTTGTTGCTTTCTTCTTGGATGGCAAGTGTTGAACATCTAATTGAAGAGTTTGCAATGATATCATTCTCACATATTTATCGAGATTACAATCAATTGGAGAATGGTTTATCAAAGCTTGCTCTTCAATCATGGGAAGGATTCATTTTCACTAAATATTCGGAGAATGAGCTTTTAGTATCAAAAGGAAGTATAAAAAAAATCATACTTAATATTTTAATTTTCTTGGTATTTTTAATCATCTATATTACCTTTATCAAATGATTTGTGGTCTTTGATCATAGGTTTTTTACCATTGGGGCATATCGTGTCGATAGACCTTCCAAATTGGTTGATGCTCATTTTATAAGTTGTAGGTTGCTACAAAATTGTGTTTTATCATTTTTGGCTCTATGATTTTCGTGGACACTGTATCGATCAAGATATTATATTTACGCTGATAGGCGTTTTTTCTCCGAGGGGCGTTTTGAAAAGCACTGTAGCTTTTCGTCATGTCTCGGTCCAACCATTCACTGCCACATGTTCGTCGTTTATCTGTGCAATTAAAGGTCGCCACGTTTATTTACGCGTTTTTTGGTCTGTCGTGTCTTCCCGCTTTGGTGTCCGATGGTTGTTCATTGTGTCCACTTGTTCTAATGCACATTGCATGCCTGTCAACATCAACTCGCGCGTTCTGCAAATAATTATGTTTGTTCGTTCTGCCATATTTGCATTTTAACTCGCGCGTTCTATGCGCTTCGTTACACTATGCATCCCTCCTGAACTCAGGCCCTAACTGTATTATCAACTCTTTGACAGTGCCTCGTCTGAGGGAAAGGGCAGGCATCTGGAGAGGTAGCATGAGGGCTCGGGCATATGGAAGCATATCTCCCTCGGCATGGGGAATGGATTCAGAATTGGAGCGTTTGATGTAAGGGGAAAATAGAGGACCTCTGTCCGAGGATGGATTTGCAGGATGAGAATATTTAGACAATTTTGAGTTGGTGCAAGCATTTGGCCCAGCTTTGGGTTCCTCCAGTTCCGGTCTCGATGGTGGATGGACGCGCTATTCAACGCAATCCCTCTTTTTATAGGATGGTTGAGCAAGGCAACCCGAGTCTGACTCTTGGATAATTGAATGTTAGTTTGTTCTATGTTGGGCGTCTTTTTCTATACGAATGGTTAGCTCCTATGGCTCCAATGATCCCGACTCACAAGATCATTTTTCGCTGATGTTGGTCATTTGATCTTTGAGACCGTTCCCGATCATAGCAAGTATACCATCAGTGCCAAGGCCATGGCCATGCAATTTGTTGTTAGTCTCGCAGCCAAAGATAATAATCGTCACACTCAGACTCAACCTCGGTCTAAGCTTCATCCTTAGCCGCAAACGCATGCTCTCCTCAAATCCACGAGGAGAGCATAGTGATTCCTCAAATCCCCAACATGATCATAGCACCAAATACGCAACCCACGTAGATATAGGAATGCCCTCTTTAACAGGCATGAATCTGAAAGGCAACGAAGCCGAGGATCTGCCAATAAAGGCCTCAATGAAGATGGAAGCTGCTAGGGCTCTCTAGAAACTTGTTAAGAACAACATAAAGACTTGTAAAAGTATAACAGAGTCCAAGGCCTTGCTTTGCTCTGCAATACTCTTAGAAAAGGGAAAAGGTGAAGTGCAGTATAATTCAGCCATGGCAATGATGGAAATTGCTATTGTAGCAGAGGAGTATCCTGATTTGAGAAGATCAGCGTTTAAGACCAACTCTCATATTACTAAGGCATTGGTTGACCAGCTTCTCAGAATTATACAAGAAGAGGATTCTGAATCTCAACTTTTGATTCCTTGCTTAAAATCGATTGGATGCCTTGCTCGAACCTTCCCTGCTAGAGAAATCAGGCTCATCCTTACCCTTATGAAACATCTAGATCAACATGTTTGCATGCAAGGAGAATTATCTACATATGGAGCATTCCAAGGCCATCATCAAGTCATCCAGTGCCTCGCATATGGTTTAGCTTGTGTACTTTGGAGAAGGGATGGATCAGTTCTTGCCTTGATTCTTCTCCATTACCTTGCTTTACATGTTGGTGACCATGAAGCTCTTTCCAAAGAAGAAGCATTTCCTGCGCTGGATTAGGCATCTAAGTAGGTTCCTCTCATTCAAAATCTTGTTTTGGAGGGTCTGCTTCCAGAGTCAAAAAGTCGTCTTGAACTCTGCCAGTTCAAAGGTTATCATCAATTCCACTGAATTAATTTGATTTGGGAGGACATAAGTTGGCATCGGCTTCGGTAAATTGCTGAACTCCCCCTCGAGTCATAATTAAAGTATTTTAGCTGACCTTTGATCCAAGATAGTGTTCATCATACAATTTTCATAATGTCTTGCATGAAACGGAAATTTATTTTCTTTATTTCCATTAATGGATGATATATGTTGCTAGTTTAAACATACAGTTGACTAACATTATTGGTGAATGAACCTCAAGAATTTCATTATTCATATAATTTGGAGTTAGCTATCAAAAAGCATTTATGTTAGTAGATGCTCCTAAAGTGGGGAACCATAGGCCAATTCCAGAAGCAGAAAATTGGGGAGAGGATGCTCCTAAAGTGGGGAACCATAGAGTTGATACTACACTCATTGGAATCTTTAGTGAGGATGCTCCTAAAGTGGGGAACCATAGAGTTGATACTACACTCATTGGAATCCCAAGCAACATTGAACCATCACAGGTAGAGGACATGACAAAAAGGTGACAGGGAAGATGCACTTCAAATACAATATCTTAATAGTCAAACCCGTCCAGAGTAGGTGGTCGACATATGAGGGAAAATCTAGATAAGTAATTATAGGTGTCCACTTCTGAGATATTCCCTTCCTCGCATTTTTTCCTTACTTGTTTCTAGTGTGTGTTACTTCAACTATGTGAATTGCACAACACAACACGCAATTGAAATCGAAATCTACTTACATATAGAAGGAATTTCTATGTCTCAAACGCTTTGGGTTGTTTCTCTACTTTGATTCTTCGGGTGTGAAGATGATTTTCTTTCTAAAGTATTGTTTGTTGGCAGAAAGAATTTGCTACAGCTCTAATAACTTGGATGAGAAAAAAAACAGTATCGATGCTTTTCTTTCTAAAGTATTGTTTATTAGCTACGCAGAAAGAATTTGCTACAGCTCTAGTAACTTGGATGAAAAAGACAACAATATCAATGCATTTACAGTTTGTCTAATAGGCAATTGACATGTGAACTTTAGGATCTTTATTTCAAGTTATCTAATATTCCAAACCAGCATTATCATTTTTGGTGTTTGAATTTCTTTTTGCTTGTTAGTCTTCCAAGAAAATGCTTGTGTGAAGTCTGTACAATAAGGGATTGTTTTTTTCAATTGAAGATATTTTATTCATAACTCTGACAAAAAATAGTAGTTTGTGTAAGGATTTTAATTTCTTTGGTTCTAGAGCACTTAATCACAAGGACATTTACAGTTAGTTAATGTTTATTTCTGTCATTAATATCTTTTCCTAATTTCAAGCTTAGAAGATTCCTAACAAACTCAAGGATGGTTTGATATATTCATAATGCAGGTTTAAAGTCTGCAATTCAGGAATTCATTGGAATTGGCATGTTTGCAATTACTAATATAAGTGATGTAGTTCTCTCTCGTAGCCATCTTAGTAGAGCATGGAATGAATTTTTAGAGAGGATATATATTGTCCAAAATTAGATGGTATGTATCATATGTTGTTTATTCTTGGAGCTTAACATACATTCTAAACCTTCTCTTTATTTTTATTCTTGAAGTTTTAACATACATTCTAAACCTTCTCTTTATTTTTTATTCTTGAAGTTTTAATATGGGAAGAATATGAATTGAATTCATTTTCTTATTGCATTGGATAATTAATAGAATGCAAAAATAGATAGTTACTCATCTGAGAAAGATGACATGTGAAGAGAGGAAACTATTGAATCTAAAGTACATAAAACAAAGTCTATCCATATTTATCAAAGTCCATCCATATTTATCTTGATATACAACCCCAATCCATGCTTTCCCATACTGAATTATTGGCATCTAAGGATGATCAAGTAGATCTTATTGATCCATCACCAAATGCTATTGAAAACTGTTCTGAAAATTTGGGGTTGTTTTAAGGATGGCTTTGTACCAGGCTAAGCCGTCCTTTGGGGAATGCCACAAGGCTCTTGTTAGATCTAAAAGTGGATTATGCTTTGCAAAGAGGGGAAATGCATAAAAATAAGAAAACCTTTTGAGACCACATGTTGGTCTTTAAAGGTGTTGACAAATATCACTCATGTATTTGATTAGGTAATCTATATCTAAAAAAATATGGGAAAAATTGGCTAAATAAATATTACAATAATCCCTCCTTAATGTTAAACACTTTGTTTCAGAAGTATCAAAACCTAAAGAACGATATTGTTTCTTGCTTCAACAATTGACCAGGAGAACAAGGAGAACAATTCGATCCAAAATCTACATGACCTCAATCAAGAGCTTGTATAAGAAATAGAAGAACTCTGAAATATTGCCCATCAAAATCCTATGGATGAATTAGGGGAAAAGGAAGAGGTACTTGACACCTTGCAAAAATATACTTCAATTATCCTCTAATACTACTTCTCATACACAATTGGCTACTCATGAATCCTTGATTTTGAGAAGAATACTAAGGATTGGTCCCAAGTTACTTAAGCAATTGGGATACATAGATGGTGGACTTGGTAAGAATGGGCATGGTATTTTTCTCTATTGATCCCAAGATGAGACTAACCAAAGTAGACATTGGATATTTTGAGATTGCATCACTAGATGTGAGTCACTTTGTTGCTTCTACTACTAATAATAATAATTTGTAGGAACGATGCCTTATAGCATATACTCTTACATATACTTCTACTATGGATTTGTATTGCTCTTCATCTAGGGATTGACATTCTTATTGCCAAAACTCTTTCAAATCAATAGTTAAAAATCATATATGAAATAATTTTGGATTGGTACCCCTTTTAGGATTAATTATGCATGTGTTGATGATTGATTATGATAATATTTGAGCTCCTTGAGGACATCTTATCGATTGGTTTTGTCCATTATACAATCATATTTTCCTAATCCCTTTTTTTTTATGATTGACTAATGATAGCAACAATGGTATTCGATCCCATTAATGCATGGTTATTGTGCTTGAGATGTTCTTGGTGATCTTTACACTTTTACCCCAATAGCTTCTTCATTGGGTCACTTTCACCTTAAATATTTTTTTGCCCTCATCTTTGTAAAATCTTGGACATTGTTATTTAACAACATTTTTGAAATTAACTCAAAATTTCTTATCACTTGTCCATGATCTTGTTTATGAACACATTGTTTTCGTACAGCTCATTAAATTCATACAATGTGTAAGCAAGAAGCTTACCATTCCATGCATGGTTTTTCAAGGAATTTGATATGATATGGTATATTAAATTTGACTTAAATCTGCTTATTTGTGATGTGATAATTCATGTAACTATTTATGTTATCTGGAAAGGGCATTTTACAGTTGGCTTTCCTTTTTTGTTTTGCTCATGTGCATGCTTTATGATGGAAACATCATCTTGTCATAGGTGATTTTTAAAGCACTTAGTATTCAATCCCATTAGTGCATGGTTATTGCACTTGAGATGTTCTTGGTGATCTTTACACTTTTACCTCAATAGCTTCTTCATTGGGTCACTTTCACCTTAAATATTTTTCGCCATCTAAAATCTTGGACATTGTTATTTAACAACATTTTTGAAATTAACTCCAAATTTCTTATCACTTATGCATGATCTTGTTTATGGACACATTGTTTTCATATAGCTCATTAAATTCATACAATGTGCAAGCAATAAGCTTGCCATTCCATGCATGGTTTTTCACGAAATTTGATTATGATATGGTATATTAAATTTGACTTGGATCTGCTTATTTGTGATGTGATAATTCATGTAATTATTTGTGTTATCTTGAAAGGGCTTTTTATAATTGGCTTTCCATTTTCTTCTTTGCAAAAACTTGTAGCTGATTTTTTTAAGATCTACACCAATTCAATTTTAGTTCTCCTTTTCAATTTTCTTTACCCTCCAACCTATCAGCATATTATTGCACCTTCTTGGAGCAATTACTAGTTTATATTTGATGCCAAAACTTGTTTTGTTGCCTAGTTTAAGTTTGGACAAATTATTAACCTATCAGCATATTATTGCACCTTTTTGGAGCAATTGCTAGTTTATGTTTGATGCCGAAACTTGTTTTGTTGCCTAGTTGTTTAAGTTTGGACAAATTATTAATTTTTGCTCATTAGTAGTTATCGTATTGTCTCTTCTTTTCTCAGTGTTGGGACTTGGTATGTGGACTAGTTATGGTTTGGGTGAGATCTCTAGCGTTATTTGCCCCGGCTTTAATTATGTTTTGGGTAGTATTCTCCTATTTGCGTGATGCCACGAAGCCGTGCCACCGATAAGCAAATGGATCTAAATCGAGAAGCAAGCAAAGCCGTGCCACTGCACAACTTGTTTAGCATGGAAAAGGCAAGCGATCAAAACCCTAGACAAAACATTTTTAAAGAGATGTTTTCTTTATCGGTCAGTCATATCACAAAGCATCGATGCATTGATGGTTGCCCTGTTGCTATCAATTCTGAAAAACGACCAACACTGCAATGACAACTCTAAGCAATACAAAATGTTATCTCCACTGTATGCAATACAAAATGTTATCTCCATGGACAGGAGAAGGAAGACGACTAGACGGTGAAATGCCCTCACTGTTGCATTGCAAAGGAGTTTCCCCTCGGTTCAGCAGATTTATTTACACTACAAAATGGCTTTATTTATTTATTGAAGCTACAAAATAAATGGTTTGGCTTTACTTATTTACACTACAAAATGGCAACCTTTTAGGATAACAGCGTAAACCAGAAAACAAATGACTTCAAAACAAGTAAGCCTGTTATATCACAACATATCAGAGTGGCGCAGCGGAAGCGTGGTGGGCCCATAACCCACAGGTCCCAGGATCGAAACCTGGCTCTGATACACGCATATTTCAGATCCTTTTTTTCACCACCGTTTAATTTTAGTGCCTTTCAGTAGCTTGACATCATTCACTGGCTGTGGACATTCTGCCTGTGCGTACATACATTCTTGTACTGGTGGTTCTATAGCAATAAAAACGAAAAATTAGATCCCTTTAATTTTAGCGCCTTTCAGTAGCATCGGAGCATTCGCTGGCTGTGCACATTCTGCCTGTGCATACATACAATCCCTGCCTCTGCATACATACAATCTTCAGCTGCTGGTACTAGAGAATAAAAACGAAAATTCCCGTACAAGTAAGATAACATATAGCTTATTTAGTTGTAAATCTGCAGTGAAAAAAGCAGGATTTAACGGAGAAGCAGAAAGGGAACGAATTTACAGAAGACACAGACGGTGGTGTGAAAACACACCATTGACATCGAGAAACAAATGCATTGGCATTTCATAATTATAAAATATGATATAAGCTTATGCTCTCTCTCCACGGATGCGGCGAGCGAGCTGGATATCTTTAGGCATAATGGTCACCCTCTTGGCGTGGATGGCGCACAAGTTGGTGTCTTCGAAGAGCCCAACCAGATATGCCTCCGCCGCTTCTTGCAATGCCGCCACCGCTGACGACTGGAACCTCAAGTCTGTCTTGAAGTCCTGAGCAATTTCCCTTACAAGCCTTTGGAAGGGCAACTTTCTTATCAGCAGCTCGGTGCTCTTCTGGTATTTTCGAATTTCACGAAGAGCGACTGTGCCGGGCCTGAATCTGTGAGGCTTCTTCACTCCACCGGTAGCAGGTGCAGATTTTCTGGCTGCTTTGGTTGCCAGCTGCTTCCGCGGTGCCTTTCCCCCGGTTGATTTACGGGCAGTCTGCTTTGTTCGGGCCATTTCTCCGCTCCTATCTCCTGATTTCCTTGCTGCAAGTTCAGAAAACCCTAAACAATGATGAACGCCATTTCATAGTCAGCTGCTGGCAATCTTAAATACCTGCCAGGGTTTGATTTCTCATTCAAATCGCACGCCTCATCTCCACCGTCCTTTCTTTACTCTTAATCGACGGTCCACATCCCAATCCGCCGATCCTTCCACCCACGCGACGTGGATCGCTTGACCTTGACTATTTCTCTCTCATTGGACATGCAATATGCAACCTATACTCAATCTACCAAACCAAATTTTGCGAGTATCAACTCCTTGTCTTTATAAGTCACCGCTTAAACCATGTTTGCATCTAGAGGAGCAAGATGCTCTACAACCTAGTATGGGGAGATGTTGTCATGTAAGGTAAGGTAACGTAATGTAACATAACGCAACCTGTAGGATCTATAAGCAAGAGAGGGATCAAATTTCTTAAGTTTAAGTTTAAAAAAAAATTACACCACAAGAAATTGGATCCCTCTCAATGCTTGATAGATCTGGGTTTAAGATGGATCTATATTGGTTTTAACACAATGAATGTACAATAAGGAACAAAAATATTTTTATGTTGTATTTGATATTGATTGTCTATTGTGTCTCTCAAGGTACAACAATTATATGGCATGCATGATCTTCATGTCTCAGATATCTCAAGTAAGATGAAAAAAAAATATGTGTGTACGTGATTCTATTGTGTGGCTCAATGTAAGAGAAGTGAACAAGGTTCTTTTGTTATATAGATAGAGAATGAGCTTTGCTTGGGCAAACAACCCACATAAGAAGAAGCAAATTGATTGGTTGAAATGTTGTATCTCTATTTGAAGATCGATTATCTTATCTAGTGGAATTCGTCGCATGTGGTTTTGTGTTTATTGGTTGAAAGGATCAAAGAACCATCTTTATAAGAAGAGCAAAGCAGGTATCATTGGGAATCTATTGATGTGGTTTTCTCGTAAACGATTGCACATTGAATAAATGGCAAGGAGTTTGCAAGTCATTGGTGGAGTTTGCAAGTCATTGGTGGAGTTTGGAGATCTAGAGAGAGGGATGCATGCAATAGTTGATAGGGGACTCGAACCAAACATAAGGCATTCATTGCTTGGATGTGGAATTGATATGTTGAAGAATCCAAGAATTAAGGAAATGGCAGATTTCAAATAGAAATACATTTGTTTTGGCTTGTGTTGTAGCTCAAAATGTCCCTATTTGAATGCTAGGTCTGCAAGCCCAACGCTCCATGTTTATACATAATTTTATAATGGCAACTATCTTCCCATAATTAGTCGATGCACCAAATTTATCATCAAAGTACAAAGTCCACAAACATGGTAGTTGTGTTATGAAATATTGCAATAAGGACCTTGGATTATCAAGATCAATTAAACTCGTAATCCAAAACATGGAGTTGAATCTTTATTTCACGATTATTTACATACAGATGCATCATATAGGAGTTCAACATCACAACACAATAGTCCTTCTGTGTGTAGACATATTGATTTTCCTCGATGTTGGCTAGGACAATCCACCACCAAGTTTTGGCTAATAAAAATGGACATGTTTGGTAGGTTAAAAATTGCTGAAAATGATAATTGCACACTTAATCAAATTACATAATTAGTATACCCATGGTTATTCAAACAAAAGTAGTTCAGGAAAATCCCAAGATCACATCTAAGAAAGCATGGATCAAGTCTAAGAAAGCATGGATCAAGTAAAAAAATGAAGTCATTGAGGAGAGACCAAGGTAGGAGTATGTCCACTAGTCTCGGTCAATGACAAGATCAATGGCTCACAAGGATTATGGAGCTCTAATTTGTATAACTTTAACTCATTAATATGCCCCCATAATGGTTTACAACTCGAGACGTGTCAACATTCTAGGTATGTTCGGATCTCTATGGCTAGATTTAAAAACTAGCTTTTGACCTTCTAAAATGGTTTTATCTAGTATAGTGGTGGTTTTACAACATGGATTGTGGATTTCAAAGTAGGGCACATATCAAGGTCAACCAACGCTATGTCTTATATCTTCATATGAGGATTGAGTGCATCTGTTATCAATTGTGCAAGGAAAATAGTAATCACATGGTCATATTATTCTTTCATCAATGCCCCCTTGTGTAGCAACAACAACCCCTTCAACCTCCCACCTCCTCAAATATAATAATGGAATTCATTACACCTTGGCTATTGTTATGGCCCCATTAAACTCCAAGGCTACAACAACATGTAAAAGCAAGAAGATGATGACAAAGTCCGTAGAAGTAGTAATGGCTCTGCCCTAGTCACAACAATGTCCCCTTGCTTCAACGAGCTCAATGAAACATGCCATGACCATGACAAAAAATATCTTACCATTTGCAAAGAGGTCTCAAGTTACCACAGGGTAAACGTATGGGTGAAAGTTGATAATTTAATGGCCCACGATGTATGTGGCCTTGGAACCATTGGGATTTTTAAAGAAAGAGTTTGAATCCTGGGCTAAGGTTTGTGATAATACTTGACTGCTATTTTTTTACCAATGATGAGCATGCGAATTGGAGGGTGGATATAATCAAGGACTCTTTGATCGACCAAAACATCAAGTGTTGATGACATCATTGATCACAGTGATTTTAGGGCAAATTCAAATTATAAACGAGTTCGTTATATTGTTCTTCATCAAGAAGGTCATTGCATAATAGGAAAGGCTATGTTTGGTACAAACTCCCATACTTGCATTATTGTTCGTGCAACCATTGTAGGTAGACTAGTTATCAATAAGGGTGTAGGGAAGGATGCCCTAACTGCTGCACATTATCTAGGTGAGGACTATGACAAGGTCGCAACCATTGTAGGTAGACTAGTTATCAATAAGGGTGTAGGGAAGGATGCCCTAACTACTGCACATTATCTAGGTGAGGACTATGACAAGGTCATCTTTCAAGAAGAGCCAATCAAGGCCACTAAAGTTAGAACAATCATTAAATCCTTCATATGGGTACCATTCCTTCCTATGCAACCAAATGATTCTATGTTTATTGTGTTGTCATTGCTCTCAAAATATCATTCAAGAAGTGTCACTAGTTATTGAAGTGGATTATCCTTGTGTGCAAAACGTGATGACCCAATTAGCAATGATAAGAGGATTGATAGAATGTATATTTAGAGATCAGCTTGTTGTCATTGTTGTAAACTCTATATTTGACGTGGGGATTCATTTCATGTATCTAGACAAGGTCATTGGCATGGATGGTTATGAAAAGATTTCAAAAGCATTCAAATTCATGCATGCAAAACATTTAGGGGATCTTCTAATTGTAGAAGGTCGAAGGGATTAGATAATTTGAAATATAAGCACAAGGAACATTTGGTTTTTGCTTTTAATCTAAGAGATTTGTCCTAAGTCTAGACAATTGATTGTTCTAGACATCCTAGGAACCATTGCTTCAACAATTGGGCCCTTTGTCATGATCCCTCCTATTACATGTAAATATGGCACATCTCTTGCAAACTTGATAAAAGTTATAGTAGAAAAGTACATTCACGTAATTTCTTTACTCAATGAGCAAGATGAGTTGTTGGGGGTTGTTATATTGAGAGATGACATATAATGTTTGTTTGAAGACCTAAAAACCAATTTGAAAATTGGCTACTTCAGAGTGATTAGCTTCAATTTGGCATTCTTGTTTAATGAGGCATTTCCTTTTACCCAGAGTCCTTCAAATGACTTCCAATATTATATTTTAAGGTTCTTTTTTTGAAAGAATGTTTTGGGCTATCCTTGAAAATAGAAGTAGCCCATTCACTTGTAAGGCATATTGGAAACATGACTTTGGGCAAAAGAAATTTAGAGAAATGGACAAGTAGGTTTTTTCAAGCAAGAACATATATAAATTGAATATTTTACTTATGGGGAGCTAATGCCATTAAAGTTGTTTTTGTTTGCCGATTCGTCTATTGAATGCCAATGGCAACTTTCCACTTGCATGTGAACATGCTCTTCGTATGGCCAAAGCTCTACCATGATCACCAAAAATACTTGTAGACTATGTTGGTATTCTCTTAAGGCATTTGTTCTACAAAATGTTGTATTGTTTACCCATAGACTACATAAGTATTTCTCAATTTTCCTATCTAATTGGATGTGGCAGTATTTCTATGCAAATACATTAAGGAAATTTAAGGCACAAAACTCCAATTTGAAACAACTCATAATTAAGAATTGGAGAAAATGAGAATAGGTTGAAAAAAGTAAGCTCAAATTTTTATAATGTATAAATGACCAAAAAGTGTTTTACAAATTCAAAGTGATGAAATTTCAACCATACTTGGATCTCATGCAAGATGGCAATTTATATGAGATTGTATGCATTGATTAGTAAAATTTCATGGAGGCGGAAAGTCTCCTTATAAGAATAGGCCTATTTTATTGTAAGAGGGGAGTATCTAATCAGTATGCCAATGAACCTCCTCAAGTTGCCCCGCAAAGGCAATATGTTTTTTTTCTTCTTCAATTTAGGGAGTAAGCTCGATTGTACAACTTACACAGACTAAGAATACTGTTGAGTTTTGGTCAAATCTCTTAATCATAAAGATATAAGGCTTGGGGGGCGACCGTTCCTTCAGCATTTTTAGATCCCAAAGACAGAATTTACAAGTCATGTGACACTCCCAGGAATGATTTTCGATCGACTGGGGCTGGCTAGACTATTAGTTTTTGTACCTAGGGAAGTGTTCCCTGTTAACACCCAAAAAGTGCTCACTAGCTCATTCCCTTATTCACATGACCCATTTGTCCACTTTTCCACCATTTGAGCCTCTAAAGCCATCAAAAGGTCACCAAAAAGACCACAATACACCTTTTTTTCCCTCAAAATACACAAAAAACCCTAAAAAAGGGTCCAAATTCCCAAAAAATATTAAAAGGGAATAAAAATATAAAAAATATTCAAAAAATGAAAAAGAGGGAAAAAGAGACCTAAACCATGTTGGTCCCTACCATTGGTTTCCTTAAAACCACAATGGTATTCCCCATCACCAAAAACTATAAAAAGGTGATAGGGGCTCCTCACTTTTCATCCACATTTCATCTTATCCTTATGCTGCCAAATTCCCTTTGAGAGCCATTGCCTCCCATTTTGAGTTTGAAGATCCCCATTGAAGCTTTGCAGAAGAAGAGACGATTGGATATTGGAGCTTCTCAACCTTGGAGTTGCTCAACACCCATCATCCTCGCCATTTGAGGTAATACAAAAACAAATTCTTTTAAATTTCTTGTCTTATTTGCTTATTGTTATCAATCTTGTTCTTCACTTTTCTTATACATGTTAATGTTAGGTTAGATTCAATTTATTGTTATTTGCTTTTCATTCGAGACTGCTATTACAAGTTAATAGGTGCATCCTTGCACATGCTTGGTTGAAAAACCAAGCAACAATTTTTGGCGACTCCACTGGTGAACGAATTTTTGAATCTTAAATTTTTGCTTTAGATCTTCGATTTTACTAGTTTTTACCATTCAAATTTACAGATTTGCCATACTAGACAACATATCCATTGCTGCCCTAGTCTTTGGCCCTTTCTGTAGCCTTTAACAACCCGAAATTTCACTTTTCGGTTTCGTTTCTGACAACCATTTTTTCGTTTTCGCATCGCGTCTTTAGCCTGACAGTCGTGCAGATCATCGCGACCTCGCGGCCTTTTTCCGCGCTGATCATCGCGGCCTCACGGCATTTTCCCGCGCTACACATCGTGGCTTCGCGGCTTTTTTCCGCGCTGCACATCGCGGCTGTGCGCCTTAAACCCGCAATGCACATCGCGGCTTTTGCCCATAAACCCGCGATGCCGCTATTTTTCGCTCGGCCCAATTTTTAGAAAAATTTCTGCTGCATTTTTTGCCCATTTAGCCTCTTTTGTCCAGCATTATTTTTCCTACAATTTTTTCCAGCATTCTTTTTTAATTATTGCAGCAATAGTAAATCATTTTCTATTACATATGCTCAATTAAAATCTTTTTAAAAATTTTCAACTAGCAAAAGAAAGGTTTTTTAGCACTTTGTTTAGATCATAGATTTCACTTCTTTGCAAATTTCGAACCATATTTCCGATTTGCTCAATAGTTTTGCCCAAGCAAGCACTTAGAAATCCATTTATTTCTAGCATTTTTTACATTTCAGTAAAAAAAAAAAAAAGCCTTTTTTTTTTGCAAATTGAAATCGTCTTGTTTTTAATTTGTAATCAATCGCCCAAGCGAGGCAAATTTTTTTTCAGTTAAATAATCACACTTGCACCCAATCTGCCACATTTTTAATTAACTGAGCCTTAAAATCTGCCTAAACTCAACAAACACTTTAACCCCACTTGGGGAGCACTTAAAGAATCTTGTAACTAGGTAGGATTGGGGGGATAGGTGTTCCAATAACACCCCTCAATTATTTACATTTGAGACATAGTGTTTTGACTTTTAGGGTCCCAAAAATCCCTTATTATTTGTTGACACAATTATACACCAATTTATCGGGAAGGCCTCTCCCTTAGGAGGGTTGAAGTAGCCAAACTGGTTCCGGAAGCCTGAGTGGAATACCGCTATCCATTCAGTAACCGAAGGATACCTTTCGCAATTCTCGGTGTACCACCCGTATGGGAGTACAACGGCGATAGAACCAAACTGCAAATTCACCCAACCCAACGTGTCATGAACGGGGTATCTCAGTGACCAAGTTTTAGCTTTGTCTACCCGGTGTCCCTCCCGGTAGGGGGATATCTAGCCTTTGATTCCATTACTCATATTGTCTGACTTGGATTTCATCACCTTGCAGAGGATATGTTTCGTTGAGTCATAATACCACTTTTAGTTAGGCGTTTGCATGCTCTGCTACCCCCCTTGGTCTAGTAAGCACCACTTTTTTCTAGGAGTCGCTTGATTTTTGGTATTCTGACCACTTTTCTTGATTCCTCTACTTACTATAGCACAGTTGTTATAGTAAGTGCTTTTGAGGTTGGTTGTTGGCCTGAGAACCATTGTTTTTTCACACTCCCCTCCTGCACACATTGTTGCATTAGAGTCTTGAGTTTTTTATCTCACCACCATCCATTGGTATTTCTAGACATCTATCACCATTGAGAACTTAAGACGATCCCACCGTTTTCAGGGTGAACCCCCTCAGTTCGGTACACTTGACTTTACACGTCGTAGACGTAGAGCGTTATCCCTTAACTCCACAAGTCATCGGCATAGAACCCAGTCATCCGATTCTGACGTGCCTCATTTTACATCTGATTCTGAGGCTGAATCCGAACACCCTACCGAGACATCACCAACCAACCCCATGGCTGGATCACAATTTGACCCCCTTTTCACCAGTGTTGTTGGGGCTACATCAACAAACCCTGATGCTACCGTGACAACCACGGTAGCCACAACCCCCTTAGGCATGCCTAATATGGGGGCCACACCTGCTTTAGGCATGCCCAACACAGGACCAACACCTACATTAGGTATGCCCAACATGGGAGTCACCCCCTCCCTCATCGCCACTACCCAGATCCCAGGGATTACTGGAACCATTCCTAACCCATTTGCAACCCATGTTGCACTTGGGAGAGTAAGCCCCTCCCACACCACATCGACACCTAACATATCCTTAAGGGGCATTGGACCAATCCATAATGCTACCATTAGCAATTATGCCACAGTGACCATGCCACACCCATCTTCCAGTCTACCATACATGGCTAGTCTAAACTTACCAGACCTGGCAAGATTAACTAACGACCCCATTAGACACGACCCTACGTGGCCCCCCATGCCCACAAAGCTTCCCTCAGATATCTCAAAGTTTGAAAGAAAAGCTGGGGAAGATCCCCAAAACCATATCATGTCGTTTCACCTATGGTGTTCCTCAAACTCCATAGCAGATGATTCTATTAGATTGAGACTTTTACAAAGAACTTTCACTGGCTCTGCAGCCAAATGGTACATTGAGAAACCACATGGGACTCACAACACATTTACATCCCTCGCCTCAACTTTCCTCCAGTTCTTTCAACTACCTGTACGCTATGATGCAGGAGTGGAAATACTTTTGTCTTGTAGACAGAACACCGCTACACACATCACCGATCATATCCATGAGTGGCGTAAGCGTCGTAGCCTCTGCAAGATAAAGCTTGACAACCCTATCTTTTTGGATTGGTTCCTCAAATCACTCATCCCCCTCATAGCCAAAGATGTAGCTTCTGAACGACCCCAGTCAGAAGAAGAAGCCATCTTAAAAGCTCAGCAGTCCAACCTCATATATGCCCAGTCTGGATATCTATACACCATTTTACCTGATGCCCCATGTAGCGATCCATCCCGCACTGACACGCAGGGGGCATCCCATGCCGCCGACGGTATTATCGGCCAGGTTATGGTGCAAAACAAACCTTTTACCATGATGAGTACACATAATTCCCCAGACCTTTCTAGGGCTACATCTCATTCTAGAGCTACAACTTCGTATGCTCCAGCAATACACACCCACCACACTCATGGACCCTCATGTACACCACAGTGTTACAGGAAAGCACCATCAGCTTATGTACCATCTCCATATTATAACCAAGTGGCCCACTAGACTCCAGTTCAGCCACAAGCCCAAGCGGCTTATTATCCTCAACAGACAGCACCTCTTGCTCCAACACTTCCAGCAGCTCAAGGTTACCCACAACCGCAACAAACACCAGGTCCACCTCATAACCCTCCTGCTTACTACCCACTGCAACCGGCTCCAGAGCCTACACGACCTCAAAACCCACCTACTACCCAAGGGCATGTGTACGCACAGCAAAACCAACCTCCAAACCAGAACAACCAGCGTAACCAAGGAGGTCAACAAAATCGCGGAAGAGGGCGTAACCACGGAAACAACTAGCAACACAACCAAGGTGCACCACCACCTAATCCTCCAAATAATAATAATGCTGCTCCCCCCAACCAAAACCATGATCATCCACTGAAACAGGCCAAAAATAATAACTTGAGAACAAACCATCCATGTTCCATATGTGCAGTCTACAGCCATTACACACATAATTGTCCCCATTTAGATCGAGCGCGTCAACTCTGGACCGATGATTCCCAACGACAAGGACATGTTGCATAGCCAACACCTCCTCCTCAGCAACAACCCATGATATTGTAAAATCCCTTACCACACCAAGGCACGGTAAACACTCGTCCAAATGATCCCCCTCAAGGATCTGCTGCAACACAATAACAAATTACTTACACGACAGCCGACTACCAACATACAGAGTCCAACACTCACCATTTTCTAATGATGTCATCAAATGATGTCCATCTTCAAACCCGTCGTAATCAATACGGCTCCGCCCCTGAGAGCACACCTACCGACCCATCTCCGAGTACCCTCCCAACCGACCAATCTCTTTGCATACCCAATGTGCCCATAGATGGAGGTCCCAAAGAACCTCGTTTCCCTTTGAGACGAATTAACAATAAACCCAACACTCGTGCAGCTTCCAACTATAACATTGTAGAAGACTTAGCCCAGTCCCCTGCCGCTATGTCCGCTCTTGAAATCTTAAAAAATTGCCCTGCACAGAGAAAATTGTTGCTATCTGCCATTGGTGCCATAGATCCTAATGACTCTAACATGATGGCTTCCGACTTAGAAGAAGCTGAACCTCGCCTGCCTTCATATCTAGCTTTTCAAGTTTCTGTCTCCATTCGCAACCTCATCGTTCATTGATGCATAATCGATGAAGGGGCCTCTACCTGCATTATGTCGACTTTCGTATGGCAGAAACTTGGATCCCCAACGCTACAACCGTCAACTACCGCATTATGAGCTTACGATGGCCGTGCAACTCAACCTCAAGGTTTGTTAGTGAACGTACCCATACAGCTTGGGGGCAAACTGGTTCTCATAGATATAGAGGTCATTAACGCCCAACTTGATTACAATCTCCTTTTCGGACGAAGTTACATGTATAAAATGAAAGTTGTCGCTTCTTCAGTTTTTCGCCTCATGATGTTCCCCCATGAAGGACGTGTAGTGAAAATCAACCAGATTACATACTATGATCCCAATGCCCCCGCAGCGCCTGAGAATGTTCTTCCCATGATCGAACAACCCGTTCTCAGTGCGTCAACATCATTTGTCTCATCAGTTGGCCCTGGAATATATTCAGATACTCCCATGACCAGCACTTTCCCATCCATCCCACCCCCTCTCCAGGTAACTGAAGTATCTGATTTATGCACCCTCTCGCAAAATGAACAACAACATACTCAGCCAATACCATTACCACCCACCGTGCCTAGTCATATTGGAACGACACCGATTCACACTATCCCCTTCTTGTTTCCATTTTCAGGAGTTGTCAGCACGCCAGTAATGGCTACACTCAACCTTCCAGGTTTAACATTAGGGTTACCGGTATGGTACTTGCCTGCACCAACCCCCCTGCCAACTCCGACCGTTGTTTTACAACCGGTACAACCCATGAATATGTCGAATCATCCACCACTCGGCATACCCAACCCCCAAAACCATCCCCCACTTGCTGTTTCGATACAACAAAACCGATCAACTCCAACAAGGGGCACTACATCGACATCTGGTTATGTCCCCCCTCAGTCCCGCCACACTGGGGGCAGAGGTCCACCAACCTAAAACACTGCACCTATAACTCGCACCCCCCCAGTGACTCCCAAATTAGCTAAAAATCCCCCAACCCGCGTGCTCCCTAAGTGCTCCTTGTGCGACGATATAGGCCACACTACCCATCTATGTCCACAATTACCTGCACTTCAAGAACACATGAACATGTTGGATGATGACACCAATGTTCCAGTTGTCAAACTAGAACTCCCCCCCTCAACCTCGCGATAAATCATTGCGCACAAACCACCCTTGTGCAATATGCAGAATCTATGGCCATTATTCACATCACTGCCCTGATCTCCTAGATTACAGAGCAACACTATACGAGATGAATAATGCTAACCTAGAGATATCCCCACCACTTATTTAGGAAATATTCCCACTAGAATCTTCCCATTCAGAAGAAATCAATACTATTTATATGATTTCAACTACCTATAAACCCGAGCCAGTTAATTTATGGTCCCACTACTTTCATACTGATGAGAAAATTCTAGAAACACTCACCGCACCGAACTACCCTTAGGATGATATGCACCATCGATCATACTTCCTCCCTGAGGCGTCTACGTCCACCGTGGCAAACCAACTATCTATTGAATCCAAGGACTTCTTACCAACTAAGGTCGATTGGTTCAAAGATCCAATACCAGCTCCAGAAGCCTTCGAAGAAGGAAACATGGCTAACATTTCGCCCATTATAAAAATCGACATATCCACCACCCCCAGAAAACCCGAGCTTATCTCTTTAGGCGCATCATGCACTCAAAAAGAGACCCTAGCTTATAAGAAACTCTTCCAAGAATTTCGAGATGTCTTCGCCTGGTCTTATACCAAGATGCCTGGTCTTGATCCTACCATTGTGGAACATTACATAGACACTTGACCCAACATATCACCGGTCCTCCAGAAACAACGTCCCATTCACCCATCCAAGCTTCCAGCCGTCAAAGCAGAAGTCAAGAAGCTTCGAGCAACAGGCTTCATATACCCAATTGCATACATCACATGGGTTTCAAATCCAGTACTAGTTAATAAAAAAGTCAGCACCATCCGCGTCTGTATTGAATTCCGAGACCTCAACCTTGCTTGTCCCAAAGACAACTTCCCCACACCATTTATTGACCAACTAATCGATTAGTGTGCAGGGCATGAGGTACTTTCTTTTATGGACGGTTTCTCCGAATACAACCAAATCAAAATCCGTAAAGAAGATCAATACAAGACCGCTTTTACAACCCCATGGGGCACCTTCGCCTACCGCGTTATGCCTTTCGGTCTTAAGAATGTGGGAGCCACTTTCCAACGTGCCATGACTTATTGCTTTCATGATCTGCATAAAATCATTAAAGTTTATCTAGACGACCTCACCGCTCGATCTAAGAAACGATCTGACCATTTAGAATATCTTTGACAAGTTTTCTTGCGTTGCCGCAAATACAACATCCGCTTGAACCCACTCAAATGTGTATTTTGCGTTCCAACAGGCCGCCTGCTAGGGTTTGTCATTTCAGAAAAAGGGATCACCGTTGACCCTCTAAAAGTTCAAGCCATAGTGGACCTACCATCGCCACGTACATTAAGACAACTCCAAAGCCTCCAGGGGAAGTCCAACTTCCTTCGTTGTTTTGTCCCAGACTATGCCACCACAGTACATGGTTTCCTCCGTTTGCTACGTCTTCATACCCGCTTCGTATGGGACGACCAAGCAGAAGGAGCCTTCACGGACCTGAATAAAGCACTTACAAGTGCCCCATTGATTTCTCCACCAGATTTCACAAAGGACTTTACCCTTTACATTTCGGTATCAGATTACATCATCTCTGGAGTTCTCGTCCAAGAAGACTCTGCTCGCCAAGAGCATGCCATTTACTATGTGAGCCAAACTTTATCAAGCCCACCATTACGCTACCTGCATGAAGATGAAATGGCCCTCGCCGTCGTCTTTTCTGTACAAAAGCTGTGACATTATATTCTCCTCAGCCATACCACAGTTGTGGCAAATTCTAACCCAATGGTCTATCTCTTGAATCGTCGCCTTCTACAAGGCCGTGTTGCCAAATGGGTTATTATCTTACAAGAATATGACCTAACTTTTAAAACCCCGAAGAGCACCAAAGCATTAGCACTCGCTCAACTCATTATGGACTTACCATCAGCGTCATCATCATCAACTATCCATACTGATATAATCAACGAACATTTGTTCATCATCTCGTCTGACGACCCTTGGTATGGCAATATTTTGATATACCTCCGCACACAGAAATTTCGACCCGACATCGACCGTGACGGACGCCGTCGCATCCGTCACCATGCCCCCCGTTATCTCCTCTTGGTTGATGTCCTCTATCGACGTGGCGTCGACACAATCTTACGACGATGCCTTTCCCAATACGAAGCAGAACAAGTCCTCAACGATTGTCATAGCGGTGCCTGCGGCGGCCATTTCTCTGGAATGGCCACTGCCCAAAAGGTAATTCACGCAGGTTATTTTTGGCCATCATTATTCACTGATTGTATCACCACAGTCAAACATTGCCAGAACTGTCAGCTCTTTGCCCCCAAGGCAAGAACCCCCCCCCACCCCCCTTCATCCAGTCGTCACCGTTGGAACATTTTGCAAATGGGCCATCGACTTCATACACTGCAACCCCGCGTCAGCTGGCGGCCATAAACATATTATTGTGGTTGTCGACTACTTTACCAAATGGGTAGAAGCCATGCCTACTTACAATTGCAAAGCCGACACTGCAGCCCGTTTTTTCCTCAACCATGTTATTGCTCGTTTTGGAGTACCAAAACAACTCATCTCAAACCACAGCTCTCACTTCGAGGACTCTGCTTGGAGAGAATTATCAACACTCCTTAAGTTTGAACATCATTTCTCCTCCACCTACTACCTCCAAGGGAACGGCCAAGTCGAAGCTGTTAACAAAATTTTGAAGACCATCCTCCAGTGCACTGTCGACAAACATAAATCCAATTGGCATCATATGCTTTTGCCCGCATTATGGGCTTACCGCACATCGACTAAAACCGCCACCAGCTTTGCCCCATTCCATTTAGTTCATGGAGTGGAATCTGTCCTCCCCATTGAATGCCAGATACCAACATTACAAATTTCCGTAGAACTTCTCCCCGATACATCACTGATTGAAGAACACTTACTTCTTTTAGAGCAGGCCGACAAAGATCGCCGCATAGCTCTCCAAACAATCGAAGCCGCAAAAAACAGTCTAAACTTCATTACGATAAACATGTTCACCCACAAGCATTTAGTGAAGGCGACCTGGTACTTGTCTACGACCAAGCCCATGACAAAACAGGCAAAGGAAAGTTCCAATCTATGTGGCAAGGCCCATATATTATACAAACTTGCCTTGGACATGGAGCATACATTTTAACCGATTCAGAGGGAAATCCCATGCGCAACCCCCGTAATAGGTTGTACCTTAAAAGATTATACCCATGAAAACACTTGGACACCACAGTCTATATTGTACAGTTTCTTTTAATTGATTTTTTCACTGTAAATTTTCAAAACCTAAAAAATTGTTTTTTCCTGCATGACCACAGATGGATCCTGTTCCACTCTACCACATCGGCTTTACCAATGGCGCAATTCGTTGGTCTCCAAACCTTGCTTCAGCAGCTTGGGTAATATATTCCCCTTCACATGAGTTGATCCACCTCGACGGAGTGTGCATAGGTGTTGCCAAAAACAACCAAGCTGAGTACAACGCCGTGACCGATCTCCTAGCCGTTGCTCTCCAAATGAGCATAAGTCACCTTAGTGTTTTCCTGGACTCCCAACTTCTTATTTTCCAGCTCAACAATGATTACCAGGTACACGATCCCTGTCTATTTAGAAAATTCCTGCGCACTAAACAAATGATTCAACATTTTGAATCCATCTCTTTCACTCATGTCCCAAGAAATCATAACACTGTAGCAGACAAAATGGCTAACAACATTCTAGATTGGCACGTCAACCAAAACATTTAGGACATCCAACATGAATCACATAGGAATTATAAAATCAATAAAACATTGCATCCACATGCATAAGATATGCCTCCACGGACGTACAAAAAATCTAAACATTGCATCCACGTGCATAACATATGCCTCCACGGGCGTAAAAATAAGTAAAACATTGCATCCACATGCATAAGATATGCCTCCATGGGCGTACAAAAAATCTAAACATTGCATCCACGTGCATAACATATGCCTCCACGGGTGTAAAAAGAAGTAAAACATTGCATCCACATGCATAAGATATGCCTCCACGGGCGTACAAAAAATCAAACATGCCTCCACGGGCAAACAAACAAACTACAATTGCATCCACGTGCAACAAATGTAAACGAAAAAACAAGATGTGCATCCACGTGCATACACGACTATATACCACAACATATATATATATATATATATATATATATATATAGTCACAATATCATAAGTGCCCTCAGCACCCAAATATACAAAAATACATAGCCGTACAAAAAAGATACATCCCCATATGCTCATCAGCATTTGGGGGCAAATATAAGATCACCTAGTCATCATGATCCCCAGGATCCTCTAGCTCCTCCGGATCCTCCTGATCCCGAGCCCTCCTCTCGGCCATCACAACTGCTACTCTGAGCAGGATAGACCACCACTCACGAGGAGCATCGAAACAACGCTCGATAGTGGGTCGGTCTAAGTTCCTCCAACCCTCCTCTGGTGCTCCCACTAGAAGCCCCTCCAAAGTCTCCCGTATGCCTTCCAGGGCATCATCTCGAGGACGCACAACTCCTCGAGCACGAGGAGGAGGTGCCGCTATAGGTGGAGGTACCACCACCATCACCCGTCCCCGACAACCTACATAATCAGTTGGTGGCCTCAGACCAATATCTACACAATCACACAAGTGAACCAAGTCCATATCGTATAAATATCTCTAGCTATACTCATAACAAAAAAATATAAATATGATATAACATAGAACCAAAGACATACCGTCTAGACCCCAGGCCTGTCCCTGAGCCCGAGGCATCTCCGTATCTCCTTGGAAATCCATGCCAGCATATGGATAATCATCAATAAGCAGGGGTATCTGCTCCCACTGCTCATACATATCCTCCGAAAAGAAACACCGGATACCACCACCACCCCGGGGCATCATCTCCCCCCATCGCACCATCCGCGGCTGACTCTACAACCCATCTTGAACTGGCAGACGTGGCCGCAACGTCGGTACTCGCTCAAAGAAAAAATAACAGAGGAAGGAGGCATAGCTAAAATCCCCCCCCTCCCGACTGACCTTGTCCAGATCTCGCCGAACACATGCCAAAAACATCTGACCCCAGGCAAAGTAGGTCCCTCTCAACACACGGTCTACCATCATCATTTGCCCCCCCAAAAAAACGATGTGGCGCCTAGGCACCCAACACACGCAAAACACAAGCCCCTACCGCCCGCATCTCCCACTCCCGTAAATCCATCAGACTCAGTGCGTTGTTCTGCACAATAGCTCTCGGAACACAAAATCTCTCCAAGAGATCCTCAATGTCCAAACCAGTTGAAATCCTTGGCTGGACCTCCCCTATCTCCCCCAAACGAGGCAAGCCAGTAAGGAAATAAACATCATACAGGGTGATCTCTAATTGCTCACCCCCCACCACAAATGCACCCTCCGTCGGAACCCAAAAATCCACCAATTTGTTCAGCAGATCTCTGACTGAATGCATAAGTGGAACCTGAGCGAACTTTACGAGCCCGCCATCAGCCAAGGCCTCCTGGACACCCGAATCATCCCGAATGTGACCCATCAAGTCCACATCTATCTCTCTCTCCCGCCACGATACTAGCGGCCTCCTCAGCATCCTACCAAAAAACAAAGGAAATTTTTTTAGAAACAAAATTTTTTCCAAAAAATCCCATCGCGACTTTCGGGCTCTTAGCCGCGATGATCATCTCAACCTTTTAGCCAAAATCCGTGATGATCATCGCAGGTATCAGCCCCACAGTCGCGATGAACATTGTGACTGTCAGCGAAACAGTCGCGATGAACATCGTAACTGTCTGCCCCAAACCCGCGATGCACATCGCGGATATCAAGTCCATACCCGCGAGGTGCATTGCGGAAAAAGAGCCGAAACCCGCGATATTCCACGTTGGAATGTCAAAGTGGAATTACGCGGCCTTCGGGGGCCCGCCACTAACCAAAAAGGAAATAACTTAAAAGGCTAAGGCGAATAGGATTACCTGAAACTCGCGGAATGAAAATCCAACGGTCGAATCTCCCACAAATCAAGAAAAATCTTTGACCTAACTCAATTGCTCTGTGAAACTCGCACGTAACAATGACACATGTCACATTGGGCCCACACACTATTTATAGAGATTTGACCATTTTCCAATCAACAATTTCGATATCATACGACGTTCGTTTTTCAAACCGTTGGTACCATTGGAATCAGCACATCGAGAACTTCATAATAGTCCACTCCTTTTCCATTTCCACCAGGTCCCGTTTTTCAGGCATTTTTTACATGCCCCCCGTTGCCTCGATTTGCGTGCCACTTCGGTTGTTGCCCGTTTTTTATGAGTTTTATATCGCCAGATTCATTTTTTCGCGCTCGTGATGATGCTTGAGACCGTTTCTCGCTCTCACCCCTAGATTTTTTGGGCATTTGTTACATGCCCCTCGTCGCCTCGATTTGCGTGCCACATCGATCGTTGCCCATTTTTACGAGTTTTATATCATCGGATTCAATTTTCCACGCTCATGATGATGCTTGAGACCATTTCTCGCTCTCACCCCCATAATTTTAGGGCATTTTTTCAAAATACCACTCATCGCCTCGATTTGCGTGCCACATCGACCGTTACCCCGTTTTTGACGATCTTTATATCGCCGGATTCAGTTTTTCGCGCTCATGACGATGCTCGAGATCATTCCTCGCTCTCACCAATAACTTTTTGTTTGGTATAATTTTATCCCTTTTTCAGGCCGAGCAATTCCTTTACGAAAAAGGCACTTAGAGAGTTTCTGTTAAGCTCTTTTCTGACTCCTAAAACAATGAAAAGATCGCCGAGCAACCTTGCTTCCTTTCATGATCGCTAAAAGTATTTGAAAGGGCATCTACCTGGTATAAGTTTACCCATTTTTTCGGACCTTGTAAACTAATTACGAAAAATGAATACTTTAGTCACATCGGCTAGAAGAGTTCTCCATTTGCCTCATTTTATGCTTTTTCGGGCCTTGGAGACTAACATACGAAAAAGAACACCAATGGAGTCTACTTACCGCTTTCAGACTCTCTAAAATTGAAAGCAACCACGAGCAATCACCGCCTTGGGCTCGTATAAATCCATAGGACGGTACTCCACCACCAATGCAGAGTCTTCCTATCGTTTTCAGACTCCTTAAAAATGAAAGCACTAACGAGCACGAACAGTCCCGGGCTCGCATAAATCCACATGACAGTACCATTTTAGAGCACACTTTTATCCCTTCTTAGAGCTCATTAAAACTACGAAGAAGGACCCAATGGTGCTTTTTGGCACCACAACAGATCACGTCTACTCATATGGCAGCTTCCCCATTTTGGTCGCCTTTGTTCAGAGTATTCTGCAATATGTCAACCTGAGAAGTCTCCCAAAAGCATCCACAAGCTTATCCCCCCAGAGTTACTCCAGTCTACAATACATACCCTTGATCTCTTAAAGCTATGATCCCCGCACCTACAAGTCAGTTTCCTATGCTGCCAGGTCAACCATCTCATCATGCTCTGAACAAAAGAAGTTTGAGTCCACCCACTCTATGACCCCAGTCATTCCCCATCCCCACAGTATGTCAGTCCTACCATAAGTACCATCGCATATCAGTTGTGCACCTCACGCTCATATCAAGGAAACATCATTGCCTTGGTAGTTGCTGGTCTCCCTCTGTCGACACCAACGAAATCTATTCCGGGGGAGATACCCAGAGGTCCCTGTACCTTGGACTCATCACCATTTATGATGAGTGCCTACGGATCATTTCGAAAGGAGTCCTCAGTGCCTCTCCAAATGATTGTTTCTCACATGCTCGACTTCAACACCTTGATCGCATCGTTGAGACTCGTATAGGGTATCGGTCCTTTTAGTTATTTGTTGAAGACCCCGAATATCACCTGACTCTACCACATTTGAGAGTCTAATTAAGGAAACAACCAGTTACATTTTCCTATAGATATCTGGGTTGCGCTTGGTGACAGTATTCAGATGCACCCCAGTTTTATACTCCCTCGAGTATACAGTTACATATGCTGCTCAGAATTGACTCACAGTTATTGAGTCCCTACAGATGTTGGACACCTTCAGTTTTAGCAGTTCATCAACCCTTCTGATACCTTATTCAGAACAGTTGTTGCTTTCTTTCCACTGTTACAGTTATTCAGATCAGTCATGGTATGACCATGAGCATATCCCAGCATCGTGTCCCCTTTGGACCGTTATGATGTACCAACAGATTTTTATGTATTTTTTTAGGTCCCCCTTCGTGGGCCTAATTGTTATGTATATGTCTTGATACGAGCATGGGTATGCCCGCCTCGTCCATCATCAGAGACTATTCCTCATTCATTTTGAGGCGATGTAATATTTTTTTTTTTTTGCAGCTTCCAAGGGGCCGTTGTTCCAATCTCCAATCGGTCTCTTCTCTTCTCCAAACCCCAGGAAAAAGACAAAAGAACTATAATGTCTATCGACCATACGATGAGCTCCTGTCCTCACACATCAGGGAGGCAATCTGTTAACACCCAAAAAGTGCTCACTAGCTCATTCCCTTATTCACATGACCCATTTGTCCACTTTTCCACCATTTGAGCCTCTAAATCCATCAAACCAGAAAGACCACAATACACCTTTTTTCCCTTCAAAATATATATTTTTCCTCAAAATACACAAAAAAAACTCAAAAGGGTCCAAAATTCCCAAAAAATATTAAAAGGGAATAAAAATATAAAAAATATTCAAAAAAGGAAAAAGAGAGAAAAAGAGACTTAAACCATGTTGGTCCATACCATTGGTTTCCTTAAAACCACAATGGTATTTCCCATCACCAAAAACTATAAAAAGGTGATAGGGGCTCCTCACTTTTCATCCACATTTCATCCTATCCTTATGCTGCCAAATTCCCTTTGAGAGCCATTGCCTCCCATTTCGAGTTTGAAGATCCCCATTGAAGCTTTGGAGAAGAAGAGACCATTGGATATTGGAGCTTCTCAACCTTGGAGTTGCTCAACACCCATCATCCTCACCATTTGAGGTAATACAAAAACAAATTCTTTTAAATTTCTTGACTTATTTGTTTATTGTTATCAATCTTGTTCTTCACTTTTCTTATACATGTTAATGTTAGGTTAGATTAAGTTTATTGTTATTTGCTTTTCATTCGAGACTGCTATTACAAGTTAATAGGTGCATCCTTGCACATGCTTGGTTGAAAAACCAAGCAACATTCCCCAAGTGACCTTTTGCTTAAAGTCAATTAGAAGGGGGAAAAATGTGACCCTCACATTAAATGACTTAGTAAAAGCATTTAATGAGACTTTATAAACTCAAAGTCACTTTTTGATAAGTTTAAGTGGGTGAGGGAAATTAATTATTTATAAAAGGTAAATGGAACATTTAATTTCCACCGTTGATCTCATTCAATCTCATCCATTGAATTTAGGGACACCCTAGGGTTTGATCAAAAAGCTTGAGGGAGGCATTTCTTACTCACTTTTCTTGATTGAAGTGAGGAAAAAGAAAGAGAGTTGAAGAAGGGAGAAGGGACACGAATTTCGAAGGAGCTTGCTAAAGAGATTTTGGTGGGCACGGATTTTGAGACAGTATTCATTTATTGTTGCACATAAACTGAGGTGTACGAACTACATTTATTGCTGGCACAATTTTCGAGACAAAGTACGGTTGCATTTATTGATGCACAGTTTTCAAGGTTGTACAAATTTTGTACTGTACATTTTTGGGCACTGTTTTCAAGGCACGGGTTTGGCACAGAAAACAAGAAAATATCAGGCACAAGTTTCGAGGTTGTTATCAGCATTTTCCAGGCACCGTTTTCGAGGTGTACAGCTGCATTTAATTGTTGTCCGTATTGTACATATTTTCTGCTAGTGTGGGCACAAAAACTGAGGTCTGAATATTTATTATTCAACACATAAATTGAGGCTGAAGTGAGTGTTGTTTTTGGCACTGTTTTCGAGGAAGAAATATTGCACAAAAATCAAGTCATCTCTTGCACGGAAATCAAGACAGTCTGCTGGTTGAGATAAGTCTGATTTTGACTGTAAAATGAATGTCTGATTATTTTCCAGAAGCTTAATAAAAACTCTCTCTCTCTCTCTCTGACTGGTTTTCCCCGTGGGGGTTTTTCCAGGGCACATTTGCCGAAAATTCTGAGTCTCAAATTTTAATGGTGTGCATGTTAAAATTTTATTTTTCTGCCTGTTAGTATGATTTTACAACGTGTTTAATTGTTGAAGAAATTTTCGTAAGTAGTTTCCAGCCTATGCAAAACCGGCTAGGAATGAAAACCACAGAAACATTGACATAAACCAGCAAGCTGCAAACTCAGAAAAATTTACATGGTATCAGAGCTTGGGGGGAGAAAACAGTAGTATTTTGCAGACACACACAGAAATTTCCAGAACTCAGTAAATTCAGAAATTTTCTTTTGTTGTGAACAACACTTTGTTGGGTTGGCTGAAAGATGGCTACAGGACTTAGGTTGGAGGATAGGATAGATGGGGCAGGTAACTTTGTGCCATGGAAGGCTAGGATTTTACTAATATTAGAGGAGAATGAATTATGGGAGGAGGTGGTCAGGAATACTACAGCAAACCCTGTTTAGATTCCCGCTGCTACAGATGCAGCAACATTGCCAGCCTTCAACAAGAAGGACTGTAAGGCTAGGAGGATAATCCTTGATGCAGTTAAAGACCACATAATCCCTCACATTTTAGGTAAGGTTAGGGCACACTTGATGTGGACTGCTTTGACCAGTTTGTATGAGAGTACCAATGAGAACCGGAAGATAGTTCTCAAGGAGAAACTCAAGAGTATAAAGATGAATGGAGGAGAGGGAGTGACAGCTTACCTTACCAGGATATCTGCAGTTAGAGATGAGCTAGCAGCAATTGGGGAGGTGGTTTCTGCTACTGAGCTTGTCCGTACAACAGTGAATGGGGCTTCAAAGCCCTGGGGTGGATTTGTGCAGGCCATAGTGGGTAGAGAGAACCTACCTTCTTGGGAGAGACTGTGTGATGACTTTGTGTAGGAGGAGACCAGGAGAGGTCTCATACAGGGTAGTTCATCACAGGGTGGGGTAGATGAGGAGAACGCGACTTTTACAACAAAGGGGAAGAAGAAGAAGGGTGGGGCCAAGCAGCAGCAACAACATCAACGGGGTGGGCAGAAGAAGGACTTGAGTAAAATCAAGTGTTATGGTTGTCAGACATTTGGGTACTATGCTTCACAGTGTCCAAACAAGAAGAAGAAGAAGGGACAGCAGACTGCAACTTCAGCGGAGGTTGATGACTTTGGAGACAGGTTTCAGAGGGAGTTTTCCCTATGCGCTGGACAGATTGAGAGAGAGAGCCTCTTTAGCCACCAGCACAGATGTGGATATGGATATGGAGCATTCATTGTTGGAAGGACATTAGACGAGTCCATCCACCACTAGTACTTCGTACATTAACAGCGGAGCTTCAAGCCACATGACAGGAGCTCGAGAGATGTTCTCCGAGCTATCACAGACAGGTACAGATGTGGAGGTTGTACTAGGTGATGATACCATTGTTAGAGCAGTTGGTCGGGGGACTATTACATTTCAGAGGGAGTCTATGAGTCCCATGACTCTGAGGGATGTGTTATATGTCCCTGGGATGAAGAAGAACCTTGTATCAGTTTCCACTATTGAGGACAGGGGTCTTGGGGTATGTTTCTCATATGGGAGAGTACAGGTATTCCCCATTACTACAGGAGTATCTACCTCCATGGACATTGGGGTTAGATGTGGGAAGCTATACAAGATTTTGTTTCAGTCGTAGCATGCTCTAGCACCCAGCAGCAGCAGTGAGCTATGTGAGCTATGGCATCGGAGGATGGCCCACTTACATCACCCAGCTTTGAGATTGTTGAGGAGCATGGTTACAGGTTTACTCGAGTTCAACACTGAGCATAGTGATGTGTGCAAGGGGTGTGCTTTGGGAAAGTACACCAAGACTGCTTTTCCAAGCAGTGACACAAGAGCAACGGGAGTGCTTGACTTGATCCATTCTAATATTTGCGGTCCTATGTCATCGGTCTCTTTGACTGGTTTTGAGTACTACATCATCTTCATTGATGACTACTCAAGGAAGACCTAGATCTACTTCTTGAGGAGCAAGAAGTCACCCCTAGTTTTGAGTGTCTTCCAAGGGTTCAAAGCCCTGTGGAGAAGCAGGCAGGGAGGAAGATTCGGATGTTGAGATTGGACAATGGGGGTGAGTATACCTCCAAGGAGTTCGATGCTTTCTGCAGACAGGAGGGTATATAGAGACAGCTGATAGTTCCCTACACTCCTGAGCAAAATGGAGTAGCAGAGAGGAAGAATAGGTCGATTGTGGGGGCAGCAAGAGCGATGCTCCATGATCAGGGGTTACCGTTCTTTCTATGGGCAGAGGCATGCAGCACTGTAGTTTATCTGCAGAACAGGAGTCCTCACCGTGCTTTGGGGAGGAAGACTCCTGAGGAGATGTACACAGGCAAGAAGCCTAAGGTGAGCCACTTCCGCATATTTGGCTCTTTGACTTACTCTCACGTTCCTTCTGAGAAGAGGATGAAGTTTGAGCCCATTGTAGAGAGAGGCATCTTTGTGGGATATGATGAGACTTCGAAGGCCTATCGGCTTTACATTCCTGGCTAGAAGAGAGTTGTAGTGAGGCAGGAAGTGAAGTTTGATGAGGAGAGAGCCATCAGGAAGTGCAGAGAGTTAGAGCAGAGGGAGCCACCAGATCCCACACTTCAGTTTACACAGGCTTCTTCGATACAGGTATCAGGTCCACAGGTTTCTGGAGTGACTGGATCACAGAGTACAGGCACAGCTTCTATAGGTTCAGTGGTTCAGGTGACAGGTACTTCAGGGACAGGTTTAGGGAAAGGTACAGGTTCAAGTTCTGGTTCACAGGTTATAGGTTCTTCAGGGACTGGTTCATCAGTCACTGGTCCTCGGGGTGTTGGACCTTCTGCTTCTGGTAGTTCCTCAGATGAGGATAGACCAGTATGGGAGGAGCCTTCAAGGAAGAGGAATCCTAAGTGGCTTCAAGACACCTTAAAGGAGGCAGAGGCATTTGGTAGACCCCAGGAGGAGATTAGGACAGTAGTGATGCCAGACAGATTGGGTATGGCTCTTGTTGCGAGTCTTCGTGACTTTGAGCCTTCCACATTTGAGGAAGCTTCTCAGCATCAGGTATGGAGAGATGCCATGATGGAAGAGTACCATTCCATCATGAAGAATGATGCTTGGGAGATAGTGCTGAGACCTAAGGGGAAGTCATTTGTGACTTCCAAGTGGCTTTACAAGATAAAGCATGCTGCAGATGGCAGTGTGGAGAAGTACAAGGCTTAGTTTGTGGCTCGGGGGTTTTCAAAGGTTGAGGGAGTTGACTATGATGAGACTTTTGCACCAGTTGCTCGGTATTATTCCATCAGAGCAGTGATATCTATAGCAGTAGAGATGGGTTGGAAGATCCACCAGATGGATGTGAAGACCGCATTTCTCAATGGTCTTCTGTAGGAGGAGGTGTACTTAGAGCAGCCACATGGATTCGAGATTCATGGGAGAGATTCTCATGTGTGCAGGCTGAGGAAAGCCTTGTATGGACTGAAGCAAGCTCCTAGAGATTGGTACTCCAGGATCGATGCATACTTGACTTCGATTGGCTTTCAGAAGAGTGAGGCTGATCCCAACCTTTACTACATTGTGGTTAGTGGAGATCCTCTCATTCTTCTGTTATATGTTGATGACTTGTTTATCACTGGAGAGGAGCATCTCATTGCACATTGCAAGAGAGACCTTGCAGCTGAGTATGAGATGACTGATATTGGGCTGATGCATTACTATTTGGGGATGGAGGTTTGGCAGGAGCCTCGAAATATTTTCCTGGGACAGGGGAAGTATGTAGTTGAGATTCTGAGGAGATTTCGGATGGAGGACTAAATGCCGATGTCTACACCTATGATCACCAACTGGAAGCAACTTCATGCTTCTGAGGGTAAGTTGATGGATTCTACACTTTATCATCAGCTCGTTGGATCATTGATGTATCTAGTCAACACCAGGCCAGACTTGTGTTTTACGGTGAACACTCTTAGCCAGTTCATGGTGGAGCCTAGAAGTGTACATTGGACTGCCGCAAAACATGTGCTGAGTTACCTAGCAAGTACAATGGATTATGGTTTGGACTACAAGGGTTCGGGTGGAGTCAGGTTGGCTGGTTTCACAGATTCAGACTGAGCAGGTTGTGTGAGGGATCGGAAGAGCACTTCCAGTTGTTGTTTCAGTTTGGGCTCGGCAGCAGTGTCATGGTTCAGTCGAAAACAGAAGTTCGTTGCATTGAGTTCTGTCGAGGCTGAGTATATGGCAGCCAGTCAGGCTATTTGCGAGGCACTGTGGCTTCGCAAGTTGTTGGTAGATTTATTTGATCAGGAGCTTAGACCTACGGTGATCTATTGTGACAATCAGAGTTGCATTCAGCTCTCTGAGAATCCGGTGTTCCATGACAGGTCAAAGCACATTGAGATCAGGTACCATTTCATTCGAGACTACGTCCAGAGAGGAGCAGTTGAGTTGCAGTATATTTCCACTGATGAGCAGGTAACAGATATCCTGACGAAATCTTTGGGGAGGGGCAAGTTTGTCTTCTTCAGAGACAAGTTGGGAGTGGTGCAGAACACCTTCCTCGGTAAGAGGGAGTGTTAGTTTTTTGTACCTAGGGAAGTGTTCCCCAAGTGACCTTTTGCGTAAAGTCACTTAGAAGGGGGAAAAAGGTGACCCTCACATTAACTGACTTAGTAAAAGCATTTAATGAGACTTTATAAACTCAAAGTCACTTTTTGATAAATTTAAGTAGGTGAGGGAAATTAATTATTTATAAAAGGTAAATGGAGCATTTAATTTCCACCATTGATCTCATTCAATCTCATCCATTGAATTTAGGGAAACCCTAGGGTTTGATCAAAAAGCTTGAGGGAGGAATTTCTTACTCACTTTTGCTAATTGAAGTGAGGAAAAAGAGAGAGAGCTGAAGAAGGGAGAAGGGGCACGAATTTCAAGGGAGCTTGCTAAAGAGATTTTGGTGGGCACATATTTCGAGATAGCCTTCATTTATTGCTGCACAGAAACCGAGGTGTACGGATTGCATTTATTGCTGGCACGATTTTCAAGATAGAGTACAGCTGCATTTATTGCTACACAGTTTTCGAGGTTGTACAGATTCCGTACTGTACGATTTTGGGCACTATTTTCAAGGCACAGGTTTGGCACAAAAAACGAGAAAATATCAGGCACAAGTTTCGAGGCTGTTATCAGCATTTTCCAGGCACAGTTTTCGAGGTGTACAACTGCATTTAATTGCTGTCTGTACTGTACGGATTTTCTGCTAGTGTAGGCACACAAATCGAGGTCTGAATATTTATTATTTAGCATAGAAATCGAGGCTGAAGTGACTGTTGTTTTTGGCACTGTTTTTGAGGAAGAAATATTGCACAAAAATCAAGTCATCTCTTGCACAGAAATCGAGGCAGTCTGTTGGTTGAGATAAGTCTGATTTTGAATGTAAAATGAATGTCTGATTATTTTCCAGAAGCTTAATAAAACCTCTCTGTCTCTCTCTTTGACTGGTTTTCCCCGTGGGGGTTTTTCCAGGTCACATTTGCCGAAAATTCTGAATCTCAAATTTTAATGGTGTGCATGTTAAAATTTAATTTTCTACCTGTTAGTATGATTTTACAGCGTGTTTAATTGTTGAAGAAATTTTCATAAGTAGTTTCCAGCCTATGCAAAACCGGCTGGGAATGAAAACCACAGAAACATTGACATAAACTAGCAAGCTGCAAACTTAGAAAAATTTACATAGACCAACTGCACTCATTGGTCAGATAAACGACAAAAATCGAATTTGGCATGAACGACTTGGACATTTGAACTTTCAAAGTTTGAAGATGATGGTAACAATTAATATGGTTAATGGTCTCCCAAATATTGTTCCACTTGATGGAGTTTGTAGAGGATGTGTGCTTGGAAAGTATCTTCAGGCACCCTTTGATTCTAGGAAAGCATTGTGAGTGCAAGATCGATTGGAACTTGTTCACAATGATCTATGTTGCATGAACAAACCTTCATTGACAGGTGCAAAGTATAGTTTAACCCTCATTGATTATTTGTCTAGATTTGCTTGGGTATATTTCTTGAAGAATAAGAGGCATGTATTTGAAAGATTCAAGGAATTTAGGGCATTGGTTGAAAAGCAATGTGGTAAACCCATCAAATGTTTGAGATCAGACAATGGTGGAGAATATGTGAGTTAACAGTTTGAAGAATATCTCTTGCAAAACAATATTTCTTGACAAAGCTCTGTCCCTCACACCCCTCAACCAAATGGAGTCACAAAGAGGAAGAATAAGACTTTGGTAGAAATGGCACGGTGCATACTGCAGACCAAATATATTATGATTGAATTTTGGGCAGAAGCTTTCTACTGTTCAAACTATCTCGTGAACCTTGTTCCAACTAGAGTTGTCAGCAACATGACTCCAGTCAAGAAGTGGAATGGATGAAAACCCTTTGTCAGACACCTCAAACCTTTGGATGTGTTTATTGGGTGCATATCAATGATAATTGCATAAATAAATTGGATGCAAAGAGTCATGCTTGCATCATAATGGGCTATTATGATCAATCAAAAGCCTATTGACCATTTGACCCAATCATACAACATACCATTTTGTGCAGAAATATGACCTTTGATAAGAATATTTTAGGTAATAAGTTGTTGAACTCCTCTTTTGGTCTATTGCACAGTGATCCTTTTGGTATTTTTGAATAATTTGGATCAACTATACCCCTCTTTGGAGCTTCAACTAAATCGATGAATCCTACTCTCGAATCAATTAAGTTGTTATACATTGACTGAAAACATCGACACACCTGCTCCTTCAACTAACCATGATCGACATGAATCACCGCCAACTTGTCTACCTCGGTGGCCTACTAAAGCAATTGAAGTTGCTGGACCTAATGTTGGAGATGCTAGTATTGGTCGGAAGACCCACAGTCAGAAACAACATGGCAGTGTAGCACTAATGGGACATGTTCTTAAAAGTTATGATCTTAACACTTAGATTGATGCTCAGGGAGTGCATGAATGGGAAAATGTTATGGTTGTTGAAATTGATTTTTTGAACAAGAATTAGACTTGGGAACTTGTTCTTCGACCACAAGGAAAGAATGTTGTGAAGTGTTGATGGGTATACAAGACCAAATTTACTTCCAACAATGGTGTTCAATGTCACAAGGCTTGACTGGTAGCCGAGGGATTCTCTCAGTAAGAAGGCGTCGACTACACTAAAACCTTTACCCATGTTGCAAAGATGAACTAATTTCGACTGATCTTATGCTTGTTGCTTGTTCTGGATAGGAACTTCATCAAATGGATGTTAAAAGTGTCTTTCTTCGTGGAGATTTGTCTGAAGAAATTTATATGGAACAACCTCCTGGTTTTGTGAGAGATTATGGTCTTATTTGTCAACTCAAGAAGTTGTCGTATGGTTTGAAACAAGCACCTCATGCTTGGTATGAGAAGATTGATCGTTTCTTTATCAATCTTGCCTTCAAATGTTGTGAATTTGGTCACATTATTTATGTATTACATGTTCATGGCCATACCTTGATTGTGGCATTGTGTGTTCCCGATTGGAGATGCTAGTATTGTTCGGCAGACCCGTAGTCAAAAACAACATGGCAGTGTAGCACTCATGGCACATGTTCTTAAAAGATATGATCCTAGCACTTAGGTTGACGCTCAGTGAGTGCCTGAATGGGAAAATGCTATGGTTGTTGAAATTGATTCTTTGAACAAGAATTAGAGTTTGGAACTTGTTCTTCGACCACGATGAAAGAATTTTGTGAAGTGTCGATGGGTCTACAAGACCAAATTCACTTCCAATGATGGTGTTCAATGTCACAAGGCTTGATTGGTAGCTAAGGGATTCTCTTAGTAAGAAGGCATCGAATACACTAAAACCTTTGCCCTTGTTGCAAAGATGAACTCTGTTCGACTGATTCTTTCGCTTGTTGCTAGTTTTGGATGGGAACTTCATCAAATAGATGTTAAAAGTGCCTTTCTTCATGGAGATTTTCTTGAAGAAATTTATATGGAACACCCTCTTGGGTTTGTGAGAGATTATGGTCTTATTTTTCAACTCAAGAAGTCATTGTATTGTTTGAAACAAGCACCTCGCTCTTGGCATGAGAATATTAATCATTTCTTTATCAATCTTGCCTCCAAACGTTGTGAATTTGGTCACATTATTTATATATTACATGTTCATGGTGATACCTTGATTGTGGCATTGTATGTTTCCGATTCATGTAGGATCCTTAAGAAAGCCGCTAGAAAGCTACAAAGAGAATTGTTCGCTATATTGAAGGAACTTATCGGTATGGTATTAAGTATGGTCTCAGTACTGAACCACTGGTTGAGTTTACTAATCCTGACTGGGGAGGTGACATTGACGATTGAAAGTCCAGTTATGGTTGTGTTTCGATTGAGTTCTAGACCCTTTGTTAGTCGTGTAAGAAACAAAATGTAGTCTCTCTTTCGACTATAGAAGCATAATATTGTGGCGATGTCAATGTAGGTACAAAGGAAGTTTGGATTCGTCGGCTTTGAAAGAACTTGGTTTTCCTGTTTAGACCTAGACTGTTATTGATTGTGACAAAAAGAGTATAATATAGATTGTTGATAATCCTATTGCTTACAACAAAATGAAGCATGTTGAAATTCATGTTTAGTATTTGAGACAATTTGTACAAGACAATGTTGTATCACTTGTTTATTGTAGGACAGATGATCAGATCATTGATATCTTTACAAAGCCTCTACAAGAAGCTAAGTTTTTGAAACTTCGGGCTATGCTTGGGCTTCAAGTAGCTACAATTATGGGGGGTGTTCAGAGAACATAAATTCAAATATTGAATATCCAAGGCATTATGTTGATTGGGGGTGTTGGAACCAAAGGTTATGCAGGTTCATCACACCTATGGATCTTGTTGAGACAGTCAATCGACTAGTATAGTAGTCGACTAGAGGCTCGATACTAAATGGTCGACTAAATGTTCGACGAGGCCATGGTCAGCTTGACAAGAATAATTGACTAATATATGGGACATTGCATATTTCGTGGAAACGAGTAGAACCAATGACCCCTATTTATGGACCAGATCCTCCTCACTTTGAGGGAGTTTGTTAGATATGGAGACTATAAAAGGAATGACCATATGGGTTGCGTTGATATCAACTTTATGATTTATCAAAGCATGTGTTGTGATGTGCTGATAATAATGTGATGTGCTTAAGTGTTGTAATTGTGTCTTTAGACACGACCTCTTTTCTTGGAATACAGTTCACTTCTATTATTTTCTTTTATATTCTATGGTTCAATGTGAATAGGTTCCCCAACATAATCATATCCCATAATACCATGGTTGTTTCTTTAGTTTTCCCTTCTACATCTTCTAGATTTTCTATTACATTTTCATTAGGTTCATATGTTTGGACACTCTCACCAAGAAAATGATTCATGACTAAATTCATGGCATTAATCCATTAGAGACAAGTTTCCTCGTAATGATTAGCCTAATGGTAATTACAAAAATTTTCCATATATACCCCCTCTAAATCAATGTTAAGGTTTGCAAGAGGAGGATCAAGTAGTTTGGGAGGCCTATTGGGCCCTCTAAAGAATGGTCTATATGGTTTTTGGTTTGGAGTGCCCTCTCTTGATTTCCTTTTTATATTCCTCCATGAGTGGTTTTAGTGACTTATTTAATGCCTTCGATGATTGACAAGATTGTCTATCAGTCTCATAGTTCTCGTTGGTTGTCCCCAGTCTTATCTCTGTCTTTCTCGCCTCCAAAGGTTTCTAGTTTTTTGTCACCTTCCAATTCTACGGTCCCGTTAGTGCCTACTTCTAGGCTACTACAGTTTCACGTTATAGTCTCCACTGATGACTTTGGCATTGGGGATGACTTCCTGGAGTGTTTAGTCCCTGATTCGCTAGTGTTGAAATAGGTCAGAAAGTGGAAGGTCAAGAAGTGTGTGAAAAGGAAGGTTCCCAGAGCAATATTTCCTTGGGTGAGGATGTCCAATTGTACCATGAGGTTAGTACGATGTCTGAACATGCCCTTGTGGGGCGTTTTGGAGGTCATCATATGAACATCTCTGACTTCAAAAGATGGGTTGACAATACCTAGCTTGTTCTTTTGGGGTACCCCCCTAGGGTTTTCTCCTTGGCACAAGGTTGGTTTGGCATTATACTCAACAAGTCTACTAATGTTTCCTAGTTGCTGACAGGGGTGTGGTTGTGGGGTTCTGTGACCATTAACCTAAGAAGATGGGATCCTTTTTTTGATGCTAGGAGGATGAAGTTTTATCGACATCCCATTTGGGTGAAGCTACCATGGCTCCCATCGGAGCTTTGGTCCATGGACATTTTTCGTAAGATTGGTTCCTCCCTTGGTTTTTTCCTCTCGGTCGATGATAGTTTTATCAAATACGGAATTATGTATGTTGCCAAGATTCTTATGGAAATTGACCTTCATGAAGGTTTACTTGAGAACATTACTATCTCTATGGGAAAGATGTCTATTGTGCAGTCATTGAACTACATTGGGGTCCCTTTCCGTTGTAATAGGTGTCATTGTTATGGACATATCGTGAGGGACTGTGACCGTCCTTTTACCAGGCATTATTTGCAGCAAAAATCTAGAGGTTTCTCCATGGCCATAGGTCAGAAGTGGAATCCAAGGAGATATCGTTCTCTTGATATACATTCTCATTCTGGGAAGTATTTGAGATTGCCACATCTAGAAATTAGGTGTCGGAGGGTGGTACCTTTAAAAATCACTTGGATCCAAGCAATGTTGTCTGGAATATTGAATACATCTAGTTGGGCATCCTGTCGTCAACCAGGTCTCGTCAAATGATGTTCTTGTGGAAGTAGTGGTTTTGATGCTATCCTCTCCAGGTAAGGTCTCTCCATGCTTATCTATTTCTGTTGTTGGTATGGATGATGGGGGTTATTATGGTAGTCCTACCCTTTCTTGGTTTTTGAGGGTCTCTAGTGTCTCATCTTCCGTTGTTTCGGGGTCTTTGGGTATTGAGGTGATGATGTTGTCTTGTGCATCTAAACCTTTTTGTTTTTATAATCAATCCTTGTCCTTTCGAATCCCCTAGCCATCTCTTTGGAATCCACCCCTCGTGCCCTCAAACAATTCTCTTGGGTTTCTCAGCTCATAAAATTTCTTGCTCACAACTGCATCACAGGAATAGGGTTTATGTGGGGTTACATGTTCTTGTATTGAGTGAGTCTCCTTTTTATTCTCCCTTTAACCCTCTTAGGAACTCCCTGTCTCTAGAAGCGGACAAGCGTCCCCTCTGGGCCTCCTTGGCTTCTGAGTTTTTTCTACTTGATCTTGTTTCAGTTTATGACTCCCCTTCAACATTTTCTAAAGTCTCCCATTAAAGTGATTGATGAAGTCTCACTTAAGAGGTTAGATTCGGTTATATTATCTTCCCTTAGTCCTGCTTCTAAGGGATAGATGCCTCCAGGGATTCCTCGGTCTATGGTGGATGTTTCCCCTGTTTTGGCCCATGTTTTGGTTTCTGACTTAAAGCACTCTCGGTATGACCTGAGGCATCATTCTATGCAAAGAGGCTTTAAGATGGTTTTGTCTGGAAGTGCTCTTGCTTAATTTTTTTCGGGCTCGCCAGGGAGACTTAGGGGTCGTAGGTCCAACATGGCATTGGCTAGAGATGAAGCAGTGTTGGATGTTAAGGCTGGAAGACAACTTACCTCGAATGGGACTCTTAGAGAAAGTACTCTCAGGTCCTTGGTTACTTAATGTTGATTATGTCCCCCAATTGTAGAGGGTTAGGGCATCCCTCCAAAAATTTGGCCCTCAAAATATTGGTTTCTTTGCATCATCCTGACGTGTTCTTGTTACAAGAATCTCACTCCTGTGGTGATTTCATTTTGGTCGATCTAAGGTTGTTACTTCTGGAATGGGATTTTGTTTTCGTGGATGCTATTGGTGGATATGGTTGTTACTTCTGTCTTAATAAGTGAGTTTTCTTTTCAGGACTGCGCATAGTCTTCTTCTCTAGAGAATTTGGGCATGCTTTCACAGTTGTTAATTTTTAAGGTCCCCATTTTCATAGAATGGCCCACTGGGAGAAGATTTCAAGTAATGATTTCATCAATTTTGACAGACTTATCCTTGGATCCTCTTTCTGACTTATTTTCTCACAAGCTTGAGGAGGTATCCTTATTTGATATTCCTCCCATTACATTATGTCCACCTTGTAGGTATATGCGGGTTGGTCCTAACAGAGTTGATAATCGGTTGGATCATTTTCTTGTCAACAAAGGTACCCTCCATCTGGCCCCATGTCTCAAGCAATGGATAGGGCTGGGTGGTGACTCAAACCACTTCCCCATCTTCCTAGATGCCAGATCTGCTCTGGATAAGCCCTCGAGTCCCTTTAATTTAAATGCTCAATGGTTGGAAGATGATAGTTACATTCAACTTGTTCGAAGTATTTGGTGTCCTGACTCTGCTAATAGCCCTGACTCTCTAGCTATTTAGTTCCACAATAATCTCAAAAGAGTTAAGGCTTGTACAATGGATTGGGATTCAAAAAGATCTAGGATTCAATGTATGAACCACGTGATATAGAATATCAGTTGAGATCCTTTCATGCTTCCTCCCTTGAAAGTTACACCTCTGAATATCATAGGAGAACTATAGCTCCTCTCGAGTCTAGTAGAAAAAAAATTCTATACGATGAAGAGGTTGCTATGAGGCTTAAGAGTAGAGCCATTTGGTTAAAAGATGGTGATGGTAATACTAAATTTTTTCACAATTATGTAAGGCATTGGAGGAACTCGAATACTATGTGGCAAATAGGGAATTTTGATGGAGATTTAGTTACTGGTTTTGAAAACGTTACTAGGGCTAGCGTTAGTCATTTGAGTCCCTTTTTAAGAAAGATGCTAATTCCCCTATTGGCCAAATGATGCAACTATCATTTCATTATCCATCCTTCATTTCCGAGGGACATAATTTATCTTTAAAAGAGGCAGTATCACTTGATGAACTAAAAGCAGTTTTATCCTCTATGCAAAAGGATAAGAATCTCGGGCCGAATGGGTGTCCCGTAGAATTCTTTTCTAGTTTCATGGATTTCTTTCAAATGGATTTACTAGCTGTCATTGAAGAATTGAGCTCAAAGGGCGGATCTTTCTTGTGTTAAATTCCACCTTCATTGTTATCATTCCCAAAGTGGACAATGGGACCAATCTGAATGACTATAGGATGATATCTTTGTGTAACTGCTTATATAAGGTTATTGCTAAGGTGATTGCCAGAGGGATTAAAAATATTCTTTCCAAAGAGATTCTACAGGAGCAATTTGTTTTTTAGCAGGTAGGAAAATTCATGATGCAATTGGAATTGCCCAGGAAGTGCTTCACTCTGCTAAGTTGAAGCATATAATTGCTGCCATCCTTAACGTGGATTTATCTAAGGCTTATGATCGAGTCAATTGGATTTTTTTGAGATTGACTCTTTTCTAGGTAGGTTTTGATTTACAGATGGTCAACTGGATTTGCTCCTATTTTCAGTATGTTTCCTTTGTTGTGCTTTTCAATGGATTTGCTTCTCCTTTCTTCAGACCTGTAGGGAATTGCATCAAGAATGCCCCTTGGCCTTGTTACTTTTCATATTAGTCATGGAAGGCATAAGCAGATTAATTCAACATGATAAATCAAATGGTTTACTCAAGGGTATCAATATTGGGGGGAATTTCGAAAAGTTAGGTCTTTGTTCGCTGGAGGAGTCAGCATAAGACGGAGGTCGTTCCGTAAAACTTGGAAGGACGTAGGGTTTTTACGCAGTTTTTCGCCTGATTATCTTGAGGATGACTAGCGAACAGGGGGGGCGCAGCCCCTCCTCTCTCGCCAAAATAACTGCAACACCAAGGGACTTCTCAATCAACAGGAAAGGAGGCTAGAATAGGAGGAGAGGGATCAACAGGATATGCTGCTAAGAAACCACCGCCTCAGGGACTCCCAAGCCAGGGCTCCTGCATCCTGAAATCTATCAATATCCCTTCCCTAACAGTGGATCCCACGAAAATCAAAGAAAAAATACAATACATGACAGACCATGCCCTAATCGGAAATTTTATCGGCATCTGATCATCTGAAAAATCCCTAATCTGGTGGATTAACACCACCTGGAAGCCGAAGGGCCATTACGACCTATTGTTGGGATCCAAGGGTTTCTTTACAGTGGTTTTCTTTAATGTTGAATATCGGGAGAGGATACTGGAAGGTGGACCCTATTTCTACTATTCAACTGGCCTCTATCTCTTCTACTATTCAACTGGCCTCTATCTCAGAGAATGGAGGGATGACTTCAATCCAAACAAGGAAGATCTATCCATTTCCGCTATATGGATCTGGTTGTACTCGTTGCCTACCGAATAATGGGATCCAAAGATATTGGAAGCTATAGGAAATTTCCTTGAACAATTTGTGAATATCTCAAATCTCACTAAACAAGGAAGGCATGTCTCTTATGCAAGAATTTGCGTTTATATGAATATCTCTAAAGATCTCGCTGAGCGGATCAACCTTACATGGGAAGACTCTTAGTGGTTTCAAACCCTCAACTATGAGCATATCCCTTTTTGATGTCGCCAATGCCATGCGCATGTGCATCTGTTTCAGGATTTTTACCTTACACCGAAATCAGAGCAAACCCCAAACAAAGAAAAAGAGGTAACATATGCAGAAGGGTATGTAAAGGTTACCAACAGAAAGAAGACAAGAAGGAAGCATAACGGTCCAGACTTAAAAAATGAAGCAAACACATCTAATAGCTTTGTTGTATTGGAGCAACTAAACCCTGACTCATCAAATTCCCCAGGGGAACAACAGACTCAACCTACGGCCTTGGAACCTTCTGTTGATGTATTTGTAACTTCGGAAGATATTCACTTGTATATTGTATGTATTACATTTGTACTTTATTGTATCCCCAACGGAGATGTATTATTCCTCCGGTTGGAAGTGTCATCATTTGTATTTGCAAGTGTCGCAAGTTACATTGTAAGTGTTGTAACTTATATTTGATGGGTTATTAGACCACCTTAGAGGGGTCGGCCCAGTATGGGTTAAAGGGTTATTAGACCACCATAGAGGGGTCGTCCCAGTATGGGTTAAAGGGTTATTATACCACCCTAGTGGGGTCGGCCTAGTGACAAGTGGTAATGGGTTATTAGACTCTCCTAAGGGAGGTCGGCCCAGTTAGAGTAAAAGGAAAGTCAAAGTAAAGTATAAATAGAGAGTGTGACTCTCTCATTTATTCATTTACTCACTCAATCACTTCACATTAGTGAGAGAGAGGAGGAGTCTGCACAAGTGGAGGAGGAGAAGTTGCTAGGATATTATCTCTTGTTTTGGGGTTTGATATTTGTGATCTTTGTATTGGTGCTCATTCTATCTTTGAAGAAGTTACGGGATTTTTCACCTACTTGGTTTTCCCTGGTGAAATTCTTTGTGTCTCTTGTCTCTTATGTTTGATATGTTGTACATGTTGTTCTCTCAGTTAAGATCCTAGATCATATTGAATTAAATGCTGAAAAACTAACATGGTATCATAGCCTGAAGAAAGGCATTGTATGGCATTTACGACACTTGTTGCACTTGCGACAAATTGGATGCTAGGGCTTGGTATAATAAAAATTAGTCATCGTGGCACTTTCGTTATAAATCCATTTTGGCGAAGGTTCAGGATTTGAAACTTTTACAGGCCGAAGATTAAATGTTCATGTACCTTGTGTCCTAATTCAGCCTCATATTCGTTGTAATTTGTGAGATATGATCCGTACAAGTTAGGGTTTCTGCCTCTTCCAGAATGCAGTCCTAAACAGCTGACCAAGGAAAAAAGGTCATATCTTGGCTAGGAAGCTCCAAATGGAATTCCGTAAAAAGAGGCAGTTAGGGAATGGACTTTAGTTTCACAGGTTTGGGTTTCAGAGGTTTCACAGGTTTGGGTTTCAGAGGCCGAAGTTGAAACAGTGACATGTGGCACTTCGTACAAGTTCAATATACTGTTTCATCCCATAAACAGGTCACGTTGCGACACTTGGAATATCTCTCTCTCTTAGAGAATCCATTAAAGCTCATATCTGTGGGGTCGGAAAGATGACAGGTCAATCTACCACGGGCCGAAGTTTAAGACCCTGAGGATCCGAAATTTAAGAGATACATCAGAAACAATATGGCATATATTTATGTCCAAGCAGAATTGGATTCTGAGCACTTTCATTCTTGGATCGTCACTGCTGTGGAAAATTAGGGTTTCTACAAAAAATGGAATTTTTGGAATCTGAGACCACAGCTGGATGCTCCTCATCAAAATCGAAATTTAGAGACCAAGTTCAAAGTTTTTGGTTGGGTAGAACCCTGGGCTCTATCAAACCCTAATTCAGGATTTTGACCAGAAAACCAGAAAACCAGAATTTGATAGAAGCTGCAGATCCGAAACTTGTAGGTCAATTTTGAGGGGTCAATTTTTGGAGTTTTCAAAATCTGAGCACACCAGTTTGCTCGCGTCAGTCAATTGCATCTCCCTGTCCAGACAAAAGTTTGAATTTCCAAGTTTGGATTTTTTAGGGTTTCTCTGACAAACCCTAGACAACTCCAGATCCAGATTCTACAAGTCAAGTGGATTGGGTTAATCCTAAAAGAGAATGATTTGGACACCTACATAAGTGAAGAAGTTCCAGTTCCAGAGGGAGATGAGACTAAGGATTTACAAAAGAAGACTACAAGATATCCCGACAGGTATGATTTGGGGAGATACAGGTATGCTTTGAAATCTGTTCATGATTAAATTTGTCTTCATATTATTGAGGTTAGTACAATCTTGATTAATTTTAGACTTGCCTTATGACTTTAGTAAAAGTATGTGAATGATTGAAGACATTCATTTATTAGGGTTATGAAACTTATGATTGTACTAATGCACTATGGTGTTGTATGAGGATGATGTTGTCCACTAACATGAAAGGTACATCAAGAAAGACAAATCAAGTTCTATATCAAGAACATATGACCATGGTGGCATGAAGACAAAGACTCATTCATAGCCATTGATCACATAGAAGCTCTACTTACGAGGTATGTATAATTTGGTTTTACAGTGCTTAACCTATGAGATATGCAGGTTACTAGCACAAGGTCTCTAAATCATTGAAGAGAACAAAGAAGACATTGCTTGGGTATGTTAGACATAACTCGCAAACATGATAATCCGGGTATGTTTTTCCTATATCAAGTTAGAATACTACCTTGTGTTTCTCATATAAGTATACTATTGTATGATTGATAATGATTATTCATGAAGTTATAAGTTTGAGTAATCATGGATTTATGCATATTATGCTTCTTACTTTGATTGATGATATGACAAACCAGAAGAGTCCTATGGTCAAATAAGAATATGCATGAGTAAAAGAAGTACTCCCTGAAACCTTGAATACTAACGCTTGTGATAAATTACCTGTGTATGAAATGATCATGACCATACATATTTAGAATCATAATGTTTTGAGATTATACTAATGCATGTATGATTATGTATGAGATCTTGAGGATGACACAATGATGACACTAGTGCACACTTAAGCATGCAGAGTGGTCCAGGATGGATATAAGTTCAAAGACAGATAATCCAGGAAGCAAAGATCAAGAGGGAGCACACTCCAGTAATTCTTTTTTAAGGAAGCAAAGATTGAGAGGGAGTCCACCCAACAAGAAAACACAGATAAGTATTTGAATTGTCATTTCTTATTACTTAAATGATGTTCAGTCATGTACATACTTATGTTCCTAGATTTAGGATGTATATTATGCATTTTAGAAAAGTTGCATTAATGAACAAGATACTACTAATATACAAGTAATGGGTAAGTGGCTTGTGGTACTGTACAACATTCCATTGCTACTTATCTAGAATGAAACCTCTTTGCTAACATGTTGGGAGTTGTGCACACTCTTAAAAATGTTCTAGTAGAGATGGAAGGCATCTAGAAAGTTACGGGATATGGATAAATGTTGTATTGAAGCATTGGCTAAGATAATTGCATGACTGTATGACATATGTCTTTATGTGTAAGAATTTGTTTTGAAATCTATGAGATGTTTCTAATCATGCAATTGAACTTTTCTTGTAGGAAAGATTGTGTACCAGCACCTACAAGAGAGACTTGTTTCGAAGAACAAGCGATGAAGACTCAACATACAACAGATCCATGAAGATACCTATTGAAGGCATTGAAGAATAAAAAAGTACCCAGAATACAAGACACCTCCATGAACAAAGTAATTCCAGAAAAGGATCGTGAAATAGAAGATCCACAAGAACCTGTAGATCCACCCCATGAGAAGAACTCTCATAAGAGGAAACCAACATGGGCTAGAGAGCTCATCCAAGATGCAGAAAGATATGGTATTCTAGAAGAAGAACACAGAGAAAGAAAAAGAAAAAAGAAAAAAAAAAGACAAGGTCACACACCAGCTATGTTGCCTTACTTTGTGACATAATGAACAAAGAACCTTCCATTTATGAAGAAGCATCAGAAAAGAAAGAATTGAAGGATGCCATGGTCGAGGAATACCAGTCGATCATGAAGAATGATGTTTGGGATGTGGTCCCAAGACAAGAGGGGAAGTCTATTGTGACTTCCAAATAGATCTACAAGATCAAGCATGTTGCAGATGGTAGCATAGAAAAATTCAAGGCACGGTTTGTGGCTCGTGGCTTCTCCCATAAAGAAGGGATCGATTATGAAGAGACTTTTGCACCTGTAGCCAGATACACTTCCATCGGAACAGTACTTGCTATGGCTGCAGTAATGAAGTGGAAGATACACCAGATGGATGTCAAGATAGCTTTCTTGAATGGTGTAGTCGAAGAGGAAGTGTATGTGGAGCAGCCACTTGGTTTTGAGATACATGACAAGGAGTCATATGTGTTCAGATTGAAGAAATCCTTGCATGGCTTGAAGCAAGCACCCAGGACATGCTACTGCAGGATAGACAGCTTCCTATCTAGTTTAGGCTTTACCAAGAGTAAAGCGGATTCCAACCTTTACTACAAGGTTGAGGAAGGCAATCCAGTGATACTCCTACTGTATGTGGATGACCTGTTTGTGACTGGTGAGGATAGGTTGATTGCCGACAGGAAGATGAAGCTTGCTGCCGAGTTAGAGATGAAGGACTTGGGTATGATGCATTACTTTCTAGTTATGGAGGTGTGGCAGAGTGCAGATGGAATCTTCCTTGGACAAGGGAAGTATGCAATAGAGATCCTGAAGCGGTTCAGGATGATGGACTGCAAGGCCATGGACACACCTATGGCATCGAAACTGAAGCTATTGAATGATGCTTCATCAGAGTCAGTTGATGCCACGATGTATCGTCAGATGATGGGGTCCTTGATGTACATGACGAATATGAGACCAGATATTTGCTTTGCGGTGAACACTTTGAGCCAGTTCCTGACGGATCCTAGACATGTTCACCTGATTGCGGGAAAGCATATTCTGAGGTACCTGAAGGGTACGATTGATTATGGGCTCAAGTATGATGCAAATCAAAAGTTTAACCTGGAGGGTTATGTTGATTCAGATTGGGAAGGCAGTGATGCAGATAGGAAGAGCACTTCGGGGTGTTGCTTTAGTATGGGATCAGGTGTGATCTCTTGGTTTAGCAAGAAGCAATCCTGCATAGCATTGAGTACAGCCGAAGCAGAGTATGTCGCAACTTGTTTGGCCAGCTGTGAGGCAGTATGGCTTAGGAAGCTATTGTCTGATTTATTTGATCTCCAGTTGGATGCTACTTGTATCTATTGTGACAACCAGAGTTGTGTGAAGTTGTCAGAGAACTCAGTGCTCCATGACAAGTCGAAGCATATCGAGATCAAATATCACTATATCCGGGATATGGTGCAGAGAGGGGCAGTGAAGCTCATGTATGTTGCGACGGACGAGCAAATAGCAGATGTGTTGACCAAGCCAGTAGCTAGAGTGAAGTGTGAGTACTTCAGAGAGAGGCTTGGTGTCCTACAGATTCAGGATACTTCCAGGAGGAAGTGGCGGGACACAGATGTTGAAGCCATTCTTAGCATGGTGGCAGGCGGATCCTCCAATGGCTATGGATGTAAGTGCTGAGTGATGAGCATCTGGGTGATGCTCTATATGATGAAAATCCAGACGATGTTCCAGATGAGTGACGAGACACAAATGCTGAAGCCATTCCTAGCATGGTGGCAGGCGGGTCCTCCCATGGCTGAGGATATAAGTGCTGCATGATACAATGTTCCAGATGATGATTCGTATGACCATGAGATGATGATGTGCATTCGGGTGATGCTCAATATGATGATGATCCGTATGATCATGAGTTGTGGTGATCCGTATGATCATGAGCATCTGGATGATGCTCCATGGCCATGGATATGCTGTAGGTTGTGCTGGTTGGACATGTAATGGATCCTGGGAGATCCCATAGGTTGTGTCGGGCACGTAATAAGTCCTAGGATGCTCTTGCGAGATCTTGTCTGTAGGCATGTAATCAGTCCTGGAGATCCCATAGGTTGTGTTGGGCATGTAATGAGTCCTGGGGATGCTCTTTAGAGATCTTGTTGGTCGCAAGATGCCCTTTTAAGGTTTTGCCTGTTCACATGTAATTAGTCCTGGAGATCCGATAGGTTGTGCTGGGCACGTAATGAGTCCCGGGATGCTCTTTAGAGATCTTGCTAGTTGCAAGATGCTCTTTTAAGGTTTTGTGAAGTTCACATGTAATCAGTCCTGGAGATCCAATAGGTTGTGCTGGGAACGTAAAAGTCTTGGGATGCTCTTTAGAGATCTTGTCGGCCGTGTTAAGCACATAAAAGTTCATGGGATGCTCTTTTAAGGTTTTGTGAAGGTTGCATGTAATCAGTCCTGGGAGATCTTGTCGGTCGTGCTGGGCACATAAAGGATCCTGGGATGCTCTTGTCCAGTTTTGCAAAGACGCACATAATCAGTCCTGAGATTCCACCGGTTTCCATGCGCAGAGATGAAGAAGACCTACATGGAGGCTAGGCCTACATCCATCATGAAAAAGGGTTGGCTCTGTAGAACTTCCTATGACGAGAAGAATTGAGATATAGCACCAGTGACTGAGATGACGAGTACAGCAGTAGTGACGATGATGCTCCATGATCCAGTGATGATGATCCAACTCCAGAATTGAAGACTTGTGCCTATATGTATTGATGACCTGTGTCAAGAGAATACCTTCCTAGTTAAGAGGCAGTGTTGATGTATTTGTAACTTCAGAAGATATTCACTTGTATATTGTATGTATTACATTTGTACTTTGTTGTATCCCCAACGGAGATGTATTATTCCTCCGGTTGGAAGTGTCATCATTTGTATTTGCAAGTGTCTCAAGTTACATTGTAAGTGTGTCGTAACTTATATTTGATGGGTTATTAGACCAACTTAGAGGGGTCGGACCAGTATGGGTTAAAGGGTTATTAGACCACCTTAGAGGGGTCAACCTAGTATGGGTTAAAGGGTTATTAGACCACCCTAATGGGGTCGGCCTAGTGACAAGTGGTAATGGGTTATTAGACTCTCATAAGGGAGGTCGGCCCAATTAGAGTAAAAGGCAAGTCAAAGTAAAGTATAAATAGAGAGTGTGACTCTCTTATTTATTCATTCACTCACTCACTCACTTCGCATTAGTGAGAGAGAGGATGAGTGCACACAAGTGGACGAGGAGAAGCTGCTAGGAGACTATCTCTTGTTTTGGGGTTTGATCTTTGTGATCTTTGTATTGGTGCTCATTCTATCTCTGAGGAAGTTGCGGGGTTTTTCACCTTCTTGGTTTTCCCCGGTGAAATGCTTTGTGTCTCTTGTCTCTTATGTTTGATATGCTGTACATGTTGTTCTCTCAGTTAAGATCCTAGATCATATTGAATTAAATGCTGAAAAACTAACACCTTCAGCCCCCAGAATAGGAAAAACCAACAAGACTTGTAAACAACCTGTAATTCCATCAGAAGGGGAAAATATGGAAGAAGATGGAGATGAAATGGAAATGGGGGATTTGGATCTGGATGGCATTGAAGAAGCCTACAGAAAGAAGGATGTTCAATCAATACCATCCAAACAACTCCAAGTCCTAAAGGAGGTTATCCTTAAATTCAAACCTACTCCGGGTCTCAGAATTGGACCCTTGAAGCTTAAAGAAACCAAGCGAAAAAATAAAGATGGAGGAACGAAGAGGGGAAGGAAGACTAACAAAGAATGAATTGGGGAAGTTGGGGATCAGCTTGTGGATTCAGGACAATACCCAACGATTCAGGAGGCCTTACTCTCTATTAGATATCTTTCCTAATGAAGATTCTATCCTCGAACATTCAAGGGTCGAATGGCCCTCAAAAGATTAAATCTTTGAAAAGGAATATTTTAATGGAGAAACCATCTATATTTTTTTTACAGGAAACCAAATGCTCCGAGGGGCAACTGAAAGTTAAGGCTAGGAATTTTGGAGAGATTGTCAAATCATGGAATTGGACGTCGTTGGACAAGTTGGTGGCTTGGAAATCCTTTGGGATCCAAGGCAGGTCCTTGTAGATTTTTTTTTCTATGACCTTTAGTCCGTCAGTTGAGTTTCACATCCTAGGAAAAAATGCTTGGGGAATCATTACTAATTTTTATGGCCCTAGCAGCTATCGCCTAAAGAGAAGCTTCCTCGATTCCCTGAACATGATGCATGATGGTTTTGAAGGGCAACATTGGATTATTGAAGGCGACTTCAATCTGATTTGCACTCTCATTGAAAAAAAAGGAGGCAGAAGACTTCTAACTCAAGAGAGTAACATGTTTGATGAATTTATTGAGTCTAGCCACCTGGTTGATATAGGCATGGGAAGTGGCGACCTCACCTGGAACAATAGAAGGGGAGGTGAACATCAAGTAGCAGCTCGACTTAACAGATTCCTAATTTCTGAGAGTATAATGTTTTTTGGCGGGGCTCTGGCTTCTCGGTCTCTTCCAGCGGCAGGCTCAAATCATTGGTCGATTAATCTTGTCTGGAGTAACATAGGGATCAAAGCGAAACACCCATTTTGTTTTAAGCAATTTTGGATAACACACCCTGACTTCCAGGCCCAAATGGAGACCTGGTGGCATTCACTGGTTCCTCCCCAAGGCACCAATATGTATCAATTCCAACAAAAAATGAAGCGTCTTAAGGAAAAACTGAGGACTTGGAATAAATAGGTCTTCGGTAATATCTTTCAAGAAAAGGTCAAGTTAGAGCAACAAATGGAAGAAATATAGAAAAACATCGTGACTGAGGGTCTCACAGATGATCTCCATCACAAAGAAAAGGTTGTTTCTAAGCAACTCACAGAATGGGAAAAGAAAGAGGAAATTCTCTGGAAACAAAAGTCTCAGAACCATTGGTTGAAGGATGGGGACAGAAATACCAAATTCTTTCGTTGATCAACCATTCAACATAGGCATCATAACCGAATAACCAATATGAAAAATCAATATGGAAAGAAAGTGGATACTCATGAGGAAATTGAGAAGGAACTAATTTCCCACTTTAAATCTCTGCTTACAGAACCTAATACCGAAAGAACAGAGGCCATTAGGGATATTACAAGGGTCATCCCTAGGAAGGTTACGATGGAGCAGAATGAGATGCTGATCAAGCCGGTAACAATGCTGAAGTTGAAGATGCAATCAACCAAATGGAAGACAACAAAGCCCCGGGTCCTTATGGTTTTACTACAATTTTTTTTCATCACTTATGGGCTCCGATCAAGCATGAAGTCTGGGAAGTCATGGAGGAATCCAGGAGAATGCAGGGAGTTCTTTTGGCTCTTAACTCTACCTTTCTAACTCTGATACCTAAAACCACAATGGCAGACAATCCAGGTATTTTCAGACCCATAGATCTTTGCAATATTATCTACAAAATTATCACTAAAGTTCTGTCTAATCATCTTACACCCCTTCTTCCTGCACTGATCTCTCCTGAACAATCGGGTTTCGTGGAGGGGAGACAAATCTTGGATGGGAAAATTTTGGCCCATGAAGTATTACACTCCCTCAAAGTGACTAAAAAGGAAAGAATGATGTTGAAACTCGATCTTTCTAAAGCCTATGATAAGCTCAACTGGAATTTCATGAAGGAGATGATGGCCTCCTTTGGCTTTGGAGAAAACTGGATACGATGGATAGGAAATATGACATCTTCAGCCTTCTTCTCCATTCTAATTAACGGAACTCCTTCAGATGTTTTTAAACCTTAGCAGGGTATCATACAGGGAGATCCCCTATCCCCTTTCATTTTTGTTTTGATGACTGAGGGTCTGGGCTGTCTTATCACTCATATGGTGAACCGACATACTCTCAAAGGCCTTTGTTTCCATCCTTACGATCGACCTTTGAATCATCAACAATTCGTGGATGATACGCTCCCCATGGGACATTCATTGGTGCAGGAAGCTAGATAGCTAAATAAATGCTTAAACCTCTTCCTCAAATCTTCAGGGCTAACCATCAATGAGGACAAGTCCCAGGGTTTTTTCTTCAATATCCCTCCAGTTACCCAGAGAAATATCCTACGCATTCTAGGATTCCAAAGGAGCTCCCTTCCGTCCAAATATCTTGGAGCCCCCCTATTAGTATTTGTTTTGACAAAGGTCTCCTGGGAAGAGATCCTAAACAAGATGAAGGAGAAACTATCGGGTTGGACCTTACGTGCTCTTAATTTCCCTAGCAGAATGGTCTTAGTGAAGTTTTGTCTTACAAGTAATGTCGTTGTATTTATTCTCGGTTTTGGAAGCTCCTAAATCAATGATGAAAGAAATTCGTAGTATCCAAAGAACCTTCCTCTGGGGAGGCACATCAGAACATCGCAAATGGCCCCTTGTGGACTGGGACACTCTTTTCCAGTAAAAGAAAGAAGGGGGGGTATGAGCTTGCGTGATCTTGAAAGACTAAGAAAAGTCTGTGGGGAGAAAGTGTGGTGGAGATGGATTACCCATTTCGGGGAACCTTGGGCAAGATTATGGTGCAACAAATACACTCCGGAAGTGCCACAAAAAAACTTGATTAGAATTGATGGGTCAGAAGCGGGATCACATATTTGGAAGATGGCAAGGGCTGGGAGGAATTTAATCCAGAAAGACAGCTTTTGGGAATTAAGGGATGGCTCTTTGGCCAACTTATGGATAGACTCTTGGTAACAACAACCAATACTCCAAAATATTCTGCCAAATATCCAAACCCCTCTTGTTCTTCAGGAGCAAAGCTAGAGGAAATTTAACCATTTTTGGTGGAGGGAGGCGGATGATCTAGGAGGATATTGGTGGCCACCCACCTATTCCACTTGGACCCCCACCATTGTTTCTTCAGTTTTTTCAGTTTCCTTAATTGTAGCACAATTTACTATTTTTGGCAGTTTTCAGGTCCTAAACTTCCGGAGCCGTTTTGAGGCCCTACATGACGTTTTTTCAGCATCTAATGGTCAGGCAAATATGAGTCTGTTTCAGACTCAATATTAGTTACTTTTGGATGTAGTCCTTGAATAGATCTTTCTAACGATGTATCATGTGCGTCAAACGGAGGTAGTATGCCAAAGTTACGACCCCAGGAAATTGATGTACCAAGTTACCCAACGGGGCCCATATTCGGGCTTTTCACCTCCTAGGGTTATGTTTTCCGATGTATAGGGTTTCCCTTATTTCTCAATAATATATAGGCCTTCGAGCCTCATTGTAACACAGATTTCAGAGGCATGTAGCCACCACATCTCTTCTCAGAGATAAGCTACCAGCACTCTAGCTAGTTTATTTCCATCCTGTATGTAAACAAGTTTCAATTCTTGAGTAATGAAATGAAGTGTTATTTCCGCTGCATCTTTGTTTTTATGGGTATTTGTGTATTCTGTTGTGTTCCTGCATAAATCCGGATCAGCAGATGACCGAGGATTTTGAAAATGGAAACCGATTGAATGGTGGAGAGATAATTACGGTAATGAGGAAGGAGAAACCACTTATGACCACCTCTCTCAAAGGCAGATAAGATCCTAGGAAGGTCTTGATATTATTCAATGGGGTTACTCCACAAATGGTATGTTCTCTCTCAAAGAATCTTAACCCCTGCAGGATCTGACTGGGGATCAACCACCGGGATGCGAATGGACGAATCTATGGTCCAACAAGCTATGGCCCAAAATAACTCTGTTCCTATGGCTTGTCCTCAAAGGTTGTATCTTGACTTGGGACAATCTAACGAAAAGGGGTTTTGCAGGGCCATCCTTCTACATCCTATGCGGAGAAAACAATGAGATGATAGCTCACCTCCTCGATGCCTGTAGTTATGTCTCATACCTATGGGATTGAGGAGCCACGATCTTTCGCATATCTGACAGGGTCCGAAATAACCCCGCAGCTTCTATCAAGGAATGGAGAGATAAACTTTTACAAGGTCGAATCCCTAACATAATTTGGTAGTTGTTCCTGGGTTTCCTCCTCTAGGAAACTTGGAGGGAATGAAATAGGAGAATTTTTACAGGAAAATGTTAGGAAAAACAGAATTTTTGGGAACACATAAAAAAATCCATTCATGATACCCTATCTCTATCTCCCTGGAACGAGCAAGACATGCAAATACCGAAAAATGAGAAAGATATATTGCGTACCTGGGGAGTGAAAAAACTCCTAGCTTATATCGGTCATATTCAACATGGACAACGCAACCCTGATAGTCCAATAGTTTGGAATCCCCCACCTCTTGGATGGGTGAAGCTGAATTTTGATGGTGCCTCGAAAACCAATCCTGGTGAGGCAGGATATGGAAGAGATTTTCGGGATGAACATGGAAAGGTGGTGGGAGCTCTTTACGGGTACCTAGGTTTGGAAACAAATAATGTGGCAGAGATCGAAGCTTTACTGCAGTGTTTGTGCATGGAAAGAAGACGAGGATACTCAAAACTGCAAATCGAGGGTGACTTGCAGGTGGTGGTGCAAATTGCCTCCAAATTATATCACGACTCCCAATCTCACAAGGTGGTGACATCCTAGCGCCTCCCCTTTCGTATCCACTGCCTTCGAGAAACCCTGTTGTTAGTTAATGCGATATCTTTCCACCACGTTCGTCTCCAAGCTAATAGCCTAGTGGATCGGCTAGCTAATCAAGGGACAAAATGTAGGATGGGTGGCTGGGAAGGCATATTAGATGGCATGCCTGAAGAAGAGTGGCAAGTGTTTTGCATGCAGAAAGAAAGAGAAGAAATGAAGGCTCAAGTCACGCATTACGACGACGGGGTTCCGAATCCGATCCAATTGGTGTCATGTCCTGAGGTCTCCACATCATTGGAAGGACGGGAGGATCTCCTTCCTGAAGCAAATACAAATGAGCACGATCACTCAAATAATTCACCTAGTTGTTGATAATTATAACATGATGCGGGGGACTACGATGATGATGACAAAGCTGCCTCCCACGAATTTGCTAAGGAAGGCCATCCAGGAAGTTATGTATGACATGATTGACCAGGACGACGGGAGTACGAACAGAGCTCAAAATTGGATGGCAGTTATTATGGTATTAAGTGGACCTATTCTATTTAATCCCCAATTTCGGTGGTGTTCCACACATTCACTCCAAGATTTTTCAGCTTTTGTCTCTTTTTTGTTTCTCTCTGTTTCTCATCTCTGGGAAGGTGCCGGGAGGAAGGGCGAGAGGCTCATGTCTCGCAGAGGTTGACCAGCAAGGGTGGGGCTGGAGGAGCAGGGAGGTCCCACTCAGGATCAATGGTGAGCAGCAACCACGACCACTTTCTTCGGTTGAATGGTGCCACAGGAGACCCAGAGGGAAATTGAGCAAAATTTATGGTTGAGCATGGGGGAATAAGAGTCCTCACCTGAGGTGGTTGCGATGTCGAATTGGATCCAAGATCCCGGCAATACCAGAGGAAGAATGGCGTTGTATAATCGAGTGCTAGCGATGTACTGGGTAACAAAGAATATGGTGGCTAGAACCATGAAGGGCACAAAAGATTTCCTATCTGGATCTCATACTTTTAAAGATCATGATGAGGACTCCATATTCATGCATATGAAACTGGACGTGATTGCTGCACACCTCGGAGTTTCCTACCTTTCGAACCAGCAAGCGATGGCTCCAACTAGAGGAATGACCTCAACTTGGGAGGACACAGCTCACATGTTGAGGGCTGACTCGGAGAACAAGGATCCAAAGAAGTCTGATGAAAAACACTCTTCTGGTTAGCAATGGTCATTTCGACAGTTTTTTTGTGGCCTTCCGTCAATTCGATAATATGTATAATGAGCCAGTATTATAGTCAAAGCTCTGCTTATGTAATGGGTCAGTTTGTTACCTTTGTTCAGTTGGGTTTTAGTCTTTTGAAATTGTAGCCTGATGCTCTGTATTTGAGAATGAAATCCCAGGAATGGGATCTTCAAAGCCTAGCGGGGTCATCTATGAGATTTTTTGTTTCGAAGTCTAAGGGTACTACACTATGTATGTCTTCTGGGGATGATAGTAGTCATGAGCAAGTTTTATCTGGAATGTAATCGAGAGGGTTGTTTCTGGAATGTACTTGAGAAGGGTCAGGTGTAATATTTTTTCCATTATGTAATATAAATAGTTCTCTTTTTTGCTTTAAAAAAAAATATTGGGGGGAATTTCTTTATTTCTCACTTATTGTTTGTTAATGACATTTTGCTTTTCTCTAATGGATCTAGGAGAGACCACTACTACATTTTTGGCCTTTAGGGGGGGTTGTCTTCCGCCCCCAAAAGTGACCTACGGGGGGGGGTTTTGGATTTGGGGGCAGTTTTGGAAAAACCGCCCCTAAAGGCACCGATGTTAAAAGTTTTTACCTTTAAGGGCTGTTTTTGACGAGATTGGAACCGCCCCCAAAAGTGACTTTTGGGGGCGGTTTGTGACCCCCCTCGTAGAGGTCTATGGAGGCGGTTTTAAACCCCCCTCGTAGACCCCTTCATAGAGACCTATGGGGGCAGTTTTGAACCCCCTTCATAAAGACCTACGAGGGCGGTTGTGAACCCCCCTCATAAGCCTCCTCATACAAATCTACAGGGGCGGTTTGGAACCCCCCTCATAGAGGACTATAGGGGCAGTTTCAAACTCCCCTCATAGAGGCCTATAGGGGCAGTTGTGAACCCCCCTCTTATAGTCCTATGGGGGCGGTTTGGAACCCCCCTTGTAGAGGCCTATAGGGGCAGCTTAGAACTCCCCTCGTATAAAGCTTATAGGGGTGGTTTTGAACCCCCCTCGTAGAGGCCTAAGAGGCAGTTTGAAACCCCCCTCGTAGAGGCCTATAGGGGTGATTTGGAACCCCCCTCGTAGATGCCTATAGGGGCGGTTGGTAACCCCCCTCGTAGATGCCTATACGGGCAGTTTGGAACCCCCCTCGTAGTGACATATGAAGGCGGTTTAGAACCCCCCTCATAGCAACATACAAAGACAGTTTGAAACCCCCTATATAGCCATAATAAATCATAATAAAATCTATTTTATTAAAAATACCAATATTGCATGGAGGAATCGAACCACCAACCTCCTGCTTCTAAGGCAGGCGCTCTTCCATTGAGCTAGAACCCTTTCAGAATTGGGGAATTCCAAGTTAGTCAAGAATGTAATATAAGTGCTAAAAGCTACCATGCTACAACAAAAAACAAAGAGAATTCACCCATAATAACTACTTTGGTTTGCATAAAGAAAAGATAAATTGTACCATAAAGGATGACGATGGAGGCATTCTCAAACCCCATACACCAGCAATAGTAGGCACATTGACAGTTTGGGAAGATAGATTCTCATTAATCATAGGTGTTGGCTGCTAAGAATATGTTAAAGAAAGCACATGTGATGAAGATGTTGGTTGAGGCTGCTGAGAATAGGATGCAGAAGGAAACTATGATGAAGGTGTTGATAGAGGCTGCTAAGGATAAGGTGTAAAAAACACTTTTGATAAAAAAGCTAGTGGAGACTGCCGAGGTAAGGGCACATAAATCACTTGTGAAGAAGGAGTTTGTGGTTGTTTCCCTTCAAGAAGAGGAAATTTATGAACTTGTGGAGTATATTGTGCAAGTTGTGGTTGAACTGATGGAGACACGCCCATGGTTGTCTGTAGTGTACCTTGCCTATTGGAAAAATTTTCTAGGTGAATCTGTTGGCTTGCTGGTGGCATAAATTTCTGCCCTGACTGTGGTGAAATTCCAGGCCGAGGCTGCAAAATGTCAAAGTTAGACCACGGGAAAGTATTATAATTTCCGTGTATGCAAGGAAGACAACAAGGAAATGGACGTATAGTAAATAAATACATTTAGATCATACCTACAATGGTTGTGGAGCCCCAAATCTATGATGCAATTCAGAAAAATCCAAATTAGACAACAAGGGCAGGTCTGATTAGCCTAGGAGGATTAGTTGCTTTGTTAACAACCAAAGAGTATTGATCTCTACTCCCTTTGCCACCTCTAGTACTAGCAAATGCAATCCTAGCCATGGCTCCGCTAAGGAAGAGAGGGAGTTGGGTAAGAGTTCTTGGTCTTCATTCCTATATTCCCTTGCAAATGATGACTGGACAGTAGTAAATACTCTTACATGCTAGAAGTCTTCTATAGCCATTGGAAGTGTTGCTCTTTGGAAGAGGAATTTCTACTTCAACTAGCTGAACCTGGAATGGTTTTGTGATAAGCTAGTCATGGTCACAGACTTGTAACTACCGAAGCACAACAATTTGCAAGAAAGAACTAGAGACAATGAAATGGGTATAATGTGATAAATTAGCAATATATAAGGCACACAAATGGGATATTTGGAGGCTTATAGTGGTTCAATACAAACTCCAGAGAAACATAATGAGCAAATAAGGATAATTATGGGGTTCTTTAGCAAGTATTCAAATTCCTAGGACTTTACGTTTCCTTTTGAGCCTCCCCAAAAGGGTTATTATGGGAAACAATGCTTTTAATATTTTCAAAGAAAATTAATAAATGGATTTTGAAGCCTTTCTCTCTTGTTAGAATATTTCAAATTTACACCAAGGGGTTCCATCAATCCATGCCTATGCTAACTTGGATAAGATTCTATGCAACTTTTTGTATGCCAATTTAATGGACATGAGGATGCCTTTGTTGTACCCCGAGGGAGAAAGGATGAATGATTATTCTGGCCACCCGAACATAGGAAAAACTTTACTTACCAAATGGATCAATAGAGTTGTAGAAGGTAAGGAATCGTAGAAATACTTTTGTAGAAGGTAAGGAATCCTAGAAATACTTTCTCAAAAATTGTATTATTTCAAGAGAACAATAGACCAAAAACCAAGAAAAAACTGAATCTACAAACCATATTGACCACACCATACCCTATTCCAATTGTGGAGGATTTTTTTAAAAAATTATTTGGAAATATTGGGAAGCCATAAAGTATAAGTTGGTTTGGAAAACTGACTTACTCAAGTCCAGGTTCTCCTTTAATGACCATTTCCTATGGAGGTCGCCATTGGTGCATTAGGAAGGGAAGCCATTGGTCAATATGTAAAATCCCAAGTCAAACTGGCTGAAATTTTTCCTCACTGACTACGTAACTTGGTTAGGAATATTTAACAAATGTTTAGCAATATATTGACTTTAGACCCCTGTACAGTGTTATATTGGTTAACTGGCAGTCCTTAGTGTTTTTCTTGGGACTTGTACTCTTATAGAGCACTCCTTTAATATTGATTTTAGACTGCTGGAAGTGTCCCTCTTATCAAAGACTTGGTCTTGGATTTACTGTATGAGTGGAATGGTTTAAACCTTTGGTCAAACACTTTGTTGCTCACTGGTCGGTTTGATATTTCATATTCTCATTATGGAGTTGTGCACATAAAATTATACAAACAGATCTTAAACATTCATGTAAATAGAAATAGTAGTAAATAACTCTTTAGCAAGGATTCATTACCCAAATGCCACCATTATAAAGTGAGAATACAATGATGTTTATCAAGAGTAATGAGAATATATTCAGACTTCTATTGAATCTCAAACCTGGTCATTTCTTGTAGCATAGCAGACTTATTTAATGAGCTGAGAATAGAGGCAGAAGACGACTGTGTTGGTCACTTAGATGGCTAAGTTATGTAGTGCAAAACTCCTTCTTGGTCCACCTGGGAAAGATCTCTTCTCAATGCACAGTCTCAATACCCAACATTCACACCCAGGTATGAAAAATAATTCACCACAATACAATAACACAATATGAAAGTCAAGTCACTAAGAGGATGGTACCCACGACTTCTGGAAGTGATGGTAGCATAATAGCTCCTTGGGAAACCACAACTTAGTTCATAAAAATCATGTAGCAGCTTGTATGCAAGGAGTGTAAGAACTACTGAGAATGGCTCCCTTTCCTCCAACAAATAGTAGTAACAAAATGATAGGAAATGGAAGATTAAAGGTATACAAAATGATAGGAAATGCTTCCTTGCACAACCTTTGTGACGATGTTCTTTTGTTTGGAATGGGTTTTGCAGAGACGTGCTGAGATATAAAGAAATTTTGGATTTGTGCATGCATGCAATTGGAATGGAAGTAAATATCCTGAAATCCCCCTTCTCTTTCAATGGTATCTTAAGGCCTAAGAAAACAATTATAAAGGGGATTCTTCCTTTCTCAGAGGTAGATGTCAACCAAGGAATCAAGTACATGGGCTTCTCCTTGAACCAAATGGTTACAGTTTCCATGATTAGCTTTGGTTGTACACAAAGATAGAGAACAGGCTTGCTGTGTGAACTCGTGGAGTAATAGGCCGCTATCCTTACATGGTAGAGTTACTTTATTAAAAGACATTTCAGAGGCTACACCAGTTTTCTAGCACTCTTACTTATATTGCCATTGGCATTCAAAAGAAGATTTGAAAACTTTATTTTAAATTCCTCTGGAGCTGCCTTCACACTCCCACATTCTATTCACATTGGCAGTATCTTTTAGTCACATCGAACTACCCTGTGGTCATTCGCTGGACATTAATAAAATTATCTTATATTATCTATCTTATCTGGAATAGCAAGAAGGAAAAGGATGCTCCCCCATTGGTAAACATGGAGCACATTTCAAAACCCAAATATTTTGGGGGCCACAGGCCCAAAAATACCAAAATATCTCAACAATCACTTGTAGCCAAAAAACTATGGAGAATATGTACTGGAAATGGACTTTGGCATAGAGTATTGAGACAGAAATATATGGAGCCACTGCAGTGGAGGATTGGATAAGAAGTCAGTAGAAAACTTATAAAAATTCCTCAAATTCTTGGAAGACACTAGTTCTTTCTTTCTCTTTCATTGGGTCTTGGTTGGCATGGCATGTGGTAGATGGCTCATCTTAGACTTGGGGTTGACCCTTGGCTACGTTGCATAGGGATTTTCAAGTTGTCTGAGGCCCTAAAGGATCATCTGCATGACCTAAACCTATGTTTTCTAAATGAATTTGCAACTACTATTCAGAGACCTATATGCAGGGAGGATTTAAGGATGCCTGAAGAACTTGGTATTAGAGAAGATTTGGCAGAAGAATGGAAGGCGTATACCAAGTAATTGGCACTAAGCACTACTAAATTGAGGCCAATTAGGGACAAGCTAATCTGGTCTAAAAACCCTTTGGATGGAACCTAAACTGTAAAATTGGGTTACGCTTCTCTGTTTTCTCAGGACATGCAAGTCAATCCAGATTCAAGACTGTGATGGGAAAACAATGTGGAGTATTAAGGCTCCTTTTACCATCCAGACCTACACTCAAAGATATTCAAATCCCTGAACAAAGTGCAACCCTAGGGGCACTTAAGAGGGTTGTCTACTGTCGCCACAACAACTCTTCCTCTCACTTTAGGTCGGCTCTCATCCAACACAAGAGGAGAACCCTTAAAAAAGGATGTTTATGATATTCCTAAATTTAGGGATGGTGGATTTCCCAAACCTGTGCCTATCCAATGGGTGGCAGACTCGAGATCAACAATCAAGGAGGTTCAAAATTGTATGAAATAAGGCCTACCTAGATTGTTATAAACATGTTCTAGCAACCACGTGGATCTAACTCAATAAGCATAAAATTTTAGGAGGGCTCTTCCAAAGATGCTCATCACAAGATTAACAATAAGTACAAAATAACCCAAGAATTATATGCAACCATGAATGACTAAAGAACAGTCACATATGAAACCATTAATGAAATCATCCTTTAAGCGTGATTTCACCCAAATATCAAGAGGGTCTTAAATGTGCCATACTTAACCTTCAAACCCTAGCTAGGAAAGCCCTCCAAATAGAGTGAATGGCCATAACTGAGACATTATAGCAGCAAATATTCTACAGACGAAGGGAGGGTTTCACCTCAACCCTAACATCCTCTTATTGGAGCAAAAATGCCCATCTACAAAGATTATTCCAACATATCTGTAATAGTAATTTCCAGCCATCATATAATTTCTACAAAGAGTCATGTATCAGGATCCAAGCAGTAGTAAGACACCATAATCCTTCAGATTTGGGAAAGAACAGCAGGCCTTATGTCACCAAAGGTCAGTAATAATTAACATTCCAGACCTTAATACAATAACAACAACATCTGGGTGTTTCTGAGGACAATTCTGGGCATTTCTTAGTCTCTTAAAAGCTATAAATGGGCATCACTTTGAATTCTGGACTGAACCTGGGCATAAAGGAGGCATTCTGAGATATTTGTGACATCAAGAAAAGCTTACATCGTGACACCAAGTTGAATATGCATAGCCATCTTCCACCTTAGTATTACACCATTCACAAAACAACTCAATCATACCATGACCATCTAATAGGTAATTTGTAATAATAATGTTTCAAACAAAAGAAATTTGGTGCAGAAATATAATTATGTATTACAATTGGTATATTAAAAACCTTAATCATTGCTTTTCAACAAGTGACAATAAGAAACGTTTCAAGTATCTTGTGCAGAAAAATATCTACATCAAATCTACACTGACCTGAACATGTACACTTCACAACCTTAATTTAAGCAACATGAAGCAAATCTTCCTCTTTCGTCTGATCTATTCCCAAGGAGCAAGCCAGTATACTTCTTTGGCTGAGCTTTCACTACCCTCTTTACTGCAAAAGATGAGATAAGCAAACCACAAAAAATGTTTAGTTAGGAGAAGAAGATGAAAGAGCTATGCAAGGAATCAAAACAAGTTTTGACATATTAAAAGGGAAAAAATATCATATTTCCAAGACAAGCTTATTTAACTTATAAAAGTCGTCTACAATATGACATTTGCAACTTTAACCAAAACCATAATGATTATTTTTTGCTTTTCAGTGTGAAGAAAAAAAGTACAACTATCATTTCATGCAACTCAATTAAGTGTTTTCATGCAAGAACAGAGGTATTTGTAAATTATTTTAATTGCATGTTACTTTTGTTGAAGCTTTGTGGCCAGATAAGATGTGGATAAGATCTACAAATTAACAAAAAGTCAGTCCAATGGGACTCAAAAGTACAATTAATAGTGACAAACTACCTTATGCAATCCAAGCTACCTTATGTAGTGAAGGATACAATGAATTCTAAATATGCAATTATAGCCTATAGATACATTTTTAGCATATTTATCTAGCAGAAATCCTTTGGCCTTAACTAGGGTACATACCTCATCCAACACCATTCTTTGAAATGAGGAGCCAATACTAATAGAACCATCAAAGATACACTTACAATGAAATTTCGAAAGAGAACATAGATGCAATCTGAATACAATGCCACATGCCAGCATAAAGTGAGGGGGTGAGCAAGTTGGAATCACCTAATGGAGTTGCTCTCTAATGAAAAGTGCCTTGAAACATACATGATAATTTATGTTGAACTTGTTTCTAATACTAGCGAGCAAAATGGCACTCCCATAAAATATATTTTAGTGGTTCAACTTTGGAGCAGATACGACATTTCTCATCTGTGAAGCTGCTTTTGGCAAGTAAGTCCCAGACAATTAATCACTAGGACCATTGTGCATTCAATGAGGGGGGGTAAAATTCTTATGAAAAATAAGGTATAACTTCTTACTACTATGATCATAAATAGGTTTGGCAATGCCCACTTCTACTCTCACCATAATGGTCCTTGAAGCCCCCACCTAATTTCCTCCACCAAGTCTACATGATCCATAGTTGACTTCCTGAAATCTGCATTTTGACATATTGGATTCCATATGGGTCTCTTCAACTCATGTTCCATAATCCTCCCAACATAACTCCATTTTAAGCATTGGACATCAAACAAGGCTCGGATTTGAGACTGTATTATGCCTTGTTCTGGCTGGAAATAAGGTCTTTACAACTAGTCTAATACTGAGTTTGATCCACAGTCACCATGTTGATGTGATATAGACCTAAAGTGATAAAAATGTACAGCTGGTTATGAGATAAAAAAAATGGATCAAGTACTTGCTAAACTGTCATGTAATGTAGAACATTGTATTGGGCAAGTATTCATGTTGATCAGGAGCAGTCCACGTATCCCAAAGAGAGTATCCTTTATCAAGTTAACTGTTTGGCACATAAAACGTGCATAAAACAACCTATCATTGTCTGAGAATGTAGTTTCATAGCAACAAAAATTTTTCTTAGAATCAATGCCCTCAGGCCTGCTGAGAGTAGTGTCATCAGGGAAGCATTGTTATCCAAGAAGGATAAACCACAGGTGTCACACAAATTGTTTTTAATCACCTGCCAAACCTGGAGTGGCCTATCTTTGTTATAAAATATTGGGTTTCAAAAACATAATGATATTAAGGATGAGATTGTTGCTAAGGATATCTTTGGTAGGTTGCTCAACTGAAGTAAAAACGGGCTTAGCTCAATACTAATAACAACCACCCAGATTGCACTTCTAGTCCACATGCTGATCCAAGACAAAGATGGAAGCATCCAAGTAATTATAAGATTAGCATCTTGTGTGATGGTCATATAAGCTTGGGATAAATACCATTCTTCTGTTGATCGACAACAATACCAGTATGCTAATGATATTTACCACTAAGAGTTGTCACAAGTACATGGAACAGATCTAGAATTGATATGTAACACATCCTCCTCTTTGCTGGGTATGGATGATCCTCTCTTAGATGCCAACACATACAGTACTGCCCCCATCCTTATTACTGAATAACTGCGAATAGCATGCTCAAAATGGCCCCGCATTTTGGGGTTTAAGTTTTTAATATTGCCAATGTTGGTAGGTATTTGGCTAGTTCCTTGCCAACAGGTGCATGGTTTAAATCCCTTTCGGTTAGGCACGATAGTCTACATTAACGAGTTTGCTAAGGATTCCATCCAAGAATGTGCAGAATTATTCCTTGGATTTCACTCGAGACCTTCATCAAACCACACTAGTCAAGATCAACTGAGAATATCGCCCCTGACCCAATGTGGCTTTTCTTATTTTGAGCGTTAAATCACATCCTTATCCCTTTGACATGGCCTCCTCCTTTTGGGCTGCTCCCACACTTTGTTTTTGTTAAAATCTGTGGACTGGATGGACTATTCCATTTGATTTAAGCAGATTGTTGTGATAGTAACGTGAAACAAAGATCCTTAGCAAGAGACATTAAACCTTTAGTTTATTGATCATATCCCCCACTCATATTATTCTTACATTAACAATTATTACTATAAATGTCACAAATATGCATCTAAGTTTACAAACAACAACTTAGTTCTCTCAGACAACCATTGGAATGAGCTTGAGCTAGAGGACTGACCAATAATACACATTTATTGATTAATAATTGGTTGCATTGGATAAATTATGAGGATCGTGTTGGTGGATCATCTGTTCAAAGAATTTACTGAGTTGAACATGTTTGGCTGTCCACATTTCCATGATTATGGCCTTCTGAATCTCTGCATCTCTATGTATTCTAGCCTCTAAGAGAGATGTTCGGGGAAATTGGTCTCCAATCTATCCAAATACAAGCTATCTTATTCTCTAAGAGTCTACACTTTAAATCCTATATTCTCCATTTTTTTTTAGCTTCAAGTTGTTGCTCCAGTTGTGCACTAATCACAAATATTGTCTACCCTATTGGAGGCCTCCCTTCTCCTTTTTGTTTCATTGTTTTTGTAGGCTCCTTGGTTATCCATGATCTTTACAACCTTTATTTATTTTGCAAGTCTAGGAGTGACAACGTGTTTGGTGACTCACATTGCTTCCATCCTAGCATTTGGTACATCCATTCACAAATATTTCCACACAAGAATACACAATCACCTCTATTTTCTTAGTCATCTTGATGGCTTATTGCCACAATAGTGGGAAGTGTCCATTCTTGGAGTTTCTCTTAGGATAGAGTTTCTCAAAGATTTATGATATTGCCCTTCATGTGTGGTTATAAAAGTTGCTTGAAAGTTGAGAGTCTTCACTTATAGGTTAGAGTACAAGCAGGTTTCTTTCTTGGGCATAATGATAAGACTATTGACCATATTTTCTCCCTCAGAGGCCATCATTGAGGAGGCAAGCCACCACTCTTCAAAATTGTTCTATTGCTTAGTAGCATTTTGGAAAGCATGACATAGTTTCAAGGGAGGCTCTCTTCTAGTGGCTTTGGGACATTAGCATTTTAGAGATCCTTATCACAATAGTCATGTTCCCTTATGAGTCTATTCTTGGACACCTGTAGATTGCACATGTTTTTTTTACTTTATTTGAAGCACCATAAACGTAAAGAAGGGGTGCCCTCTTTCCCCTACCTTTTTCAAGATTTATATTGATGATCTGTGTTACATCCATTATCACATGGGTGTGCCCTAATTCAGGAGTGAGGTTGTTCTGGGCACTTTGAAGCAAACCTGGGCATAAAAAGAGGTTGTTCTGAGGCATCTTTAAATCTTCACACCACCCTAAGAAGCTATGAACCATAGTTCTGGGCATGATACAACCATGTACACAGATGAGCTTGCAAATCTGGAAGCTTTTGGGGTATTTCTGAGTAGTATGAAGGCAATAAAATCAAAGCATGATCACTTATAGGAATTTTGGGCCCCTAAACAGCTATATTCAACAGTCTTGTAGTAAGGTGAAGCAGTAGGTCTTCATCCTCGAGTCCCTGTGCATGAAAGCAACCACCCTAGAAGTTGAAGGATATTGCTCATTTAAGAGCATACTTTGCTAGTAGAAGTATGTGCGATACTCTAATAGTAGATCGATCAACAGGTAACAAAGCTTTATCATAGGCTAAAGTCTTCCACTCAATCCATGTCTTGTTCTTTTAGTCACAAAGGCCTTTCCATAGGAAAATTCCCTTTTACTGTCTTTTTGCCTGAAATTGGGGGAGTTTTGTTGTATATTATTCATGAAGCTTACATATCAAAATAGGGTAGTAAAGAATATCCCATCCTCTTATGTTGCTTGAAAAGCTCCAAGAAATCCATTTGGAATTGGCAATATGCCTCTAGGGACCATGTTTCCCATATGCCTTTAAGTTTTAATCATTAATGAGTAAAGACCCAAAAATTCAAACATTTGGGAGGCAAAATGATGTCACGTAGGTCAAAGTGCCTTTAAGGTTTGTAATTGTGGCTTTCCTACATCTTCTAGAACTAGGAGATACTTCAAAAGAACATCACCATCGATGATATGGACAGTCCATTTAATTGCAAGTACCCTCTCTGTGCAAAAATATCAATATGCCCAGACCTCCTTTAGATATTCAAACAATGTAAACATTCCAAGGAACAAAGGGAAAACCTTTCTCCCCACCATACTTCACTCACAAGAAACTGAAATGTTTTCTCAAGTCTACCAAAATGGTTTAATTTAGGAACCAACAAGAAACATAGTATATGTGACTAACCTGCAAGATCCTAGAGTAATAGTGAGCTTGCTATCAAATGGAAGGTATTTAAACTATCAATATTGCAGCTTAGCTTGAATTTTTTCCAAGCATCATTCCCATATAACTAAAGGAAAAATACCAATGCCAAATGAGATACCAATATATCACTTGGTTTCCCCAACTGAATGTGTTTGCAAGCATGGGGAATCCATCCCGGTGATCCTCAATGGAAACAAGCGAAATTTTAGTTTTATGCTTACTAATCACTACCCTTGAAGCAACACAAAAGGTATCCAAACAATGAAGAAAAATACCAAGCATCATTCCCATATAACTAAAGGAAAAACACCAGTGCCAAACAAGATACCAATATATCACTTGGTTTCCCCAACTGAATGTATTTGCAAGCATGGGGAATCCATCCCGGTGATCCTCAATGGAAACAAGCGAAATTTTAGTTTTATGCTTACTAATCACTACCCTTGAGGCAACACAAAAGGTATCCAAAATTTCAGAGATTAGAAGATCGATCCACAATTTGAGGGACAAAGTCATATTGTATTGTTATTTGTTAGTGGGCATCTTCATTAACGTGGGAACCCTAAATACAATGGTTATTATAACCAGCATTGACACAAGTATTGGCACACATTCCCACTTTCAAGACACAATTAACATATATGATGGAACGCTCCCTCTTGCAAGAATTAGGTGGCATATGACATAGTCAAAAAGAGCCCAAGGCGAAGCATCCTGTTTTGAAGGGGACTTCTCAATTGTCTAAGGATCTAAGCCAGCTCATTATTATATTGTTATATCTTGGATTAAAAAGTGGATCTGATAGCCAGCTATTGCTATTATATTGGGGACTCGTTGAGGAGGTTGAAGAGTGATGTACTTTATTCTAATGTGGAATACAACATTGGTAACTCAGATCTCTAAGAGGTTCTGATTGTTAGTTTCTTCTTCTTTCTCATTTTTCTACAATTAGAAAAGACATACTCTTGCATATTGTCTATGTACATCATTAGCTAAGTCACCTGACACAAGGACACCGGACACGGAGGACATGGGAATACGAGTATCTAGCATGGACACCACGACCCCCGGAATTAGGACACGGAAACACCTAGAAGGTGCACATGGCTAAATTAGCAGTGCGTATCAAGAAATTATTCAAGAAGTGCCTCCTAATGAAAAGGTCAAAAAATGGAAGTAGGTCTTACCTGACAAATATGTGAATAATAATGTGATAAAGGTTTGTGAAGGGAAAAACCAACAAGGTCATATCTGAACATCTAGATTTGATTGAATTCAAAAAGACGCTTTCCTTCATAGCACTACAAATCCATGAAGATAATGATCAGTTTGTAATATGTATGTCTACAATGTAATCAATTTGATATGAAGAATGCACTTATTCTAGAATTCCTTTATACTTGTTAGTCAATATGCACTCAATATAATTTAGAAGGAATTATAGTAGCTGGAATTATTTTTTATATCCTTAGCTTACTAAAAATTGTCCAAGATTTAATCCTGGCATGAGAAGGTGTACTTTTCACTAGGCATTGGATGACATTGTGAGTGCATCCAAGGTTCATGCACATATTTACTAGATGGAATATTCTATAAAAGATTCAATACTCAGTCATTCTTACTTATTTAATTTCATCCATTTCCAGGATAAAGTAAAAGGAATCAACAGTAGTTTTTGTGCTTTCCTAGATTGTATTATAGATAAAAATGAGGAAAAGAAAGAACATTGTAGAGAATGGATAAGTTTTCGGTACCTTTATGGAAGCAATACAAGGCATCCAATGGTTCACAACTTCCCTATTAGACCACAATTTAACAGTACACAGACAAAGGGACATCAACTTCCACTCGAGCCCTGCACTCTGATTTATTAGCTATCCATAGTCAAAGTAAGATCACAAAGTAATTATCCTTTATCATCTACTAGCTAAAGATTCCAAAAAATCCGCAGAATAAAGATGACACAAGAGTATTATTAGAAACTTAGAAATATCCATATCTTTTTCCAATTTATAGGTCACAAAATCAATTGAATCCACAAATGGACTGATAGTAAGTTAGTAACCATGGCCACTCTGGTGAAATCAACTGAGCTTTTTAAGTTAGAATAGAAATGGGGATCCTATGATGAACTCTGTGTATTTCATGGTATTTCATGATGTATTAACATAAGAGATATGACCTTCATGCTTTAAGTATCAAGTTTTCTACTCAAGATATATTGAAATTTTTCCTATCTTTCATGGGATTTTTATGGCAAAGATAAAAAATCATTCATTGTACAACTCGATCATTCAACCTCCCCGACACAAATGATACATCACAAGTGTATAAATTAGCTGGCTACAATTAACATTAATTTCAATTAGCAAAAAAAATCCCTCTTTAGTTACAGAACATCCTTAAATTGTAGGATCCTATCCTATAGAGTGTACTTTACTTTCACTCATTCTAATAGAGTTGTTTATGAAACAAATCGTGTTTATTCCTTTTGACTAAATGAAACAATTGCATTCAATATTCCATAGTTGGACTATAATACTACAACCATGAAATAACATCTCTATTGGTTCAGAATCTTAGATTCCCTTTGGCATCTGTGGCAGATAAATAGCATTGAATCTGTCACTAACACATTCTTAATAGATATCACAAATACAGTATGATGTTGGGGTTGTATCCATGTTTTCTTGATTCTAATTTGGGGGCTTCTAGAGGAGCAAAAGCATTCTTGCCAAGTTTCATTCTTTAAGAGGCAAGATATTTAGTCCCAAAAAGGGATTTTACAATGTGATTATGCAATTATGTGTTACTGAGCACATAAATGGATCTTGTAACAAATTATGAGGTTAAGTGTCATTAGTGTGCATGCTTAGTATTTGTTGCACCTGTGGTATACTTGGTGTACCAATATGTACCTAACCTGTCAAAAAGTGTGTTTCCTTCCATGTATAGGAGACCCCTTGCACCAAGGGTGAAGTTAGAGTACACAAAGGGTACACTGCTTCTATGTGTAGATATGTTCGGACATTGAACAAATACTTACGTGCTCATGAATATGAATATTGTATGAGGAAAATATGAATTCACATACACACACAATCCTTATCTAACATTGTTCTCGTCTTTCCAAACAATGTAACTTGGTTTGAGAAATTATGTTGAACATTTGGAACCATTGCTAGGAACATTGCAAATTAATATTAAGACTACATAAACTGTGTTTCAACTCAAAATGTTTCTGAAGATACTGGTCTCTCATTCTCCCCATCTTCCATTTTCTTCCTGGACCCATCATAATAAGAACATAAATAGTTTTTTTGCTGCATTGGATTTTTTAGGTTGTTGGCACTAATTTTGGGTTTTGGTTACCTTGGTCTATCATGTAATTTTCATCTGGCAATTGCTGATTCATGCCTTGCTACTGTTAAATTTTTTATGTCTATTGTTTTTTTTGTTAGTTTAGATTGTGTCAGTAAAGTATAGCCAGAATGTAGCCTATATTACAATAGTACAAAGAGAAATGAGACAAAAACATTAGCTCTCCATATATATTAACTTATTAACTGAATTGCCGCAATTAGGGCATACAAGTACAAGACAAAAATCTTACCCCAATCTTTACTAAAGATTAGAATAATGATGAAAGCAAATGTCGAAAGCTCCTTGTTCTCTGAAGCTGAACTTATTCCTATGGTTGTCTCTTCAAGGGAAGGTATTTGTCAGTTATGCAGGCAGGAATATGAGAATAATGTCCACTTGTTTGTTAAGTGATCCTATATAATACAAGTTTGGTCAAAGATTGAACAAGTAATTGGACTTCAAAGACTGAGAAAGGAGGATACTATTGAGACATGTTTATTCAAAATTGGAAAACACTCCCATATTTAGTCTGCTGGGGAATATAGTTGGTGTGCAATTACATTTGAAGATAAATACCTCCCCTCTTTTCAAATTTTGAATCAGGTCATGGCACTCTAGAAGCATTTTGTTACCACCGACATCCCAAAAAAGCCCTGTATTTTGAATAAATTGACTTGGAAAAAACAAATCCTTGGGCCTTCTTTGACGGTGCTTGCATGACACAAGATTCTTTGATGGGGATGGGGTTCAGTCTATATCTCACGGATGCACAAGTTATTCGGCTCAAAGCAAATACTAGTAGAGGTACTAACAACCTGGGGGAGTTTCTTTCACTATATTTTCTCTTAAAATATGCCATCAACAATTAGCTTTTAATGTTAATGGTAAAAGGAGACTCTCTTATTTCTATAAACTGGATGCTTGATAAATTTATGGTGGTAAATTTGAATGATCAGGGCTGGTTGTTGAGTTAAAAGATTTAAAAGTTCACTTTCAGATGATCACATTCAGCACTTGTACTGCTGGAAAAATTATGAGGCGGATGGACTCTCTAAAGCTGGCTTGGTCCTTGAAGAAAACACTTACACTGTAGAAGATTGGTGTGGTGATTCCATACTTTCTAGCAGGACAAACTTGTTAGAGAACTTTTGAGGATTGTAATAATTATTTTGCAGTTTTTTTTGTTGGAAATGTAAGTGACTAGGAGAGCAGGACCTGGTTGTCTTATAAAGCCAAATTTGCCTGATTGAATTTTTTGTTCATCTCGAATATAAAATATGTTTTTTTCCCATAGAAAAAAATTATCATTTAAACCTTTGAAATATCAAATATAAAGTATTTTTCCATGTAAAAAAGAAACTTGGCAACAACAAACAAAAATTACAAAAGGCAGTGAATAAAAAAAAATGCAAGGAGTTTGTAAACACACCTATCCATAATGGTAAGCAAGTTCTTTCTCACATCCTGGGATCTCCTTACAGAGAGAGACTGTACAAAACTCTCAAAACACCAGGGACTTGAGAATTTTTTTTCCTTCCAGGCCTCATACATAGCTAATAAAGTTAACTGGTCCCCTTCTGGTTAGAAAACCGTTTCCCTTTTTTTGTCAGCTTGAGCTTTCTTCTCTCTAGGCCCGGAGAAGATGTTCTAGGTCTGAAGCATTTCTATTATGGTTAGGATTTCATCACTATAGCCAATATCTACACTGGAAAGGAGCATCTTTGACAGTGGAGATTCTAGAGGAAATTCAACCATTTTCCTCCCCAGTTTGGTTAAAAGGCCCTCCTCATCCAAAGCTCCTAAACTGTACAGCTATTCTATTGCAGATATAAGTGCTTGCGGAGGAGGGGGGTCCATAAAATCAAACGAGAGAAGGTCATTGATTCCCATAGCTTTCATGTTGAGTGTTTTGACTCCAAGATTAATCCTCTGTATTTATGGCACAGTTGTGGGAAACTTCTCATTGCAATACACATGTTCTGTGTATAGACGATAAAACTTACCAAGACCTGTACGACCAACACCTCCAGCACGTTGCTTAGCCGATGCTTGAGAAATTGGGGTAATGACCAACGAATCTAGACAAAGTTTTGGTTTGTATACGTCCTGCTTAGCAAATCCAGGATCAACAACATAGTAGATTCCATCAATCGTCAGAGAAGCTTCTGCAATATTGGTGGCCACAAGGACTTTTCTTTTACCTGGAGGAGCAAGCTCAAAACTTCTTGACTGCATCTCACTAGGAAGAGAACTGTATATTGGAAATATGATTAACTCAGGGACATTCTTTCCATGTCCTTTCATTCGCTCATAGAGAACCTGGCAAGCAGTATCAATTTCTTCCTGTCCTGTTAAGAAAAGAAGCACATTGCCTTCCGGTTCTGTCAAGTGAATCTGCATGACCGTGATCAATGCAGCATCCAAATAGTCACTCTCCAGCTGCTTGGTATACAATATCTCTACAGGATAAGTTCTCCATAGGATAGTGAAAATATTGCAATTAAAGAAATAACTTGAAAATTTCTCAGTATCTAGAGTGGCAGAGGTGACAATTAACCGAAGATCAGGTATGCGTCTGACCAACTGCTTCAGAAGCCCAAACAACACATTTGTAAGAATTGTCCTCTCATGGGCCTCGTCGAGCATGACTACCGAATAGTGATATAATTCTTCATGAACTAAAATATCTCTAAGAAGCATACCATCGGTCATGTACTTGATCATGGTCTCTGGCCCAGTGCGATCCTCGAACCAAATGGCATACCCAACCGCCTCCCCAAACAACATCCGAATTCCTCCACTAATTTTTTCCACAGACATAGTTGCCACTCTGCGAGGTTGGATACAACCAATATTACCTCTAGTAGTGTATCTTGCCTCTGCCAAATACTGGGTCGCTTGAGTGTTTTTTTGGAGCCAGTCTCCCCAATGACAACCAGAACTTGGTTGTCGTGCACTGCCTGGATCAATTCCTTATTCAAATTGTAGATAGGAAGGCTCTGTCTCTGTTCCTGAATTGAGAGCTTTGATCGTCCTTCGGAAGTTGGTGCTTTTCAAAAGCATCCTTCTTCCAATCAGGCATATCATATGCAGAAATCCCCACACCTCTTAATTCATGTGCAAGATGGCTCTCACCTGTCTTCGGCATTGGATCCTCCCATGGTCGATTTAAATCCTTAGGAATGGAGTCCAAAATGGTCCTCTGCTGCTGTTCTCGAAGTTCCCTTCGCTCCTTCGCAAGCGCCGACTACGTCATCCCTGCTCTCTGCAGGATTCTTCACAATCTTCACAGGTGAAACATCGACTGAGTAACGACTCTGCCCCTGTAGGAAAGCAAGCTCATCTTCATTCAACTCAATCTCAAGCTCCTCCTCAGCAGTTTCTTCGTCTTGGTAAAGCATTACATTTCCATATTCTTCATAAATAGGATATTCCCTCACATCCAATACCCTGGATGCAACCAGTTGCTCTGCCTCCCACTTCTCGGGATAGCTCATTCTCTTCAGGGGCCTCCCCGAAGGCATGTTTTCGTCCTCTTGCACAATGGTGATACCTGAAATCCCCGTCCTCTTTATGGGAGGCTGATTGAAACTGAGAGGGTTGGCCCTCAGAGTATCATCATCGATTCTTTTCTTCATAGGAAACAGGTCCTCACCGATTTTCTGATCAACATCTCTCAAGGAAAGGCTCATTTTCTGTCCTGATATAGAAATGAACTTTACCCAAACCTCCTAATATCTCTTAACAACTTCCTCGGAATTAACCACCCTCCTGCTCCTAATCTGTAAAATATGGACCAAACCTTGTTTCCCCCGAAAATCATTCAACTGAACAAAGCACCCTATATCCATTACCCTAGAAACCCTATCCCTGCTGTTCTTTTCGTGACTCCGCTCTCCTCTACTCCGATCATCTTCCCTATCAGAATCCTTCCTCATCTCATTTTCAATCTCCTTCTCTAATTCCTTAACCCTCAATATCCTTAACCCTCGATCTGTTATCGAGCACCGAAAGTCATGGGAACTATCAGAATCGCTCTTCTCACCCAAGTCCATAATAAACTTTTCCAAGACCTTGTCCGCACATCCGATATGGGCCTCCAACTCAGAACTTGGAAACCAAGGACAAGTATTCCAGTTTCTTCAATCCATCATCATCTTATTTCTCCCCTATATCTAAAACCATGAACAATCAAAACTATTAGTAGATGAATTCAAAACCCTTGGCGAGTAGTCCAGAAAGAGTGCAGGAGGGCAGATCCAGACACGGAATCCGTCGATCCAGAATGGACAAGTGAAAAATTAGTGTGGTTGAGGACAAGCGGAAGTCACAGAGTTTGTCAATCAATTTGCAAAGAAAATTATAGACAATGAACCATTAACCCTTTCCTTCGAAGTCCAAACGAATTCGCAATAGAGAGCTTTTGAAAATTTTACCTTTGTGTGGTAAACAGGCTTCAAATTTGAAGCTTTCAAGGCCCTTCAGAGGCCATTTTACACGTCATAGAAGGCCACTTCAAATTTTACCATGCAAAAAAAATTTAATTTCATGGTAATCCCATCAATAATTAAATTAACCACTATTGTTTAAAATTGCAACAAAAGGGTAGCTTCAAATTTCACCCATCTTAACCACTATTGTTTAAAATTGCAACAGAAGGGTAGCTTCAAATTTCACCCATCGACAGTTTTCAGTGGGAAATTGGGAATGCGGCTACTAGCTAGGTGACTTGGGAGTGGGACTTAGTTACTCTTCAATATCCACGTTTTCGATCATCGATGGATCATGGACCATTGGGCCTCTAATAATATCATTGACCAAATTACGTGGACGGGCTTACACTATGCAACCCATGGCTTGAATGCTTCTAAGTTCTCGTGTTTGCAGCGAGCGCTTACGTGTTTAACACATTTAATGGCATCAACAAATTTATTAAACCTGGTTGGTGGCTCATACGTGTTGTTGGAAGCGGGCTTACCAAGTTACCAGTTATCACATATCAATTTGTGAATTATGACTCTGTGAGTTAATTGAGTATTCAATGTATAATATATTTTGTTAATGTTCCCTGAATTTGGCATTTCAGACAAAATCCACAATCCAGAAACTTCTTGTAATGTTGCAGGTTGCTGCTCCTTCCCGTGGCCCCTACCCACAACCCTATGTTTTCTTTATTGTATCAAGTTAATCCTGCCGTCTACTGCTCCCAGCCTCACACCCTGTGTTTTCTTTGTTGTATCAAGTCAATCCTGCGGCTCTTGAGTCCCACCTTGTGTTTTCTTTGTTGTATCAAGTCAATGCTCGAATTCCATGCTTCCATGGCTCGCACCATCAATATATCGTATTACAGGAATACAAACAAGCTTTTTCTTATACCCCTACTCCACTGTAGCCGAGCTACTTCCAAGTTCCACCTACCCTATCTCCTCCAGTCCTCCAGGAGAGTTTGCGGAGCAAAGCTGCCAATGCCATCCTGCCATAAACATATATAAAGAAATTTGTTTTCTTTGAGGAGCTCAACTTCAAGGCTGACTAGATTGCTGGCATCCTATGAATTTACAGGTATGTACATCATTTTATCCATTCATGATCCCATCAATTATTTAAAAATTTTGGTATTTGATTAAAATTCTGTAACTTCAAAGTTCAAACACAATATTATTATTTGACTGAAATTTTGTTACTTCAATGGGCCTTGAAGGCTTCAAATTTGAAATGATAAACTTCGACTCTAAATCTAAACAAAATTAGTAAAAGTGGGATTTGAAGTTGGTAGGAGAGTCCCTTCCTTTAAGAATCATTTAGTAAAGGTGCCCTCCTACAAGAGTAAATCATCCTTGGATAAATTATCAACTTTACTGTTGAATTCTAAAGATACGTGTGTAAAGGAAATATCATGAAAAATAGATTGTACCTCTGTAATTCGATTCATAATAGGGATCGGGTCTAAATTGTCAGTATTATGATTTTGGTTGGACCACTCCTTTATTAATAGTTTATGCCCGCAAGAGGGTCATATTATGCCCACAAAGGGGTCACATTATGCCCACAAAGGGCTTAATAGTTTATGCCTGCAAGAGGGTCATATTATGCCCGCAAAGGGGTCACATTATGCCAACAAAGGGATTAATAGTTTATGCCTGCAAAGGGGTCACATTAAGCCCACAAAGGGCTTGAGTTTATTTTCCCAACAATGTCCAAGGATTTGCGACCCATATTTAATTTTCAAAAGATCATAATGCTGTCCATATCCCCAATCAAAAGCCTAATATTCCATTGTCCAATGTTATGTGCTAACAAAAAACTGAATTCATGCATGTCAAGCAATCAAAGATTCCTTTATGGCCAAAGGCTATAGTTTATGCCCGCAAAGGGGTCACATTATTCCCACAAGGGGCTTGAGTTTATTTTCCCAACCATGTCCAAGGACTTGCGACCCATATTTAATTTTCAAAAGATCGTAATGGTGTCCATATCCCCAATCAAAAGCCTAATATCCCATTATCCAGTGTTATGTGCTAATAAAAAACTTGAGTCATTCCTATCAAGCAATCAAAGATTCCTTGATGTCCAAAGGCTATAGTTTCCCTCCTTAAAAATTTTCAAGGACTCACAACCTATCTAAACTACTACTAAAAACCTCATGATAAACCCCATAAACTAACTAGGACACCAAATATCCTCTAAAAAAATTCTATGGTGATAGAATCCTTCTTAATGGTCTTCAAGCCCTAGAAAATTTCTTTAGGGAGAAAGGCATGGTATTCTTTCCTAGAACATCATTCCCAAGGCCCCAAGGCACCTACATACTACTCAAAACAACTTTTTTCCACTGACACCCTAAATCATAGGTCAATAATACACTCAAGCAGTCATGTATGGTTGGTGGAGCCCACCTCCTTAGCCTTGGATGGCTAGAATATTCCTTTAGGGATTGAGGATCAAGTGTCCTCTGCTGACCATGTTCAAGGCCCTAGTACCCATACCTAGTGCTACAAAACTCCTAATGGCACGCATATATCAATTTGAGGGAAAACATACCGTCCAAAGGTATTATACATTGAGACATGCATTATTATTGGTCTTGCATGCCTAGAGCTTCCTTTAGTGGCTTAGGCTTGGGTTTCCTCCTTTAACAGTGTTGAGGCCCCTAAACTCATATCTAGTAATGCTCAAAACCTCCCAAAGGTGATGACATCGCCTCTCCGAGGCCAAGGATATCCTAGGCCAATGATGTGTGTTTCTTTAAAATATTGTTCATGGCTCCAGATACCTCAAAGCTTCCTTTAGGGCATAAGGAATGTGATTCATTCCTTAATTATGTATACAGCCTCAAGACCCCTAACTATTATTAAAAACCATCTAATGACATAGAAATCCCTACTCAAACACTAAAGATACTCTCAAGAATCCATGTTTGTTTTTTCAAGTTGTTCTTCTTGGCCATGGATTCTTAAAAGGTTTTTTCGTGGATTAAGGCCCAATTTTTATCCCTCAAGCATGTTTAGGGCACCCAAGACCCATACTAGGTTCTCAAAAAAATCTAATGGCACTAATATCCCCAATTAGATGAATAATATGCTCTTGGGAGGTCATGTGTGGTGGTTGTACACATTGTTCTTAGATAAAGAAGCCTAAAATTTCCCTTAGGACCTAAGTCCCACTCTTTTCTCCCCAACCATGTCCAAGGTGTTGACACCTATAATTAGTCTTAAAAATCTCTCTGTGCCACAAAATAACCCACTCATATTCCAAAAATACCGTGGAAATGTCTATTATAGTTTTTCAACATGTCTTTCTTGGCTATAGATACCTAAAAGCTTCCTTTAGGTCCTAAGGCCCAGTTTCCATTCCTTAACCATGTCTAGGGCCCCAAGACCCATACCTAATTCTTATAAACTTGTTAACAATGCCCATATTTCAACTATAAGGACAAATATCCCCTTGATAGGTTAGCTTTAGTGGTTGGAGACATCATTGTTAGACCTTTAGGCCTAAAATTTTCCTATATATCCCAATGCACTAGCTTCCTACACCAACCATGGTTAATACCTCAACACCTAAACCTAGTGCTCAAAAACTCCTCATGATGCCCATATCTCCACTTGGTGGCCATGGATACCCTCAGGAGACCATGTGCGATGTTTCAATGTGATGTTGTTGCCCTACCTACCTCGCTCTCAGCGCTAAGACCCATACATAATGTTGAACAACTACTTAATGTCATTGGTATCCCACCATTAGGTGAAGGGTATCTTTCAAAGGTCATTTGTGGTGTGTTAAGGTGTTGTTCTTGGACCTCTATGCATACAAGTTTCTTTTAGGGTGTAAAGCTAATATTTTCTTTGTATACCATGTTCATAATCCTAAGACCCATATCTATTATTCAAAGCCTTCTAATGTAGTTAATATCCCCACTAGGAGGTGACAGATTCCCTTGGTGGTGATTCAAACCATTGATATGGGCCTTGGGTGTGTAGAATGTTCCTTTAGGGGCATCGACACCCATGTCTATTACTTAGTTCCTCCTAATGGAATTGGTATCGCAACTCATATGTCAAGGATACCCTCAAATGGTTTTATATAGTCATTTGAAGTGTCTTTATTGACCATAGATTCCTAGATAGTTCCTTTACTTTCCTCGCTTCTAATCCAAAAACTCCCCAAAGCCTACCACATTATGAAATTGTAGAAAATATCCCCTTAAGCCAGTGTCCCTCTAACCCTGACCCACTACCCCCTAACCCAATCACTAGCATGCCTACTGCACCAAATCAACACACTAACACAATAAACTTTGACCTTGGGTTATTGATAACCAAGGTTTTAGATCAAAGACTTTGACATCAAGGTTTGAATGATCACTGCATGGGATTTTATCAAACCAAAATTAGTGCAAAAATAAACACAAGAACTTAGACTATAAACAAAATATTCCCTATCTATGGTATGTTTGATGACTCAAGTCCCTATGCATGGCCCATGAGTCTCAAAATAAAGTTTTATTTCCCATGAACCTACATTTTGGCCCTAGACCATAACATAGGCTCCTAGAACCATCCATGACATGAAAATACTAAAAACAATGACAATGTGTTACTCAAAAGCTAAATATTCCTTGCCTATGGCCTATGTGGTGGTATAGAGAAACGCCCATAGGTCACAAGACCTTGAGGTAACTACCAGTCATTATAAACTAGATTTTGATCTAACACCATGGACACCATGGATTAGGCTTCAAGAACCATCCATGATGTTGTAAATATTGAAATGGCCACCATACGCACTTGCAAGATAAATATTCCTTATGTAGTAATCATGTGGTGATTAGGGCCCTAGACATGGCCCATTAGCCATAAAGGATAATGTTATGGCACACAAGTTTGTATTTTGACCATGGATCGTGGAAAGTTAGAGTGTGAGAACCATCTTTGATGTGAAAAACCTAGCATGACCGCCTCAATTGTAGAGCTCTAATGGGATATGGTGTTGAATGATGATGCACACCCTTCCTAACACTACAATAGCTTGTGTGCGCTTAGCTCCAATGTTTTGATGAGATGCATTGTTGAACCCATGTGACACACCTAACCCATGTACATAAATGACTTTTAGGGGGTTTTCAATATTAGGTGAAAGGCATTCACTTCATATGGAACAATACGAAGATTCAAGATGCTTTCCTTTCTTGGTATGTTAATGAGGCTTATGCTGAATTTTTTGCTCTCCCTACCCTCATCATTTGGAGTACTTAGCTTACCAAGAAAAGGATTTATTCCAAGATACTTTTATCTCTCCCTTGGTCTATGGTTCCAAATGCTTGGCTATAATGGATCATTTTCCTCGACATTCAATTGAATCAATTCCTTAAAGAATCACATTGGATACCATAGACAAATCTAGTTGCTATGCTTATTTTGACGATGCATCACAAGGCCAACCTGGTATTAGGGGTGTTGTGGTCTACTTTTCTTATCTAACAAGCGTTGGTTCAAATTTACTACTAGTCTTGGTCACTGCACCAACAATCAAGCTAATCTAAAGGCTCTAAAAATTGTTATGTTATTGGCCATTCAAAAGGTGTTCGAAAGCTTCAATTTTTTAGGGACTCCCTTTTTTGGTTATTAATTGGTTATTAATGGTTATAGAATTCAATATCGATCCTACCCTTGGTTAACATGCTTGTTACAATACTAATCTACAAATAGAGTTGCTTTTGTTATGTCTTCTAATCATTTACACTTATCTCTCTACAATGGGGTATCCTCCGATAGAGGAATTTTTTTTTTTTTGGAACAACCAATTTTGGTCCTCTTCTTGTGACTATTTATGGAGGATCTGGTCTTCAATTGATATATATCTCATTTTATGGAGCATTTATGCTTATAAAAGTTACCTTTTCCAAGTTTTTCATCAAACTTGGAATCTTCTATGAAAGGTTTTATTTGTAATGGCCTCCAAGGCTTTTTGAACATTGTGGTTCATTTTCAATCTTTTAATGAATTGGAATTTTTTTGGGAAAAAAAAAGTTGTCTAAAGGATCAATGATTTCGCTCGGAATTATCCTTTTCCGGTCGTCGTTCCTTGGACCACTCCCTCTCGGAGACCCGCCGTCCATTTGTTTCAACAGCCTCTTTGTTGTCGACTGTCAACTACTCTGACACTCTCGTTCTCCTTTCATTCTTGCTTTCTACACTCCCCTGGAAGCATGACGTGCCTAGACTCTAGAGTGCATGTCGTGTCTAGACTCTAGAGTACACAGGGGTGGATTAGACTGCACTTGATCATACATCGACTGTTAGAGTTTAATGCAGCCTCGATCCATCACCAGGCGCCATACCATCAAAATTTGAAATTTGAATTATAACCTATGCCTTCTTTCTCATATTTGTTTGAAATTTCGAATTTGCACAAGCACAACTACAAACATGGCTTATGTATTGAATTTGCACAAGTGCAAATACATATATGGCTCATCGAACCTCCTCATCGCGTGGTTGGTGTGCATGGTATGGGAGGGGTAAGTGTTTTGGTGGCGTTCATGTCTGAGTTATGAAACTCACATTATGTATCAACGATAATCCCTTTTGTGTCATAAATTACTAACAGACGATTTGCATGCAGTTTTATCGGGTTCAATACTCACACAGTGTCAAATTCTTTATAGTGTGATAATTGCATCTTCAATTTAAATCTATATAAGATTGCAAATCAAGGCTTGGTACATGTTATATGTTAGTTGAGTGATTTGAGTAAAGTAAGATGTCACATGCCTGTCCCGAGCCGAAGCTAACTGTCTCTCTTAATATAGTAGGCCTCACTATTTGTATATTTATGCAGGTGTAGATTCTCGTTGTGGCTGGCAAATTCTGGGACCATATTTTAGTTTTCCATTCTCTTTACGTTGTGGATCTGCTACCCATGTCAATCGCTTTGGCCTTCATTTGTCATATGAGAAGAAAGGTATAAAGCTATTTGTTAATGTAGTTAGAACATATGCTTTTGACAATTTAGATATGAATAGATGAATGATCTCCATGGCTTGTATTGCTCTTCCATGGTCTCTGGATTGGTACAACTAGAGGATTGGTTGATCTCATATTGATACTTTCTTTCATTACCATATTCACATCTTGGAAAAAACTGGTATCCCTACAAAGATCATCTCCTTTATTTATTTGTAAAATAATAGTTTTTTTCCATCTAATTACCAGAGATTTAGGTTTGTCGGTTGCCCAATTGTAGAGTAACGATAAATCGATGCTAATAAATTGATCCAACTTGTATGCATCTTTTTGTTTTAACAAACATTGGTTTTGCATTGAAAGTGCATAATCCAAATCTCATTTAGAAACCATTCAACCAACAAATGGACTTACTGTTATTATGGCAATGAGGAAATTATTGTGTTCCCATTTTCTCACATGATGAGGAAACTCCAATGGAGCGAGTGATGTGATCCACATCATTAATGGTCAACACATTGTACAAGTTGAGATCTCTTTGAATTCCATGTGATACAAGAAGTTCATTTAGGTTTTAGAAATAAGAGTGTCAAATTTTCTGAGTACTCCCAACTAGAAGTTAACAAAGATCTATTTACTTTTTAATTTTAATTTTAGATTGGAAAATGTTAAAGGTAATTTTTAAAAGTACATTTAAATTATGAATTTTATGTGAATAATTTTTGAAGTTAAAAAATAATAATTAAATTTAAATTATAGGTTAATAGTTTTACATTAATTACATAAATTATAATTATATTATTATGTTAAGAAATTAAATAAATATTAATTATAAGTTAATAATTTAAATAAATTTATCATATTTAATTTTATTTTTTTACAAGAACGAGTGACAAGCTTTGTATTAAAAAAGGATAAGCATAGTTACAAAATATAAGTTGGAAGACTGTTTCCAAAATTGGAGAGCTGTCATAGCAGGCTCATCCATTTCCTGTCTTAGCATTTCATACATATGCTTAATTATGCTATAACTATAGAACCTTACAAACTTTCCTAACAAGAGACAGCAAAAGAAATACATATCAAGAGGGAAGACAACTAACTAGCTTCATGCGCCATTACAAAAGGACATTAACCTATCAGTTCTGAAAAAACCAAAGCAAATAAGACGGAACACTGGTGGCCTGTTTTCTCCTTGCTTCCATGCCCGGGTCCGATGTTCTCCTCGTTGTTGCCATGGAAGATTGAAGAGTTGTTCCTAACTTCAGACCTCATTGCATCGAGCTTTGCTTCGACCACTTTCAGGCTGTTGTGCAGAGAGCTGATCTGAGTGATGATATCCCCCGGGCATGGACAACCATTATCCATTTTCCCAACGATTACCTCAAAGTACTCCTTCATTTTACTACAACCATTATGAATTTCAATGGTTGAGAGCTGGACGAAGGTGGCCAGGTGTGACAAAGCTTTCTTATGTTCGGTGTATTCACTCCTAAGCCATCGAACCTGACTCTCCAGCTCCAGCAAATGGGAATGAACTTCGGAGGGACTATCCAGCCCACGTGGAGACTCCAAGTTTACAAACCCATTGTCCAAACCATGCGGGGAGGTCCAATTCTTGTTGTTTCCAGGCTCGTTGGAGTTCCCACGAGTAGGGTGTTGTACTATCCCTCCCAGGTTCTGGTTGTTTCCTAATTCGAGAGGGGTCCAATTCTTACCAATTACTAGCTCGTTGAAGAGTCCTTGAGCGATAAGGCTGCACTACACCTCCATTGATCTGACCTGAGCGTGGCTCCAGAGGAGCCCAATTTATCCCAATACCGGGCTCGTCAACCCTAGTGATACCTCGAAGGAAGTTTTGAGCCGAGCCACCTAGAACCTGCCCGTTTCCCTATCCCTGAACCACATTGAAGGCAGACAGGTAGCGCTTCGTTCCAACCCCCCCTGCATTGTCATTGATATTCTTTCTGTAGCAATGGGACTGCAGAGAAGATAGGTTCTGATCCTTATCCTCCATGCCTAACTAGAGCGTACCCAACTTACAAAGAACCCAATTCGCAGCAATTTGAAATTGCATGGTGCCGAAGTTACCACCCTGTGGCGTGTTATAAAGCAAGGCGGAGGGTGGTGTAAATAAATGCCTACATGCGAGGCAGGTGGGATGAGACCGGAGGGAGCGCCAGGTGTTCCAGGAGTACGTGGGAGAGGATCAATGCGGGGAGGGAGATCCCAAGGCAATCTTTCCTTTCTTCCAATTACAAAAATTCCCAACTCTATAGTTTAAGAGTTGAGAAAAATGGCTCCAATCCATGAGAGGGGTCATAGGAAACATGATCAACCAATAAAGGGGGATAGGAGACCCAATTTATAGCTATGTTACAACCATTAATGGTCGCCAAACCACAATCCATACCAACACCAATGTTTGCCATGCTATCTGCATCTTTGTTGTTGCTTCTCAAGATGTGGAGAAAGGAAATGGAGTTAAATTCTTTGGCCACATAGGTGAAGAGGTGTTGAAGTTTGGTGACTGGTTTTTTGTGATTGTTAGCCAAAGATCTGGACTCCCTGATGACTATCATGGAGTCGCCGAAGGCCACTAGGTCCCTGACATCATCATTCCTAGCAATTTCCATTCATTTGATCAGGGCAAGCCATTCCGCCTCATTGTTGGTCCTCCTGCCAATTCCCTAGGCATAATCTTTCTTTTTTATTCCACTAGAGTCAAGGAGGACTCCTCCCGCACCTGCCAACCCAAAATAAATTTATCATATTTAAAATTAATAATAGAAAAATAATTAATTGCAAAGATCTCAAAGGGCATTTTTACTATATTATTAATTTCAACTATAATCACTTAAAATTAAATTAAAAAAATTCACAACAATTATTAGAATTATATGAGTAAGGTAGTAAATCCAACTATTTACTTAATCTAAAATAAATTAATTGTACAAGCTTAATAATAATATCCTTCTTTTAAATAGAAAACATAACTTAAGTTATAATCACCATGGGAACAAGAATAAAACCTCCACACATTACAAAGGAATCTCCTATACAAATATGACGCAATTTAGGGAATTTGATGTGTCATACAATTATAGCATACCATGCCATTGTTCTTTCAAATGTTTCAAAATGGGAATTGAGTCACTACATCTTGATATCCAACTACCCTAAGATCAATTTTATGTGCCACAAACTATTTCAATTTTACAACATGTTTATTTGATTCACATACCTACTTTCATTGTATTTGCATAAAATAGAAAAAATGAGAGGCTACCCAATACAACAAATGGCCTTAATTGAGAGGAATGATGTAAGTTTGATACAAATGATACTAGGGGTTAAATGTGCTTCTAGTGTGGATTTCTTTAAAGGCCTATACAAAGAGGATAACAAAGCTACTGTTGATAACATGTTAAGATCCACTGCTCTTTTTGTTGATTTTTGTACCTAGGAGGTGTTTCCCTAGTAACTTTTTGCCTAAGTCACTTAAAGGGGGAAATAAAGTGACCCTTGCATTAAATGACTTGAGATGAGCATTTAATTAGACTTTATAACTTAAAGTCACTTTTGGGATAAATTTAAGTTGTGAGTGAATTTAATTTTTGAGAATTAAATGAGAGCACTTATTCTCAACCTTTGATCGCATCCAATCTCAACCGTTGGATTAGATGCCCTTTCACTTACCCTAGGGTTTCACCCAAAAAGGCAAGGGAGGCAATTTCGAATTTCACTTTTGAGATGAGAGTGAGCTGAAGAGAGAGCAAGAGAGCAACACGATTTTTTAGGAGAGTTTCCAACACATATTTCGAGGAGAGTTACCAGCACATAAATCGAGGAGGGTTTCCAGCACAAATTTCGAGGGCAGCATTTATTATCAGCACTCAACCCGAGGTGACCATACTGTACGAATTTTTTAGGCACGAGTTTCGAGGTGTATCTCTGGGCATAAATCCCGAGAACAACTGCACGAATTTAGAGAGTGATTTTGGGCACAAAACCCGAGAAGAACCAGCAGAGTTTTCGAGGAAGGAAGCTGGGCACAAATCCCGAGCATCAACACAATTTTTGAGGCACTTTTACAGGGCACATTTTTCGAAACAAGACTACACAGAAACCGAGGTGAATAGTACAGCACGAATTTTGAGAAAAATGATAGCACATAATGTGAAAATCCTCACAACAGATCGAAGAGATGATGTATACCTCACAAGAGAATAATTATGATTAAGCAGGAAAATAGAAGAAGAGTGGTCAATGCAGTACAATGAGCAACAGAATAATAATACAGTAGAACTCGGATAGAAGCAGAAATACTTCACACACACTAATTAATTAATCACAATATGGACAAATAAATAGTACAATGCATGAGGATTCGAATGTCTAAGGTGGCAATTCGAATTAGCCTTCATGGAGTGATCAAAGGATCACTGGAGTGTCATCGGAGCACAACTAGTAGTCTATCTCATCATCAGTGGAGTTATCAAGGCTCAAGTAATTGTCAACCATCAGTCAAACTGAGTCTAACTGAGTGTGGTAGGTGTAACTGAATGAAGGAGGCTCAGTGGAGGGCGCATGAGGAGCTATCTGGAGTGAGAATGGGCAGTCTAGTCTCACTGGAGATTCATCGGAGTGATACAGTCAGTTGAGAGTCAATCTAGCCTTAAATCAAGGAAAGAACTGATGATAACTCAATTAACTGAAGTGCAACTGAGTGGTAGGTGAGAGAGGGCGCATGAGATGCATGGAATTGCATGAAGGGGTGCACTAAGTACTAGGAGGGCTAAAACTGATCTGAGAGAAGCTCCCGAGGGATGGCTAACTGAGGGCTAGGTGCTGGACTGATGCCTGGGATGCATGCAAACCCTAAATAATGCATGCAAACCCTAAAAGTGCATGCATGACTGAAAATGCAAAGGATGAAAGTGCTAGTAGGACTAGGATGGAGTATAGGAATATCCTAACACCCCCCCTTAATCCATCCTGGGCCCTGGTAACTAAGACCAAAGGTCACCCGATACAATGAATAATAACAGTCAATAAACTGAGGAAATGGGGAAAACATCATGGGAAAAATACCCCCCCTCAAAATAAACTGTAAAACACACACAAAAATAAATGCTCCAAACTCAAGTAGGTGTGATGCTTGGTCACATGTCTGGAGGTATCTTCTTCTTGGGAAGAAGTGGATCATGCTCAAAAAGCACGTGCTTGTACTTGCTCTTCAGATCGAATGTGATGAGAACAAATCCAAAAGTATGAGGATGATCCTTGAACCTGTGATTCGAATCAGCTAAGGTAGAATCAAATCTATGAATGTGCAGATAGTCTTTTGTTTTCTCCTTCGAACCATCATGGGTGAGATTATGCCAAAAAGAACCATCAAATAATAATGATTGCTTAGAATCCAAATCAGCTCCAAAACTTGATAAATGGTTTCTTGAGATCTCCTTTGAACTAGCAGGGGTGAGATTAAAACCATCATATGCATGAGAAATTATCCCAAGTAGTAATTGCTTAGAATCCAAATTAGATCCAAGACTTGAATCATGGTTTCTTGAGATCTCCTTTGAACCATAAGAGGTGAGATCAAAACCAGTAAATGCATGAGAAATTATCCCAAGCGAATGGTCATGGTTTCTTGAGATCTCCTTTGAACCAGCAGGGGTGAGATCAAAACCATTATGTGCATGAGAAATTATCCCAAGGGAATGGCAATGGCCATATTCTTCAATAACCTTCTGAAAGCATGGAATAATGATCATATAGTAGTAAATAAGAGGTGATTGCTTGAGGAGAGCGAATGCATTACCTCCAACAGCTGATTTGACCTCCGAAACATTCAATAGATCATGATGCAGACCAACAGACTCTGGTGCAAAAGAGGATTTAGGACCTTCTGCAATATCTAGAGTGTGAGCTGGCAAAAAAAGAGAAGAAATTTGGAGCATGAGTGTAGAATTTGCAAGTTCTTCTTCTTTGTGGACAACTTCAATATGAGATGTGTTTGGTATTGGTTCATGATCAATGAGATCATCAAGGAGGGCGAATGCATCACTTTGCTTGCTCTTGAAGGGGTTTGGACCAAATCCTTCATTCTGTTTGCCGAATCTTTCATCCAAATGGGCCCATAGCTCTTTTGGAGTTTCAACATCATCAATGATTTGGTAAAACATGTATTCAGGCAAAGCAAGCATCATTCTTCCAAAGGCCATGTCACCTTTATTCAACCAGTCAATCTTCTCTTCAGAGGATTCAAACTCTCTTTCAAAATAACAATCAAAGAGATCATGGCTCTTCAAATATGCTATCATTTTTGGTTTCCAATCATCATAGTTGAATGGAGAAAGAAGAGGGATTTCTTATGAATTCATTGAAGCTGTAGAAGACCTGCAAAAACAATAGAGAATATCTGCAACTGCTACTGCTGCATAAATGTAGAAACTGTTGCAACTGCTACACTCGAAATCTTGATAATAACCTGCAAAAAAACTCTCAGGAATGGAGATAAACAATACTCTCAACATGCTCTGATACCATGTGAAAATACTCACAGCAGATCTAAGAGATGATGTATACCTCACAAGAGAATAATTATGATTAAGCAGGATAATAGAAGAAGAGTGGTAATTGCAGTATAATGAGCAACAGAATAATAATATAGTAGAACTCGGATAGAAGCATAAATACTTCACACACTAATTAATTAATCACAATATGGACAAATAAATAGTACAATGCATGAGGATTCGAATGCCTAAGGTGGCAATTCGAATTAGCCTTCATGGAGTGATCAAAGGATCACCGGAGTGTCATCGGAGCACAACTAGTATTCTATCTCATCATCAGTGGAGTCATCAAGGCTCAAGTAACTGTCAACCATCAGTCAAACTGAGTCTAACTGAGTGTGGTAGGTGTAAATGAGTGAAGGAGGCTCAGTGGAGGGTGCATGAGGAGCTAACTGGAGTCAAAATGGGCAGTCTAGTCTCACTGGAGATCCATCGGAGTGATACAGTCAGTTGAGAGTCGATCTAGCCTTAAATCAAGGAAAGAACTGATGATAACTCAATTAACTGAAGTGCAACTAAGTGGTAGGTGAGAGAGGGCGCATGAGATGCATGGAATTGCATGAAGGGTTGCACTAAGCACTAGGAGGGCTAAAACTGATCTGAGAGAAGCTCCCGGGGGCTGGCTAACTGAGGGCTAGGTGCTGGACTGATGACTGGGATGCATGCAAACCCCAAATAATGCATGCAAACCCTAAAAGTGCATGCATGACTGAAAATGCTAATAGGACTAGGATGGAGTATAGGAATATCCTAACACATAAATCGAGGTGTACGGATTTCTGTTTTTTTCTTCCAACACATTTTTCGAGGTCCAGATTTGCACAGAAATAGAGGCATGTTCAGCATTGATTTCGCGGCAGTCTGAGGGTGGATTTTCTGGTTGAGATAAGTAGTTTTTGACTGAAAATTATTGCACTGAAATATTTGCAGAAGAAATAAAAATCTCTCTCTCTTTGACTGGTTTTCCCCGTGCGGTTTTTCCAGGGCCATTGGCTAAATTTATGAGTCTGAAATATTTTATGGCGTGCATGTGTATTTAATTTTTCTGCCTGTAAATGTGATTTTCAATGTGTTTTAAATGTCTGAAATTTTATAAGTAATTTCTAGCCAATGCAAAAACTGGGCTGGGAATGAAACATTGAAAAACTTGACATAAAACCAGCAAGTTGAAAATCTCAGAAAACCTACACTTTTCCATAGTTTTTTCAGTGAGGAGCAGAACAGGGAGCTTATGGAGGTAGTCAACCATGACGAACTTAAAGAAGCTATTCACTCCATGCAGAATGAAAAAAGTATGGGTCCTAATGGTTGGCCGGTGGAATTCTTTAGATGTTTTATGGATTTGTTTGAGGAGGACCTACTTGTTGTGGTGGAGTCTAGACTTATTGGTATAATTCTTGCTCCATTTAATGCAACTTTCATTGCTCTTATCCCTAAAGTGGAACATGTGACTAGATGGGAAGAGTTCATACCCATCTCCCTTTGTAGCTGTGTTTACAAGTGGATTTCTAAAATCATAGCTAATCGACTTAAAGGTTTTTTAGCTGAAGGGGTCTCAGAAGAGCAATTTGCTTTTATTAAATGGAGGCAAATCCATGATGCCATTGGTCTTGCGCACGAGGTGATGCACTCTACTAAGGTTAAGAAGGCTCATGTAGCCATCATCAAAGTTGATCTTAAAAAGGCTTATGACCATGCCAATTCGTTATATCTTAGGCCGGTGTTGTTGCAGGTTGGATTTAACCTTCCATTTGTTAATTGGGTTCTCTTGTATCCAGTCGGCATCTTTCGCCTTACAGATAAATGGTTCTATTTCTAGTTCTTTTAGACCCGGTCGTGGTCTGGCGACAGGGTTGTCCTATGTTTCCACTGTTGTTTATTTTGATGATGGAAGGAATTAGTCGGGCCATCACCCAATCCCATAGCAGTGGTGCCCTCAGTGGCTTCAAAATGAATGGTAATATTTGTATTACGCATCTTTCTTTTGTGGATGACATACTCCTTTTTTTTTATGGCTCTAGATGGGATTTGGCTATTCTTAAAGATATTTTGTTTCTCTTTTTTGAGGCTTCAAGCATGATTATCAATGATAGAAAATCCACTATCTCAGCTATCAATTTATCTCCATCCTCTTTAGATGTGATTCGATCCTTTTTTAGTTCAATGTTGAGAATATGTTTGAAGGCTTTAATTATCTGGGTTTCTTTATGAAACCAAATGATTACCGGAGAAGAGACTAGGCGTGGTTGGTTGGTAAATTCGAGTGCATACTTCATTCATGGTGTAATAAGTGGTTGTCTAGAGGGGGGCCTTATTTGCTTAAATCGGTTTTGGAAGGCCTTCTTGTTTACTAGTCCTATTTAGCTTGTATTCCTATTGGTATCTTGGAAAAATTATTTTGCTTGGGTTTCTTGGGAAAAGCTTGCTCTCCCAAAGGACCTCAGAGGTTGGGGGTTAAAACATCCCAAACATTTTTCCAATGCTCTGGTTGTTAAAGGCATTTGGAGAATTATCAAGGGTGAAGGCTTGTCGGATAAAGTGGTTACTCTGAAATATATCTCTCCTTGTACTATTGAAGAATGGGTTAGGTGTCCTGTTAAATCCCCTAGAGGAGGTTTTTCTATGTGGAGGGATATTTTATAGGTTTTTGATGTTATTGATTCTAGGCTGGCGCAGAAAATTGGTAATGGTAAAAAAGTACGTATTGGCCAAGACCCATGGGTTGGTTGCTCCGTGTCCTACAAGCTCCATGGCCCTCTGGTCATATCCCTTCAGGATCAGAACATTAGATTCTTGAATCATATTGGATCAGGTCAAAAGCCTCTCTCTTTGGTTCAACAATGGAAGGGGATTGAGGACTTACTTATGGTTGGGGATTTTAGCCACATCTGGGCTCGATTCATAAAGGACCTGCAGGCCTTTGATATCTTTCACAGTGATAGGGAAGATGAGTTGGTTTGGCTCTGTAATGATCAAGTTGGTGTATAAAATCCCAGTGCGGGTTATTGTGCCATCAAGGCTGAAGAAGATCATCTGCAACCTTTCTGGTGGAATTAAGTGATATGCAGTTTCAACTGTCCCCTGAAGATGAAGTTGTTTATGTGGTTAATCTTGCACAAATTTGTTCCTGTATGGGACGTTATGAAAAATCGTTTTTGAATTGCCCCCAGTAGGTGTCCTCTATGTCTTAACGATGAAGAATCCCTTGAGCACCTGTTCCTCTTTTGTCCTTATATGGTCAAGATTTGGGAGTTTTTGGCTAGAGTCAAAGCGATCAATTTGAAGTGGTATGGCCTGAGTATTCTGAATGCCCTTCATCATTGGCTTGATCAAAAACACTATGTTGATTTATATGCCTTACCTTTCATTATCTTATGGTTCGTCTAGATTTCCAGGAATAGAGCTATATTCGATGAGATTCTTCATCCACCAGCCTTTTATGGAAGTAGATACTTATCAACTCTTAGCCTTTTCTCTCAATCTAAAGCCTGTGTCCAGAGCAGAATTGTGGGTCAGATTTTGTCATTGACAGATCTAGAAGTTGGGAATTCTTCGATGGGGCTTCTCAGGGTCCTCCTCTCAAAGGGGGAGCTTGGGGGATATTTTTAAAGATGATGATCATTGTTTTAAATTTGCTGCAAGTTTGGGACCAGTTACCAACAACTCGGCAGAATTGATGGATTTAAAGTTGACCTTACTATTTTCCCTGAAGCTTGGAATCCAAGATCTTCAAGTGTTTGGTGACTCATTGTTGGTGGTGGGTTGGATAAAGCATAGAAAACCGCCAAAAAGCCTCCATCTACTTGCTATCTTTGAGGAGTTGCTCAAAATTATGGATAGTTTCCAAAACATCAGTTTCCTCCATCTTTATAGAGAAAAGAATGTTCTAGTGGATCAAGTATCTAAGATAGGATTAAAGGTGCTTGAAGGGATGTGGCACCAATGGGAATTGGTCAACGATACATTAATGGAACATGATCTGGGTCCTTTCTTGTGTTAGTGCTGGATCTTCACCTGCTGTGGGGCTCCATTGGTGTATCTATTTTGAAAAATGATAAATGTTGTATAAAACTTTTTTGTCTAATCTTCCATCAAAAGGTTAAAGGATGCTCTTGTAAAGGCTTTGGCCCTTTAGTTGTATGACTAGTTTTTTCAGTCATTTGTACATGCTGGTATGTTTTTTGTAAAGATGTCTACTTCATGTAGCTTTTGTACTACCTATATTCAAGGAGTATAAGGAAAGATATGATTGCCAAAGTCTATGTAGAAGGTGCTCTAATTCAATTAATAGAATGCATGTTTTTTTCGAGGAAAAAAATATGGTAAGCTTACAATTACTTACCATATATTTAGTGAGTACTAACTATTAGCTTAAATTGTATTAGTTTTAAAATTAAAATTCCAATCTCAAAATAGAGTAAATCCATTAAAAATAAATTCAACATTGTGAGTGCATAATTGAAATATATTTCTAATGTTTTTATATATAATTAGTATTTATCATAACTATAATAAAAACATTTACTCATAATTTATAGTATATTAACAAATAAATTTAATATAGATTCCCATCACATTTATCTCTTTCTCGATTTATTCTACACTCTTGCAAAACATATCCATACAAAATGAATGTTTTCCAATCATTCAACACAAATAATGTTATGCTTTCAGATTTATAGAGAATTTATGATAAAGCAACAACAATAGGAAGCACATTTAACTCATAGCATCCTTTGTATCAAACTTAGCATCATTCCTCTTAATTAAGGTTATTTGTTGTATTGGGTAGCCTCTTATTTTTTCTACACACAAATAATGTTATGCTTTCAGATTTATAGAGAATTTAAGATAAAGCAACAACAATAGGAAGCACATTTAACTCCTAGCATCCTTTGTATCAAACTTAGCATCATTCCTCTCAATTAAGGTTATTTGTTGTATTGGGTAGCCTCTTATTTTTTCTATTTTATGCAGTACAATGAAAGTAGGTATGTGAATCGAATAGACATGTAAAATTGAAATAGTTTGTGGCACATAAAATTGATCTTAGGGTAGTTGGATTGAAATAGTTTGTGGCACATAAAATTGATCATAGGGTAGCATTTCAGATGGTCAATGCCCTCGGCCATTGAACTGAGCCCGCGGCGTTCCTAAGCTAGGGTTCCCATCAACCCTCTTCGAGGATTGCTTCACGGATCGATCCTCCTCTGGATTCGAATCCGGAGGATCGTCGACGGTGCTTAGATGAAGCCTTTCGGGCTCTGGTGGCCTCCACGCCTCCCCTGCCTCCTTTAGCTTCAGATTCTAGTAATGAGAGTTTCGCCAAGCAAGCAGCCACCCCTCGAATCCAGATCATGTATGCGGCTTCAAGGTTGAAAGCTCTTGCATTGAGCAAGAGAGGTCTGATAGGTCAGTTTACTGGGATTTGGCCTTCGCCAAAAATAATGGATGCTTGGATCAACAAGAACTAGATGCCCCTGATCTTTGGGGGTTTGCAGCACTGCTTCTGTGGAAAGGGTTTTTTTACCTTTCTGTTCGAAAACAAAGTCGATAGAGACCTCATCTTCAGGAGCGGCCCCTATTTCATGGGTCCTCGTGGTCTTTACCTAAACCATTGGAGCTTATCTTTTGATCCAGAAAAAGATGTGCCCTCAACGGTCTCGGTTTGGGTTTGCCTTCCCCACCTCCCATTGCACTGCTGGAATGATGAAACTCTACAAGCAATAAAAAACTCTCTCGACAACTACATCGACAAAGCAGAACCAAAGGGACCCTTGTTTTCCTATGCAAGGATTTGTGTGGAAGTAGATTTGGAAAAAGGCCTGCCAGAAGCTGTAAATCTGCATATGAACGGATGGGAGCACATGCAAAAGGTAGATTACGAACAACTACCCTTTAAGTGTAAGAAGTGCCATGAATATGGTCACTTTGTCAAAAACCATCCAAAGACAGTTCAAGAAACCCCAGAAAAGAATCAAGAAGAAGGATGGCAGCAAGCAAAAATGGGAAGGAAAATGCCTCCACCAGCTCCTCCAGCAAGTGGGTCACAACCCAAGAAAAGTAAGGACAAGACCCAAGAAGGAAAAGAAGCCTCAACCAGCAACCAATTTTAGGCCTTGCCAATGGAAGAAGGAGAAATCCCATCCCCGAAAACCATTCTAGCGGAAACAGAATTGGAAGAAGTCCCTGCCTCCACTAGTATTCCTCCCCTTTCTCCCAAAGAGGAAAGGATTGCTCCTGCATTGGAAGTCTCCACAACACCTGGAGGCTCTTGGACGGAGATGGTAAAACACAACAAAGTCACACTGCAGAATTTTTCCCCAAAACATTCGCCTTCACATGAAACTCTGGAATTGCATGATGTAATTCCGCCTCTGAACACCAGAGGAAGAAAACCGCAAAGGTATCATAGAGAGCAGGAAACAGAAAGAGAGATAGAACTGGGAAGGCAGAGAAGCCTTGAGGAAACGAAACTTCTACGGAACGCTAAAAATACAGGAGGGGCAAAAATGGATGGTAGATCCCGGGCAGAATCCCAATCGACCAAGAAATAATGAAAGTCGTCTCTTGGAACTGCAAGGGTTTGGGTGGCTCGAGCAAAATAGAAGCATTAAAAGACATGATAAAATCCTAGACCTGACTTGTTGCTAGTCCAAGAGACAAAAATGTTGGACGTGGAGGCTATAGCACTCTCGCGTCTTTTCTGGAAGGACTGCCATGGTAAAGCCCAAAGCTCCATAAGAGCTTCAGGGGGTATTGCCACCTTATTTTCTAGCAAATTCTTGATAAAGTCAATTAGAGAAAGCCACCACTGGCTCCTACCTAAAATTCAGGAAAAGGATAATCCAAACTCACTATACATCTGTAATGTTTACGGGCCAATGCACTACAGGGACAAGGCCATTTTCTGGGAAGATCTATCCAAGTTAAAAGAGGACCTGCATGGAAAAGATCTTATCATAACAGGGAATTTCAATGCTACTAAGTTGCAGCAGGAGAAACGTGGAGGAATAAGGGTCAGGGATCCCTTTGGTGAGAAGATGGAGGACCCAATATCAGATCTGGACATGCTGGACATCCCTATGAAGAATGGGAAGTATACCTGGAGCAACAGAAGAATTGGCATAGGCCATATTGCAGCAAGGTTGGACAGATTTTTGGTAAGTTCTACATTCCTTCAAAAAGATCTTCTCCCAGCCTCCCATGCCCTTCCTTTTGTTGTTTCCGATCACAAGCCCATCATCTTGACCCTTTCTACTCCGGACAACCTTGGGCCCATCCCTTTATTCTTCAATCCGCTTTGGTTGCAACATGGAAAAATTCTTGATCTTATTCAAAACGCTTGGAATCTAAGCTGCTACGGATCACCCAGCTTCATTTGGGAGAGCAAACTCAGATCTGTGCGTTTTTCTCTTAAGAGTTGGGCCAAAACAACTTTCAAGAATCATGGCCATCTCAAGAAAAAACTTCAATCCGATCTAGCTACCCTCCATTCCAGTATGGAGCATGGCGAGGTGACCTCTTCCAATCTGAGCCAAGAAAAGGAGCTAAACTTGAAAATTTTAAACACTACTAAGCAAGAGGAAGAGGCGTGGAGATTGAAGTCCAGACAATTGTGGCTAAAAGGAGGAGATAGCAACACTGAGTACTTTCACAAGCAAACCAAGGCCTGGCTCAGTCATAATTCTATCAAGATGCTGAAAGACAAAAATGGGAACAAGATCGTTGAAGATTCATGCCTTCGATCATTTTCACGACCTCTACACCGACAACAACGAGGCTGATGCGGAAGCACAAGCCGACCTCCTCTCAAGTATTCCCTTGCTCATCTCTGATATTGAAAATCGAGAGCTATCAAAGTCAATCTTGGAATACGAGATAAAAAATGCAATTTGGTCTCTACATGTTGATAAAGCACCCGGTCCAGACGGGTTCACCATCAATTTCTACAGAGTGGCGTGGGAATTATAAAAGATGATTTGAAAAGAATGCTCAATTGGACCAAAGAAAAAGACAAAATCGATGGGGCCACTAACTCATCCTTCCTGGCCTTAAATCCCAAAGAAAAAAACTCACTCTCGCCTTGATAGATTCAAGCCTATTTCTCTTTGCAACACCTCCTATAAGATTCTCTCGAAAATCCTAACCACTAGAATGAAAAGCATCATGGGTTGTCTCATCTTAGACTCCCAAGGATGTTTTATTGTAGGGCGTCAGATACTCGACAACATCATCATCGTCGAGGAAGTTATTCACTCCAGCATGGAAAGAAAGCAACAAGGTATGGCTATAAAATTGGACATGGCTAATGCTTTTGATAGAGTAAATCATTTTTTTTCTCTTTGAAATCATGACCAAGTTCGATTTCTCCAAAAGATTTGTTAGATGGGTTAAAGCTTGTAGTAGAAGCCCGTGGATTGCTCCATTAGTAAACGACAAGCCTACTAACTTTTTCCAAGCTACTAGAGGACTTTGACAAGGTTGCCCCATGTCCCCCTTCCTTTACCTGTTGGTGGCAGAGTCAATGAATAGGAAGCTTCAACATCTACAAGGGTCTGGTGAATTAAAAGGATTGAAGATTGCTAAAGGAGTCAAAGCCATCAATCATGCTCATTTCGCCGACGACACCATTTTGCTTGGGGGTGCATCATCTGTCATTGCTGAGAGATTTAACTGTGCATTGTCCACCTTCCTAAAAGCTTCTGACAGTAAAGTGAATTCTGCAAAGTCAAAAGTCTACGACTAGAATTGCCCCCTAGGGACTTTGGCAAGGATAATTAGGATTCTTGGATTTGAAGGAAATGCTTCATGGAACTCCTTCAACTATCTGGGAATCCCAATTTTCAAAGGGAAAAAAAGGGTCGACAAGATTAAAAATAAAATCTCCTTGTGGGGGACAAGGTGGCTTAACTCGACCGATAAGCTTGTTGTTATTAACTCTGTTCTTTCAGCCTACCTAATCTATGCCTCCTCGATCTCCTTAGCTCCTAAAAAAGTTATGAAAGACGTTACAAAAAAAATAAAAAATAAATGTGGAAAACCCAATAATACAAAAAAGTTTCATCTGGTGAATTGGGAAACAGTCTGCAAGCCTAAAATCTATGGAGGTGTCAGGATAAGAGATCCGATTATAATGAATCTAGCTTTAGGAGCCAAAATTCTTTGGAGAGTAGTCTCTGGAAAAAAAACTTGGTGGAAGGAGACCCTTCAAAAAAAAATATGAATGGAGGTAAAAGAAGGCATGTGGAGGAGATCGACCAGGACAAAAGCGGTACCCCAATCTGGGACATATGCAAGAGGGTAACGTTCATCATCCAAGACCACCTCTATTGGATCCCTGGCAGTGGAAAGCAGATAAATATTTGGAATGATAATATAGGCTCAACCCCCCCTGCTAATTACTTGCAGGCATTCTTAGAACTAAAACACTGGATGGATCAATCAAATATCTTCACCTTATAAGACTTGTCAATCTGGACAAACCGAGGAAGATGGGCCGGTTGTATCGATCTGGAGATCCAGGATCACCTCCTTCCAAATTTCAACGCCTTCCTCTCCCTACTTCACAGATCAACTCCAGTACATCGCACTCTAAATGACAAAAGAGGCTAGGGCAAGTCGGGTTTGTACTTTGTAAAGGAAGGATATCGCTTGGTGGATGGCTCCAATACTAGCAAAAGCAAACATAAAAAATGGAACATAGTCTGGGGTAAGGATGGGCTCCCAAAAATCAACGCCTTCACCTAGACTCTCACTCATCGAAAAACACTTACTGCGGAGAACCTAAGGAAAAGAGGTATTGAAGGACCTGCAAGATGTATTCTCTACAAAGACTCTGAAGAAACAATTGAGTATCTTTTTCTAGAGTGTAAATTCTCCCAAGAGGTTTGGCATAGAGCTTATATTGACCTACATTTCGACCTGACCTTGCCAAAAATTGGAATGACATTTTTGCTTACTAGAAAGACTACTATCATGGAACTCTATCCAACAAACCTGACTTCAAAAGAGCATGTGAAGCCCTCCCCAAATACATATGCTAGAAAATTTGGACAACCAAGAATAAGGAAATCTTTGAAAAAAAAAGGACCACCCCGGGTAGAGTACTTGCCTCTACAAAGGCTCTTTGGGTGGAAGCCCTATCCACGAGTGGAATGTATAACATCAACAAGGAATCTCTAACAACAAAAGAAAAAATTTGGGCCTCCAACTTTCTGTTTCCACCTTCCTCTTTTTTTGACCTAGCCCTCCAACAAGCCCATATCTCCGAATTGGCATCTAAGAATGAGTGTTGAAGACTTCCAAAGTTGGAGGAAGAAAATTGACTACAATTCGTTGTTCTTTGACAGTGCCTCGAAAGGCAACCCAGGGCATGTAGGTGCAAGTGGACTTTTCTTCGAATTTAAGGAAAACAAATTGAAAGAATACACCTGGGGAATTGGAAGGACTAATAATGGCGCAGAATGGCTAGCTTTAATCAAAGGATTGGAGCTAACAAAGAATGATGGCATTGAGGACTTGGTGGTCTTGAGTGACTCGATAATGGTCATAAGAGAAGCAAGAAATTTGACAAAAAACCGTAAGAGCCTTGTCACTAAGATTCACCACCTACTAAAATGCGTAGTCAATGAATATAAAACTATCAACTTTCTTCATTTGATGAGATCTAATAATCAGCAAGCAGATAGAATGGCATACATAAGAGTTGGTCTCAACTATGGAATCTTAGTTTGCAATCAAAAGGTTTATGGGAAGATTTGGGTTCCTTAATTTTGTCCACCTTGCTTATGATGGTGAGACACCAACTATTTTATTACCTTAAGAGGAGGCTCACCTCCTCATATTGGAGTGTTAATAGCTCCACAATACTCCATCCTACAACTATGAGTTCTACCTACAACAAAGCTATGGACAATATCAAGGTTGTTTCAATAGTTTTGGACCTCCTTTGCGTCACTTCATTGGAATGGGAGCAACTCGCACAAAGAAGCCACATGGCTAACATGCAACATTTCAATGCAATGGGATTTCAAGGAGGATCCAATTTAAATACAAGAAGTGGGTGTCTCATACTCTATCATGCAAACCTAGTTCAAAAGCAAACATGAGGAAGCAAAGCTGAGGTTTTATGTGCAAAGATGGGTGACTATGTGTGACCTTCCTTTGTCCCAAGTCTTTTCTCGACTCAGTGTTTGGGTTGCAAGAAGTCATTAACAACTTTTGGGAGATTTGCAAGCACAAATGACTTGAAGACACCCTCTATGAAGGAAGATTGCTAGGCTATGGCTCAAGAAGGTTCAAAAAATGTTCAACATGCCCTCTATGACTCCTGTAAGCATGAGTTTTTGGAGATGGAAAAGATTTTGCCTTCTACACAAGTGTTTGACAATCTTCCGAAAGAGGTCAAAAATTACTTGAAGGATATGGAGAACAAACTCCACCTACTTCATGGGAGTAATTACTTTTAGTTAAATTAAAATTAAAAAGTAATCAAATCTTTGTTAACTTGGAGTTGGGAGTACTCAAAAAATTTGATACTCTTATTTCTAAAACCTAAATGAACTTCTTGTAACACATGGAATTCAAAGAGATCTCAACTTCTACTATACATCGGCCATTAATGATGTGGATCATATCACTCGCTCCATTGGAGTTTCCTCCATTTTAAGTTTAGAGACTCTTTCTTACAACTACCACAATATTACTCAACTTTAGTGCCACAAATTCTGCAAAAATTACCTGAACCCTAACCTAACCAAGCTAAGCTTTAAATTTTAGTTTGTTCCTTCCAAGAAAAGGTACTCAAATTTGAGGATCCCCTTATGAGGGGCCACCAAGAACAGCCCAAGCATTCAACATAGCAAAAATCTAAAGATGCAAATGGATGATTTAGAAAAAAGCCAAGGTGCATGGTGCAAATTGCATCCCACCTTGGTGTTCCAAGGTGTTTTGCTAATTCTCCCTCTCCTTCAAAATAAAAATAAAAATAGATCCTGGACTTGTAACAATCCTCAACACACTCCCAAGAACAAACTAAATAAAGGCCTCTTCAAGCTACAAACCCAATAAACAAAATCACAAGCCAAACAAAAGAATCAAAGAATCTAATATTTCTTTATCTTGGTTTTCTATGATTTGTCTAATAATTAGATAGCTTAAACAATTTATAAACCAATGCACTTAATTTCTGCAGCCGAGAGCACACAATTCACCTTCTTGGATATAACCGCTACAAACTTGCTGTGGATAGCTTATAGCGGCATTTAGTATCAATGCATTCCTTTAATGGTTTTAGCATTATCAGAATAAACTACCCTGCAAAGGCAAGAATACGCTGAAATAAGACATACACTATCAGCACAAGAATACAACCATAATAGCAACACTCACACAAGATTACCCTGAATTAAAATATACAAGTCAGCAAAATATTAAAAACATACACAGGTCCCAGGATCGAAACTCCGTGTGTACATGCATTATTATGCGGCTGCTACTAAATGCATGAAATTGAGAAATTTCGCACAAATCTGTTTCAGATTAAAGGAAAATAATAGGGAGAACAAATTTAAAGAACCAAATGGTGGTGTGAAAACACACCATTGACAATGATAGGCAAAAGCATTATGAATGCACGTTTATGCCCTCTCTCCACGGATGCGGCGAGCGAGCTGGATATCTTTGGGCATTATTGTAACCCTCTTAGCATGAATGGCGCACAGGTTGGTATCTTCGAAGAGGCCAACGAGGTATGCCTCTGCTGCTTCTTGCAGTGCAGCTACTGCTGACGACTGGAACCTCAAGTCTGTCTTGAAATCCTGGGCAATCTCCCTTACGAGCCTTTGGAAGGGCAGCTTTCTTATCAGAAGCTCGGTACTCTTCTGGTATTTTCGGATTTCACGGAGAGCAACAGTGCCCGGCCTGAACCTGTGAGGCTTCTTCACTCCACCGGTAGCAGGTGCAGATTTTCTGGCTGCCTTGGTTGCCAGCTGCTTCCGTGGCGCCTTTCCCCCAGTTGATTTACGAGCAGTCTGCTTAGTTCGGGCCATTTCTTCTCTCCTCTTGCGTCTCCCTACGATTTCTTTATCGTGCAACTCCTCCGCGCTAATCAAAAACTGCAAATTCAAAAAACCCTAAACAATCATGAACGCCTTTTCAAGATTTACTGCTGGCCCTGTTAAATACCTTCAAAGATATGATTTCTCTCATTCAAATTACACACTTCATCTCCACCGTCCTTTCTTTACCGTTAATCGACGGTCCACATTCCAATCTACCGATCCTACCAACCACGCGACGTGGATCGCCTAAAGTTTCCTATTACCTCCGACTCTCTATTTTCGAAGATCAAATCCATGACATTTGTAGGTCATTGCATGAACCATGTTTACATTTAACAAACAAATGTAAAACAAGGAACGAACAATTTTGTCTCATGTTTTATATTTGTTGACTACCATGTATTATATTTTATATTTGTGTTTACTACCATGTTTCTCAAGTTGCAATGGCATATAGCCATGAGGTGTATGTTAGTTGGTTTGTGTTGGGTTTAGTCTCCATCAAGTTATTAGTTCAAACTTCATGGTGAGGGTTGAGGATGGGTGTTGCCACTTTTCCACGGGGTGATCCGTCCAAATTTAGGCTGGCCTTGGCTCAGGTTATATACACATTCTTTGGTTGTGGGAGACTTCCTATGTTTGAAAAAAAACTATGTGGCATGCATATGCGATCTTCACGTCCAATAAGCTTTAATCTCATTAAAAAAAAATGTGTGTATGATTTGATTATTTATTGTGTAGTTCAACATAAGATAAGTGAATAAGATTATTATGTTATAGATAGAGGATGAGCATCGCTTGGACAAGTAAACCACAAAAAGAAGAAGCAAATAAAGGATGAGCATTGCTTGGACAAGTAAACCATGAAATGAAGAAGTAATATGATTAATTGAAACTATGTGGATCCATTTGAAGTTTGATGTTCCTATTTCATGTAATTCATCGCCTTCATTTTTCATGGTTAGGTGGTTGGGAGGATCAGAGAATCATCTTCAGAGTAAGAGCAATGTAAGACATCATTGTGAATTTGATGTTGCATCTATCCCATAAAAGATTGTGAGTGTAATAAATAACAAGGAGCTTGTAAGTCAATGGTGGGGTTTGGAGATTTAAAGAAATGGGTGCAAGCAATAGCTGATAAGGGATTGGAATCGTGCCTACGACATTCATTGCTTGGATTTGGAATTGATCCATTGAACATTCTAAGAATTAATAAATAAAGGGTTTGGAATGAGAATATTTTAGATTTGGGTCTACATTAGCAAGGATTGAAAAGTTGATTTCCCATGAGATAAATAACACATTGGTTATGAGTTGCAAATCACATGGGCAATTGCTTGGGTTTATCATCATCGACATCATCTAAATTGGGATTTTTGAATGAGCTTAGGAAGAGGAAGTGTTGTTAACCAACACTAAGGAAGTCATTCACTTTATCAAATACAATGATTCAAGATGCATGGTCAATAATGATTAATCGATGTGTTCCAAAGAAGAATTGAAAATTATGAGCATTATCAACAAAAATACATACTTTGAGAACAAATGGACAAACAAATGAATCAACAATGTCATTTAATGTGGGAGATATGAGTAAGCTCTAAGAAGAAGATGTGTTGTTGATTGACATTGAGGAAGTCATTTACACTATCAAATACAATAATTCAAGACACATGACCAATCATTATTAATCAATCTATTCCAAAATAAAATTGAAAAGGGTGAACATTATCAACAAAAATCATACTACAAGGACAAATGGACAAACAAATGTTGAAGAATAAATGAAAATGAGACTTTAGACAATCAAGTACGTTGGAAAATCAATCTAGAACGTAACCTTCTAACATTAAATAAAAATTTAGAGGACCAAGATTTATATCCATTTTTTTAAACAAAGATAAAACTTAGACAACTACTTTTGCCCATCAAAGTTATTTAAAAAATAAATAAACAAAGATAAAACTTTTTTTCAGCAGAAAAATCACCTTCCTGCTATTCCAAATGAATCAAGGAAAGCTTGAAATACAATCATTACAATAGGGCTCAACAAGAGCATCATGTCACTTACAAGAATTGAACCTGAGTGGGGAGGGAAACATTTTTTCCTCCCAACCACCCAAGCTACAACCAATGGACAAAACAAAGATAAAACTCAGATAACTACTTTTGCCCATCAAGGTTATTTTAAAAAATTGAAATGTTTTTTTCAGGAAAAAAACATATTTTATGTTCAAAAAGGAGAATATAAAATACAATATTCAAGTGCCATAGCGGGAGTGATGACAAGTTGTTTCTAAAGTAAAAAAGCCTCAACAGATTAAAAAAGACATCCAAAGTTATCTTCTATCTCCTAGTACATCTAAAAACTTTTGCTTGTGGCCTTTGTGTCTTAGTTCCCATCCAAAAAGTTATACAAAAAATAATATAATCATCAACAAGTAATTATCTTTATAATCCTCAACAAGTTAAATTGAAAAGATTATAAAGTTTGTTGATTCTTTGTCGAGATTCCTACATTATTTTCTTCCAGCCATGTGAAACTAGGAGCCTAAAGAATGCCCTACTTTGACAGAGTACTCGCTTTGATGTTTAAGTTTTTTATAAAAATATGAGAGAAGGTCATTTGATCAAATTGTGAAGTATTCTCTAGTAATTAAGTTACCAATCCTTGCAAATTTACATTGTGTAGAGCTTGTTCCCTCCTCGTTCATTCAGTAACTAAGTGTGAATTTCCAAATACCTACAACTTCTGAATTCTCCTTGTAAGAGAAAATTTCATTAAAGCCCTTAGGGCCGTAAATTCCACTCTATTGTTAGGATCACTACCCAAATTTTCATTATACCTAATCAAATGATCATTTGAGAAATATAAGATACCTCTTATTCCACAAATACTCTCCTTCCTATGGCATGCACCATCAAAGAAACCCTAATAAAAATTTGAATTCTTTAAATAAACTTCTTAAACACTTATTTTATTTGTGTTAATTTTAATTTCTTTTTAGGACCAACTAAGTATTAGACAAAAAAAAATGAAGGGAAATACATTAAATATTTTTCATATGTCAATTTTATAATTGAATATGGTGGATACGAAAGTTCTAAAGCCATTATGTTATGTACCAAATACTTAAGATATCATACTAAAAAATTAGAGTACACACCATGTACTACAAAGTTATTATAATTCAAAGAAGTCTTAAGCAATGGTTAAGTTGAGAAATTGGGTAAAGTTGTGCCTTATATTATTAAGAGTACAGTGTATTTAAATGAGATGTTGTTCATCCTCAACCTATTTTATTATTATAAATTTACAAATTTGTTTATCCCAAGGTGCCTTTGGGAACTAGTTTCACTATGACCGTGTTTTTGGGTTAATCCAACAACCAGTGTCACTGTAAAGGACATAAGTTCATGGTGTTGAATCATAGTTTTAATCAAACAAACCAAGATTAATAACTTCATTGTATTATTTCAACTTTTCTTATTAATGATTTAATTGTCATTGAGGTGTTATTTTTAAACTTCGTAGAGATGTAAATTATAATACCAGCATAGATCCATCTTAAACCGAATCTATCAAGCACCGAGAGGGATCCAATTTTTCTTGAGGTGTAAATTTTTTGTATCTTAAATTTTTTACACAATAAGAAAAAAATTACACCTCAAGATATTTGATTCCTCTCGATTCTTGATATATCTACGTTTAAGATCAAATCAATAATTTAATTTTTTGTTTAAGCCGACATCATTTGCATTTTTATTTCTTTTTTATGGGAATGTCATGTTACATAACGTTACGCGTTACAATATCTCCCCCATACTGGGTTGTGAGCACCTCGCTACTCTCGGTGCAATTATCAATATTATTATTATTTGGTATTCTTTTATATTCTAATAGTTAAACCAACTCAAAGAATCTCTAGCCCAACCTCTTTTGAGATTGCGGCGGCTACTACTTTTACTAGAAGCAATAACAAGGAATCTATTGTTGATCAACTTGAACAAATCATGTTTATATTCTAGACACCTAGTCATGGCTTTGGACTCCATGAAGCTTTAATAAAGAGAATGGGGTATGGACTATTGCACTTAGTTACAAAACTATTGTTAGAATATTGAGAACGTGCATAAACATACAAATATGTTTGCTAACATGCAAAGTAAGAATCTACTAGTTTAGCCTTCTATCCATAAAAGCAACAATAATCAAAGTAAGAAATTAGAGACAAGAGAAAATAAATGATACAATAGATATACGTGGTAAATTTCCAAATGGGGAAACATCCATGGGAAGGTATTGTTTTCTTATTCTTCAAAAATCTCCATCTTACAATACATGACATCTTCACACCAGCATCACATCACACTCCATCGTCACTTCATGTCACAATGATGTGTGTTTCCACAACATACCCCCAGAGGATCTCCTTCACCTCTGTTATATAACTATAGGTATGGAAAATTTACATCCCAAAATACATGTGGGATAAATGCTTTACCACTTCTCTTATATAAAGAATGGTAATAAGAGAGTTTATTACATGATGCATGTAGGATAACTCTATTTTTATAATATCAGAGTTATTTATGTCTTCTTTGATAGATATGATCATTACACAACCAACAACACAACTCAAGTCATCATTACATATTCCAACACCCCGCCCTAATGATGACTAAGGAGAAATAATACAAATGGAGGAAGATGGCATTACATTAACATCCCTCTTACTCACAACTTCCAGACTTCCCCATAAGATGTGAATAGGAACACACTTTGCCTCATGGATTTGATGAAGATACAACCGCTTCTCACTAAATCATGAAAGTGCACATGAACCAAGCTATACGATGAACTCTTGTAGAACACCACGATAGTGTGCAAAAACCTCATATGGCCAACAAAACATAGAATGTGGATTGGGATGCAGACCAATCTATTCTGAGAGAAAAAAAAAACGAAAGGAGTCGCTGCTAGGGTTTCTGCAAGCCCGCCGCCAGCCTGCGCGAAGCCGCCCGTATGGATCCTCCCCCGGACCTGGGACGGGAAGCCCTGGAGGACGCTCGACCTCTCATCTTGGAACGTTTCAGAACGCTGGTAGAGTCACAACCAACAAACCCGAAGACGGTTTCTGCGAAAGAGTCTAAATTTGTTAAAAAAGCGGAAGTCCCAGAAGTGAAGTTAACCTCAAATGCTTCAAAACGCAAAGCAGTGGCCCTAGCTGACAAAGGCTTAGTAGGTCATTTCACGGGATTATGGCCGTCGCCTCGATCCATTGAAATATGGCTCAACAAAAATTGGAGACCACTAATTCAAGGAGAAGTGCAACAAATTTTCTGTGGCAAGGGGTTTTTTGTTTTCTACTTTGAAAAGAAGGAAGATCGAGATCTAATCTTCAGGAATGGGCCTTACTTCATGGGGCCAAGAGGAATGTACCTCAATAAATGGGATCTCTCATTTGATCCAGAGAAAGATATACCAGCAGCTGTTCCAGTCTGGGTAAAACTCCCACATCTTCCTCTCCATTGCTGGAATGACGAAGACCTCCGAGCTATTGGAAACACGTTGGGGAAATACATTGACAAGTCTGAACCAAAACCCCCAATGTTCTCATGCGCAAGAATATGTGTAGAAGTTGATTTGGAAAAGGGGTTACCATAAGCAATAAACTTAGCAATGGATGGATGGAGCCATAGACAGACAGTAGACTACGAGCAAATACCATTCAAGTGTAAAGCATGTCACGAGTATGGACATTTCGCCAGGTTATGTCCCAAAAGGAAAGCTTCAGAAGATGAAGAACCTCATGAGGGTGAATGGAACGAGGTTACAAAAAAAAAAGGAAGCAAAAGCAATACTCAGGCAGCCACTAAAACCCCAATGAGAACCCCAGAAAATGCCAATAAATTCCAAGTTTTGACGGTAGAGGAGGAAAATGAGGAACAGGAAAAAGAGAAACAAATAGATGAGGAAAAAGAAAATGAGGAACAGACAAACTCAAAGAAGGAGGGTACCTGTAACCCAGCGCGGCAATTCTCAGCAGCAGAAATAAAGTCTTCACTGAACTCAGGAGGATCAATAACACGAGCAAAAGCGAAACTTTTTCAGGAAGAAACTTCAGACAGCAAAGAGGAGGAGCAGGAGCTTATTGTTAAAAGAGGAAGAAGGTTTAATAAAGTAGTAAGAGAACAAGAAGCAGCTCAAGAAAAGGCGGCGGGTAAGCAAACCAGCCTAGATCAGCATGTAAGGATTATTAGCAGCAGCAAACAGCAACAAGGAGCGCAAGAGGAAAGAAAGGATAAAGCAGTACCTCTTTCGACAAAGAAATAATGAAACTAGTCTCCTGGAACAGCAGAGGGTTAGGAGGTAAGCAAAAAGCAGAAGCAATAAAAAGATTAAAAAAAAAGGAAAAATTTACAATACTTCTGATCCAGGAGACTAAAATGCAAGAGGAAGAAAGTTACAATCTCATGAAACAAATATGGCCCAATGGAGAAGGGAATGCTGTGAACTCCTTAGGAGCTTCCGGAGGAATCATCACGTGGTGGGAAAAGGGTATGTATCAATGTAAAGCCTCTTTCTCAAATCGTCATTGGAACTTTGTTAAATTAGAAGAAAAAGCAAGCAATAGAATTTTTTGGGTAGGAAATATATATGGACCTACTGTCTACGGACAGAAGGAAACATTTTGGGAACAGCTAATAGAACTAAAACACAGTCTCGATGGACTTCACTGCATTCTAGCGGGGGATTTCAACACTACCATATCAACAGGGGAAAGAAAAGGAGGGTCCAAAGTTAGAGATCCTTATGGGGAAAGAATGGAGGATCTGATCTCTACTTGGAGCCGTGTTGATATCAAGCCCAAGCAGGGAACCTTCACTTGGAACAATAAGAGGGTAGGACCAAATCATATAGCGGCCAGGCTGGACAGGTTTCTAATAAGTTCTATTTTTCTCAATGAGCCCAAGATACCAAATTCGAACATCCTTGCTTCAGCAACCTCCGACCACAAACCCATTTCTCTTTACTTTTCCTTCCCTGGAAATTTAGGTCCCCTTCCCTTCAGATATAATCCCGTCTGGCTTGAGGATGAGCGCTGCTTAAATGAGGTTAAAGCAGCATGGAGACAATTCATCCCCGGGTCCCCGGGGTTTATTTGGGAATCAAAATTAAAACTGGTGAAAAGAATCCTAAAAAACTGGGCGAAATTGAACTACATAAAACCAGGGGAGGAGCAGGAGAAATTGCAAAAGGAGCTTGAAAGACATCAGAGCAAAATGGAGCAAATTCCTGTGACTGAGGACATGTTAAAGGAGGAAAAAGATCTAGAAGAAAAAATACAAAAAGCCGAGAGAAAGGAAGAGGAAGAATGGAGGTTAAAATTCCGCAGCCTTTGGCTGAAAGCAGGTGACAGAAACACCAAGTTTTTTCATGCCCAATGCAAGGAGAGATACAGGAAGAATACCATAGAGAGCATAACAAAGGAGGACGGAGACAAAATCGAGGGACAGGCTAATATCTTAATAGAGGCAAAAGCTCATTTTGAAAACCTGTACAGTAACAGCGATCTGGCCCTGAAGGAAGAAATGGAACAAATGAGTAAAGAAATTCCTAATCTTATATCTGAAGCAGATAATAACAAACTAATGGATCAAATATCTGAAGGGGAAGTAAAAAAGGCTATTTGGTCGTTACACCCGGATAAAGCTCCCGGACCGGACGGATTCACAATCAATTTCTATAGGAAATGCTGGCACTGGTTAAAAAAAGATCTCATCAGAATGCTAAACTGGACCAGGAAAAGAGAGAAGATAGGGGGAGCCACAAATTCCTCCTTCATTGCATTAATTCCTAAAGAAAAAAATCCGCTCTCTATGGGAAGATATAGGCCAATCTCTCTATGCAATTCCTCATATAAAATTCTCACCAAAGTCATTGCAAACAGGATCAAGGGTCACCTTACTCGGATCATTTCCCCAAATCAAGGAGGTTTCATTGCGGGACGTCAAATCTATGACAACATCCTACTTGTGCAAGAAGCTATACACTCCAGTATTCAAAGGAAGGACACAGGTATGGTCATTAAACTGGACATGGCAAACGCTTTTGATAGAGTTAGACATGAGTTTTTATTCTTAGTAATGAAAAAATTTGGGTTTGCTCAAGAGTTCATAAGATGGATCAAAGCTTGTATTGGCTCCCCATGGGTCGCCCCTTTGATAAACGGAAGGCCATCCCCCTTTTTGCAAATGTCCCGCGGATTGAGACAAGGGTGCCCCTTATCCCCCTGTCTTTTTGTGATCATGGCTGACTCACTCAGCAGAACTCTCAATAAACTCCAAGCCGTTGGTTCACTGCCTGGAATCGAAATTGCTAATGATGTCCCTCCTATAAACCACGCACAGTTCGCAGATGACACTATTTTGCTTGGTAGCGCCTCTCCTATCATCGCCTCCAGATTCAACTCATCTCTGTCCCTTTTCCTGAAAGCGTCAGGAGGCAAAACCAATAATAAAAAATGCAATGTTTATGGCTGGAATTGCAACAACCTCCAACTCATAAATCTAGCCAATACTTTGGATTACAAACCTTGCTTTGATTGGACCTCGTTTAAGTACCTGGGTATTCCCATCTTTCAAAAAAAACCTGCCTCCTCTGCTTGGACTCCAATACTTGAAAAATTCAAAAGAAAAATAAGCTCCTGGGGAACTCGATGGCTAAATCTGTCAAGCAAAGTGATCCTAATCAAAGCGGTACTGTCTTCAATTCCCATTTTCACCGGAGCTATTCTAATGGCCCCAATCTCAGTCACTAATTCTATTGGTATGGAAATCAGAAAGTTTCTCTGGCAGGGAGGAAAAACTCAAGGGAAGAAGTTCCATTTAGTTAACTGGAAAACAGTCAAAGAAAAGAAGCATAGAGGCGGACTGGGAATACGAGACCCTGCAATAATGAGCAAGGCTTTGGGAGCCAAGCTCGTTTGGAGAATGATAACAGGGAAAAGAGAATGGTGGAAGGATGCCATAAGAACAAAATATTTCAGGGGATCTCGGCAAAGATGTCTAAGCAACCTAAAAAATAAAAAAGGAACAGCAATTTGGAGGTTAATCCACTCATCAGCTGGACTAATCAAAGATCATAGCTATTGGATTCCTGGCAACGGAAACAAAATTAACATTTGGAAGGACAGCATTAATGGAACTAGCCCCTTAGGTGAAAATGGGGAAATTCGGAATGTCAAGAATTGGCTTCAGGAAAAAGGAATCCAGAAACTGGCTGATCTGGCTACATGGAACTCCAATGGGATGTGGAAAGGCTGGAAAAACTTCGAACCTCCAGATAACCTTAAGGAGAGCTACAAAAAATTTCAGTTGTTATTACATGGGAAGGCTCCCACAAACAAAAGATCCAAAGACTCTAGAGGTTGGGGAAAAGAAGGAAGGTATACTGTCAAAGCTGGGTATGATCTTCTCACCGCTAACAATCTACCAGTTCAAAAAATTTGGAAGCAGGTCTGGAATTCTGACAGTATACCAAAAATTAATCATTTCTATTGGGTTCTGGCTCATAACAAACAGCTGACTGCTGATAATCTTAAGCTTCGTGGAATTGAAGGACCCTCCATATGCCACTTATGTAAAAATTCAGAAGAGAGCTCTCAGCATTTATTTATAGAATGCAGTTATTCTAAGCAAGTCTGGAATCTGGTTCTCGGTCCGCTTTTCAACAGCATTCTCATCCCCAATCAAATTTCAAAGGTGATTGAAAACTGGGCTAATGGTATTAGAGGAATACGGAAGACCAAACCTCCAATTTACAGAATTCTAAAACTTCTTCCGATGAATATATGTTGGCAGCTTTGGCTGGAAAGGAATCAACGTATCTTCGAAGGAAAAAGCAAGACTGAAATAAGAACTGCAAACAAAATCATTTCCCTAACTGCTGAAACCCTGACGGCAAAGGAAACAACAATCCAGCAGCAAGACTCCTTAAATTGGCAGGAATATCAATGGTGCAAAAACTTTATCAAGGGGAGCCCGCTTCAGTCCAAAAAAACAACAAGTCTACAAAATTGGGAGATAAGGAAAGACAAGCAATCCTTTAACGACTAGTGGAGAAATCAAAAAAGATATACAATCTTTTTTGATGGAGCTTCTAAAGGGAATCCAGGGGAGGCAGGAGCGGGGGGGATTATCTACGATCCCGGAGGAAGAAAGGTAGTCGAGTTTGCTTGGGGACTTGGAACAAGAACAAATAATGAAGCAGAATGGATGGCGATGTACCACTCACTCGAGATAGTCTCTTCTTTAAATGTGAGTAAGTTACAGGTATTTGGCGATTCCAGGCATGTTATCCAGCATATGAACAACACCTCTCCAAGAGAAGCAAAGAACAAAAATCTTCGAAAAAGAATCAAAACCCTCTCTCTTCCCACTGATACAAATTATCTCCACATTCTTAGAAGTCTCAACTCGGTAGCAGATGAACTCGCGAATGAAGGAGCCTCATTGGGGCAAGGTCAAATAGTGCAAAACAAGGAACTTGGATATGCATTCATTCCCTAGCATTATCAACTATGGACATATTATAATCTTGGGATATAACACACTCCCAAAGTTTAACAAGGCGTATCCCATGGAGGCGAACAAGTTAAGGTGGACTCCCCGATGCAATAAGCTGGCACGTCAAGGCCATGTGCCTCTCCATCTGACATATACGCTCTCACGCTCCAGCATTTATAGCGGTGAGGCGGTTTACAAAAACAAGCTCGAACCTATGGCGCATTACAACAGCATTCCGCTCGGCCCTGAGTTTCAGCGTCTTTCTGTGGCAGACTTGGAGATACAGCAGCACGTAGAACTACGCGAGCCCAGAACTATGGAAGGCGTCCGGCAGGCCATCGCTACCCTCAGCCAGATAACATCGGAGGTCAAGGTTTATCTGTCAAGGACTTACTCGGCGGTGTGTTCAATCACTGACCAGAACAAGGAGCAAATTCTGGAATTCAAATACGTCCACTCCCGGCTCTCCTGTGTGGAATCTCGGCTTGATGACATTGAAAGGAATACAGTAGAAATTCTGGGGAAAATGGATAGTATCAGAGAGGAATTCTCAATCTTCATAAACAAAACCCACTGCAGTCAGGTTCATGAAACCCCGTCTGTCAACCAAGGAATGAAGGAAGCTGCGTCCTCCCAGCAGCAGACTAAAGGATAATGTCATTTCTGTTTTTAGGAGGTCGACCCACAGGTTTCACATAAACTTTTTTGAATGTTCTTCTGTATTTTGCTCTGTAATCAGTTTGTTAAGGTCTACACTAGTAGAATGACTGGAAATTTCAGGAAAATTAGGAAGAGAAACATTTAAAGCCAAACTCATTGTCAATTCTGCAGCTTACCCCTTTTTGAAGCAGAATCATGGCAAATTTTTGTACTGTATGGCTGTGCACAGCCTTTTTAATATTTATATATAATCCCTTGTTTCTGTTAAAAAAAAAACAAAACATAGAATGTGTCCAGCACACAATCATCACAACCAATCTAGCATATACAAGAACTATATAGTAGACCTTATATCAAATACAAAAACCCCAGATGGCCTAAACATCGAATATGTTTCCAACACACGGTCTTCATAACCAAAGAACTCTATTGGTATATCCATCAGAAAATATGTCCAAGAGATAACCATCATACTGACAAAAGAAGATGTTTGTTCCTTTCACTACATTATAACTGGAATAAGGTGATATTATTGGTATTTATTACATTCCTTCTTAATTAAAACATCCCGGATAAAATGGCAAAAGGTTTCAACTTTGCTTTCGTCAAGGATAAGTCATAGAGAGGAACAATGCCAAATGATCAAAGATAACAAATTCAATATGTAAATATAGGAAGGAACAACATGAGCAAGTTGTCCCACAATTCTTCACAAATACCCTTGTAGAGAATGTGAAGTAAACAGAGACTTAATCTACACAAACAAAACTTCCAAGAGTAAAGGATATAATGAACATGATAAGCCCATAATGACAAGTAAAATACATGAGATGTGAAACTTAGAGAATTTGAATTTGTTTTTACACAAACAAGGGTTAGTAACAACATAAATATATTGAGCAAAATATGATACCATGTTAGAAGCATCATCATCATTAGAAGAGTGAGGGGTTGATTCCATGATACCATGTTAGAATATTGAACAAAATATGATCAAATAAGAATGATATCACTTAGGGATTAGAAAATATAGTCATCAAGCAACTAAGTCTTAGGCATCGGTTGGTTTCTTGATGTCAACATGATAAAATGCTAGAGATAGATGCTCCTGAAAATGTCAAAACATCTTCCACATAAGAAGGTTGACAAGTAAAATAGGAACAAGAGGCAACCTCTACAAACATGACAAGTAAAATTGAAGCTAAACCCTAATGCAAACAAGACATGAAGCTAATGACAAGAATCATAGATGAATAGATGAAATAGTGAATAAAATTGAAATTTCTCACCAATGATGAAACCCAACAACAATTTGCTGGCAGATATGCAAACCTACAGCAGAAAAAACGAACATAAAATTGGTTTTGGCAATCTTTTGGGCAAAAATAGGGCCCACGCACTTTCTATGCATAACATGTGCATGTGTATGCACTTTATCTATGGAAAAGGTGTGTGTGTATGCAATTTATCTATGGGAAAGGTGTGTGTGTATGTGATTCCTATGAACAAAAGGTGTGTCTACCCTAAACTACCTAAAACTGTCCAAAAAATGGAAAGTTGCAAAACCTGTTGTCGTCTTGAATGGAAACCTGCGACAAAATACAACCAAAGCCGAACAAACAATAGATTTGTTTCAAGAAAGATAGATCCTTAGTAGCAATTTAGTATACACTGGATTTCAACTCAAATCTAAAGAAAAAATCAAGAAAAACTTGAATTCTAAAAAAATAATGGTGATGGTTAGGGTTAAAAAAAATCTCAACATGTAGAAAATGCCCATATCTAAATAATAACCACAAGGATTTGGTAGATCTTATGGAATATCTACTAGATAATGAGAGCCCAAAAAAAAATTGAAGAAGTGTTGCTTGTAAAAAAAAAATCAAAAAAATTGCCGAAGAAGGTAGAGCATAGTAACCAACTCTGATACCATGTTAGAATATTGAGAATATGCATTAACATACAATGATATGTTTGCTAACATGAAAATCAATAGCAAGAATCTACTAGTTTATCTTTCTATCCATACAAGCAAAAAATAATCAAAGTAAGAAACTAGAGTCAAGAGAAAAGAAATGATACACCAAATATACATGGTAAAACCCCAAATGGGGAAACATCCACAAGAAGGTAGTGTCTTCTTATTCTTCAAAAATATCCATATCACAATACATGGCATCATCATATAAGCATCACATCACACTCCATCGTCACTTGATGTCACAATGACACTCCATCATCACTTCATGTCACAATGTGTGTTTCCACAACATACCCTCAAAGGGTCTCCTTCACCTCTATTATATAGCTAGAGGTATGGAAGATTTACATCCCAAAATACATGTGGGATAAATGTTTTACCACTTCTCTTATATAAAGAATGGTCATAAGAGACTTTATTACATGATGCATGTGGAATAACTCTATTTTATAATATTATAGTTATTTATGCCTTATTTGGTAGACATAATCATTACACAACCAACAACACCACTCAAGTCATCATTACATATTCCAACAAGTATGAATTATAAAACATTTTTTAATTTGCTTGATTTTATTTGTTCCAAGCTCAAATTTCATAGTGGTATAGAATAATCGAGAGAACCAAAATGTTGAAAATGTATTGTTTGTTATCCTAGTTTGAGAGTTCAATGTTTCTACATCTATTGTTTTCAAGACCATGATAAGCTTTACAACCATCGAAGGCTCTCTTCTTTACATCGTGGTTACATTTTAAATGAAACCCTAGGGTGTAAAATTGGGACAAGGACTAAGCAAGCTTATAATTGAAGTAGATGTCATAATTGCACCGAGAGGAGAGAGGTGCTCTACAACCCAGTATGGGGGAGATGTTGTCACGTAAGGTAACGTAACGTAACATAACACAAAAAAATAATTAAAAAAATTCACGCCGACTCATAAAATAAAAAAATTATGAAAAGAAATTAAAAAATCCACGTCGACTCATAAAATTAAAAATAATGAAAAGTAATTAAAAAATCCATGCATGTCTATAAAATAAAAAAATTAAAACTTAAACTCGGATCTAACAACCAAGAGAGAGATCAAATTTCTTGAGTTTAATTTTTTTTTTAAAGACACCTCAAGAAATCGGATCCCTCTTGGTGCTTGATAGATCCGGGTTTAAGATGGATCTATGCTAGTTTTTATCAAGAATGTAACAAGTTCACCTCCTCTTTGAACATTGTAGATTTCTCAGAAAAACATTGGATAAATACATTACCTTCGACCTTAAGTCATCTCAATTTTTGAATGGGATGTCTAGTAAAGAAGGAGAGCATTAGAGATGAAAGCAATGAGATACATTATTGTGACTGATCATGTCCATCTCAAAACAAATGTTGATTGTATGTTGCTTTGAAGCCTTAATTGTGTTGAAGTTGAAAAATTGTTGAAAGATGTGCATGAAGGAATGTGTGGAAGTCATCTTTCTCGCATACTAGTTGCACATAAGGTGATTAAAGCTAGTTTTTATTGTCCTAGTGGAGCTCAAGAAAGAAACCATGTTGCTTAAACCAATTTCAATAGATATGCCCTTCAGTCAATTTGGATTGGATATTGTTGGGTTTATTTCACCAACATTGAGTAAGGTGCATTCATACATATTGTTTTCAACTAGTTATTTTACTAAATGGCCATAAGTTGTTTTTTTACCAAGAAAAACCTCATGGGGAAACCCTTAGGCACTTCCCCACATTTCACAGTGGTATCCAATGTAAAATTGTTAGTGTTGATTACAACATCTGACTTGGTAGGGACATCAAGTGAAGCACACAACATAGGCATCCAGCCTAGGGATCAACCCAAATACCTCTTGCATGAAGCTCAAATCACTTAATCACTCAGGCTAACCCATAGGGATGAATGGCTAGAGGTTTTTGCTTTAAATAAAGCAGCTTTAGTAAAGGTGATTGAGTTTATTCAAGAAAATACAGTCATAAGGTATACTATACAAGTTGATCACTATCAAGGAGCCCATTTACATATCTACAATACTTTCTAAGTTTTATTTAAACTATGGCATCATTGTTGGCTTTTCACCAAGCTATTATCCCCAATAAGGGCTCACATAGTCAATGAAGAGAAACATCACTTAAATATTGAAGACGGCAATTTCATAAGTTCAAAGAGATAGATGCATTAAGTGTTGCAATCACCTTGGAAAAGCAAAGTCGCACCAAATGAAAGAACTCTCAATTTCCTTACACTGTGGTTTGTGAAAAGATGTTTTTTTCAAGCTTATATTGAAATTAGTGCTCTTGTCATAGCCAAAAGGATGGATGAAAAAGAAGAAGATATTCCATCCATTTAATCAAGGTATTACTATTTGCTACAACTGGAGGAACAAAAGTAGAAAACTTTTGAAGCTCTATAGAGGAGTCAAGAAAGAATGGAAAAGTATTTTAATCAAAAGACAAGATTGAAAGAGTTTTTGAATGATCAACTTGTGTTGTTGTGGGAGAAAGCTAAGAAGAAGCCTTCGTGCAAGCTTGAAAGTGTTTCAGAATTATCAACTTGTGTTGTTGTAGGATAAATCTAAGAAGAAGCCTTTGATGATTAACAAACTTTATTCGTCATTGCTTACGCCATATCGAATGTATAGGGATATTGGTCATAATTTGTATATGTTGAAGCACGTGGATAGAACTCCTTTGAGATTGCCTAACGATGAAAAAAATCTCAAACACTTTTTCATGTAGTATTTCAAATTGAAAGTACCTTGTATATGTTAGGGTCCTACCCTAACCCCCTTACTTTAAGAGTTAGTCAAGTAATGTATACAACCATCTCTTTTGAATAAGGTCAAGTAGTTAGTAGTCAACAATCAATGTAAAAAGGGTCTCTCTATTAAGCAAGGCCCACTAGGAAGTTGGTACTTATTAATTATTTGACTATGTCAAGTAGTTAGGGTTTTGGATCTTGGAAGCATATTTAAAGAGCTAGAAGGTTATCAATGACTCTGTCAAGAATTATTGTATGTGAGCTCTGTTCCAGTGAAAAATTGTCCAACCTTAAGAGGCGTGTGAACATTGCTTCGATATTTGATTTCCATAATACAAGATCCATTGCTAATGCATTTCTCTTGTTTATTTATTATGCACTACAATAGTGTGTTTCTAACAATTGTTCATCTGTGTTTATCTTGTTGTTGCTCTAATTTGTAGGGTAAAGTACACCACAAGTGGTATCAAATTTGTTTTACTGAGCCAATATACCTCCAATTTTTTCATAATTTTTTTTAAGGTTGGCGATGTGTTCTGACGTCTTTCAATAACCACATAGATATGTCGTTCATCAGGTAAAACTGTAGTTGGGGAAGCATACACATAAAGAATACAATTGGTACTTAATTACATTTATTGGTCACTGTTATAATCTCTATTGGTATCCCTTCAAGTAGTATCGCATCAGACACACTTGCACACAAATTCTCACTTCCATGTACCCTTGGGTATATTGGAAGTTCCATGGGAAACCTAAAAGCGGTTGTAAATAATAAGATTGGTCATCTTGTTGCTATAGTGGCACCAATCACAACACTCAGGAATATTACTCTCATGTACTTGGGTAGTTAGGCAGTACAACTAAGGGCATGGTTGGGCCTCCTTAGTTAGATCCCTGATAGATTGCGCCGAGTACTACCAATGGACCATGCACATACGTCAAAGATTTATAGCACCTGAAAATCCCTTGTTCTCATGACCCCAAAAACCCTCATCTCTATAACCCGATAGTGAAAATCCTACATCTTTGCATCCATAAGGAATTTGGACATTCACTCATAGTGGCCAGTGTAATAACCATAATGTTTTTGGGTCACCAGTGAAATTCATACATCTTTGAATCCATAAGGAGTTTGGGAATTCTATCAGTTAAATAATGTTCAACAAGGAGTAATACTCCTATCATAGTATGGGGTTCCTTGAAACCATTATTTGTGAACTATCTCAAAAGAATCCATGCATTGCGCTAATTATTTTGGTATATATCTCTAACAACCATTTTTGGGTGGACTCGTGACACCCCTGTTGGAGACCTACCTCAATAGAATCCTTGCATCATACTAATCATGTTGATCTACATCTCTGACAACTCTTTTTGTGTGGACTCAACAATTCTCCCATTGGTGTTCATACTTTTCAACTCCCATGGTACACACCCGCAACCAGAGCCACATTGAGGCAACTAATTAGGATCAACCCCAAGACCTTAAAGAAATTACATCTATGGTCATATCGATGAAGCAATCAATTGATCATATCAAAATCACTGTGGATGAAAACAACAAGTAGTTGTCTCACCATGGATTAAAACAACAACAAGTTGTTTAACCATCAACAAGTGATGAATTGCTCAACATGTGGGATTTGCTCTGAAATTTGATGAACCAACTGTTAGTTTGTCAACTTGTAATCAATATTATCTAGGACCTTATCTGAAAGAATAACAAGCACAACATAACACAAAAGACACAAAGATTTTCTTCGGGAAACCCTGAAGGAGAAAACCCCGCAACTTCCTCAGAGATAGAATCGTCACCAATACAATATCACAAAAAGTAAAACCCCAAAACAAGATGGTCTTATGCAACTCTCTCTCTTTCCTCCTATGCGAACTTGTCTTCTCTCTCTCACTTATGCGAACTCAAGTGAGTGAGTGTGTGTCCAAATGAGAGAGCCTAGCTCTCTATTTATACTTTACTTTTGGGGTGACCTTTTAACTGACTAGGTCGGCCTCAACTAAACTGATTGGGACGAATTCTCTAGGAGACTCAATAACACATTTACATTTGACCTTTTGGGGTACTATTGCCCTGACTTACAATGGAGGATTTTACCTCAACGACCTAGTATTACTAAGCATCATAATGACATCCTCGTACGGAGGAAAAACATCTCTGTCGGAGGTACAAATAAAATACAATAATAATAACAATATAAAGTACAATGGAATATCTTCCGAAGTTACAATAAAAACAACACTCCCTCTTAACTAGGAAGTTATTCTCTCGTCACAGTCATCAACCCCATTAGACACAACTTTGGATAACGTCATCATCGCTACATCATCATCAACGCTAGAACATCGTCATCAACATTGGATCATCATCATCGTTGTTGCTGCAATCCTCATCATGTCGATCATCGATTGGTGAAATCTCTCGAATCTACTCAACATAGGAATTTCTACAGAGCCAACCCTTTTTCATGATGGATGTAGGCCTAGCCCTCATGTAGGTCTTCATCATTTCCATGAGCAAGCCATCAAGTAGGTACAACCCAGGACCAGTCATTACATTGCCACAGCAATCACCTGCGTCTCCTATTGTCGTCTCATCGTATCCAGATCATCTCATCATTACACGGAGCACGACCCAGATGCACATCACATGTCCCACAATGGTCAACCCGCGTCTACCAACATGGGAGGACTTTCCTACCACCATGCGAGATCTTTCCTAGGCGCACACACAATGTCTTATGATCGGTGGACATCACAACATCTCCAGTATGGGAGGACAAACCTACCACCATACGAGACCTTGTCTACCATCATGCGAGACCTACGTCTACCAGCATGCGAGACCCATGTCTACGAACGTGGGAGGACAAACCTACCACCATGCGAGACCCAAACCTTACATCTACCAACATGGGAGGACTTTCCTACCACCATGCGAGAATGGCTCATGTGCATCTACGTCTTTCGGACTCATCACTTCCTCTTAGGAGGAACCTCGATCTGGATAACACCAAGCTTCTCTCTGAAGTAATCAAACTTCACTCTGGATAACGACTTGGTCAATACATCGGCTATCTGCTCATCCGTCGCAATATATTGGAGCTTCATTACTCCTCTCTGCACCATATCCCTGATATAGTGGTACTTGATCTCAATGTGCTTCGACTTGTCATGGAACATAGGTTTCTTGGACAACTTGACACAACTCTGGTTGTCACAGAAGATACAAGTCACCTCTAAACGAAGATCAAACAAATCAAACAGTAGCTTCCTAATCCATACTACCTCACAACTAGCCGAACAAGTTGCAACATACTCTGCTTCGGCTTTACTCAGTGCCACGCATGAATGCTTCCTGCTAAACCAGGAGATCATACTGGATCCCATACTGGGTGCTTGTTTCAATATGTACAAGGCCTTCTTCAACTTACACACATGATTCTTCCTATCATGTGTCTCAAATCCATGTGGCTGCTCCACGTACACTTCCTCTTCTACTACACCATTCAAGAATGTTCTCTTGACGTCCATCTGGTGTACCTTCCATTCAAGAAGCCACGTGCTACAAACATTGCCTTGTGTTTCTCAATGCTACCATCTGCAGCATGCTTGATCTTGTAGATCCACTTTGAAGTCACAACAGACTTCCCTTCTGGTCTCGGAACTACTTCCCAGACATCATTCTTCATAATCGACTGGTACTCCTCGAACATGGAATCCTTCCATTCTTTCCTCTCAGTTGCTTCCTCATAGTTGGAAGGTTCTTTGTCAATGATGTCGCACAACATGGCTACATAGATGGAGTATGGTCTAGGTCTCTTGCTTTCTCTGTGCATCCCCTTTGGAGCGCATACTTATATGCATCTTGCATTGCCTCTCGTACCCATGTTGGTCAACTCTTGTGGGAGTTCTTCTCACGAGGTGGATCTACATATTCTTGTGGTTCTTCCATATCACGGTCTTCATGACCTTTTGGAATCTCTTCCTCCATAACTGTATCTCTAATCCTGGGAACTTTAGGTTCTTCAGCCTCTTCAATAGGTAGTCTTCTTGACTTTTTGTATGTTGAGTCTTCGTTGAATGTCACGTCTCTGCTGATGTCAATCTTGATCCACATCGCAGTTGGCATTTGTTGTCGGATGCTAACTTCGACACATTCTTGACTAGTCTTCGCAGTTGATACAACTTCGACAAGTTTCAACGCAACAGGACTTCGACAACTTCAGCACTTCGACAAGTTCAACGACCTCATAGTTCGCGACATCGACATACAACGTCGACATGCGACCAGTGACTGTCGAACCTCGACAGACTGTCTTTCTGTCTTCCAGTCGACTATAACGGTTGAACAGTTGAAACGCTCTAACTTCTTCGTTGTAACTGAACGTAATGGGCAAGCACCCAAGCTTCTCAGATTTCTTTATAAGCATGTAAACTATTGTAATATACAAGAAATCGGAGCTAACCGGATCTTTAGCTGATCCTTATCTTGATCAATCTAGAACAGTTCATATTCCTGCATATTGTCTGTGTGTACTTGCCTTATCTGTATTGCGTAATCCTGCTTTTGCTCATTCTGTTTATTAAGCTTCCGCCATAACAGAGCCGACTCATTCAGTCGAACTGTTGTCCCCCTCGTGCTTCCTGGACACGATACGGATCAGATCTTCTTGAATCCTGGGAAGTATATTCGATAGGACTTCGATGTCTCACTGTATCCTACGAATATCCCCTTCTTTCCTGAAGGATCTAGCTTCGTCCTCTTCTCCTTCGGAATGTGTATGTACACTGGGAAACCAAATATCCTGAGATGGCTAACTTCTGGTTTCTCACCAAGAACACTTATTCTGGAGTCTTTTTGTCTAGGAATCGATGAGGAGTACGGTTCTGTACATACACCACTGTCCTTGCATCTTCTTCCCATAAGTGCATCGGAAGATCCTGGTCATGAAGCATTACTTTCATTGCTTCCATTATCATTCTATTCTTTCTTTCTGCAACTCCATTCTGTTGTGGATTGTAGGGAGTGCTCAACTCCTTCTTAATCCCAGATTCTCTGCATAGGTTCTTGAAATATTCTGAGGTGAATTCTTCGCCATTATTTGATTGAAATTTCTTGATCTTCTTCTCAGTATGGTTCTCGATCAAGGCTTTGAATTCCTTGAACTTACTGAATACTTCATCTTTACTTTTCAAGAAGTATATCCAAGTCTTACGGGAAAAATCATCAATGAATGAAACATAATATACATACCCACTTAATGAGTTGGATGACATGGGACTGCATACATCGGATTGGATGATCTCCAATATCCCTTTCGCTTTGCTTTCACTTCTTGGAAATGTCTTCTTCACGTTCTTCCCTTCTGCACATCCTTTACAAACGCCTTCATGTTTTGTTTGAATTTCTAGAAGTCTTGCAACTGCTTTGCTCGCAATGGGTAGCGCTCTATAGTGCACATGTGCAAGCCTTCTATGCCATAGTTCACTTGGCTCCATGGAATCATGAACCAAGGATTGTTCAGGTTGTCCCTTTAATTTTTACAAACCTCCCTCTTGCTCTCCAATAATAGTCGCATCATCTATTGTCTTTCCCTTTGGCCACATTAGGACTTGGCCATCAACAAATGCAACCCTCATACCTTTAGCATCTAGTGTTGATATGGAGAGAAGGTTCTTCTTTAGTCCTGGAACATATAGGACACCTTTCATCTTCAGAGATTTGTTGGAGTCTAGATTGTATGAAGCTTCTCCACTTCCTTTCATGGGGTATTGGTAATCATCCCCAAGTTTCACCCTGTGAGATGACTCATGCTCAGCTAGATTAATGAAGGATTCTTTATATCCCATCATGTGCTTGGAAGCTTCACTATCTACAAGCCAATCATTACTCCCATGTGTGACAATGCCCGTGAGTGCTGAGATCAGGACAAATTCTTCATCGCTTGAAGATTCATCACTTTCTTTTCTGGTTCTCTTTCTTGTAGGTTCATCATCTTCCGTAGTGTGAGCATGGTGTCTTTTCTTGTTGGTCTTCTTCTTGTTGGAGATACTTTTGTTTCTGGGACAATCTATGGAGTAGTGTCCCTTATCATCACATGTATAACATCTAATGTTGGATAGATCTCTTCTGGATCTTCTAAAGTTCTGCCTCTGATTTTGATGGTAGTTCTCCCTTTTACTATGATGATGGTGCTCCCTCTTCTTATGATTTATTCTGGCGTGTGCTGTGAGAGCTTGATCATAATTTGCTCCCATCTTCTCTTCTCGTGCCACAAGTAGAGATTCTTCTTGTGTACATTCTTCCCATAGTCTATTGAATGTAATCAACTTCTTTCTGGCACAAATCCCTTGAATGAATGAGTCCCATGATCTTGGGAGACCATTCAAGGTGGTCATCACAATCTCTCCTTATTCTACCTTTTCTTCAACTGCTTCAAGTTGCTCCTTGATCTGAGAGACCCTTGTGAAAAAATACTGCATGGTCTCTTCATTTTGGATCTTCACATTCTTAAGCTTGTTCCTCAAGGTCATCTTCCGATTTATGTTCTTCCCTTCAAATAGTTTTTTCAAAGCATCAAACATCTCCTTAGGTGTCTTCAAAGATGACACGTGTGGGATGAGATGATCCTTGATAGAATTTTCAATGATTATCTTGGAATTAACCAAGTTCTTCTTGTGGATGGCTTTAGCTTCATCATCCTCTGGTGCTGGAACATCTTCATTCACATACTTGTCCAAATCATTTTCTTCAAGGACAAGTTCAATCCTATACTTCCATGCTTGGAAGTTATCATCTCCCTCAAGATTATCCTCAAGCTTGGTGTGGTGAGACATATTGAATGAGTACTTCAAATGGAAATAGAAAATATTTTAGGTCTTACCACTTTAAGATGCCAAAACTGGTTCTGGAGTTGGCTGGCATAGGGTTTGTTAGAGAAACCCTAATTTTCCAAACTTGGAATTTGGAACTTCTGATTGGACAGGAAGATGCGCCTCCTCAAGGCGAGTTGCCCAATGTACTCACTTCTCCAAATCTGTGAAAAAAATCCCAAAATAGTTGATGCCCTAGTTTCCCTCTGGCAGTAGTGACAGGCCAAAAATTGAAAATTCTCGGAATCAAATTCTGCTTCGACAGAAAGATGCACCCTCCTGGGGTGAGTTATCCTAACCTCCTTTTCTTGACGATCTGTGGAGAGAAGACCTCAAACTTAGAAGCCCTAGCTTCCCGCTGCTGCACAATGTCTTCTTTTCAGGTTAGCTCTGATACCATGTTAGTTTTTCAACTTTTAATCAATATTATCTAGGATATTATTTGAAAGAATACAAGCACATCATAACACAATAGACACAAATATTTTCCTCGGGGAAACCATAAAGGAGAAAACCCTGCAACTTCCTTGGAGATAGAATTGTCACCAATACAATATCACAAAAAGTAAAACCCCAAAATAAGATGGTCTTTTGCATCTCTCTTTCTTTCCTCCTATGCGGACTTGTCTTCTCTCTCTCACTTATGCGAACTCAAGTGAGTGAGTGTGTGTCCAAATGAGAGAGCCTAGCTCTCTATTTATACTTTACTTTTGGGGTGACCTTTTAACTGATTAGGTTGGCCTCAACTAAACTGATTGGGCCGACTTCTCTAGGAGACTCAATAAGATATTTACATTGACCTTTTGGGGGACTATTGCCCCGACTTACAATGGAGGCTTTTACCTCAATGACCGAGTATGACTAAGCACCATAATGACATCCCTGTACGGAGGAAAAACATATCCGCCGGAAGTACAAATAAAATACAATAATAATAACAATATAAAGTACAATGGAATATATTCTGAAGTTACAATAACAACAACACCAACTAATGAATCAATTTTCACTAAAGAGAATGGCTCTCACACTCTCTTCCCATAAACCCAACCTCACTCCTTTGAGGATAAAAATCCATGGCACCACTTCCCAAAGGTTTACATGTGCAAATTTGATGAAACTGACCCCTCATGTCGAGTTACCCAAATGGAACATTATTTTGCACTCCATGGAATAAAGGATGATCTTTAGAAGTTAAAAATTTGGGTTTTATATTAGACTCGGAACATTGGCAATGGTGGCAATGATACCATAAATATTATTGTCATTATGTCCCTTGGAGCTAATTTGTGAATATTATTCATGACCATTTTGACCATGACACTCACTACTTGGGTTGGTTGACCAAATTATACCAAAGTGGCACATTCATGGACTATATTACAACCTTTAAGCAATTGGTAATCTGCATAGAGAGTTGGTGGTTCTCTGATATGACACCTATTACAAGAGACAAATCAAGGTTCCTACTTTATTTATCAATCCGAGAACGTACAAACTTAAGAGGTATTGGCATTGTCTGTGCAACTACTAAGAGCTCTAATCTAAGAAATGTTTCCTATGTAAAAGTAAAGTGCTTATGAAATCATAGATTGTTTAAATAAAACTGAAATGAACAAGAAGGTTAACTATCCAAAACGTATTCAAATGAAACTAAGACTGTTACGGAACTGATAAAGTAGATAATCATGCCTAACCTATTTAAAAACAATGTTATTTAGAAAAAACATAACATAACTACTTATTGTAATTCGCATCAATGAGAAATGAATGTAAGAAAGCTTGTAATAAAAACCTAACTATTATGAATTTCACTTATGTGAAATGAATTGACTAAGCAAGCATGTAAAGGAATTGATTCTAATTTGCATAATATGGACATGAAATAAAGGAACATGTATCTATTATGCTACATAGAAACAACCTACAAAAAACTACGGGAATAATGTGAGAGCACTACAACGAGTATAGTTATGTGCTACAGGAAACATAGTATGAAGTAGAATGAAATCTAATGTCTAATAATGATTGTTCAAACATAATTAACCATGCATCTAATTCTTTAAACTAATTGTAAGCTCATGCATTGCCTTGAGGGGGCCTTACCCCAAAGCAAGTACAAGAGCAGGATAAAAACTAAGTACTCACAAACTGGAAGAAACACATGATCTTCATTAAACTGAGTTGTTATTGATCGTCTTTAGAAAATGTATCACAAGTCAAAATATTTTAGAAATATGTTGTATTTGTTTATCAAAATACTCGAAGGAAGAACCCCCATCTACGTGCCCAAAGGCTATTTATTACAAAGAATAAAATAGCTAAAGCTAATACATAAATTAACTCTAGTCTAAGGCTTTGTCACAACTAAGCCTTTGTTCTTGAAATGTTGGAGGTAACTAGTAGAAGTCAGGATCTCAAAGTGCACAGGTGACTGGTGTAACTACCCTTCATTGGTTGTACACTCCTTCATTAATATATAAAATTTCCAACATTAGTTTGCCTCTATTAGTGATCCTCAGTTGTAACTTCATTAGAACTAGACTTGTCTTCAAGTATATCTTGGGACAAAATTGGAACTTGCCTTCAAAACATAACTCGATTCTCTGCAGTTGACAATCATACGCTAATACCATGCATTAGATTATTAACGTAAATCAAATAGACGAAAGGCTAAGCACTTCTATCATTATCATTCTATTCGTTAAATACATAAACAACCTTAAAATAGGTAACCAAGCCCTTAAAAAATGCCCCTTTGTCTTCGTTGTTATACTTTAAGATATGTGTTTTACCTACCAAAACTGGGGCTCATCACTCTACCCAACTGAAGGGATTGCACATCCCTGTGCAATATATTACTCTGGAACTGTGCACTTTTCCTTTTCTTCTCCAACCTCCCATCCATCATAAGCAATGATCCTTGGAATTTATGCCTGTTTATAATATCCCAGGATCTGCTTTATCTGTTCCCAATTCGCTTTCTCTGACTGCTCATCATCCTGGGTTTCACCAAGAGGAAGCAACATAAGTGGATTTAATTTGAGGCCTATCCATTTGAGCCCATTTCTCTACAAAGTTTCTTTGTACAACAAGGCTCTAATCAGGGAAACTTTTAAGTTGTTTAGGGAGTGAGGATCCATCTTTTTTCTGGTCTGGTGACAACCCAGTCCATCTTATTGCATTTTAATTGATAGAGTATACTTTTATCCCTTATAGAAATTGACTACAATGATTGATGGCTCCCTGATGTTTTTCTTTCAGAACTGGAATTAAGTCTTGATCCGCAGTCAGAGTTTTATGGCTATGTATGATCAGGCCTAGATCAGAAGTCTCAACTCATATCCATAATCCAATTGTCCATTCCTCTACACTGTACAAATCCGTGTCTTGAGCCTTTTCACATTCATTGTTTAACTAGGAACAAAGGGTTCTCAATTGCACATCCCCTACATAAGGATTTGAGGACCATTTATAAGGATGAGGGAGAATAAAGTTATGCATAAAAATTTCGCTTAACAAATCCTTTTCTTCTTCAGAACAGTCCAAACAAGCTTCCACAAAATCTTTTGGAGTTGTGATATTATGGGGGAGCCGATGCTTAATTTGATACAATTGATATTTGTATAATTTCTCTTTTAAATAAACAATGTATACTTTTGATGGAGGTCTGCACCCAATGATTTATTCATAAAGTTTAGTGTGTTTGGTCATTGTTCCCTCCAATTCTTCGATTTGTTGATCCTTCTTTTCTATCTCTTCTTTGTAGCTTCCTACTTTTTGTTGAAGTTCCTCATTTTTCCTCTGTGGTCATTTTTGACTATCTGTGTACTGGAACTTCAAAATCTGCAGTTTCTCTCTTAATACAACTACTTCAATGGATAGTTCCTCTTTTTCATTACGGAAGGTGATTGAAAAAGACTGTGCCGCATCTTTTAGTCGTGCCAACTCTCCTTTTACTTGTGCTATCTCACTTATCACCTTCTGTAGTTGAGTACCCATTGTTGGCATTACTTCTTCATTACCTACTGTTTGGTTAGAGTCCCCATGTCCACCAGGGTTAATCATAGAATCTGCCTTATCATTCTTTTCCATTTCTTTTCATCATGCTTCTGAGGCTTGAGCCTGCGCTTTTATCTTTCTGTGAAGTATTCTAAACTCATATGCCTGGGTAGAGGACGTCTTCTTCGCTTTGGTTGAGGTGGAGCCAAACTTTCCCATCTTCACTAAGGTGGCAATGATTATGTCATCGTCTTCTTCCTCATCTAATCAGATTTTTCTCTTTGCTCTAATGGAGATAGAGGCCACTTCTTTTCGTTTCTTCTGTAGCACTGAGGCTGGGGTTCTAACTAACATTCTTGTTGTTTTCTTGCTTCCTTCTGGGGAAGACACTGGTGTTGATGCCGGACCTCTCATTAACTGAACATATTCTAAATAAATATTAATGAATTCTTCCCATGACAGCTGAGGAATCTGCTTCTCTAGTTCAATCTTGATGATTAACTTAATAAGACAATGGTGAGCTAAGGCATCGGTTTTTCCTTGCTTCACCTTCTCAGTTGTTTCCCACAATGAATGTAATAAGAAGTATGGAATGCTGATATTTTTCTTTGCCTTTAAGTGGGACTTATACCTTAACAAGGTTAGCAATCTAAAGTGGAACATATGGATTTGACTCAGGTGCCTAGTTCAAGTAATGTATCTGAGAACCTGAGCTACTACCTCCTTCTAGGGGCTGGGCATAATATCTCTTTTTACACGATTCATATCTTCCTCATCCTCCTCTCCTTCCTTAAAGAAATCCTTCTTGGCAATATTGGCTTGTTCTTTCTTGTCTTTACTCCATGGTTGTCCAGCAGGAAGCCCAGTATACTCCATCATTCTAGCTTCATTGAGGGGAATCCTCAGTCCTTTCACCCTAGTGACAAAGTCATTTCCATTTAATTGTTTCAAATTCCCGGCGAATTCAAGGGAAGCTTCCACATTATACCCATCTAATCTAGCGAAGTAAGCCATCCACCCCGCATTTCTAAATATTTCTAGTACCTCAGGGTTTTTATAAATTTCATATGTATCAGTTGGCTCACTTCTTTTGAAACCAACCGTCATTTCCTTTTCTTGGTGGTAACACTAGATCAAAAAAATTCAGACTATGCTTTTAATCACAAAATTCACAAGAAAATGATGTAATGCGGTTAAATGGATTAAAGCCTTACTTGTAACCTTCCCTGTCATCTACCTCCAATTCTCTTTAATCTGCTTGTTTGGTCACTGTAAATACTACCTCTCGTCCTTCATGTATTAATTCAAATTACTTCCAGCCTCACCACCTTTCTAAATACTGCCTCCCCTCTGTCATGTCTTAATTCACCACCTTTCTTGTTTATGATTTCTTTAGAGGGTGGTAGTCTTGATATGATAGGAACCTGTACTTCTAGCTGATGGAAATGGATTTTCTGCGGATTTCCTTTAATGGTTTCTGGTGGCCAAGAAATTATGTAATTCATAATACTTATGGAAACCTTAACCTTTTGGTATTATTTTATTACTATTTTGTCGTGCCTCAAGATGAAATGAACCCCCCCCCCCAACTGTAGTGTGCTGGCCTCAACACAATGATTATCTTGATTGGTTGATGTGAGAGGTTGTTTACATAATTAACGAATAGAAATGGATAAGATAGAAAGTGCACACCTTATTCTGTTGAGTCACGATATTTTTGGTATGTGGAATCAGGTTCCATGAAATCTGCCTGTAGATTTTTTTAGTAGTGTTCAGGATCGCTTGTTGTAGGTGTCTGGATTCAGAATCTCTGTCAGTAGTGTTATGGCTTGGTTGTTGTAGGTGGTGCAGACTTTTTTCGGGAATTGCGTAGAGCTGACAGATATCTGAGTGTGGATTTTTTGTCATCGTGCTTCAGATAATGTTTGTTGTAGTGCTAATTTCAAAATTATGTAGTAAAACAGAGGAAATTATTTTTCTTATTATTATTATTTTGTTTCAAACTACAAGTGTGTTAACAATCAAATTAACACCCTTAGTCATGTGACGGAAGAAGACATTTTTACTATGCGCCCGCAACATGAAGACAGAACACAAGTACATTCAGAGACAAGTCCTCTATGATCTAATCACTTCTCCCATAAATGGAAGGATTAGGTGAAGACAGTAAGAACCTAAGGAGACTAAGTTCGGTCATCGAACCGCTCATCAAAGGTCCAAACTTAAGCTACACCAATTAAAAAGTGAAGAGAAATGCATTAAAATGCATTAATTGTGCTTAAAGTTGTGCAAAAATCCTAAAAACTATGGAAAAGTGGGTTTTCAGGTTAAAATAATCTAAAATGAGAAAAATGAGTAATCCCACATTTAGAAGAAAAGCTTAAGGCTCATTTCCCAATGCTATATAAGAAAGGCATAGGGGGCATTGTAAAGGACACAAAGGAAGAGCAAAGGCATGCTGGAGAGATTCCGAAGGAGGAGAAAGAGCTCAAATTCTTCAAAAGCAAGGGTGAAGGAAGGGAAGCTCATGGCAATGGAGGAAGGATTCTCACCAAGATCATTGGTAAGGATGTATTCCTTCCTTGTTTTAATATGAATGGATTCAAGTTTCTACCATCTAAGAGTTTGAATTTTGCTTATCATGTATGAATTTAATTCTTAAATGGCTTTAGATCTTAATGAGTTTTGATGAATGAATATGGATCTTTAGAAACTTGTGATAATCTCTTCATTTGCTGACATAGAAACTCACCATTTCTTAGTAAAATAGTTGAAATAGTGTAGACACAACCCTACAGTAATCACTATTATTAGATTGGTGACCATATGGCTTGAAATTTCTTGAAGATTCTTGATTTTTCTGCATTTTTGTGGTGTTCTTTCTTCAGATTTACCCCTTTGTGGCTTAAATATCATTAAAAGAACTTAAGATCCAGCTTGAGAAGCTCAAGATCAACCTAAATACACCTTTAATTCATCAATTAATCTCAATTTGCAGTCAGATATGAGTTTCTTGATTTGTTATTTAATGTGTGTCTGGAATTTTGAGTTTCTTGGTTGATTTGAGATCTAGTTTTTATAACTCAGTTATCAAAGATTTCTTTAAAACTCTGTATCTTAAAACCCTGCATATGAAGTCAAATCCCAGTTTTGAAACTTTAAATCTCTGCATTGATACAGAGTTTGAGAAACTCTGCCACGATTTGCCTTGGCCCAGCTACTAAAGCTCTGCGTGTAGATGCCTTAGAACGCTGCCACGGTGTGAAACTTTGAAGCTTTCTGTGTGTAGTTTATTTTAAAGATCTCTGAGTTTGAAACTCCCTGCATTTAATTTAATATTTGAATATTTCTTTAAAAACTCTGGCACTATCTACATATAGCTCGGCGTTCAGGCTCTTTAAACTCTGCCACAATTTGGCATTGTGAGGCATTGGAAATTTGTAGCACTCTGCCATTAAAGCTTTGCAAATGTTAAACTCTGAATAAAGACCTTAAACTCTGCCCCTGCGACCTCTGCGTGTTTCTTTCCTTTTGAATACGTTGGACAGAGCCTGCTCTCTTCCTTCGACCTCTGCGCATTGGCATTTTAAATTGAGATCGGATTGTTTGCATCCTTTGCGTTAAACCCTATCACGATCCTAATCATTGCCATGACCTCAGTGTTGAAGGTTTATTACACACTGCGTGTTCTTGAAACTCCGCATGTTGGAGGTTTGATCGCCGTCGTATGCTATTCATTTGGTGAAGCCTTTCGTTCTAACTGCATTTAGAAAACAAGGCTAACGTAGCTAGTGTCTATTTTACTAAATCTTTAACGCTATTAAAATGTAATTGCTACAATGTTAAGAAACTAAAGAGAGGGAAAGGGTGGACTAAATTGTCTCGATGACGACAACAACGAATAGGTTGAGGAGCAGAGCAGCTTCGTTGGCAGTAAAAACCAGAAGCTTTGATAAGTTTGTGGGTGTATGAGAGCAAAAGAGAAGAACGTAGCCACTTTCTTAGGTTTCTCTAGCACCTGTAAAGTAATCACAAGATCCATGGTTTTCAGTGCCTATCCGAGTTCCAGACCTTAATCAAGGCCTCCACGCAGCCTCCAATTGGTGCTCTCCCTGCGGGCTTGAAACAGTTTAAGACTTCCAAGTTTGGGCTTTTTCATGTAAAAGCATTAAAGGTTTTAACTCTGCGTAGGAGATCTTCCAACTCTGCGTAGGAGATCTTCCAACTCTGCGTATTGATGCACTCTGCATCCGTGTTTATGCACTCCGAAAATCGAAAAAGACTGTATGCCAAAACCGTGAACATCCAATTGGTTGATGCATATTCCCATTGGCTGATCTGCGTATGTCGGTGGCCGAGTTTTATGCTGGTTTATTGGCTCCAATCAGATTGGTTACCACTCCATAGTTGGTGCATCTCAGCGTTGAAATTTAGTTAATCTCAACGTTGAGTATACCCCATGCGCTGGATGCTACGATCCATAAGCATTAAGCAGAAGCATATAAGGCCGGATTTCTAGACTTTTCGTTAAAGATGCCCCCTATTTGAGGTTCAATTTAAAAGATTGATTGTTGAATGATGAATGCGTTCTCATTTCCAGAATCTGTATGGTGAAGGCATTTTTCATTTCCAGAGTTGTATGATAAATGGTGTCTATGGTTTCATTGGGTGAGCGCCAAATCCAAACAATAGATTAACCTTTTTGAAATTGTTAAAAAATTCATTTTCCGAATCTTTTGCCAAAAGTTTTGGTTTCAATTTTTTTGGCGCTCAATTTGCAAAAAATTGGTATAGGGGGGTTACTTTAAACATTCTTTTTTAATATCAATTTTGTATTCCTTTTGCAAAAATAGGATTCAAAAGTGTTTAAAAGATTAAAGAGAAGTCCAACATCTTGCAAAAGTTTTGCATAGTGGAGTTACAAGTCTTTTCCATTAGATTAAAAAGAATTCAAGCATTTTGTAAAAGTTTGACATGGTTGGAGTTGTAAAAGTTTTGCATGGTTAGAGTTCAAATTTTTATCTTTGGAATAAACAATTCAAGGAACTTTGCAAAATTTGTGGCATAATTTGTGTTACGTTCTTTTTCTTTGGTGTAAAAAGCAATTAGTTAATTTTTCCTTTTGAAAAAGTTTAGGAAAATTTTGAAAAATGTTTCTTAAATTGGATTAAATCTTTTTCATTAACCTCTAAAAAGTAATCCAAGTTGCAATTTATTTTTAAAATTTTTCTTTAAATGTGTACTAGATATTTTTTATTAAGATCCTATGCACATGCTTCCTGGAAACATTAAACCAATAAACCTAATTGAAAAGATCATCTAACCACATATTTGCATTTGAAGAACACACTTTGAACATCACATGTTGAGATAGTTTAGGAGTTGTTTTTTTCAAAGCATCTTATATCGAGCCACTGTATCCTCTTCACTTGCACCTTATGGCGACCTTGTGAATGAGAAAGTGGATCTCACTTGTAACATAGTAGATTTAATTTTTGCATACAGTTTTTCGAGCTACCGTATCCTCTTCACTTGGGCCTTATGGTGATCTTGTGAATGAGAAAGTGGATCTCACGTGTAACAGTTTAGAATTTAATTCAGAAGCATTCCAAAGGGCTTTGCATATCCTCTTCACTTGGGCTTTCGGGCGATCTTGTGAATGAGAAACAGAGATCCCATGTGTAATAGAATTAGATTCACTTTCACTTGAGATATCTGTTCGGGTTACATTGGTCATTAAATATCAATTATTATCCATATTTTTGAAAAACTGTGCATGAACATAAGAAATCTACCAGAAACTTTGCATGTCTAAAAGAAGCTCATGAACGTCTAACTCTTCCTTAAGTTAGCATATTCATCGAACTAAAATATAGCATAGTGAGCATCTTGCATTGTGTGGTTCATTTTGTTTTCAAGTCAAAACACCACCAGTTTCACTTCCACTCCTGAAACTAAGCAAACTACCCTAAAAATTGGCGCTTAATCTAAAATTGATAAACTTTTGATTTTCATATCACCAACAAGTTTAGGTTAGTGCCCTGGATTAGGTTTGGAGAGTTAACACTTCTGGGCTGCAAAACTTTGAAACTAGCATTGATTAAAGAGAGTAAATCCATTAGTAGCAAAAAACGCTTGTCGGGAAAGCGCTTCTGAAACATGCGTCAAGCACGAGGTCAATCTGGATAAGTAAAGGGTGGTTCCCCCCTTTTTCTTATTTAGTGGGACATGAGCTTATCAAAGGGATTCTATGTTCAGTGACAAGTCCTCGGGGTGACATCACTGTTTCTAGAGTTTCAGGTTATGAGAGTTGTCCTCGACTTACAACTGTTCCACCCGACCGTCGATTGCGAAGTGGTAACTTTAGTGGCTATTCCTAGGATATCACATAGGCTATTATGAGTGGGAAACACTTGCAATACCTGAGACAGACTTTGGAACTTTTACTCCTTGGGAGGGTGATTGGTCAGGAACCAACGCTTGCACCCCTGGCGATTAAAGTTTATTGTAACTGTTTCTCATACCTTCGCTGCTAGCAATTGTTTGAGGCTTGAGATCCCTCAACAACTACTAATTTCGGAAGGCCCTCTAATCCAGCTTTTCACTGAGCTTCGGTTCTTTGGAAGAGTAAGTTTGCTTGCTTGAAATCTCTAGGGAATTTTTTACTGTGTGGACACTTTTTGTTTTTTGAATCTAGACTGCCTTAGGATTGTTTGATTCAAACTATCATTTTAAACACATCCTTTTATCAAATTCTTAAGAAGTGACTACCCTCCCGATCCACCAGTCATGGTGGCAGTGAGGTGAGTCACCAGAAATTGAAGGCCTTGCTACATTGCAGAGACAGATACAAAAACCACATCCTAATGACTTGGAAACAGAACTGATTGTAAACTCAATTAATATTACTTGAGAAGAACAACATCAAATCAACATTGAGAATTCATCGTCACATCACGAACTGAATACAGACATAGTTGATAATCTTACTCTAGTTGAAATTGAAACATTGAAACATCACACACATGTTCATGTAATTTCTCCTTTGATGAGTCTTTCAAAACCAGTTGCACTTACTATCCGTGAGTCACTGGGTGATATCAAACCTCTTTTTGAAAGTTTAAATGACATGCACAATTCAACAAGTGACCCTATGGCTTCATCAGGAGCACAAGGGACTCCATCATGGCAACATCAAACAGTTGTTGGAAGTAGCAATACTTCCAATTTTGCCTCCACATCAATCCCAACAGTTAGTATACATGCTAGTAGCACAAGCTCAACCGGCACTTCAGTGCCAGTTGGTACAGTTTTGGGTTTCAATCCCGGAAGTACATCCACTTCGTCTGCAAGAATCCCTACTGAAGGGTATGCCTTACCAAACATTGGTTTTCCATATGGTTCGGCTAATCAAGGTCAAAACACACAAGGAGTAAACCAGAATCCACATGGTATGCAAAACATTTGTCCAGATTCTACTTCCTGGGGCAACCCTTCACCATGGAATGGTAATATTCCTTGCGGATGCAATGAACCATGGAAATTTTATGCCAATTGGGGCTATGCTCCTCAGATTAGTGGAAATGCCCAGGGGTTATCCTTCGAATTATCCTAGCACAATGCCTAGCGGCAATCCACCTATCAACCCTATTCCGCCATGGAGTGGGGAAGTTTCAGGAAGTATCCAATATTCTTGGGGACCACCTTCGCAAGGAGGAAATCAACCTTGGAACGCTTATCTAAACCAAGGAAACATTCAATGGAGTGGTAATGTTCCACCAAGTAACCAATCTCAATGGAACATACCTCCGCAAGGGGGCAATCCATACATGCAACCTAGTTCATAATGGACTGGGCAACATTCAGGAAGTAACCAACCTTTTTGGATTCCACCTCCGCAAGGAGGCAGTCAACCTTGGAATGATTCTCAATACCAATCTCAACCACCATGGTATGGTTGGGATCTAGGAAATAACCAATCTTCTTGGACCCCACCTCCACAAGGAGGCAATCCACCCAATGGTCATGTTTTAGGAAGTAGCCAAACTTCTTGGGGTCAACCCCCGCAAAGGGGAAACCCACCTTGGAATTCTTATCATACCCAAGGACCACATCAATGGAGTGGTCAGGTTCTAGAAAGCAAACAATCCTTTTTGGGACTAACCCCTGAAGGGGGCAATCCAACCATTAACCCCATTCCGCAATGGAGTGGTCAAGTTCCAGAAAATAACCAATCTTTTTGGAACCAACCTGCAAGACTTGCATTTGATCTAGCTAGGCTGCCACATGAACCTCATGCCAATGGTATGACGAATTCTGTCAACCATCTTGAACAGATTACCCTACATTTGGGACAAGTTTATATTCAGAATTCGCAACCCATAGCTGGCCAGGCAATGCAAGAACCTACTAATCCTTCCAACACTTCTGAAATCTTCACAGTCTCATCGATAAACCTTAGAGGAAAGAAGAAGAAGTATAAGGGTAAGCAAAGTGCTAATCCTTCCCAGAATTCGAAATCCTTATAGTCGAGTCCAAAGACCTTAGGGACAAGAAGAAGAAGTACAAGAGCAAGCAAAATGTTAACTTTGGAAACAAAGGTGCACCAACTATGCTTCAATGCGGTGGGAAACAAAAACCCACTATTTTGACACCGGTACCCCCTCCAGGGGGAAACCAGCCAACCCCCCTGCAAGGGGACAATGATCCTAATGCCAATGTCTTCATGTGTGATCCTGAGATGAAAATTCAAACAAGACTTGATTCTTATGATATATCTCCTAGTACATTGGATCAATCAGAATCACAACCAAGTGGTTATCTCTACATTGAGAAACCATCCATAGACTTAGTACCATACCCCCCCAAAGGTGTTCTCCGTAGAACACTGCATAATCCTAGCACGCGAGCTGCTCATAACGATAATGTTCTTGAGGACCTAGCTCAAGTACCATGTGCCATGTCGACCTTGGAGGTATTGCAATATCATTCTGCGCAAAGAAAGGAACTATTGTCTACCATTGGTGTTGTTGATCCATCTTATGAGACTTTGATCACATCAGACATAGACCATTCAATATGTAGGATCCTTCCCGAGGTTGCTTTTCAGATTAAAGTAACGACTCATGATAAGAACATCTGTCTAACCATAGTAGATGAAGGGACCTTAGCTTGCATAATGTCATTTATATGTTGGAAAGCATTTGGATCACCCCTATCTGTCGTAAAAGTTTCAAACCAAGCTACTCAAATAGCTTCGGTAGATTCGGATCAAAATCTTCCCTTGATGGAGGAATATGATTCGATTACCTAGCCCATTTGGGCTATGAGATCTCCCAGCTCACATAACTTCTTGGATTACATTTTATCATCAAATGAAGATATCCCTGAAGTTGTAAACATTTGGTTGTACCCACCTAAGGACATCTTTTGTGGGGACACTGGGAGCATACTTGATATACATCTACCCAAGTATAGGAGCATGATCTGCATGTTCCTCGATCTTATCTGGTATATTTGGAAACTTGCATATAGGTTTAGGCCATCCCTTTGTGAAGATGCATTTGAATCTTTTGCAACCCAAACTTACCATAGGGTCGAACCTGTTGGAAATTGGTGGGTCATCCCTTCATATCTGTATTTTCCACCATTCCGACAGCAGAGCCTACCAAACATGGGACACCCTAGTCAGCACCCCATTGCCATTTTGGTGCCCATGATGAATTATTCTCATAGGCTCGGGAGCCCTATTAGTCCCATCATGACTTGGAGTTTGAGACCACATATTTCTCTTTCATTCATTTCTGACCATATCCTGATGGGCTCCCAATTTTTTGTCATTTTACATAAGCTTGTGTTAAAATATCCACTTGAACATTCGTGCAAACTGCTTCGTTGCTTATTGCTTATGTTGCTTATTTGCCTTTGCAGTCACTTTCTGTTACAAGATGCCTATAAACCATTGCTTCTGTATATTTGACCCATACCCATGGAGGAAACATCTGTAAGAGTGTACATAACTATCTCAACCCTTTTTTGCAATACGGATCTTTGCTTTGGCCTGAACCATGCCCTTGACATTTAGGCGCATGCCCTTGAGACACTCGTTTCCTCTAATGTATCATAGCATGCTTTATTCTTTTTTCAAGCTAATAAATGAAAAAGGTTAAAAAAAAATGGAAAACACAAAAATCCAAAAAGGGAGAGACTTGAATCACTTCATATTATAAACCTTGAAGAAAACGGCAACAGTCAGTCCTTGTCGCCCTTGAACACGACACATCATTTCGTATCCGCTGTCAGTACACCATCTACATTTGCCTTAGGAAACTGTACTAGTATTTTGAACAGATCTCCACCGATGGGTTATCCTTCCCATCACCAACGAAGCTTTTGTTAATGCATCTGGCATTAGCGTATTTCATTAAGGTCGGTTACTGAAAGTCCTATGTTGACAAGCGTCCATTCTGTGTCATGTTATGTGTTCAAGGGAAGTCCAAACTGATTGGACCATTCCTCAAATATTCCTGACCAATCATGTCAGCCTTCCTTGTGTCAGTATACAGTATTGGATCTTGCAGTTCTACCAAATTATATCATACTATTGATCTTTGTTTCGTATTGGTTGATGTGGGATGCATCAATGCCCTCCGTCTGATGGATCTATTCCTATCGACATCAAATCATTATCTAGGACATGGATCTAGAAACCCAAGAGTACCTTGGATCTTGCAGTGATTAGTGGCAGGTTTCCTTGCAAATGACAGTGGGTATACATCAATGACCCCTAATTGTTTGATTCTACAAGTGTTCAACTTCAGAACATCTATTCACACTTGTTAGTTTGTACTCAGTACCTTAGATTCCATCATCATTATCGGTGGGTCTCTTCGCATCTGTTAACAGTATACATCAATGACCGGTAATCAGATGGTGTTTTATTATGCTTGACATCAGATCACTTATTCGCATGATATAAACTCGTACTATCGTCGGTTTGTATTGAAGAACTTGGGAAAAACAATTGTATCACTCATCGATGCACTGCCTAAGCTGCGCAAGATTAGACTGCCATGTCAGAAGTCCAAAAAAGACTTCATTCTCGCACTCATCAAAGTGCATTTTTACATTTCAGAAAAAAATTTCTTTTGACATGGATCCACTATGTATTGTTTGTGGCCATGCTTGTTTACTGCTGAGCATGGGTATGCCTGCCTCAGGAAGATATTATATATTTGAGAAATTGCTATGTTTTGCAGGTGTGATCCTCAATCCTGCGCTTGTGAGCTTTCCTTCCCTTATCCTTGCTTTGAACGATAAAGAGTATCAGTATAAAGAGTATCAATATACAGAGTATAAAATTCAGTAATGTATTTCGGCCCTTAGCTCGGCTTCGGACCTCACACATTAGGGGGCATCTGTTAACAATAAAATTAACACCCTTAGTCATGTGACGGAAGAAGCACATTTTTACTATGCGCCCGCAACATGAAGACAAAACACAAGTACATTCAGAGACAAGTCCTCTCTGATCTAATCACTTCTCCCATAAATGGAAGGATTAGGTGAAGACAGTAAGAACCTAAAGAGACTAAGTTCGGTCATCGAACCGCTCATCAAAGGTCCAAACTTAAGCTACACCAATTAAAAAGTGAAGAGAAATGCATTAAAATGAATTAATTGTGCTTAAAGTTGTGCAAAAAGCCTAAAAACTATGGAAAAGTGGGTTTTCAGGTTAAAATAATCTAAAATGAGGAAAACGAGTAATCCCACATTTAGAAGAAAATCTTAAGGCTCATTTCCCAATGCTATATAAGAAAGGCATATGGGGCATTGTAAAGGACACAAAGGAAGAGCAAAGGCATGCTGGAGAGATTCTGAAGGAGGAGAAAGAGCTCAAATTCTTCAAAAGCAAGGGTGAAGGAAGGGAAGCTCATGGCAATGGAGGAATGATTCTCACCAAGATCATTGGTAAGGATGTATTCCTTCCTTGTTTTAATACGAATAGATTCAAGTTTCTACCATCTAAGAGTTTGAATTTTGCTTATCATGTATGAATTTAATTCTTAAATGGCTTTAGATCTTAATGAGTTTTGATGAATGAATATGGATCTTTAGAAACTTGTGATAATATCTTCATTTGCTGACATAGAAACTCACCATTTCTTAGTAAAATAGTTGAAATAGTGTAGACACGACCCTACACTAATCACTGTTATCAAAGTGTAATGACTAGTTTTCACAAGTAGTCTGTCTTGTAAGTGCTTTCGAGGAAGTTTTCACCTATAGGAGTTTTATTTTTATTTATTTTTATTTTTTCTTCTTCTTATTTTTAAATTTTTTATTTTTGTTGCTTTAGTTGGTCATGAGGACATTAGGGTCCTTAATCATTAACATATGCTTCTTGTATAGTCCTTGGGTGAATTCATCCTTAGAGAGTGGTTCTTTGTACAATTTTAGCCTGTGACTGTTTACCAATAATGGAGTCTGAGCTTCATCAATTGTCCTTATCTTTACTAACCCATTGCCATAGTATGTATCAATTTGGTATGGGCCTAACCATCTTGCTGTCAATTTCCCTTTGAACTTGGTGAACCTCGAGTCATATCATAAGGCCCAATCTCCTTCTTTAAACTTCTTAGTCTTGATATACTTGGAATGCCATTGCTTCCTTTGCTGCTACACTATCTTAGTGTGAGAGAGAGATTGTTGTCTATACTCATCAAGTGCATTCAAATGGAGAAACTTTTCTTATTGTGTTGTTGATAGATCTAAGTTGAGAGTGCTAGTTGTTCTAAGTGTTCTTATCTCAAATTCAATGGGCAACATTACCTTTTTTCCATAAACTAGTTCATAGGGGGTGAATCATGTAATAGTTTTCCATGTGGTATTGTAGGCCTAGATGGCCTCATTTAACCTATCTGCCCAATCTATTTTGTGAAGTTGGATTTTTTTTGTGAGTATTTTCTCAAGCTCCCTGTTTGTCACCTCTACTTGCCTATTTGCTTGTGGGTGGTAGGAGGAAGATTGCCTATGTTTGATCTTATTTATGCTTAGTAGATCTTCATTCAGATTAGATGTAAATTGTGTTCCTTGATCGAATACCAACTCTCTAGGGACCCAAAAACTTGTGAATGTATTCTTTGTAAAGAACTTTGCCACACTTGTCTCATCGGCTGTAGCAAGTGCTTTTACTTCTGCCCATTTTGTAAGGTAATCAATGCATATTGGGATGTAGTTTTTATGATTAGATGGTGGATTGATTGGCCCTACAAAGTCAAATCCCCAATTGTAAAAAGGTTCCAATGATACCTAGGGTTGTAGTGGCATTTCATATCTTCTTGTAGGTTTTCCCATCCTTTGGCAATCATCACATATTGATACATATTATTAAGTGTCCTTATGAAGTGTGGACCAATAGTATCCAGTTTGTAGTATCTTATAACCTGTCGTTTTTGTTGCATAGTGGCCCCCACATGGCTCATTGTGGTAGGCATGGAATATATCATGCACTTCATCTTCAATTATGCATATTCTTAAAATATGGTTTGGTCCTTTTTTGAATAGAAATCCTTGGATCTAGGTATAAGTTGCACTTATCCTTATAATCTTACATCTATGCTTGTAATCAAAGTGTTGTGGGAACTTCCCAAAGACTAGGAAGTTGGCTATATTAGTATACCATAGAATTTCAACTGATATGGAAAATAGATGCTCATTTGGGAAGGCATCATCAACTAATTCTTTGTCTACAACATGGGTTAGTATCGATAGAAATTCTACAACCATGTTATGTTTCCCGAGCTTGTCTAGAATTGTAATGTCAAATTCTTGTAAAAGTAGCAACCATCTAATAACTCTAACACTGGTGTTAGGTTTATTCATTAAAAACCTAATTGTTGAGTGGTTAGTGTGCACCTATACTGGGTATCTTATGATATAGTGTCCAAACTTATTGATAGAGTAGATGACAACCAAAAATTATTTCTCTATCACTGTGTAATTAAGTTCAGCCCCAACTAGGTTTTTACTGATATAATAAATTACATAGGGCTGCTTGTACTCTTGCTCTCCCAAGATTGCTCCAATTGGCTTGTTAGAGGCATCTGAGTGTATGTGAAACTGTATGTTCCATTTTGGTTGTTGGAGTACAGGAGCTATGATTTTCTTCTCCTTAAGCTGCTCGAATGCTGCCATGTACTGTTCTATCGACACAAAATATGTGTCCTTTGTTAATAGGGAGAACATGGGAGCTGTTGTTTTACTGAATCCTTCATTGAACCTCTTGTAGTGGCCTGTATGGCCAAGGAAGCTTCTTGCATCTCTTTGTTTTATCGGTGGAGGTAAATGTTTGATAAACTCAACTTTAGCTTGATCGACTTGGATTCCTTGTGTAGAGAGATGGTGCCCCAATAATATCCCCTCGTTCATCATCATTTCACATTTCTCATTGCTTAGGCACAAACTCATCTCTATACATTTCAATAGGACAACATCTAGATGATCCAATTCCTGCTGGAAAGCCTCTCCATATGGTGTAAAATCATCCATTTAGATCTCCATACTATCATGGACAAAATATGCAAATATAATCAAGACAACTCACTGAAATGTTGTAGGAGTGTTGCATAGCCAAAATGGGAGAAATCTATAAGCAAAAGTTCCCCAGGGACAGGTGATTTTTTTTTGTATTGATCCTCTAGATGAATATGGATCTGGTTATACTCACTAAAACCATTTAAAAATGACAAAAATTTCTTGCCAGACAAGGTATCTAGTACTTGATCAATGAAAGGTAGGGGGAAATGGTATTTATTTATGGCCTTGTTAAGTTCTTTGTATTCCACACATATTCTCCATTTGCCCCCTTTCATTGGTACTACCACCAAGGGAGACACCCACTCACTATTAGATATGGGATAGATAAAACCAACATCTAGTAATTTTTGTAACTCTTGCTTGACAATATCCTTCAATGTTGGATTCATCCTTTTCTGTGGCTACCTTATTGGGACAACATATTCCTTTATGTATATATGGTGTTTGCAAATGTCTGGATGTATCCCCTTCATATTAGTGTAATTCCAGGAAAAGGCCGCACTATGGTCTGTAAGGACCTTAATGAGTTGCTTTTCTTGATCTGCTTCCAAGTTTTTGTTGATCTTCAAAGTTTTTCGAGGAAGGATTTCAACTATCTTGACAGTGGTACGCTTATGTTCTATAGAGAATCCTCTCTTCCACATTGATTCCGTGTCTTTTGGAGCACCTATCATTTCTTCTTCTTCACTTGTTGCAAAAATCTCTTCAAGTATGTCAGTGTTAGGATAAATATTTTATAGAAAATTAGAATACTGTATCTTCATCTTCATTTCTCAATGCCAGAGCTATGTTTATGCTGAGAATTGGGAAAACTTTCTGATCATAATTGTCATAATCTTCTAACCAGAGAGGATTTTCTATGTCAATGGAGGGTTTAGCAGGAGGATAGATGGTGATTTTCTTTTTGGACTATCCACTAGTAATGGTTATATCCCTTGTTCTTTAGGCAATGTATGTATTTGTTGTTGCTAACAAAGGCCTACCAAGGATAAGAAGATAGCCACTCAATTTGGTTTTGACTTGCAAGACCACAAAGTCTGCAGGATATTCACATGATTCAAAAGTTATAATGACATCCTCCAATATCCCTTTTGTTCGCACAATGGAGGTATTTGCTAACATCGGAATTGTGGGTGTTTTCCTAAGTGAAGTATGCATATTCAAAGCCATTGTTATGTCCAAAGTCATTACATTGATTGCTACCCCAAGATCTACGAGGGTGGTCTGTATCAGCATGTTGTTGATATATAAACTAACTGCTGGACTTCCTGGGTCTAAATACTTAGCGTTAACAATCTTTCGTAGCATCAAATCTGCAAGCTTCCTTATAACATTGATTGTGGGTGGATCTTTCCTCTTCCATGTTTTTTAATGCAGGTGTCTTTAATGAACTTGTTGTAGATGGGTACTTCCTTAATGGATTGGAGAATTGGAATTTGTATGTTCAAGTGTTTTAGTTCATTGATGATAGAATTCTTAGTTTGAACTTCAACTTTACTCTCTAGTCTCTCAGGAAATGGGGAATTTTGCAGAGTATGTGGTGTGGATCCCTATGTGCATTCTCTTCCTCATGCAAATTTCTATCATTATTTTCTTCCTCATGTTGATCTAGATCCCTTGGACATGTGTTTTGTCCTTGCTAATGGTCAGCCATTGTAGATGGTGTAGGGTTTTGGACTACCCTTCTCGAACGTAGGTTTACTTCATCTAAATCCAGGGTTTCCACAACATAGGTTGGAAAGTGGACCACCTCACTATTATAAATTGGTCTACTATTGTTGGGGTTTGGTGTAGGCTGATTTGGAAACTGAGGTGGCCTTGGTGGTTGTTGTGCTGGAAACACCAAAGCTTGGGGGTACTGATGCCTCCAATTTGATGCAGAAGGATACTGATTCATAAGTGGCTGTTGAAAATTACTAGGATATTGCTTATTCTAATGGTATTGTTGATAGGTCCGAGGATAAGGTGGAGCATACGTATTTTGAGCATTCTGCCATTGGTTATAGACTGTTGGTTGTGTTGGCCATGCTTCCTGCCCCATTTAAAGGTTGGAGTTAAAATTATTGATTTACCAGATTGAAAGGACACGTTCCTACCATTTCCCCCCTTTTAGACCTTGAATAATTTTTTAAAATATGCTTAATGTCATCATAATATTTTTGGAAGATGTCTCCATCAGCCAAAATATTTAGGATTTCTAGTAGATCTTCTCTCACTCCTCTAAGGAGTACTAGTTTCAAGGAGTCATAATCCAGAGTGCAGTTATGGGCTCTCTTGTAGCTCAGTTGAAATCTCTGTTCATAGTCCTCTAGATACTTGTTTTATCCCTGTTGCATCTGAAATATTTCATCCTCGATGTCTTTGGCTTTGCAGTAGTCCCTATATTTTTCTAGGTAGGTTGCTTCATTTGCTCCCATGTAAAAATGATGTTCCCTTCTATACTCATAAACCATCTTAGTGCTAGATGTTTTAAAGTAGAAGGGAAAAGTTTGAGTTTCTGAGCATCTGGGAGTAATCAAAGGTTCTACAGACTACTTCAAACTCGAATAAGAAAGTGTCAGGGTCCTATAAGGTTAATCCACGTAAGTTTGGGATAACTACAAGATTGATATTCTTCATCCTGGCTTGATCTTGAGCACTGCTAATGGGAAATGGGAAGATTTCCACTGGTTCTTCTTCGTCTTCCATATTACCAGTCTCACTACTGGTATGAGCGTAAAATTTCTCAAAGTCTGCAAGAGGATTAATGTATGAATCTTCAAACTCTTCAGAAGTGAGGGATTCACCAAACCTAACGCTGTCTGAACTAGTTTCACTCATATGTCGATTGGGTAGGAAGTGTCCAAACTCATCCCTTCGTCGTGGAGGCATGCATGTTACGGCAGATTATCTTGTCTCTCCTTTTTTTTGGTTATTTTTATTCTTTTTAGGTTTTTTTACTCCTAAAGTTTTAACACCTCCCCGGAAACGACGCCAAAAAGTGGTGGTTCTCTGATATGAAACCTATTACAAGAGACAAATCAAGGTTCCTACTTTATTTATCAATCCAAGGGCGTACAAACTTAAGAGGTACTAGCATTGTCTATGCAACTACTAAGAGCTCCAATCTAAGAAATGGTTCCTATTTAAAAGTAAAGTGCTAATGAAATCACATATTGTTTAAATAAAACTGAAATGAACAAGAAGGTTAACTGTATAAAACTTCTGCAAATGAAACTAAGACTGTTATAGAACTTATAAAGCAGATAATCAAACCTAACGTATTTAAAAACCATGTTATTCGAAAAAAAACATAACATACCTACTTATTGTAATTTACATCAACAGGAAATGAATGTAAGAAATCTTGTAATAAAAACCTAACTATTATGAATTGTACTTATGTGAAATGAATCTAAGCAAGCACGTAAAGGAACTGATTCTAATTTGCATAATATGAACATGAAAGAAAGGAACATGTATCTAATCTGCTACACAAAAACAACATACATAAAACTACAGGACTAATGTGAGAGAACTACAGCGGCTACAGTTCTGCGCTACAGGAAACATAGTATGAAGTAGAATGAAATATAACATATAATAATGATTATTCAAACGTAATTAACCATGCATCTAATTCTTTAAACTACTTGTAATCTCTTGCAATGCCTTGAGGGGGGCCTACCTTAAATCAAGCACATGAGCATGATAAAAACTAAGTACTCACAATCTGGAAGCAACACATAATCTTTATTAAATTGGGTTGCTATTCAACGTCCTTAGAAAATGTATCACAACTCAAAAGTTTATGGAAATATGTTGTATGTGTTTATCAAAATACTCGAAGGCAGAACCTTCGTCTATGTGCCCGAAGGCTTATTTATTACAAAGAATAAAAGACCTAAAGCTAATACAAAAATCAACTCCAGTCTAAGGCTTTGTAACAAGTAAGCCTTTGTTCCTAAAATGTTGGAGGTAACTAGTAGAAGTCAGGATCTTGTAGTGCATGGGTGAATGGTGTAACTGCCCTTCATCGGCTATACACTCCTTCATTAATCTCTGAAACTTCCAATGCTAGTTTGCCTCTGTTAGTGATCCTTAGTTGTAACTTCATTAGAACTGGACTTGTCTTCAAGTATATATTGGGACAAAACTGGAACTCGCCTTCAAAACATAACTCGATCCTCTGTTGTTGACAATCATACTCTAATATTACCATGCATTAGATTATTAAAATAAATCAAACGGATGAAAGAATAAGCACTTCTATCATTATCATTCTATTCATTAAATACATAAACAACCTCAAAACAGGTAACCAATCCCTTAAATAATGCTCCTTTGTTTTTGTTGTTATGCTTTAAGATATGTGTTTTACCTACCAAAACTGGGGCTCATCAAGGGCCTATTTGATTATTTTTTGGGGGAATTCTTCAATAGTGTCCTCAAGGAGGCAAGTCGAGACCATGTCCTTATGCAACAACCCTCCACTTGGTTGGAAGCTTGCGATAAAGCTAGAGAAGTTGAACTGGTGATCGACACCCAACCTTCAATCCCTTCCTTTCCCACCCAGACAATGTCTCCCCCAGCTGCTACTTCTAGTACTTCCACCACACCATCCTTATGAATCCAAAAGTTGACGCCGGATGCCATGGTCAAATGTCAATTCCCTGGACTTTGCTATAACCATGATGAAATATATTTTAGAGGTAATGAATGAAAATAACATAAATTATTCAAAATAGAGGCATTCCCACATGATCCCCTTGAGGAAAACATCACGAAGGCTCCACCAGAACTAGACATGGATGATACTATGCCACTCCTCGAAGATGCTCCCAACATGCTAGTTCCCGAGGAACAACCCCAGATCTCACTCCAAGATTTATCAGGTTTTTCAACACCTCAGACGGTGAATTTGATTGGCTACATCAAGCACCGTAAAGTCATTGTATTAATTAACAATGGAAAAACCCATAATTTCATTCATTGGAGAGTGGTTGAAGAAAATCATTGCTATATCCACCCAATATCCAATTTCCAAATTATGATAGAATGGAGTTACAATGAAATGTGATGGTCGTTGAAAATGTGAAACTCCAAATGGGTGATTACCATCTCAAAACAAAAATGTTCGCTATTAACATGGGTGGTTTTGATATAGTTCTAGGGGTAGAATGGATCTGGACTTTGGGCCCAGTCACTGTGGATTTTGAGGCACTCTCTCTCTCATATTTGTGTGGGATGGGATCACACATCACCTCAAATGACTTATTTCTAATTCTCTCAAAATATCTCATCCCACCACATGGAGAAATTATTGAAGAAAGGACACTATGTTATCATTGCTCAGTTGAATGCCATCCAACTCATGGAAACAACCACATAGGGCATTCACCCTAACTTGCAATAGGTTCACACCCAATATCAATAGGTTTTTGAGTCACCCAAGGGTTTGCCACCACCCCATGTTGAACATGACCATGGAATTCCATTATTTATGGGCAGTCAACTCCCAATATACGCCCTTATTGCCACCCATTTCCCCAAAAGAATGAAATAAAAAAATCATTCAGACACAAGCCCTTCGTTGATGGTTATGGCACCAAGAAAGGAAGGCACTTGGCACATGTGTCCAAATTTTTGGGCTCTCAATAATGTTGAGCCCAGAATTGGCCCTTTTTGACCATCATTTATCATCATCCCTTCCTTTGTCTTACACCAACTACCTTGGCAATTCAACTTATTATCCTTATCTATTCCCCAAATTACCAAGGTATGGCTGATTATTGTTTTATTGTGTTAATACTTATGATTGTGATGATTAAAGCTGTTCATCTCTTAATCTGTGCTAACATGATGCGATTTATGAAGGTAGTAAGACAATAGACTGCAGGAAGATCGGAGTTGAACAAGTCATGAAGGAGCGTTCATCGCTTGTGGAAGGATCCTTGGGGCTTAAATCGTCAATCAAGGCACAGTCGTGGCAAGGCAACTGTAACAGAAGGACTATCTTAAGTATGTCGTTGCTCAAATCCAGCTGTGAGCTGGAAGGACCGTCACTCTTGGAACAATTAATACTTCTTTCATATTTGGATATTGTAGTTCTGCCACGTATCGTAACAGCTAGATCATTTAGGGCGCCTGAAGATCAGAGATCTTCATGGCTGCCCAATTATAGGTTTAGATGTTGCAATTTGTATGTATAAATATGGGGAATTACCTCGACTGAGGGGTTGGACAGCAATTAATTAATTCATCTTGTATTAGCAGTCAAGCCGAAACTGTGTACTCATCCTTCTGTTAATATAAGGAGTTGCTTCTGAGTTAAAGAGAGTGTTGTTCAACCAGCGTCTCTGTGTGAAGACTGGGCCCGTCTTCCACAGAGATTGCTGTGTTAAATTAGGATTTCATCTTTCTTGTTGTGTGATGCTTTGTTCTTCCTTTTGTACGCAGCAGCAATATTTATCGTGTGAATTTTCAGTATAGTTAAGGATCATATTTCTGTGAGTTTGGTAGATGGTGTAGAATAACAGTCGACTGAGTAAGGTTTGCTTTATATACAATTCAATTACAGATCATACACACTTGTGTTCATCTTACAGCTGAGTTGCGATCCCCTGAGTTCTTACAATTTATCGTTCTGATTGTGTGTTGCTTGATTCCCATTCTGCAATTTAATATTCTTAGAACAGTTAACTCAATTATTTCACAATTGGATTTCTAGATTACTGCTCAGTTTTTGCTTACAATTTCCAGGTTGATTAGATCAGGCAAGTGATCGTTCTAGGATATAAAGGAGATTCCTTCCTATTGTTCATTAGATCTGATGTTAATTTTTAGTTGATGCATGATAGAGAGGATTTGAATTATAGCAGTGAGAAGGCTTTGGATCACTTAAGATTCTGGGGATGAACATGAATGATAGAATATAGAAGTATTTATTGCTAATGGTTTAGTGTTTAAGCATATATTGTGCACTTGTCCTTTGAAATAAAAAGACTTTCTCGGGTTGACAATAAATTTCATACGCTCTGTGTGTTGATATTTAATTATCTGCAATTAGAGTGCTTGACATTTTGGCGCCGTTGCCGGGGAAGGATGAAATTTAAAACACTAGTCATTAGTTGATCTGATAATTGCTTTTAGTCAGTCTTTTGGTTGATTTTGAAATGATCTTCTTCGTATGAATACGAGGGGGGTAAAACGCGATCACCTCCCGACCCCCAAAACCCCACAAATTACTAACAGTACAGGTGGTTCGGGTCGTGGTCGAGGTCCACCGCTGGGCAGAAGAACATTCATTGACGACCTTGTTGACAAAACTGATTCAGCTGTCAGATCTCGTCAACAGGGGACTCCTATCAAAAGAGGCCCTGCTGATCCTGGAGCGTTAGCATCAGGATCTACAGTGGAAGATACAGGAGCAGCTGTGATTCCTGCATATACTCCTGCTAAAGAAGTAACAGCTGATTCAGCTGTTGCAACCGAAGAATACACAGCTGTTGCAATCGAAGAATACGCAGCTGTTGCAACCGAAGAATACACAGCTGTTGCAACCGAAGAATACGCAGCTGTTACAACCGAAGAATACGCAGCTGTTACAACTGAGGTAAAGAACAAAGGAACAAACGAAGGAGAAGATACAGGAGAAAAGATGAGTAATAGACATGAGAATGAAGAGGAAGAAGCAGTGGTACAATACCATCATGAAGATAATTCCCCGCCAGAAACTATGGCTACATTGCAATTCCCAATACAGCAGCTAGAGGGGACAGCTCCTATGAAAAACATTTCACCGTCGGTGTTACCCCGCTTCCATGGCAGGGCAGCAGAGGATCCAGACGAATTCTTGTTTGAATTCGATATCCTCTGTCGCAGCTATGATTATATCACAGATGCTCAAAAGTTAAAGCTTTTTCCTGCCACCCTGAAGGACAATGCATTACGATGGTTCATGAGCCTTGGGGGAGGGACTGTTGCTAATTGGAATAAGATGAAGCAAGTATTCCTGGAAAAATATCAAGAATATTGTAACACCAGGGACAAAAGGGAGGAGTTATTCAAGATGGTACAGAAGGAGGATGAAAGTTTGGAGGATTTTGTGGAGAGGTTGCTGTACAATGTGCAGAGAGCTGGTCAGACGAACATGGGACTAGATGTGCTGAAGATAATCTTGCTTCGAGGAATCAGGGACGATTGTTTAGACATGCTAAATTTATTAGGAAAGGGGGATATCTCTAAAGAATCTTTTGAGACAATTGTGGAATTATGTAAGAGATATTCCAGGGGATCTTCTAGGCATAATAAGCAGCATAAACGAAATAACCTGGAACGTGATGTCTTCGACAGAACTCAGAAGTCATCCAATGGGGGAGCTACACGTGCAGAGATAGGCAATCTTCTTGAAAACTTTAAAACAGAAATGATGAGCTCTATCTCTTCAGAGATTGACGTCTTGAAGGCCAAGCAAAGACAGGCAGTGGAGGATCTCACACTAGGGGTGTTTTGTCCCCGATGTAGAAAGACTCATCCACTGAAGGAATGCCCTCTTGACAAAGTACAAGTGTGTCAGCTGTGCGAGCTGAATCATGATATGAAGGACTGCCCCACGTTGCCCCAAGTAAAGGCTGTTCTGCAGGCATCAACTCCAGAGGCGGATTCAGCCTACTTCATTGCACAGAAGAAACCCTGGCAACCCCGGAATCAAGGTATGTCTCCCGATTCATTTCCATTTTTGAATAATTTGAATAATTGGAATACTAATATGCAAAATGTGAATACACAATTCCCTTCAAATTATGCTCAGTGGAATTCCCCTCAACCTGCGATGCAAGGATATAATTCATGGAGTCCTTGGACACAGCCTCCACACCAACCTACTTCATGGTCTCCTGGATGGAGGAACTTCCATCCTGGGAACCAGTTTCCTCAACCACCTCCACCTCAGCAGTTACCGTATCCTCCATATCCTCAATTTCATCAATATCCTCAATACCCACCTCAGCAGTCGCAGCTGCAGCTGCAAAATAATCCTGTGCCTAATATACCAATACGGCCTCAGCTGCCTGCCCAACCTAACCCTAACCCAAACAATAAAACAGTCCAGCAATTGGAAGCTCTCAATATGCCAGCCTACTCTCTCTCCCCTGTACCTTGTAATGATATTCACTTACGGTCTGGAAAGGTAGTAGAACGTGGAACTGCAGAAAATATTCCACCAACTGTGTATGACAAAGGAGAGAGTTCCCAGCATCCTTTTGATCCGGTTCCTATCATTGAAGATGCTGAGCATCCCTCAGATGGGAGGGCTGAAACATTAAACGATAAAGTGGATAACACGCAGCCTACCCAGTTGGTAAGGCAACCACCTTACCCTGAGAGATTGATGCTGCCACAAAGAGGGGGGCAACCTCAGTTCAATCTCTTAGGAGAATTGAAGAATCTTTATGTTAAGATTCCCCTTTTACAAGCTCTTCAAGATGTACCTATCTACGCTAGAACTGTTAGGGACCTGTGCACTAAAAGACCGGGAAGGAAACCCAGAGATCCTCCTACTGTTCATGTTATAGGGAATTTATCCGCTTTAATGACTGGAAAAACCCCTATAACCAAGTATGAGGATCCCGACAATCCTACTGTCACTGTACACATAGGACAAACACAGATACCCAACGTACTAGTAGATTTAGGAGCTGCGATCAATGTTATAACGATGGAGACTGTAAAGAAGCTCGGATTCACCAATATTAGACCGACCCCTACTATCTTAGAATTGGCAGACAGATCCACTATCAGACCCGAAGGGATTTTGGACGACCTTGTTATTTCAGTAGACTCATGGGAATACCCTGCCGATTTTCTGGTGTTACAACCTAAATCACAGCTGGGGGGACATCCATTGATTTTGGGGAGGCCCTGGTTGGCTACAGCCGATGCTTGTATCAGCTGTCGATCAGGATCTATGACTATATCTGATGGCATGGAAACCAAAAACGTCACCCTGTACCCTCCAGCACGGCCGAGTCTAGAAACTGAAACCTCCCTTTGGATAGAACAGGAAGAATAGGAAGATGTTCAGCCATTACTAACAATAGGGAAGGCACTAACCTTCAAAAACGAAACAGAAGACGATGCCATTAATAATTTCATTAGCGAACCTGCTTCAGTAGACAAGGAAGTTTATCAACTCCTGAACAGTACCCTCGGTAAAGAAGAACAAGAACAGCTTACGGAGGAAGCACTAGCAAATGACACAAACGTAATCCCAGTATTGAAAAACTCGAGAAGTATTCCTATTGAGGTAGAACCTGGAAGAACTTTGAACATCAATCCTGGTCTCTCCTCAGAAGAACAAAAGCGCCTAACCAATCTCTTGAAGGAACGTAAGGGGGCATTCGCCTGGGAGTATACAGACATGAAGGGTATTCCTTCTAGTCTGTGCACTCATCATATTTATATTAAAAACGACTCCCGGCCTGTATGTCAACCCCAACGACGAATGAACCCCAATCTGAGGGATATAGTGAAGGAAGAAATCCAGAAACTTTTGGAAGCAGGATTCATTTATCCTATTTCAGACAGTGAGTGGGTTTCCCCACTTGTAATTGTACCCAAGAAAAATGGTAAATGGAGAGTCTGTGTCGATTATAGGGAGCTGAACAAGGCTACACAAAAGGATCACTTTCCTCTGCCCTTCATTGACCAGGTACTTGATAACCTATCTGGGAAGAAGTTCTTCTCCTTCCTGGATGGGTTCAGTGGGTACAATCAAATTCAGATTGCTCCAGAGGATCAGGATAAGACCACCTTCACCTGCCCTTGGGGAACGTTCGCCTACAGGGTGCTTCCCTTTGGATTGTGCAATGCACCCGCAACGTTCCAAAGAGCTGTGATTGGCATATTTTCTGAGTTGGTTAATGATAGCATGGAGATTTTTATGGATGATTTTACTCCTTATGGCAGGGATTTTGAGGAAGCACTGGAAAATTTGAAGAAAGTTTTAATTCGTTGTGAACAGGCTCGCCTCTCACTGAGCACTGAAAAATGCCACATGATGATGAGTGAGGGGGTGGTATTAGGACATTTCATCTCTACTGATGGTATTCAAGTGGATCCTTCAAAAATTAAGGTGATAAAAAATATACCAATCCCTTCAACTCAGAAAGAGGTGCGAAGTTTTCTGGGACATGCTGGGTATTACAGAAGATTCATAGAAAACTTCTCCAAACTTGCTTCGCCTTTGTTTTCATTGTTAATGAAGGACGCACAGTTTGTATGGAGTACAGCTTGCCAGACAGCATTTGATGAGCTCAAAGAGAAACTGTCCACAGCCCCTATTTTAAGGGGACCCAATTGGACCATACCTTTCCACATTTCTTCAGATGCTTCTGATACCGCCATTGGAGCAGTACTAGGACAGCAGGATGGTCAAGTACCTTATGCTATTTATTATGCTAGTAAAAACTTAGCCCCTGCTGAACTAAATTATACTGTTACTGAAAAAGAATTCCTTGCTATTGTTTATTCCATTAATAAGTTTCGGCATTACATTACTGGGTATCCTACATTTGTGCATACTGATCACTCTGCTATTAAGTATTTAATGAATAAACCTGTCACTAATGCCAGAGTAACCAGGTGGCTTTTATTATTACAGGAATTTGATATTACTATTATAGATAAACCTGGAAAAGAAAATGTTGTTGCTGATTTTTTATCACGATTTACTAACAGTGATGACAGTTCACCTGTTGAGGATGCTTTCCCGGATGAACATTTATTCGCACTCTCAGCTCATTCACCCTGGTATGCAGACGTTGCTAATTATTTGGCTGCAGGGAAGCTTCCGCCACATATGTCTAAACGAGAGAAAAGAAAAATTATTCAGCAAAGCGCCAGGTATTGTTGGCTCAAAGGCCATCTCTTTTACACAGGACCTGATCTTGAAATTAGAAGATGTGTAAGGGAAGATGAGATCTTTCATATACTGAAGGCCTGTCACGATGAACCTTGCGGAGGACACTTTGCAGATAAAAGAACAGGACATAAGGCGTTGCGGATGGGCTATTATTGGCCGACACTGTTCAGAGATGCTAAAAAATATGTTCAGTCCTGTGACAGCTGCCAAAGGATGGGCCAACCTAATAAGACAGATCAGATGCCTTTACAGCCTCAAGTGGTACTAGAACCGTTTGATAGATGGGCATTGGACTTTGTTGGTCCTATCAACCCTCCCTCCAAACAGAAGGTTTACATCTTGGTGTGTACAGACTACATGACTAAGTGGGTAGAAGCTGTAGCTTTGGCTAAGGCAAACGACCAGGCGGTGATTGATTTCCTGTACAGTGAAGTTTTTACCCGTTTTGGAGTACCAAAGGAAGTAGTTACCGATGGTGGACCACAATTTATTTCACACCAATTTGAATCCTTGCTCCGGAAGTATCATGTGCAGCACAAGATAGCTTCACCTTATCATCCCCAGGCCAATGGTCAGGTGGAAAGCACTAATAAAGTTATCGAAGCAATCCTTACTAAAACAGTTAAAAGCCATCGAAGGGATTGGGCTGACAGACTTCCAGAAGCACTGTGGGCATATCGCACGACTTGGCGCAACACCACGGGCTTTTCTCCCTATGATCTGGTGTATGGTAAGAGTGCCATCTTTCCAATTGAATTTGAGATCAAGACCCTGAAAACAGCCATTGAAATGAACCTGGATGTAGCAGAAGCCCAGAAAAGAAGATTGAATCAATTGAATGAATTGGATGAGAAACGGTTAGCTGCGGTAGACCAGACTGTGCTGCTTCAGCAACAGAGATCCAACTGGCATGACCGATTCATCAAAAAGAAAATCTTCCATGAAGGAGATTGGGCACTATTGTACGACTCTAGATTCAAGAAAGATTTCAAAGGGAAATTACGCACAAGATGGCTGGGTCCATATTTGGTTGACAGGGTATTTGAGAACGGCACTGTTCGCCTGGTCACCATTGATGAAAACCGTATGCCATTACTTGTTAATGGCCACAGGCTGCGACTGTATCGGAAGCCCATTTCGAAAGATGCATTCATTTCACAGATTGCTGCTGATCCAAACTACCAATTGGCACCAGAGCAGGAACATTTTTCTACCTTTACCAAATCTTAAAATGAAAATCATATTTGCTGTACATAAATAATTTCTTGCTGTAGCGTATAGTTGTCGTTTTTTTTCTCTCTTTGCATTTGATCTCTTTGCTTGCTGTTGTCTTTTAAGAAAAAAATTTCAGGGAAGCGCCAGGAGAACGATCAGTTTGGGGCCCATAATGAAAATCTCTTTGTGCCGTCCTTGCGTTAAAAAAAAAAAAAAAAAAAAAAAAAATTCGGCAGCTGCAACATATTTTCCGGCAGCCGTATATCCTTTTCCGGCAACCATATTCTCCATTTCCCGGTAGCCATAATCCCCTTTCCGTTAGCCGTCAATCTTTTTCGACTGCTGCAATTTCGGCAGCTGCAACATTTGCGGCTGCAACATCGGCGGCTGCAACATTTGCGGCTGCAACATCAGCGGCTGCAACATCAGCGGCTGCAACATCGGCGGCTACAACTCCAGTTTCCGCGGCTGCCACCTCATCGTCCCCATGGTTGCCACCTCATTCACCAGCTATGGCCACCTCATCTTCCACGGCTGCCATCTCATTTTCCACGGCTGCCATCTCATTTTCCACAGCTGCCATTCCATTTACTAGCCACGGCCATTTCACTTCCCGGTAGCCGTAATGTTTTTTTTCCGTCCGCCGTCAAATCTTTTCCGGCAGCTGCAATCCCGGCGGCTGCAACATCTTTTTCTCGCAGCCGCCACATCATTTCCCGGCTGTCACCTTATTTCTCGGCGGCCGCCACCTCATTGACCAAGTCACTTCCACACCACAGCTGTCATTTTTTTCCAGCGGCTGCGACATATTTTCCATAGTCATAAAATCTTTTCCCGCCAGCCGTAAGTCTTTTCCGCCGCTGTAAAATTTTCCCGTGACATCCGTAATTTTTCCCGGATATCGTGAACCTTTTTCCGGCTGCCGCGAATTCTTTCCCGATGGCTGTAACTTCTTTCTTGTCAGCTGCAACAAGCTTTTTCATCGGCCGTGTGATCATTTCTTTGGCAACTTGCAGTGGTAACTCCCGTGTTAACAGAAGGATTGTTCAACCTGCTAATTATGATGCTGATTCATCTCAGTCCTGCCGGCAAACTCATTATTTCAAACCCGGAGGATGCGACGCCTTGTGTTTTACCGGCGAAGGAAATCAGTGCCTTATCCGAGTCATCATGATTCCACGTCTGACTGTGCACGCGTTCGGCTCCGTGACGTCACCAACTCCATGCTCCACCAGTTTCCGCAGCCTTCTGACGCACAGTTTTATGAGGTATGGATTTCATTTATCACGTGATTAAGTATTGATATCATGTAAATGAGATTGGCCGTACCTTCACTCGTAACACCATTTATATCTGATTGAACCTTTCCCTCGTACGACGTAATACTAATAACTGCCACCTTCCCCAATTCGGCATGAAAATTTTAAAACTCCTCTCTGCGCTTAACTTTCCGAATTTGTTCATTCGCTCAACGTCTCCGCTCAACGATTCGTGCATTCTCCGCGCTGCAACTTCCATTCTGGATCCTGTACTCTGTCGAACAACAGTTTTATCTTGCAGCCAGGACCATGGGCATTCCAGTTCGCCATGAACCTTTCAATACTCGGGAACTTAGACGGAATTTGCAGGTTCTGGCCATTTTTCAAGCTGCTGGCTGGGTCGAGTTCTTTGAACGACTGGATGGATTCGATCGAGACGCAGCCCTGCAATTCGCTTTGAATCTTACTAAAACACACTCCACGGTGTGGGGGCTGTGTATAGATGTTTCGGAGGTCATCATATCCGAGGTTACAGCTATCCCGTTGGTGGGAAAACCTTGGTTTAACCGTCGAGTTCCTACAACAGTTGCACGGGAACAATTTTTACTTCCAGGGGAACAAGTTGAAGCATCCAAGAGAGGGATTGCATTGAAGTCACTGCCGCAGCCATGGGACCAGGTCGCTATCTTCCTCAAGAAATACATAACTTGCGAAGGTAGATACCAAACTGTGTACAACTCTGAACTTCCTTTGCTTTCTCATCTCCGTCATGGCATTTTGTTAAATATTCCATTTTATCTATTGCATGATTTGCGCCATATGGCAACATTCGTTCAATCTGCAAAGCACCCATTATCCTCCCTCACCCACCATGGCCTCATTAAGCTAATTATTATAAGAACCCTGGCCCAACATAATATAACATGGGAGCAATTCATTACCCGGCCACAGCAACCTGTTCCCTTGAGGGTCATTCCATTACAGCAATTGCCGGTTCCGCCACAACAGGAGGACCGGAGTTCCTCCAGTGAAGTTGGGGGGAGGGATGAAACGGAGGAAGAAAAACAGGGGGCACAGGCAGGACCATCCGGGAGGGATGAAACGGAGGAAGAGCAACAGGGGGCACAGGCAGGACCATCAGGGGTTGACAAAACCACAGAGGAAGAACAAATAGGGGCACAGGCAGAGCCATTTGAAGTTGATGAATCCCCATCACAAGCAGAACCAGTGGGGGACGACACGGCATTTGAAGGAGAGCGAGGGGAAGCACAAACAGAGCTGTCAGGCAACAATGTAGATGAAACCCTCGTGGAAAACCTAGACAACAGGGCAGCTCCGGCAGCAGAAGGTGAAATTGGAGCAGCATCAAATGCTGCGACAATGGAACCTGAAGATGACGGAGCCAGAGCAATGGAAGAAGATATCGAGCTGGTCACAATTGAGTCTTCACCGGAATGGGTAGGAGGAGGAGCTGTGATTGAAGAAGAACAGCATGGGGGGCAGGGAAATGTTCCCTTAACTTCAGTCTTACCTCCCTATATTCCAGCTCCACGAGAAGAAACATTACAGAAAGAGAAGTCACAAAAGAAAACGCCGCAGAAAAGGAAGAGGGCCACCAATGAGTTTGATTTAGTGGCACCAATTAGAAGGAAGCGAACTCGGTCAATTACAGCAGCAGAGGCAGCTAGAACAAAATGGGCAACCTTAGAGACACAGGTTGAACCCCCAATCCTTACACCAAAACCGAGGGATGCTCCACAAAGGCCAGTGGAGGAAGAGCCGGGAGTTGAGGGACTCTTGTATGAGAATGCAATGCTGAAAGAGGACCTCCAAGCACTTAGAAAGGAGCTGGAAACATGGAAGGAAATCTGCCAAAAGCAGGGTGGAAGAAAGATGTATACATTAATAGAGGCTGCAGACCAAGTGGAGGAAACAGCTTCTGCTGAAGCTGGAGAAAAGGATGAGCGAATACTCTGCCCCACCTGTGGGGAGATCTTTGAGGAAGCAGGCCATGAAATTTTACTTAGCACCTATTCAGCACAACAGCCTGTAGCCACAGAAGGGAAAGCAGTGGAGAAAGAGGATGCTGCAACACAAGAACCAGCACCTTTAAACATCCTTGCTGCAGCTGCTACTTCCCATGATGCAAAAGTCATAGAACAGATGGGAGAAGAACAGGGAGTGGAGGATGCCCTGGAAATTTATGAGGAATGTATGGCAATTCCAAAATGCTCCCACGACATAGAAATCATAGAACAAATGGGAGAAGAACGGGAGATGAAGAATGCCCTGGAGCTTATAAAAGAGTATAGTGAGACCCCAGAGTGTTCCCATGACACGGAAATCATGGAGCCAAGGGATACTCTGGAGGATAGTGAAGAATATTGTGCTGTAACCCCAGAACGTTCCCAGGACACAATAATTTTAGAAGAAGAAACGGAAATGCAGGACAGTGATAAGTTGAAACAGGATGCTGTAACACAAGAACCAGCAACCCTGAATTTGACCGTCCAACCGACTGAGCAGACAGGAGAAGAAGCTGGGACAGAGGATATTCTGGCATTCAACGATGAACTCTGGGTGGTGACCCCAGAAAGCTCTCATGATACAGAACTCATAGAAGAGGAGCTGCAGCAAAATAAAGATGAAGATGTAAGCCAGGATGTTGTCACACAAGAACCAACATCCTTGGATACTGCAGCAAGAACCCCTGAACTGCAGTTGGGAGATAACCCGGGAGTAGATATCATTCCTGATACACAATGGAGTGATGATGAACAGGTACAGACACCCTGCTCAGGTGACACTGAAATCTTGGAGGAGGAGCCGCAATTTGAAAAGGATATCCAATCTCAGCAGCCAAATGACAAAGAAGACACTGTTACACAAGAACCAGTGTCTCCAAAAGCAATAAAGGCAGCTGCTGAAGAAGGTTTGAGGGATGTTGCTGTTACACAAGAACCAGCAACTCCCTTGTTAAGATTAGATGCGCTGGAAGACACTGTCCCACAAGAACCAGTGCTTCCACCCCCTACAGGTATCATTGAGTTGGATTCAGATTGAGTGTGTCTTTTCAACTTCCCCAGGCATAGCATAAGAGAACTGCAGATATTAGCAAGTAGCAGTGGAAGGGGAACAGTGAAGTTGGAAGATGCTGGGTTGCTCACAGAAGCTTTCCAAAAAGATAGAGGGGATGCCTGATTTATCTACATTCTTTCCTCTTGCCTGGACAAGGTTCAGTGCAAGATTCAGATGCAGGTTGTTGCATGAGGACATGCAACAGGATAGTTGGGGGGAGATGTTGAGCCCAGAATTGGCCCTTTTTGACCATCATTTATCATCATCCCTTCCTTTGTCTTACACCAACTACCTTGGCAATTCAACTTATTATCCTTATCTATTCCCCAAATTACCAAGGTATGGCTGATTATTGTTTTATTGTGTTAATACTTATGATTGTGATGATTAAAGCTGTTCATCTCTTAATCTGTGCTAACATGATGCGATTTATGAAGGTAGTAAGACAATAGACTGCAGGAAGATCGGAGTTGAACAAGTCATGAAGGAGCGTTCATCGCTTGTGGAAGGATCCTTGGGGCTTAAATCGTCAATCAAGGCACAGTCGTGGCAAGGCAACTGTAACAGAAGGACTATCTTAAGTATGTCGCTGCTCAAATCCAGCTGTGAGCTGGAAGGACCGTCACTCTTGGAACAATTAATACTTCTTTCATATTTGGATATTGTAGTTCTGCCACGTATCGTAACAGCTAGATCATTTAGGGCGCCTGAAGATCAGAGATCTTCATGGCTGCCCAATTATAGGTTTAGATGTTGCAATTTGTATGTATAAATATGGGGAATTACCTCGACTGAGGGGTTGGACAGCAATTAATTAATTCATCTTGTATTAGCAGTCAAGCCGAAACTGTGTACTCATCCTTCTGTTAATATAAGGAGTTGCTTCTGAGTTAAAGAGAGTGTTGTTCAACCAGCGTCTCTGTGTGAAGACTGGGCCCGTCTTCCACAGAGATTGCTGTGTTAAATTAGGATTTCATCTTTCTTGTTGTGTGATGCTTTGTTCTTCCTTTTGTACGCAGCAGCAATATTTATCGTGTGAATTTTCAGTATAGTTAAGGATCATATTTCTGTGAGTTTGGTAGATGGTGTAGAATAACAGTCGACTGAGTAAGGTTTGCTTTATATACAATTCAATTACAGATCATACACACTTGTGTTCATCTTACAGCTGAGTTGCGATCCCCTGAGTTCTTACAATTTATCGTTCTGATTGTGTGTTGCTTGATTCCCATTCTGCAATTTAATATTCTTAGAACAGTTAACTCAATTATTTCACAATTGGATTTCTAGATTACTGCTCAGTTTTTGCTTACAATTTCCAGGTTGATTAGATCAGGCAAGTGATCGTTCTAGGATATAAAGGAGATTCCTTCCTATTGTTCATTAGATCTGATGTTAATTTTTAGTTGATGCATGATAGAGAGGATTTGAATTATAGCAGTGAGAAGGCTTTGGATCACTTAAGATTCTGGGGATGAACATGAATGATAGAATATAGAAGTATTTATTGCTAATGGTTTAGTGTTTAAGCATATATTGTGCACTTGTCCTTTGAAATAAAAAGACTTTCTCGGGTTGACAATAAATTTCATACGCTCTGTGTGTTGATATTTAATTATCTGCAATTAGAGTGCTTGACATTTTGGCGCCGTTGCCGGGGAAGGATGAAATTTAAAACACTAGTCATTAGTTGATCTGATAATTGCTTTTAGTCAGTCTTTTGGTTGATTTTGAAATGATCTTCTTCGTATGAATACGAGGGGGGTAAAACGCGATCACCTCCCGACCCCCAAAACCCCACAAATTACTAACAGTACAGGTGGTTCGGGTCGTGGTCGAGGTCCACCGCTGGGCAGAAGAACATTCATTGACGACCTTGTTGACAAAACTGATTCAGCTGTCAGATCTCGTCAACAGGGGACTCCTATCAAAAGAGGCCCTGCTGATCCTGGAGCGTTAGCATCAGGATCTACAGTGGAAGATACAGGAGCAGCTGTGATTCCTGCATATACTCCTGCTAAAGAAGTAACAGCTGATTCAGCTGTTGCAACCGAAGAATACACAGCTGTTGCAATCGAAGAATACGCAGCTGTTGCAACCGAAGAATACACAGCTGTTGCAACCGAAGAATACGCAGCTGTTACAACCGAAGAATACGCAGCTGTTACAACTGAGGTAAAGAACAAAGGAACAAACGAAGGAGAAGATACAGGAGAAAAGATGAGTAATAGACATGAGAATGAAGAGGAAGAAGCAGTGGTACAATACCATCATGAAGATAATTCCCCGCCAGAAACTATGGCTACATTGCAATTCCCAATACAGCAGCTAGAGGGGACAGCTCCTATGAAAAACATTTCACCGTCGGTGTTACCCCGCTTCCATGGCAGGGCAGCAGAGGATCCAGACGAATTCTTGTTTGAATTCGATATCCTCTGTCGCAGCTATGATTATATCACAGATGCTCAAAAGTTAAAGCTTTTTCCTGCCACCCTGAAGGACAATGCATTACGATGGTTCATGAGCCTTGGGGGAGGGACTGTTGCTAATTGGAATAAGATGAAGCAAGTATTCCTGGAAAAATATCAAGAATATTGTAACACCAGGGACAAAAGGGAGGAGTTATTCAAGATGGTACAGAAGGAGGATGAAAGTTTGGAGGATTTTGTGGAGAGGTTGCTGTACAATGTGCAGAGAGCTGGTCAGACGAACATGGGACTAGATGTGCTGAAGATAATCTTGCTTCGAGGAATCAGGGACGATTGTTTAGACATGCTAAATTTATTAGGAAAGGGGGATATCTCTAAAGAATCTTTTGAGACAATTGTGGAATTATGTAAGAGATATTCCAGGGGATCTTCTAGGCATAATAAGCAGCATAAACGAAATAACCTGGAACGTGATGTCTTCGACAGAACTCAGAAGTCATCCAATGGGGGAGCTACACGTGCAGAGATAGGCAATCTTCTTGAAAACTTTAAAACAGAAATGATGAGCTCTATCTCTTCAGAGATTGACGTCTTGAAGGCCAAGCAAAGACAGGCAGTGGAGGATCTCACACTAGGGGTGTTTTGTCCCCGATGTAGAAAGACTCATCCACTGAAGGAATGCCCTCTTGACAAAGTACAAGTGTGTCAGCTGTGCGAGCTGAATCATGATATGAAGGACTGCCCCACGTTGCCCCAAGTAAAGGCTGTTCTGCAGGCATCAACTCCAGAGGCGGATTCAGCCTACTTCATTGCACAGAAGAAACCCTGGCAACCCCGGAATCAAGGTATGTCTCCCGATTCATTTCCATTTTTGAATAATTTGAATAATTGGAATACTAATATGCAAAATGTGAATACACAATTCCCTTCAAATTATGCTCAGTGGAATTCCCCTCAACCTGCGATGCAAGGATATAATTCATGGAGTCCTTGGACACAGCCTCCACACCAACCTACTTCATGGTCTCCTGGATGGAGGAACTTCCATCCTGGGAACCAGTTTCCTCAACCACCTCCACCTCAGCAGTTACCGTATCCTCCATATCCTCAATTTCATCAATATCCTCAATACCCACCTCAGCAGTCGCAGCTGCAGCTGCAAAATAATCCTGTGCCTAATATACCAATACGGCCTCAGCTGCCTGCCCAACCTAACCCTAACCCAAACAATAAAACAGTCCAGCAATTGGAAGCTCTCAATATGCCAGCCTACTCTCTCTCCCCTGTACCTTGTAATGATATTCACTTACGGTCTGGAAAGGTAGTAGAACGTGGAACTGCAGAAAATATTCCACCAACTGTGTATGACAAAGGAGAGAGTTCCCAGCATCCTTTTGATCCGGTTCCTATCATTGAAGATGCTGAGCATCCCTCAGATGGGAGGGCTGAAACATTAAACGATAAAGTGGATAACACGCAGCCTACCCAGTTGGTAAGGCAACCACCTTACCCTGAGAGATTGATGCTGCCACAAAGAGGGGGGCAACCTCAGTTCAATCTCTTAGGAGAATTGAAGAATCTTTATGTTAAGATTCCCCTTTTACAAGCTCTTCAAGATGTACCTATCTACGCTAGAACTGTTAGGGACCTGTGCACTAAAAGACCGGGAAGGAAACCCAGAGATCCTCCTACTGTTCATGTTATAGGGAATTTATCCGCTTTAATGACTGGAAAAACCCCTATAACCAAGTATGAGGATCCCGACAATCCTACTGTCACTGTACACATAGGACAAACACAGATACCCAACGTACTAGTAGATTTAGGAGCTGCGATCAATGTTATAACGATGGAGACTGTAAAGAAGCTCGGATTCACCAATATTAGACCGACCCCTACTATCTTAGAATTGGCAGACAGATCCACTATCAGACCCGAAGGGATTTTGGACGACCTTGTTATTTCAGTAGACTCATGGGAATACCCTGCCGATTTTCTGGTGTTACAACCTAAATCACAGCTGGGGGGACATCCATTGATTTTGGGGAGGCCCTGGTTGGCTACAGCCGATGCTTGTATCAGCTGTCGATCAGGATCTATGACTATATCTGATGGCATGGAAACCAAAAACGTCACCCTGTACCCTCCAGCACGGCCGAGTCTAGAAACTGAAACCTCCCTTTGGATAGAACAGGAAGAATAGGAAGATGTTCAGCCATTACTAACAATAGGGAAGGCACTAACCTTCAAAAACGAAACAGAAGACGATGCCATTAATAATTTCATTAGCGAACCTGCTTCAGTAGACAAGGAAGTTTATCAACTCCTGAACAGTACCCTCGGTAAAGAAGAACAAGAACAGCTTACGGAGGAAGCACTAGCAAATGACACAAACGTAATCCCAGTATTGAAAAACTCGAGAAGTATTCCTATTGAGGTAGAACCTGGAAGAACTTTGAACATCAATCCTGGTCTCTCCTCAGAAGAACAAAAGCGCCTAACCAATCTCTTGAAGGAACGTAAGGGGGCATTCGCCTGGGAGTATACAGACATGAAGGGTATTCCTTCTAGTCTGTGCACTCATCATATTTATATTAAAAACGACTCCCGGCCTGTATGTCAACCCCAACGACGAATGAACCCCAATCTGAGGGATATAGTGAAGGAAGAAATCCAGAAACTTTTGGAAGCAGGATTCATTTATCCTATTTCAGACAGTGAGTGGGTTTCCCCACTTGTAATTGTACCCAAGAAAAATGGTAAATGGAGAGTCTGTGTCGATTATAGGGAGCTGAACAAGGCTACACAAAAGGATCACTTTCCTCTGCCCTTCATTGACCAGGTACTTGATAACCTATCTGGGAAGAAGTTCTTCTCCTTCCTGGATGGGTTCAGTGGGTACAATCAAATTCAGATTGCTCCAGAGGATCAGGATAAGACCACCTTCACCTGCCCTTGGGGAACGTTCGCCTACAGGGTGCTTCCCTTTGGATTGTGCAATGCACCCGCAACGTTCCAAAGAGCTGTGATTGGCATATTTTCTGAGTTGGTTAATGATAGCATGGAGATTTTTATGGATGATTTTACTCCTTATGGCAGGGATTTTGAGGAAGCACTGGAAAATTTGAAGAAAGTTTTAATTCGTTGTGAACAGGCTCGCCTCTCACTGAGCACTGAAAAATGCCACATGATGATGAGTGAGGGGGTGGTATTAGGACATTTCATCTCTACTGATGGTATTCAAGTGGATCCTTCAAAAATTAAGGTGATAAAAAATATACCAATCCCTTCAACTCAGAAAGAGGTGCGAAGTTTTCTGGGACATGCTGGGTATTACAGAAGATTCATAGAAAACTTCTCCAAACTTGCTTCGCCTTTGTTTTCATTGTTAATGAAGGACGCACAGTTTGTATGGAGTACAGCTTACCAGACAGCATTTGATGAGCTCAAAGAGAAACTGTCCACAGCCCCTATTTTAAGGGGACCCAATTGGACCATACCTTTCCACATTTCTTCAGATGCTTCTGATACCGCCATTGGAGCAGTACTAGGACAGCAGGATGGTCAAGTACCTTATGCTATTTATTATGCTAGTAAAAACTTAGCCCCTGCTGAACTAAATTATACTGTTACTGAAAAAGAATTCCTTGCTATTGTTTATTCCATTAATAAGTTTCGGCATTACATTACTGGGTATCCTACATTTGTGCATACTGATCACTCTGCTATTAAGTATTTAATGAATAAACCTGTCACTAATGCCAGAGTAACCAGGTGGCTTTTATTATTACAGGAATTTGATATTACTATTATAGATAAACCTGGAAAAGAAAATGTTGTTGCTGATTTTTTATCACGATTTACTAACAGTGATGACAGTTCACCTGTTGAGGATGCTTTCCCGGATGAACATTTATTCGCACTCTCAGCTCATTCACCCTGGTATGCAGACGTTGCTAATTATTTGGCTGCAGGGAAGCTTCCGCCACATATGTCTAAACGAGAGAAAAGAAAAATTATTCAGCAAAGCGCCAGGTATTGTTGGCTCAAAGGCCATCTCTTTTACACAGGACCTGATCTTGAAATTAGAAGATGTGTAAGGGAAGATGAGATCTTTCATATACTGAAGGCCTGTCACGATGAACCTTGCGGAGGACACTTTGCAGATAAAAGAACAGGACATAAGGCGTTGCGGATGGGCTATTATTGGCCGACACTGTTCAGAGATGCTAAAAAATATGTTCAGTCCTGTGACAGCTGCCAAAGGATGGGCCAACCTAATAAGACAGATCAGATGCCTTTACAGCCTCAAGTGGTACTAGAACCGTTTGATAGATGGGCATTGGACTTTGTTGGTCCTATCAACCCTCCCTCCAAACAGAAGGTTTACATCTTGGTGTGTACAGACTACATGACTAAGTGGGTAGAAGCTGTAGCTTTGGCTAAGGCAAACGACCAGGCGGTGATTGATTTCCTGTACAGTGAAGTTTTTACCCGTTTTGGAGTACCAAAGGAAGTAGTTACCGATGGTGGACCACAATTTATTTCACACCAATTTGAATCCTTGCTCCGGAAGTATCATGTGCAGCACAAGATAGCTTCACCTTATCATCCCCAGGCCAATGGTCAGGTGGAAAGCACTAATAAAGTTATCGAAGCAATCCTTACTAAAACAGTTAAAAGCCATCGAAGGGATTGGGCTGACAGACTTCCAGAAGCACTGTGGGCATATCGCACGACTTGGCGCAACACCACGGGCTTTTCTCCCTATGATCTGGTGTATGGTAAGAGTGCCATCTTTCCAATTGAATTTGAGATCAAGACCCTGAAAACAGCCATTGAAATGAACCTGGATGTAGCAGAAGCCCAGAAAAGAAGATTGAATCAATTGAATGAATTGGATGAGAAACGGTTAGCTGCGGTAGACCAGACTGTGCTGCTTCAGCAACAGAGATCCAACTGGCATGACCGATTCATCAAAAAGAAAATCTTCCATGAAGGAGATTGGGCACTATTGTACGACTCTAGATTCAAGAAAGATTTCAAAGGGAAATTACGCACAAGATGGCTGGGTCCATATTTGGTTGACAGGGTATTTGAGAACGGCACTGTTCGCCTGGTCACCATTGATGAAAACCGTATGCCATTACTTGTTAATGGCCACAGGCTGCGACTGTATCGGAAGCCCATTTCGAAAGATGCATTCATTTCACAGATTGCTGCTGATCCAAACTACCAATTGGCACCAGAGCAGGAACATTTTTCTACCTTTACCAAATCTTAAAATGAAAATCATATTTGCTGTACATAAATAATTTCTTGCTGTAGCGTATAGTTGTCGTTTTTTTTCTCTCTTTGCATTTGATCTCTTTGCTTGCTGTTGTCTTTTAAGAAAAAAATTTCAGGGAAGCGCCAGGAGAACGATCAGTTTGGGGCCCATAATGAAAATCTCTTTGTGCCGTCCTTGCGTTAAAAAAAAAAAAAAAAAAAAATAAAATTCGGCAGCTGCAACATATTTTCCGGCAGCTGCAACATATTTTCCGGCAGCCGTATATCCTTTTCCGGCAACCATATTCTCCATTTCCCGGTAGCCATAATCCCCTTTCCGTTAGCCGTCAATCTTTTTCGACTGCTGCAATTTCGGCAGCTGCAACATTTGCGGCTGCAACATCGGCGGCTGCAACATTTGCGGCTGCAACATCAGCGGCTGCAACATCAGCGGCTGCAACATCGGCGGCTACAACTCCAGTTTCCGCGGCTGCCACCTCATCGTCCCCATGGTTGCCACCTCATTCACCAGCTATGGCCACCTCATCTTCCACGGCTGCCATCTCATTTTCCACGGCTGCCATCTCATTTTCCACAGCTGCCATTCCATTTACTAGCCACGGCCATTTCACTTCCCGGTAGCCGTAATGTTTTTTTTCCGTCCGCCGTCAAATCTTTTCCGGCAGCTGCAATCCCGGCGGCTGCAACATCTTTTTCTCACAGCCGCCACATCATTTCCCGGCTGTCACCTTATTTCTCGGCGGCCGCCACCTCATTGACCAAGTCACTTCCACACCACAGCTGTCATTTTTTTCCAGCGGCTGCGACATATTTTCCATAGTCATAAAATCTTTTCCCGCCAGCCGTAAGTCTTTTCCGCCGCTGTAAAATTTTCCCGTGACATCCGTAATTTTTCCCGGATATCGTGAACCTTTTTCCGGCTGCCGCGAATTCTTTCCCGATGGCTGTAACTTCTTTCTTGTCAGCTGCAACAAGCTTTTTCATCGGCCGTGTGATCATTTCTTTGGCAACTTGCAGTGGTAACTCCCGTGTTAACAGAAGGATTGTTCAACCTGCTAATTATGATGCTGATTCATCTCAGTCCTGCCGGCAAACTCATTATTTCAAACCCGGAGGATGCGACGCCTTGTGTTTTACCGGCGAAGGAAATCAGTGCCTTATCCGAGTCATCATGATTCCACGTCTGACTGTGCACGCGTTCGGCTCCGTGACGTCACCAACTCCATGCTCCACCAGTTTCCGCAGCCTTCTGACGCACAGTTTTATGAGGTATGGATTTCATTTATCACGTGATTAAGTATTGATATCATGTAAATGAGATTGGCCGTACCTTCACTCGTAACACCATTTATATCTGATTGAACCTTTCCCTCGTACGACGTAATACTAATAACTGCCACCTTCCCCAATTCGGCATGAAAATTTTAAAACTCCTCTCTGCGCTTAACTTTCCGAATTTGTTCATTCGCTCAACGTCTCCGCTCAACGATTCGTGCATTCTCCGCGCTGCAACTTCCATTCTGGATCCTGTACTCTGTCGAACAACAGTTTTATCTTGCAGCCAGGACCATGGGCATTCCAGTTCGCCATGAACCTTTCAATACTCGGGAACTTAGACGGAATTTGCAGGTTCTGGCCATTTTTCAAGCTGCTGGCTGGGTCGAGTTCTTTGAACGACTGGATGGATTCGATCGAGACGCAGCCCTGCAATTCGCTTTGAATCTTACTAAAACACACTCCACGGTGTGGGGGCTGTGTATAGATGTTTCGGAGGTCATCATATCCGAGGTTACAGCTATCCCGTTGGTGGGAAAACCTTGGTTTAACCGTCGAGTTCCTACAACAGTTGCACGGGAACAATTTTTACTTCCAGGGGAACAAGTTGAAGCATCCAAGAGAGGGATTGCATTGAAGTCACTGCCGCAGCCATGGGACCAGGTCGCTATCTTCCTCAAGAAATACATAACTTGCGAAGGTAGATACCAAACTGTGTACAACTCTGAACTTCCTTTGCTTTCTCATCTCCGTCATGGCATTTTGTTAAATATTCCATTTTATCTATTGCATGATTTGCGCCATATGGCAACATTCGTTCAATCTGCAAAGCACCCATTATCCTCCCTCACCCACCATGGCCTCATTAAGCTAATTATTATAAGAACCCTGGCCCAACATAATATAACATGGGAGCAATTCATTACCCGGCCACAGCAACCTGTTCCCTTGAGGGTCATTCCATTACAGCAATTGCCGGTTCCGCCACAACAGGAGGACCGGAGTTCCTCCAGTGAAGTTGGGGGGAGGGATGAAACGGAGGAAGAAAAACAGGGGGCACAGGCAGGACCATCCGGGAGGGATGAAACGGAGGAAGAGCAACAGGGGGCACAGGCAGGACCATCAGGGGTTGACAAAACCACAGAGGAAGAACAAATAGGGGCACAGGCAGAGCCATTTGAAGTTGATGAATCCCCATCACAAGCAGAACCAGTGGGGGACGACACGGCATTTGAAGGAGAGCGAGGGGAAGCACAAACAGAGCTGTCAGGCAACAATGTAGATGAAACCCTCGTGGAAAACCTAGACAACAGGGCAGCTCCGGCAGCAGAAGGTGAAATTGGAGCAGCATCAAATGCTGCGACAATGGAACCTGAAGATGACGGAGCCAGAGCAATGGAAGAAGATATCGAGCTGGTCACAATTGAGTCTTCACCGGAATGGGTAGGAGGAGGAGCTGTGATTGAAGAAGAACAGCATGGGGGGCAGGGAAATGTTCCCTTAACTTCAGTCTTACCTCCCTATATTCCAGCTCCACGAGAAGAAACATTACAGAAAGAGAAGTCACAAAAGAAAACGCCGCAGAAAAGGAAGAGGGCCACCAATGAGTTTGATTTAGTGGCACCAATTAGAAGGAAGCGAACTCGGTCAATTACAGCAGCAGAGGCAGCTAGAACAAAATGGGCAACCTTAGAGACACAGGTTGAACCCCCAATCCTTACACCAAAACCGAGGGATGCTCCACAAAGGCCAGTGGAGGAAGAGCCGGGAGTTGAGGGACTCTTGTATGAGAATGCAATGCTGAAAGAGGACCTCCAAGCACTTAGAAAGGAGCTGGAAACATGGAAGGAAATCTGCCAAAAGCAGGGTGGAAGAAAGATGTATACATTAATAGAGGCTGCAGACCAAGTGGAGGAAACAGCTTCTGCTGAAGCTGGAGAAAAGGATGAGCGAATACTCTGCCCCACCTGTGGGGAGATCTTTGAGGAAGCAGGCCATGAAATTTTACTTAGCACCTATTCAGCACAACAGCCTGTAGCCACAGAAGGGAAAGCAGTGGAGAAAGAGGATGCTGCAACACAAGAACCAGCACCTTTAAACATCCTTGCTGCAGCTGCTACTTCCCATGATGCAAAAGTCATAGAACAGATGGGAGAAGAACAGGGAGTGGAGGATGCCCTGGAAATTTATGAGGAATGTATGGCAATTCCAAAATGCTCCCACGACATAGAAATCATAGAACAAATGGGAGAAGAACGGGAGATGAAGAATGCCCTGGAGCTTATAAAAGAGTATAGTGAGACCCCAGAGTGTTCCCATGACACGGAAATCATGGAGCCAAGGGATACTCTGGAGGATAGTGAAGAATATTGTGCTGTAACCCCAGAACGTTCCCAGGACACAATAATTTTAGAAGAAGAAACGGAAATGCAGGACAGTGATAAGTTGAAACAGGATGCTGTAACACAAGAACCAGCAACCCTGAATTTGACCGTCCAACCGACTGAGCAGACAGGAGAAGAAGCTGGGACAGAGGATATTCTGGCATTCAACGATGAACTCTGGGTGGTGACCCCAGAAAGCTCTCATGATACAGAACTCATAGAAGAGGAGCTGCAGCAAAATAAAGATGAAGATGTAAGCCAGGATGTTGTCACACAAGAACCAACATCCTTGGATATTGCAGCAAGAACCCCTGAACTGCAGTTGGGAGATAACCCGGGAGTAGATATCATTCCTGATACACAATGGAGTGATGATGAACAGGTACAGACACCCTGCTCAGGTGACACTGAAATCTTGGAGGAGGAGCCGCAATTTGAAAAGGATATCCAATCTCAGCAGCCAAATGACAAAGAAGACACTGTTACACAAGAACCAGTGTCTCCAAAAGCAATAAAGGCAGCTGCTGAAGAAGGTTTGAGGGATGTTGCTGTTACACAAGAACCAGCAACTCCCTTGTTAAGATTAGATGCGCTGGAAGACACTGTCCCACAAGAACCAGTGCTTCCACCCCCTACAGGTATCATTGAGTTGGATTCAGATTGAGTGTGTCTTTTCAACTTCCCCAGGCATAGCATAAGAGAACTGCAGATATTAGCAAGTAGCAGTGGAAGGGGAACAGTGAAGTTGGAAGATGCTGGGTTGCTCACAGAAGCTTTCCAAAAAGATAGAGGGGATGCCTGATTTATCTACATTCTTTCCTCTTGCCTGGACAAGGTTCAGTGCAAGATTCAGATGCAGGTTGTTGCATGAGGACATGCAACAGGATAGTTGGGGGGAGATGTTGAGCCCAGAATTGGCCCTTTTTGACCATCATTTATCATCATCCCTTCCTTTGTCTTACACCAACTACCTTGGCAATTCAACTTATTATCCTTATCTATTCCCCAAATTACCAAGGTATGGCTGATTATTGTTTTATTGTGTTAATACTTATGATTGTGATGATTAAAGCTGTTCATCTCTTAATCTGTGCTAACATGATGCGATTTATGAAGGTAGTAAGACAATAGACTGCAGGAAGATCGGAGTTGAACAAGTCATGAAGGAGCGTTCATCGCTTGTGGAAGGATCCTTGGGGCTTAAATCGTCAATCAAGGCACAGTCGTGGCAAGGCAACTGTAACAGAAGGACTATCTTAAGTATGTCGCTGCTCAAATCCAGCTGTGAGCTGGAAGGACCGTCACTCTTTGGAACAATTAATACTTCTTTCATATTTGGATATTGTAGTTCTGCCACGTATCGTAACAGCTAGATCATTTAGGGCGCCTGAAGATCAGAGATCTTCATGGCTGCCCAATTATAGGTTTAGATGTTGCAATTTGTATGTATAAATATGGGGAATTACCTCGACTGAGGGGTTGGACAGCAATTAATTAATTCATCTTGTATTAGCAGTCAAGCCGAAACTGTGTACTCATCCTTCTGTTAATATAAGGAGTTGCTTCTGAGTTAAAGAGAGTGTTGTTCAACCAGCGTCTCTGTGTGAAGACTGGGCCCGTCTTCCACAGAGATTGCTGTGTTAAATTAGGATTTCATCTTTCTTGTTGTGTGATGCTTTGTTCTTCCTTTTGTACGCAGCAGCAATATTTATCGTGTGAATTTTCAGTATAGTTAAGGATCATATTTCTGTGAGTTTGGTAGATGGTGTAGAATAACAGTCGACTGAGTAAGGTTTGCTTTATATACAATTCAATTACAGATCATACACACTTGTGTTCATCTTACAGCTGAGTTGCGATCCCCTGAGTTCTTACAATTTATCGTTCTGATTGTGTGTTGCTTGATTCCCATTCTGCAATTTAATATTCTTAGAACAGTTAACTCAATTATTTCACAATTGGATTTCTAGATTACTGCTCAGTTTTTGCTTACAATTTCCAGGTTGATTAGATCAGGCAAGTGATCGTTCTAGGATATAAAGGAGATTCCTTCCTATTGTTCATTAGATCTGATGTTAATTTTTAGTTGATGCATGATAGAGAGGATTTGAATTATAGCAGTGAGAAGGCTTTGGATCACTTAAGATTCTGGGGATGAACATGAATGATAGAATATAGAAGTATTTATTGCTAATGGTTTAGTGTTTAAGCATATATTGTGCACTTGTCCTTTGAAATAAAAAGACTTTCTCGGGTTGACAATAAATTTCATACGCTCTGTGTGTTGATATTTAATTATCTGCAATTAGAGTGCTTGACATTTTGGCGCCGTTGCCGGGGAAGGATGAAATTTAAAACACTAGTCATTAGTTGATCTGATAATTGCTTTTAGTCAGTCTTTTGGTTGATTTTGAAATGATCTTCTTCGTATGAATACGAGGGGGGTAAAACGCGATCACCTCCCGACCCCCAAAACCCCACAAATTACTAACAGTACAGGTGGTTCGGGTCGTGGTCGAGGTCCACCGCTGGGCAGAAGAACATTCATTGACGACCTTGTTGACAAAACTGATTCAGCTGTCAGATCTCGTCAACAGGGGACTCCTATCAAAAGAGGCCCTGCTGATCCTGGAGCGTTAGCATCAGGATCTACAGTGGAAGATACAGGAGCAGCTGTGATTCCTGCATATACTCCTGCTAAAGAAGTAACAACTGATTCAGCTGTTGCAACCGAAGAATACACAGCTGTTGCAATCGAAGAATACGCAGCTGTTGCAACCGAAGAATACACAGCTGTTGCAACCGAAGAATACGCAGCTGTTACAACCGAAGAATACGCAGCTGTTACAACTGAGGTAAAGAACAAAGGAACAAACGAAGGAGAAGATACAGGAGAAAAGATGAGTAATAGACATGAGAATGAAGAGGAAGAAGCAGTGGTACAATACCATCATGAAGATAATTCCCCGCCAGAAACTATGGCTACATTGCAATTCCCAATACAGCAGCTAGAGGGGACAGCTCCTATGAAAAACATTTCACCGTCGGTGTTACCCCGCTTCCATGGCAGGGCAGCAGAGGATCCAGACGAATTCTTGTTTGAATTCGATATCCTCTGTCGCAGCTATGATTATATCACAGATGCTCAAAAGTTAAAGCTTTTTCCTGCCACCCTGAAGGACAATGCATTACGATGGTTCATGAGCCTTGGGGGAGGGACTGTTGCTAATTGGAATAAGATGAAGCAAGTATTCCTGGAAAAATATCAAGAATATTGTAACACCAGGGACAAAAGGGAGGAGTTATTCAAGATGGTACAGAAGGAGGATGAAAGTTTGGAGGATTTTGTGGAGAGGTTGCTGTACAATGTGCAGAGAGCTGGTCAGACGAACATGGGACTAGATGTGCTGAAGATAATCTTGCTTCGAGGAATCAGGGACGATTGTTTAGACATGCTAAATTTATTAGGAAAGGGGGATATCTCTAAAGAATCTTTTGAGACAATTGTGGAATTATGTAAGAGATATTCCAGGGGATCTTCTAGGCATAATAAGCAGCATAAACGAAATAACCTGGAACGTGATGTCTTCGACAGAACTCAGAAGTCATCCAATGGGGGAGCTACACGTGCAGAGATAGGCAATCTTCTTGAAAACTTTAAAACAGAAATGATGAGCTCTATCTCTTCAGAGATTGACGTCTTGAAGGCCAAGCAAAGACAGGCAGTGGAGGATCTCACACTAGGGGTGTTTTGTCCCCGATGTAGAAAGACTCATCCACTGAAGGAATGCCCTCTTGACAAAGTACAAGTGTGTCAGCTGTGCGAGCTGAATCATGATATGAAGGACTGCCCCACGTTGCCCCAAGTAAAGGCTGTTCTGCAGGCATCAACTCCAGAGGCGGATTCAGCCTACTTCATTGCACAGAAGAAACCCTGGCAACCCCGGAATCAAGGTATGTCTCCCGATTCATTTCCATTTTTGAATAATTTGAATAATTGGAATACTAATATGCAAAATGTGAATACACAATTCCCTTCAAATTATGCTCAGTGGAATTCCCCTCAACCTGCGATGCAAGGATATAATTCATGGAGTCCTTGGACACAGCCTCCACACCAACCTACTTCATGGTCTCCTGGATGGAGGAACTTCCATCCTGGGAACCAGTTTCCTCAACCACCTCCACCTCAGCAGTTACCGTATCCTCCATATCCTCAATTTCATCAATATCCTCAATACCCACCTCAGCAGTCGCAGCTGCAGCTGCAAAATAATCCTGTGCCTAATATACCAATACGGCCTCAGCTGCCTGCCCAACCTAACCCTAACCCAAACAATAAAACAGTCCAGCAATTGGAAGCTCTCAATATGCCAGCCTACTCTCTCTCCCCTGTACCTTGTAATGATATTCACTTACGGTCTGGAAAGGTAGTAGAACGTGGAACTGCAGAAAATATTCCACCAACTGTGTATGACAAAGGAGAGAGTTCCCAGCATCCTTTTGATCCGGTTCCTATCATTGAAGATGCTGAGCATCCCTCAGATGGGAGGGCTGAAACATTAAACGATAAAGTGGATAACACGCAGCCTACCCAGTTGGTAAGGCAACCACCTTACCCTGAGAGATTGATGCTGCCACAAAGAGGGGGGCAACCTCAGTTCAATCTCTTAGGAGAATTGAAGAATCTTTATGTTAAGATTCCCCTTTTACAAGCTCTTCAAGATGTACCTATCTACGCTAGAACTGTTAGGGACCTGTGCACTAAAAGACCGGGAAGGAAACCCAGAGATCCTCCTACTGTTCATGTTATAGGGAATTTATCCGCTTTAATGACTGGAAAAACCCCTATAACCAAGTATGAGGATCCCGACAATCCTACTGTCACTGTACACATAGGACAAACACAGATACCCAACGTACTAGTAGATTTAGGAGCTGCGATCAATGTTATAACGATGGAGACTGTAAAGAAGCTCGGATTCACCAATATTAGACCGACCCCTACTATCTTAGAATTGGCAGACAGATCCACTATCAGACCCGAAGGGATTTTGGACGACCTTGTTATTTCAGTAGACTCATGGGAATACCCTGCCGATTTTCTGGTGTTACAACCTAAATCACAGCTGGGGGGACATCCATTGATTTTGGGGAGGCCCTGGTTGGATACAGCCGATGCTTGTATCAGCTGTCGATCAGGATCTATGACTATATCTGATGGCATGGAAACCAAAAACGTCACCCTGTACCCTCCAGCACGGCCGAGTCTAGAAACTGAAACCTCCCTTTGGATAGAACAGGAAGAATAGGAAGATGTTCAGCCATTACTAACAATAGGGAAGGCACTAACCTTCAAAAACGAAACAGAAGACGATGCCATTAATAATTTCATTAGCGAACCTGCTTCAGTAGACAAGGAAGTTTATCAACTCCTGAACAGTACCCTCGGTAAAGAAGAACAAGAACAGCTTACGGAGGAAGCACTAGCAAATGACACAAACGTAATCCCAGTATTGAAAAACTCGAGAAGTATTCCTATTGAGGTAGAACCTGGAAGAACTTTGAACATCAATCCTGGTCTCTCCTCAGAAGAACAAAAGCGCCTAACCAATCTCTTGAAGGAACGTAAGGGGGCATTCGCCTGGGAGTATACAGACATGAAGGGTATTCCTTCTAGTCTGTGCACTCATCATATTTATATTAAAAACGACTCCCGGCCTGTATGTCAACCCCAACGACGAATGAACCCCAATCTGAGGGATATAGTGAAGGAAGAAATCCAGAAACTTTTGGAAGCAGGATTCATTTATCCTATTTCAGACAGTGAGTGGGTTTCCCCACTTGTAATTGTACCCAAGAAAAATGGTAAATGGAGAGTCTGTGTCGATTATAGGGAGCTGAACAAGGCTACACAAAAGGATCACTTTCCTCTGCCCTTTATTGACCAGGTACTTGATAACCTATCTGGGAAGAAGTTCTTCTCCTTCCTGGATGGGTTCAGTGGGTACAATCAAATTCAGATTGCTCCAGAGGATCAGGATAAGACCACCTTCACCTGCCCTTGGGGAACGTTCGCCTACAGGGTGCTTCCCTTTGGATTGTGCAATGCACCTGCAACGTTCCAAAGAGCTGTGATTGGCATATTTTCTGAGTTGGTTAATGATAGCATGGAGATTTTTATGGATGATTTTACTCCTTATGGCAGGGATTTTGAGGAAGCACTGGAAAATTTGAAGAAAGTTTTAATTCGTTGTGAACAGGCTCGCCTCTCACTGAGCACTGAAAAATGCCACATGATGATGAGTGAGGGGGTGGTATTAGGACATTTCATCTCTACTGATGGTATTCAAGTGGATCCTTCAAAAATTAAGGTGATAAAAAATATACCAATCCCTTCAACTCAGAAAGAGGTGCGAAGTTTTCTGGGACATGCTGGGTATTACAGAAGATTCATAGAAAACTTCTCCAAACTTGCTTCGCCTTTGTTTTCATTGTTAATGAAGGACGCACAGTTTGTATGGAGTACAGCTTGCCAGACAGCATTTGATGAGCTCAAAGAGAAACTGTCCACAACCCCTATTTTAAGGGGACCCAATTGGACCATACCTTTCCACATTTCTTCAGATGCTTCTGATACCGCCATTGGAGCAGTACTAGGACAGCAGGATGGTCAAGTACCTTATGCTATTTATTATGCTAGTAAAAACTTAGCCCCTGCTGAACTAAATTATACTGTTACTGAAAAAGAATTCCTTGCTATTGTTTATTCCATTAATAAGTTTCGGCATTACATTACTGGGTATCCTACATTTGTGCATACTGATCACTCTGCTATTAAGTATTTAATGAATAAACCTGTCACTAATGCCAGAGTAACCAGGTGGCTTTTATTATTACAGGAATTTGATATTACTATTATAGATAAACCTGGAAAAGAAAATGTTGTTGCTGATTTTTTATCACGATTTACTAACAGTGATGACAGTTCACCTGTTGAGGATGCTTTCCCGGATGAACATTTATTCGCACTCTCAGCTCATTCACCCTGGTATGCAGACGTTGCTAATTATTTGGCTGCAGGGAAGCTTCCGCCACATATGTCTAAACGAGAGAAAAGAAAAATTATTCAGCAAAGCGCCAGGTATTGTTGGCTCAAAGGCCATCTCTTTTACACAGGACCTGATCTTGAAATTAGAAGATGTGTAAGGGAAGATGAGATCTTTCATATACTGAAGGCCTGTCATGATGAACCTTGCGGAGGACACTTTGCAGATAAAAGAACAGGACATAAGGCGTTGCAGATGGGCTATTATTGGCCGACACTGTTCAGAGATGCTAAAAAATATGTTCAGTCCTGTGACAGCTGCCAAAGGATGGGCCAACCTAATAAGACAGATCAGATGCCTTTACAGCCTCAAGTGGTACTAGAACCGTTTGATAGATGGGCATTGGACTTTGTTGGTCCTATCAACCCTCCCTCCAAACAGAAGGTTTACATCTTGGTGTGTACAGACTACATGACTAAGTGGGTAGAAGCTGTAGCTTTGGCTAAGGCAAACGACCAGGCGGTGATTGATTTCCTGTACAGTGAAGTTTTTACCCGTTTTGGAGTACCAAAGGAAGTAGTTACCGATGGTGGACCACAATTTATTTCACACCAATTTGAATCCTTGCTCCGGAAGTATCATGTGCAGCACAAGATAGCTTCACCTTATCATCCCCAGGCCAATGGTCAGGTGGAAAGCACTAATAAAGTTATCGAAGCAATCCTTACTAAAACAGTTAAAAGCCATCGAAGGGATTGGGCTGACAGACTTCCAGAAGCACTGTGGGCATATCGCACGACTTGGCGCAACACCACGGGCTTTTCTCCCTATGATCTGGTGTATGGTAAGAGTGCCATCTTTCCAATTGAATTTGAGATCAAGACCCTGAAAACAGCCATTGAAATGAACCTGGATGTAGCAGAAGCCCAGAAAAGAAGATTGAATCAATTGAATGAATTGGATGAGAAACGGTTAGCTGCGGTAGACCAGACTGTGCTGCTTCAGCAACAGAGATCCAACTGGCATGACCGATTCATCAAAAAGAAAATCTTCCATGAAGGAGATTGGGCACTATTGTACGACTCTAGAGGTTCATGAATAAGATTGTCTGAGCATTCCTTTTCCATTTTGTCCTGGTTTTCTTTGATGATATCTTGGTCTACAACCCCACCCGGGAAAGCCACCTTGAGCATGTTTCTTATACCTTGCAATTATTAAGGGATCACTAGTTATTTGCGAAACGATCAAAATGTGCGTTTGGGGTTACTGAGGTTGAATATTTGGGCCCTATTCTGAGTCACGATGGTGTACGTGTGGACCCCAAGGAAGTGGAATCTATGCAGAACTGATCCCACTGTAAAACTCTTAAGAGATTGAGGGGGGTCCTTGGACTTATCAACTACTGCCACAAGTTTGTGACAAATTATGGTAAGATTGCAGCTCCTCTCACATCATTGCTAAAAAATATGCATTCTACTGGAATTATGTAGTGTAGCAGGTTTTCTCCACCATAGAGGATGTTATGTGCACTACACTTGTTTTATCCATGTCGGATTTCATCAATACTTTCATCTTAGAACGTGATGCCTCCAGCCATGTCCTGGGAGAGATACTGTTGCAAGACGAAATCCCATTAGCCTTCATTAGTAAGAAACTATGTTAGAGGAACTTGGGAAAGTACATATATGAAAAGGAAATGATGGTTATCCTTCACATCATTGAGATATGGCGCCCATATTTACTCAAGTGGCATTTCCAGATCAAGACTCACTATCATAGTGTCAAATACTTCCTAAAGCAAATGTTATCCTCACTAGAGAAAAATAAATGAGTCACTAAGATAATCAGGTATGATTATGAGACCACCTATAAGAAGGATTACGACAATGTAGTGGTGGATGCTTTGTCTAGGCAATTTGAGGAGAAGGGTTCCCTTTTTGCATTATCCTTGCTAGTTACAAGTGGTTTGACGAAGCATGTTAGGAATGGATGGACTAATACACCATCTGACAACTCATCACATAGCTTCAAGAAGAATCGAACCCTCTGCCCAGGTATACAAGGAACCTAAATACCTTGCGGTATAAGGAGCACATTTTTATTACCTCAAATTCAGCCATAAGAAAATTAGAGGAGTTACCTCAAATTCAAAATAAGTATGACATGCCATTCTAGAAGGTGGCTTCAACATTTTTAAGTCTGAAGCGCATGAATGAATAAGGAAAGGTTCCCTAAGGGGTGGCGAAAGAAGTCTTGTGCTAGTCATGAGGATAAATTTGGATCCATTATAACCCAAGCAGCCATCCATGAAGGAAAAAACTTCATGCTTTGCATAGGTGTTGAAAATGTGGTCAATGAAGGGGGTCGGGTAGTTTTCTTTGGGACAATCTTTCTTAATATATTAAAAATTAGTACAAACACGAATGGTGTTTCGCTTCCTATTAACTAGGACTAGATTGGATACCCATGTGGGATATGCAATTATATAGATAATACCGCATTCCAAAGTTTATAAATTTTGACTTCGATGATTGGAGCTTTGGAAGGATGAATAGTTTGTTGTTTTTGGTGCACATGGTCGACATTGGTCCATGTGTCCATGTGATGTTCTATGAAAGTGAGGTCAAGTTATAACATATAAATGTAAGTCCAGGAAAAAACGTCATGAAATTCTTGAAATAGGACTTTGTAGGTTGTAACCTCGTCCGAGTTGTAAGAAGCATCGAACAAGATTTTTTCAGTGACACCAAGTTTAAATGAGATATCCACTTTGATAGTAGGTGATATGTTTCCCATATTCCCCTCCTAAAAGGCATCCGAAGTAGGGATTAAATTTTTAAACCAATCAACATGTCCTAGAGGAATAAAATCATTCGATTCGATAGAGATTTGGATCAAAGATTCACTTGATGGAGGGGATTCCCGTGGAAGGAAATAATTTAGAGGTGTATATTGCCCCACATGTAATCAAGATTGGTAAGAGATTTGAGAATTTCTTCACCCCTTTGAAAAGCAGGGGTAGAAAGATCAAGGAGGTCCATCACCATTAAAGGTAATGAGGACAAAGGTGTTTTTGAAGATGATGGCTCACATGAGGAAGAAACATAATATATGAACACAATTCCTTCACTTGGTTGGTCATATGGTAGTATATATTCAATGATCATGGCTTGTGGTTCTAACGACCTCATATGGAGTTATCTAAGGTTGCATTCAATTTTTGGAGATTTGTTCAATGATGCGAATAGCTACCATAAATGCCACATAATGCACATGGGTGGTTGATACACAATTTCTTATTGCATTGTTTGGTAGCGCTAGGAAAATTAATATGAATTATAGGAATGATCAAGTCAATATCTCTTCTTGGACATGGATATGATTATGCAAGATAAGTTAATTTGGATAATGATGGGTGGTGTGACCAATGATATAATCACATATGTCACACAATGTGTGAGCCTTGTTTGGTTTTGTAGAGGGGTTGGTAATGGTTGTGTTTGGGGTAAGATGGATTGTCACATTCTTGTTTTTATCCCAACCTTCTTTTTGGGAGTACGTTGGGTAGAAATGTTGGCTTGCTTGTTAACAATGGAGGGTGGGGAATTAGAAGTACTAACTTACTAGATAGGGGTTAAAACAACCACTTGAGGAATGGGTTGGGGGTTTGGTGGTGTGAGGTACCAAATAGGGAGTCCTAAAGTAAGCCCTACAAGGTTAAAATTAGCCATCATAGGGGTTCTAGCAATCCCTGGAGGGGGAAATATGAAAGGTATTTTATGAATAAGCAATCTCTATTGTTGGACAAGAGTATTTTCATAGGTGATGGAGCATGACTCTCAAATACCCTCTTGTATGGTAAGAGGGAGAGGCACTGAAAAAGTTCCAATTAATATTGTTCAGTCCTAGAATATTTTGGGACGGACTCTATTGAAATAGAGCATAGAAAGGCTACTCTCGGCAGTCGAAAAAACATTATTTCGTTTAGAATCAGACTTGGGATATCAAATGTGAGTTGATCAAGCATAATTATCTTCCCATTATGATGAAACACAATAAGTTGAAAAACAATAAAGACAAATGCTTTCATAAAATACATATAACTATGAACGAGCAGGATATTGTAGTCTAACTGAGAATTTACAACTTTGATATCTACCATGACAATTTTAGCTACTAGTTCTATGGGAACATTTTGGAGGAGACCTTGCAATTGGGAAGATCAATCATTATACATGTGTAAAGTCATAGGGGATGGGGTGATTTTGGGGGGTTCGAGCTTCTTCCAAATATGTGTTGACATAACACATGTGGAGGCCCCTTTTTCAATAACATATTGATGGATAATGAACTTGATGGTGATAGGAACTTGGAAGACTATTGAAGAAGGCATTCGGGGTTTTCCTCTATCCAAATCAAAACTGATCAAATGAGTGTCAGAAGGATTGATTGATCCTAATGCACAAAAGAGGGATTTATGTTGCATAAGACAATTATGTAGAACTCCCAAGGTAGACATGGCGGCAGTGTACTTGGCCAACTCATCCACAATACTATAGTTATGGGTAGCTCTAGCATTTGGGTTATGTGTTGTGCAACATAATGGGATATTAGGTACCTTTGGAGTAGGGTCGAAAATATGTTGTGTGAGATGTGAGGGTTCTTCTAGTAAAGGTGTATCCTTGTCCTTGTCAGAATTCAAAGGTTGAACATGCATACCATATTCATAATGTCGACTTTGAACACTAACATTAGTAGAGGTCATGAAGATATTTTGGAAAGAAGGGATACTAGGTTGTTAGAATATTGAGCATATGCATAAACATACAACAATATGTTTGCTAACTTGCAAAGCAAGAATCTACTAGTCTATCCTTCTATCCATACAAGCAACAATAATCATGTGAGAAACAAGAGACAAGAGAAAATAATGATGCACCATATATAAGTGGTAAACCCTAAATGGAGAAACATCCACAGAAAGGTTTTGTCTTCTTATTCTTTAGAAATATCCAATATTACACTTGAGCTCCACTACACATATGCTTCACAGCTTTGCAATAGCATTACAATGCAATACACAACATATATAAACATATTCCCAAAGGTTCTCCTTGACCTCTACTATATATCTAGAGGCATGGAACAATTACATCCCCAAATACATGTTGGATAGATGGTTTTCCACCTCCTTATATAATGAATGGTAATTGGAGTATATTTCTCCATGATGCATGTGGGATAACTCCTTTTACATAAGATTATAGTTATTTATGCCTTCCAATTCTAGATAAGACATCTTACGACATCATACTAGACATCATTACACATGTAATGTTAAAATTACACATTCTGGCAAGAATCCTCCTTAATGATGACTAGGAGAACAACACATAAATAGAGGAATATGGCATTACATTTACATTCCTCCTTGATGACAACTTCTTGCATTCCCAATAGACTACAAATATACGCAAACATTGCTTCTGTCATGGATTTGGTGAAGATATCAATTGCTTGCTTTTATGTGGGACTACACTCCAAACAAATAACACCATCCGCAACAAGATCTTGAATGTAATGAGTATCCAAGTCAATATGTTTAGTCATGGAGTGATACACTGAATTGTAGGCAAGCTCAATTGCACTTTGATTGTCACACCTTAATTTGGTATATTTCTGAACCAATCCAAGCTCTGTCAGAACATGCCAGATCAACACTACTTCGTTAGCTGCTTCCTTAAATGCACTGTACTCTGCTTCACAAGAAGAAAGAGAAAGGGTTTCCAAGTAATTACTGGACCATGAAATCAGACCTGAACCAAGATGAAAGATGTACCCTCCAGTAGAAATTCTATATGAAGCATTCCCTACCCAATCAAAATATGTATAACTAAGAAGTGAAACTGTATCCCTGCTAGAATAGAAAACACCATAATGCACTGTCCCCTGTAAAATATGAGAATTCTCTTTGCTTCTTTCCAATGAATTTCATGAGGCTTTTGCATAAATCTCAAAACCATGCTGAAATCACTCACATGAAACCGAGCAAGTAAATATGTCGCATACTTAGGCTATTGCATGCATATAGCATCAACCATATGCCAAATATGTAGACCCAAAAAATAATGCAATAGGCCTAAGTCATTCATTTCAAATTGTTTTATAAGTTATTCTTCATTTCCCGTATAAATGTAAGCTGGCTGCCAGTAATGATAAGATCTTCAAGGGAGATTGGAAACCTGTGTGGAGTTTTTGATCTCGACGCATTTCAGACTCTATAGCTGAGTCCATCTTCAGGAGAAAAGGTATCTCAATTGAAAATCTACACTAATCTACATTTTTATAATGTTAGTTTGTTTTTAATTAATCCACATAGATTTCCAATCTCCCCTGAAAATAACTACAACCTGTGAAAGCCTAAATGAAATGATAAGATCATTCACATAAAGTACGATAATGAGGATATCATCATCAAAGTTCTTAACATATATATTTGGATCAGATATACACTGCTTAAAACCATTCTTCAATAAATAAGTATCAATTTTATCATACCAAGCTCTCGGTGTCTGTTTAAGACCATATAAAGACTTGTTCAATTTGCCTACCAAACTTGAAGTTTCAACAGTAATAAAACCAGGTGGTTGTTGCATATAAATGTCTTCACAAAGATCACCATTCAAAAATGCACTCTTTTGAATCCATTTGGTGTTTTTCCCATTGATAAGATGCAACAAGAGAAATAATAGTTCTTATTGTGTTCATTTTAGCAACTGGAGCAAAAGTTTCAATATAGTCAATATCTTCTTGTTGAGAGAATCCTTTTGCTACTACTTGAGCTTTATTTTTTTCAATCTGTCCCTATGCAGTAAACTTTGTTTTATATATCCACTTACATCCAACTAAATTATTTCTTGGAGAAAGAGGAGCAAGTGTCCATGTCTTGTTTTCATTAACGAGTTATAATCAGTAGTCATTGCTTTCGTCCATTCAAGTTTATCTTTGTCTTGAGCATAGGTAGAGGGATCATTTGTGGCAAATACTTTAATCATAAGAGAAAAATTAGATATAGTTTGACAAGTATCATAAGGAATGCCAATATTAGAACTTGCTAATTCAAGAGTTTTCCTGGCCCAAACAATAAGAGGAGTAGTGGTAGTAACCACACTAGTATCTTTGAGACATTTAGGAGGATCACTTGAAGAAGAAGGTGAACTAGGATCAAGGGTAGGTACAAAAGTAGAGGAAGGGGTAACAAATATAGGAGTAACAGAAGATGAAGGCAAATTCAAGGTAACATGAGGTTCAGCAAACTCATGAGGAGGAGAGACTTCATTGAAGTGAACATCTTTCCTAATGATAACACCTTGGGTAGATGGATCAAACAACCCGTATGCTTCAGAATCCTCACAATAACCAGTGGAAATACATTTGTGAGACTTGGGTTCTAAGTTTTTTCCATTTTTCATCTAGAATATGTGCCCAACATTCACTGCCAAACATCTTAAAGTTACTAATATCAGGTTTTCTTCCATTCCATTTTTCTTTAGGAGTAACCTGCAAAACTGCTTTAACAGGGATGTTGTTCAAGATATAGCTATCACAACAAATAACTTCGTCCCAAAAACATTCATGTAATCCTTTAGAATAAAGCATACATCTAGCCATTTCAACCAAAGTTTTATTCTTTCTTTCAGCTACCTTGTTTTGCTAAGGTGTATAAAGAACAATATTTTGATGTTGAATTCCATGCTTCGATAAACATGCATTAAATTCCCTTTTATGGAATTCCCCCCCATTATTGGTTCTCAAAGTCTTAATACTTTTACCATATTGTTTTTCAACCATGTATTTAAAATCTTGAAATATACCAAATTTTTCACTCAAAAAATAAACCCTACGACTAAAGTCTTCAATAAAAGTAAGAAAATAGATTACATGAGAAAAAGAAGCAGTTTCAAGAGGACCACAAATATCACTATGAATTAGTTTCAATAGTTCTGTAGCACACCAAGCTTTCCCTTATCAAACATTTCCTTATGATGTTTACCAAGAATACAACCTTCACAAACGCTTTTAGTGGAATAAATTGAAGGTAAGCCAAGTACCATGTTAGATATCATTTGCATTTTACCATAATTCAAGTGACCTAATCTTTCATGCCATAATTTACTTTATTCATTAGCATGATAAACATAGGAATAAAAAGGTTGATTTTTGTTTGAATTAGAACCAGTAAACTTATATAATCCAACATTATGATCAACATGACCAGAAGAAACAATTTTGAAGCTATGTTTGATATCTTTTAACACATATTTATAATGCCAAGCTTCAAATTTATAACCTTTCTGACATGCACGATAAATAGAAAGCAAGTTGATGGGAATTCCTTGAACATGAAACACCTCCTCAAAAGTACCATTAGGAACATTAACATTACCAGATCCTAAAACTGAAAGATGTTTACCATCATTTGTAGATACTTTATGTGTTGTGTGCTTTTTAAAGTCATAAGTGCTAAATAAAGAAGTTGTACCAGACATATGGTTAGAAGCACCATAATCCATTATCCATTTCACATTAGAAGAAGATTTACTAGGTTGAAGAAAATAGGCACACAAGGCTACTTGTTGTTCTTCGAAAGACTTCTTCTTTGCTTTCGCAATTTCACGTCTCCGTTAAAGTGAATCTTTTTAGGGTGGTTGGTTTTTCCACAATACTTACAAGGATTCTACACTTTATTTTTATTAGACACCATGTTAGAAGCATCATCATTAGAAGAGTGAGGGGTTTATCCTTGATTATGTGGTTTACAGTTTTTATTAAAAATTATATTATGATTCTTTTTACTATGTGCCATTAGAGCTTTACTATTAGATAATTGACCAGAAGCAATTAATCTATCTTGCTCATTTATCAAACCTTTACAAAAATATTCAAAAGTTGGTTTCATAGTTCCTTTAGACATTTCAATGGCTATACTTTTGTTTTGGATGAACATATCAAAACACGAAGGTAACTTTTGTTCTACAAGAATAATAACAGCATTCTCATTTTTCTTGTAATCTTTACCACAATTATTTAACTTTTCATTATAGGTTTTAATTTCAGAAAGAAATGACTCTATTCTATCAAAATATTTAGGGTCTAACTCATGGATTTTCCTTTCAATATAGTAAGAAAAAACATTATCACTTTTATCAAATAAAGAAGCTAGGGTTTTCCATACATCAATGGGGCTATCCTCAACATACATCCCAAAATACGTGTGGGATAAACGATTTTCCACCTCCTTATATAATGAATGGTAATAGGAGCATATTTCTCTATGATGCATGTGGGATAACTCCTTTTACATAAGATTAGAGTTATTTATGCCTTCCAATGCTAAATAAGACATCTTACAACATCATATTAGACATCATTAACCATGTAATATTAAAATTACACATTTAAACATAGCTTTGGTTGAATTAGATGTTTGATTAGGATGAAACATCGTCAACTATGTTGTGGCTAACCCTTGTGGTGAAAAGGGGTTTTGCAGTATCGTTGTTTGTGTCATAGGAGGATGAGTGGGTGGAGTATTGTTTTTACCTTGTGGTGTGTTGGTAGTGTCATGCTTATTGGATTCATCCCATAGTCGATGAACTCAAATAAGGTGCAAAAAATGGTGAGTATAATTTCCTTAAACTCTATAGGAGGAACACAGATGGTTAGTCTGTAACTAAGGGTTCTTACCCTGTTTGTCAAGTTTATTAGGAACCCGATTCATGGGGTTAGAATTTCCTCCAATGTTAATAAGAGGGTTAGGAGGTTGGCCTCCACCTTCTTGACATTGATTAATTATTCCCTTTATTATTCCACTTATTATTCTTCTTGTTGGGATTAGGTTGTGCATTTTGATTGTTGGGTGTAGGTTTGTGGGGCTTGTTTTACTAAACATAAACTTTCCCTTGCAGAAAAGCAAGAGGTTGAGGATGTTTTTGGACTGAAAGGTCTTGACGGAGGACCAGGGAATGGATAATAAGGATTGTGTGCCAGTGGAGCCACATATGCAGTAGAGGCACCGCCACACATAGAGCCACTACATGAAAGATGATGGACATGGGACACATGTAGAGGAATTGGGTATGAGGTACTTCTTCCTATGTGTGAGGATGAGTGTAAGAGATAGGGAGGGAATTTAGGTGTATATGGTTGCCCCAAATTAGAGTTCTCACCATTACGGGTATTAATTTCCAGTGGAAGGGGGGATTTGGTTTTATGGATGAGAGGTAATCTCCACTGTGCCAATCACAACATCCGTAGAAGGGGAGGCTCTTGATTAGGCTCATCGCGAGGAGTCACTATAGAGTGTGTCTAGGATGATATTAGAATACAAATATATGGATTGAGCATAGGTCAACTCATATTGGTGAGCCTTTAAAATAGATTCCTCTTTCATTTACGGTCATTCAGAGGCAACGCCGTTAGCTATGTTGGGTGAGATAGATTTCAAGAACAAATCTAGAAACAAGTGATTGTAAAAATTGATCTTGTATAGGATTCTCCCTCTTTGTCACTCATGGATGTGATATGAAAGATGGGTAGTCATGTTCTAATGGCATGACAAAATAATTTCCCGTCATCATATTAGACTAGTAATTGGAAGAAGGTGAGAAGAGTGGAGGCCAACAACACAAAGTTGGGATGTGTCGCAGAGGTTGTTCAATGTACCGCTTCATTGCTAGGCCAATGAGGGTTCTTTTGAAACAATTGCAAATGGATGGAATCATCTACAATACTATTGGAGGAGAACCATAGATGAAACAACATGATATGATTGGAAGGGTCCTCTCCTACTTTACCTTCAAAGTTAGGGATGTTGGAGGGTAATTTAGTGGGCATTGGAGGCCACGTTGGATCATGTTTAATAGGATTATTGGTTACTGAAGCTAGATATGGTAGGTTCAAACTAACCATGGGGGATTGGTGTCATAATTGCATTTGCAGTGGTGGTTGTGTTCACATTCATCATAACATTTGCATGGGGGTGATTTGGAGAGCTGGGGGGGAGAAACTTCAGACTTGTTATTTGTTGGATTTGTAAGTGGATTTGTCTGAAAATTCGACGATTTGACCTGATGGGGGCTTTTCCTCGAAATCCAGTGTTTTTTATTTTGCAAAATCTGAATTCAACTCTGTTTTAATGGCATTTTTTATGGTATATTCAGCACCGTAAAAAACCCCTTGGGGCACCCAAATTTCAGATTTTGAGAGTTGTAACTAGGATTTATAAAAGTTTATGTCAGATTTTTTCAAAATTGTACCAGAAAAATCAAAATTTTTCGTTTTAAATCGTAGAACTTTTAGACTATGCGTTTGTAAATGGGGTAGTGGTACTACTTAAAGGTGGTAATCTAAGATAAGAGAAGCCTAAATCTATTGATATTGACAAGGAAATTGGTTAGGGGAGAGATTGTTGATGTTCTAATCTCACACGTTGAGTTGGGTTGATCACACAGTCATGAATCCCAAGGGTGGGAGGCAATCCTCAAATTTATCTATAACGTCTAAGAGGCACAATCTTGACATTGGAATACAATCACTAACTCAACTAATAGCTCTATGGAATATTAATGAGAGGGGTTCAAATCAAATAACACTAATTTGAAATTATACCTAATTAAATTCAAGCGTAATGTGGGTGCAACAAATGATGTAATTAAGTAAAGAACTAATGTAACAATGAACACCCATAAAGAAAAGATTGACTAGTCCTAGGAAAAGAACTATAAATAAATGATATGAAAATAAATAAAAACTTTCTCAAATATTCATCAACAAATGGTAGAGAAGGATCCATTGGATAGGAAGAGGTAGAAAGTTGAACAAGAACCTTCCAAATACTCCACTTAATGGGATGTCAAGTCCAACAAGGAAATGAGTGAAGGTGCGAAGGAGACAATTATAGTGCAAGACATTGGGAGCAACTCTAGTTGGCCTACAATTATTTGTCTTGGGTGCCCTCCCTCTTGTGAGAGACACCTAGGTAGGTACCTAAGAAATTGACTACTAAGTTACTTCTTCATGGGTACATGCAACATCGTACCTTGCCTTCATGCTGAAATCAAATGGTTGAGGGATATTCAGTATTAAAAGAGTTATCAAACCTATGATCCCAACCTTAGCATTAATTACTTCAAAGAGCACACTTGTTGTCAAATGGGTTTTGTACCGCAGTTAATAGAAATGATTTTAAATCTCCCTAAAGGACAACCACTAAGTTTCACATGTGAATGATTGAAGGGAATTATTTGGATTCCTATCCCCATAATACTAACTTAACTAAAAAATTCTTTTGGGTTCCTCAAGTGAGGATTTTTAGTGAGTAAGATTAAAGGTTGATTTTTGGCTTAACTTGGTGTCACGAACCAATTGTTGTTTGATTTCAAGTATGGTTTGTGTGCACATGTAATGTGTACAACAAGTTTAAATTGCTTTGAAAAATAAATGTTGAAAATAAAAAGTTCAAGAAAAGAATGATAATGTTCAATACTTCTTTTTTTTAAGGCTTGTACTCACAGAGTTTCGAAGCAGTGACCTTACGCAAAGAGTGTCATAATAGTACACACATTCACAGTCTATTCTATGCCCCATGGGAAATAATGCTAAATATTTAAGAAATACACAATGAGTTATTTTTCTCTAAACATAACCAAATGTTTTTGTTAATGAAAAAATAACACTTTTCAAATTTTCAATCAGTTCAACAGTTTAAATTAAAGCTAGTTAGGGACTAGCGTAATCTATGGATAGAGATTAAAGAAATAAGTTGTTTTCTTCAAGAAAATAAAACTTTTCAATTTTTCATTAAAAAACAATTCAAATGAAAGCTATCTAGGGACTACTGCAATCTATGGATAGAGATGAAAGAAGTAGTAATAGTTGATACTAAGAATATAAAATAATTTTTTTCTTAACTATATTCTTTCTAACACATAAAAGGAGGTAAGACAATTTATTTATAAGGAAAAAGAGAGATGGCTTTTAACCAACAAAAAAAAAGGTGTTTTAAGCAAATGCAAAAATTAACTCACTATAAATTCTTAAAAAAGAAAGAGACTGAAAACTAGCATAATTTGGAACCCTAAATGCAACAAATATTATGGTGTTTTTATCTTTTATTTTCCTGCATCATATAAACTAAGACAACAACAAACATTATATAATCAAATAGATATTCAAACCGCTGGTCAAACCATTAGATACTATGGGACATAAATAGATAGTCAAACCTAATATGCAACCCAAAACTAAAACCAAAATCGAAGTGTAATGGGAAAATTGGGAAATTGACCCAGTTCATGTAAAAACTATATGTTTCCATGAATTCACATATTTCTTGGGAAATTCTGTGACATCATGTTATTTTTTTGTCTTGAAAAGCCAAAACACGTTGTGAAGCTAAAACTAAAAATCCTAAAATATGTTCACAACCAAGTAAAAAATTGAGGTTTTTTTTCCCATGTTGCCTACCTATGGGGAGACAACAACAAACAAAAAATAGAAAACAACAAGGAAATGATAACAATTACCTAAGGAAGGGGATATAAATGGAACTTATACAACAAAGGATGAATGATAGGCTTCATCCCCAATATGGTCGCCAAATATGGTGTTGGTGTTTTAGCATCGATGTGTACCAAAAGTACTTACTCAAGGGTTGTGCAATCATAAGTGCCAGATTAATAAGATTTAAAATGAAAAGAAATATACAACAAACCCTTAGCATTCATGCAATTTCATATAGAAGAAGTTAGCTAAAAAAGGTAGACAAAATATGATGTAAAGAATTGTATTTGTAGTATTAACAAAAGAATGAAGTGTGAGACACACCTTGGTATTTGTTGTAGTTGATGTGGACCTCTGTATCCAACCCAAGGGATGGTTCTATTTCTCCTTTGATGCTCGAATTCCATCCAAGTGACATATATGAAGGATCCCAAGTGGTGAAAAGAAAATATGTCTAAGGCTCTCTCTCGCTCTCTCTCTGAAGGAAACCCGATAGCATAACCTTGTTATTATGGATATGAATTATGTTTTGGAATGGCCTTGAGAGCTTTATTTAAAGGAAAGAATGTGGACAATTCTTCGAACTAGTTCCAATGTGAATAATCTATTTTTATTGATGAATTAGTGGGATGAAGATAAGTATTGGGGACCATATCAAAGGTTATTTATGGAAATAAGAGTTTGGGAATGTCCATATTTAGCCACTACACCTTTTTGGAAGACGCATAGTAATAAAGAGTAATCAAATTTCATTTTTGGGTACCCACAATTTTTGTGGCTTTCAATGCGACGTGGTTGCATGGATTTTTAGTGAAATTCCAGACAATGACCTTTTATGGTCAACTCATAACTTTAGTCTGGTTTTTAGTCATGTTACCGAGGTCATGTGGTGATGGAGGTTATGGAAATGTGGCCAATACTACCATAAATGTTGTTTAATGGTGATGACAATTATGACAAAGTAGGTCATTAAAATTAAGTTGCTAACACATATACAAAAGACACAATGAAGGATTGGTTTAGAATTTGTTTGGTACTAAGATGATCAAGCTTTATAGATCTCAAGATATAATAATTCTAATGTAGTGGTCAAAATCCAACTGGATGACTTGTATTCATGGGCTTGGTAGCAGTGTTGTAGAGTATGTGATATTTGATATCCCGTTGTACAACCAAATTGTAGATTTTGACATCTTAAATGACCATAGGCCTGAGTCTGACCATAGACATTTAACCCTAACTCTAAATTAATCATGCACAAAATCCCCATAGAAGATAATTTTGATAACCAAAATCACATGATCTTCGACAAAAATAAAATTGATATTTTTTTAAAGGATTTAAATAATGAGTCAAATTTCCTATCAAATAAGGACAATATTGAACACCTTTATCATAAATTTATCACAACCCTCTCTACTTCCATTATCAAGCTATCTATTGAGAAGTTGTGTAAAATGGAAAATAGATTGGCCAACCCTTGGTATGATAAAGATTGTAAGAGTGCTAAATAAGCCATTACAGATGCTTCTCAGACGTCCTTAAAATCCAACAAGATAAATAGGTACAATGCCTTAATTAAAAGGGAAAATATGTATTATATAAATAGAAAGCAAGAGAAGTTCTTGCACCTCTCTAATCTAGATCCTAAGAAATTTCAGAGGCAAATTACAACTCATCCCTCACATCCACAAGCTCTAAAATTTAGCAGTCAAGCGAGGTTTCCCTAAGCCTTGCACTTAATGCCTCATTAAGCTAAGAAAAAAATAATCCCTCTAATTATAGGACCATTATGATTATCTCTCTTTAATCCAAGTTATATGGAATTTTTTAGAAAAGAAGATCAATGTAAGACTAGAAAGCCATAGAAAAAGAGATAAAGGCCATACTAGATTTATGAGCTATCATTCAATTATGGACCATACTATTACACTTGAGATCATTGTAGAGGAGCATTATGATAATAAAACCAATATTTTGTGTTGCTTAATTGAATTTAGAGAATCATTTCACATAGTACCCAGAACTAACCTTTGGAATAAATTAGAAGATTTAAAAGTTCCTTTCAAATTGAGAAATTTTCCAATAAGATTGTACAAGAATGTTATTGCCAAGTTTAGAAATATTAAGTGTTGGTCAAAATAAATTAATTGGAATATAGGAGTCAAGAAAGATTGTCCCTTGTGCCTTACACTTTTTTCTATATACATCGACAAGTTAGAGGGTTCTTTGGAAGAAGCAGATTGTGTCGACATGACTTTAGCTAGTATAGTCACCATCCTTCTTCTTTACATTGATGATATTGTTCTTATGACATGGAGTCCCTATGATCATAACAATCAACTAAAAATTCACAAGACAACTCTGGAAACTCTGTATGGACATTATGAGTTCATGGTAGTACCTTTCAGTCTCACTAATGCACATGCAACGTCCATCTGTCTCATGAACGGTATCTTCAACAAATACCTTGACAAATTTGTACTTGTCTTCATAGATGGCATACTCATCTATTCAAATACAAGGGAAGAACACAATGGAAATTTAAGGATAGTTTTACAAGTTCTAAGAGATCACCAGTTGTATGCAAATTTTAGTAAGTGTGAATTCTACTAGGACTAGATCTAGTACCTAGGACACGTGATTTATGAGCAAGGAATTGCAGTTGACCTTGATAAAATCAAGGAAATAATGGAGTGGACTACTCCAAAAAATGTGACCAATATACGATCATTCATGTGCCTTGTTGGGTACTACAGAAGATTCATCAAAGCTTTCTCGAAGATTGTCTATCCTATAACTTCGCTTCAGAAGAAGGAAGCAAAGTTCATTTGGACAATAAAAGTGCGAGCTAAGTTTCCATAGACTTAAGCACATGTTGACCAATGCTCCTATTTTGAAGATTACAAATCCATTTGGAGAATTTCTGGTATGCACGGAAGTGTGCAAAGAAGGCTTAGGAGGCATATTAACGTAGAATGATCATGTGATAAGTTATGAATCCATAAATTTGAATTAACACAAAATGAATTATGCATGGGCCTTGTTGGGTACTACGAAAGATTCATCAAAGCTTTCTCAAAGATGTATATCCTATAACTTCGCTTCAGAAGAAGGAAGCAAATCTCATTTGGACAATAAAAGTGCGAGCTAAGTTTCCATAAACTTAAGCACCTATTGACCACTGCTCCTATTTTGAAGATTGCAGATCCATTTGGAGACTTTGTGGTATGCACAGATGCGTGCAAAGAAGGATTAGGAGGCATATTAATGTAGAATGATCATGTGATAATTTATGAATCCAGAAAGTTGAAAGAGCACAAAATGAATTATGCAACTCATGACTTGGAGTTAGCTGCACTAATTCATGTGGTAAGAATGCGGAGACACCATTTGATTAGGAAAAGATTCCTATTAAAGACTAACAACATCAACCTAAAATATTTATTCGACCAATAGAATCTAAATGCACGATAGGTGATATGGATGGCCTTCCTGAGCAAGTATGACTTCGAAATCAAACACATTAAGGGGGAGGAAAACAATGTAGTTGATGCTCTCAATAGAAGTGTTTGGATGATTTGTTCGACTACCATCAGTTCTCTTGCAACTAATCTCAAGGATAAGGTAAAGTTAACCCTTGAGCAAGATGATATTTACAGAAAAAATTGGTTAAGACTGTTGTTGAATGTTGTAGGACAACAAACAAAGGATTATGAGCTCATTGCAGATGGGTTACTCACATACAATAATAGGTTGTATATACCAGATTCTCAAGAGTTAAAAGAAATCATCATGGATGAATTCCATAAGAAACCATACTCTGGACACCCTAAGTACCATAAAATGATTTCAACAATAAGAAAGCAGTATTCTATCCTATAATGAAATCATAATTGCTGAATACATAGCCATATGCCTAGAGTGTCAGCAAGTTAAGGCTGAACACTAGCATCCAGTCGATTTGTTGCAGCCCCCACCCATCCCTAAATGGATATGGGAGACTATTTCAATGGATTTTATAACTGGACTACCAAAGTCTAAAGCACAACACAATTCTATCATGGTAGTTGTGGATAAATTGAGCAAAGATTCCCATTTTATTACGGTCAAACATACATTCAAATACATTAACATTGTAGATATATTCTTGAAATATATATTAAGACTCCATGGAGTACCTAAGAATATCGTCTCGGACAGAGATGCGAAGATCACATTAAAATTTTGGAAGGCATTCTTTACAGCTTAGGCACTCAATTAAACCTAAGTACTGCTTACTACCCTCAGACAAATAGCCAAACTGAAAGAACGAATAAGATCCTAGAAGGCATGTTGTGAATGTATGCTATGAATAATCCGTGGAAATGGGAAGACTACCTACATTTGGTCGAGCTTGCTTATAACAATGCTTATTAAGCCTCTTCTAAGATTAGTCCCTTTTAGGTTATGCATGATATAAAGTATAACACCCCTATCACTTGGGATAACCCAGTGGACAAAGTTATGTTAGGACCTGACATGCTTATGAAATACTGTGTACCTGGGCATATGTTATGATATGCTTGAAATTTATCTTCTACTTAGTTTGTGTGGGAAAACCCGAGAAAAATAGGTCCTTGTCTCTATAGGGATTAGATAAACTAAAATAAGAAAATATTAATCACAAAAGCACATATGAAAATAAAAAATAAATAATTCATAAGTATGAAAAGACACCCTCTAGAAACATAACTGATGTGATAGGTGTCACCATCCTAATGATATGCTAAAAATATAAACACCTCCTATAAAAAAAGAAAAAAGAAAATGCTAATGAGGTGGTTGAGAGGAGAGAGAGAGAAAGGAGAGAATTCATACAATAAACAAAATGAACAAAAATAAAGAAAGAACATAATGAATAGATAGAAATAATGAACAAAAATCAAGAAAGAACATAATGAACATAAATGAATAAAGGAAGGGATGTGCTAGCCGCTTGATATTTGTGTATTGAATGATTAACGTCCAAGTTTAGTCATGGTTTAGAAAATCTCCATGGCCATAGAGTGTGAGCAATGGATGTGCTGAGGCAGGAGGAATGCCTATGTACCATCTGGTATGAGTACTTCCAGGGTACCATTTTGGAAGGATTACTACATATTTGGTTTTGGCATGAGTACTTCATGTTTCGTTTGGCAGGAGGACTGCCTCTATGAATGAACCATGGAAGACTGGTAAAACAAACATTGGATATCTAGTTACCAAAGAGATAACTTCTTTGAGATTGATATCATGATTACTTGTATAATGCAAGGTGGAATCTGGGAGGGAGTGTATATTCTAGTTGGTGAACAATAGATCATAAATCTAAGATTCAGTAACCCTGAGAAAACTAAAATATAGATCCTAGAGAGAATAGGACTTGGCTCGGGGGTGATTGTGTGGAAATAAAGAGTTCATGTGTTTTCTACAGTCAGTGGTTGGGCGGAGTGTGGTTTTCCCAACAATGGTTTTCAAAAGAAACTTCTGAAGACATAAACAAATAAGTACAATAGCATGTTTCTGTTTATGTACTTGTTTAAGCTACACCTATTCCAATTTTGAGTTATTTCTATGAGTTTTGAAATATGTATGGAGTTAATGTGATTAATTTTTTATCGAAGTTACTTATTATTGATAAGTATAAAATACTATTATTATGTGGTATAGTAGTTATTAATTTCAAAATATCAGAGGATCTCATGTATTGTAGGTGAAAGACATAACATAACTGTTAAATATTGCATATTAAGTGTTGTGAATATTTGATAAACATAGATTGTTTGTAGAGCATTGTTACACCAAAATCTCGTCATCATGAGTTATGTGTCATATATATGCCCTGATCCCTAAAGTTCCTGAGCTAAAACATCGAAAGAGAAGTTGTGGTCATTCCCTTTTACTTTTTGTTGTCACTCCGACGCGCCCTGCTGTCTAGCAAGGTGCGTCAGGTTCAAGGTGACGTGCTCTGCAGCTTAGCAGAGTGGGTCGATGACGCAGTGTGACCTTGTACAAGGTGCGTTGATCTCTCTTTGGTGCATGTTTCCCTTGTGCAAGGTGCATCACAGTTGGTTAAAATGGAAAAAGAGAAGCTTCGAGCGACTTATCGAAGCTTGGATGGCATGGAGACTTATCCCTACTTACCTAGAAAAGTGGCAGTCGATCCCCTTGTCTAGCGGGATGATCTCTTGAGCCTCTCCCCTAAATACTCAACCTTTGCTATCCCTTTAGCTATATATATATGAACCCCCTCTCCATTGTTAAGAGAGGAAGGATAGAGTACCTATATGCTGGTGAAATTTCTCTAGGTGATCCTCTTCATCTATTAGGAGGCTAAGCACTTGATCTTGAGGCTAGGATTGTTGGAAGGAGGTTATGATGTCAAAGCACCGGTCGTAACATCTCTCCCCTTGTACTTCTTACTATTACATTTAATACAAGTTCTTTCCATAAATTTTGTTGTGTTAATGATGTTTAGGACTTACTTCTTTGACTGTTAATCTAGATCAATTCACATCCATGTGCTTTTATCACTTGTTTGTTTCCACATGCTTTGTTTGGTTTTGCAGCTAAAGATCTGAAGTCTTGGAGCTTGGAGCAACAAGGAGAGAGGAATTTCATAACTGAGGTAAGCCATCTCTTTCATTTGTCTTGCATTTCAATTGATCTAGGAAAGGTATTTGTGTTATGTATTCATTTGTTCTAGATCTGAACCATTCATACTAGGGAGATCTATTTGAGTCCGCTCATATAGATTGTCTGTAAACAAGCATGAATGTGAGTATTAATAGAGTTAAATTAAATAAATTCCTAATCTGAATAATTGGAGATAATCTGAATGTGAGAAGTTGTTATTGATAAAATATATCGTAATTATTGATTGTTACTACTAATCTTGGTAAAAGATCCTACATGCATGCAATAATATGAACTTACAATAGTAAATGTATTGATTGTTATATTGTAAATCCTAAAGTAAATTGCAGACATGGATCAAGTCCCTTTGTTTCTATAAACAACTGTAATGAATGAAAAAGAGCAAGTAAAACAAAGAGTGTATTTAGGAGGCCTTGGAGGCTCTCTATAGTAATATTGTATTTTTGAAATGATTGAGCTCAATGGATCTAAAGATCCAAATGGTAATATTGCTTGTATAGGAATCATTAATATTATTGCATCCTTTAATAAATCTAACAAACAGAGGCATGGGTCTAAGTAGACCATGATGTCGTTTAGTACTAGTAAGGGTCTGTGTGTATAGATCGCATGCACCAAAATTGTGAATATCATCCAATGAAAGAAATTTGTAAAGAAATGGTTCAAGTCCCATCACAGGAGGACCAAATGGAAGAGATAGTATCAAGCCAAAAAGAAATATGAATATGATAATAAATCTCAACTATATGGCGAGGTCGGGAATTGGTCCTTCCCTATGCCTAGGAAACCCATGTAGTAACAAATAAAAATTACTACTTGATAATTTAAATGAAGATAATTTAAATGAAGATGGAAAGCAAAGGTAGTCCCAATCCAAGGAAAATACAACCAATAAGTCAGTCATTCATGAATCTGAAAGAGTCTTAATAAAAATTCCTTTAAACACTCCATATAATTTACAACTATATAAATATCCAAAACTAATCTGGAGAACGTCATGGAGTTCGTTGGGGGAGTTTTGAAACCCCTTCATAAATCAAAATGCTCATAATAGATCTCAGATGGCCAAGGTAGGCCAAAGAATTCACTTACGATGAAGCCAAGCGAATTTGCCGAGTGGATCGTGGACCACAACCAACTCCTCGACGATAGGTAAAACCCTACAAATGCAAATCATATTGTGAGAAATAAACAAATTATATTTTTAAAACCAAAGTATATACTCATTAAAGAGGAGCGGATCTACCTTGAACAACAGACGATCTTGGTCCACGACCACCCGTACACGCATCACAACAATTGTTAGTTCATAATCAAATGCATGGTAACGGTAATATATAACCAGTGTCAATGTGAAGGAGGACTTTGCTTACCTTGGTGAAAGGAATCGGTGCTCATGCCACAAATCCACGCACGCATCACTGTGACAACATTAACATCACAAAGTATTCTCCATTGTGCACTACACAATAACCAAGCCTAGCACAAGTCAAAGTAATGCATACATAAGATAATATATATGTCTATCTATCTATCTATCTATCTATATATATATAAACTCGGAAATGTTAATGATTAAGAGAGAGAGGTGATTCGCTGGAGTTACTGTAGCATGGGACGGCTCTGCTCGTGGGAGTCTAGGCTCCAAAATCATTTGATAATCCTATTGGTTGTGGAGCTTGATATTCCAGTTTCATAGATGATGTTGTTTCAGCCGTGTTTGTACCCCAGGTTTGGTTATGATCCCAACACGCACAACAGGGCGGCTGGGGGGCCCGGGGGCCAGTGGGAAATAAATTTTTGTTATGGGTTGTTTTTTCGCCAACAGATTATGGACCCATGGTTTTGGGTAGCATGTGGTATTTTCCTATGGTATTTCCCCTTTAAAAGGAAGACATTGTAATACGGCTGTGTAATGTATTGTAGCATTGTAAAGATCTATGAGATTGTGTAAGAGAGACTGAGAGAGAGTGAAGAGGAAGTTGCAGCGGATGTACTGCGGGTTGTATCCCTTCATTTGCTGGATGGTATAATAATAAGGACTGGCAATTTCTGTGTGGACGTAGCCCATCTTGGGTGAACCACGTTATATTGGTGTCTCTCTTGTAATGTGTTTGTGTAATTTATATTTGGATCTTGTTATTGTTATTGCTCTGTGATCCTATTTTTCTAACAAACCCAGGTTTGATCTTATTCTGTGAAGAAGAGAGCCACATAGGAAAGCTAGGATGAATCCCTGACTATCCATTTTTGGGTTTTGGAAACATCTCTCTATAGAGGAAAGATCCCCCATCCAAGGAGGCTCTCCTTGCCTTTCGTGGTCTCGTAGTTAGCTAATTAACAAGAGTGTAAAGGTCAACCTGTCTAGGCTGTGCATGCCTCTTTGGCACAGGCCCTTCCTTGGATTGAAAACACAATAAATCCCCCCCTTAGTGGTCTAGCAACTTGTGGATCATGGGAGCATGGCTCCCTTAACTCTCTGCATTTCCTTGTTAGTGTAAAGTCATGGAAGGACTGCCACGTCTCTAGGGAATGAATGGAGGACGTGACAATGAATGTTTATTATCATTGTTTTTGGATGGGTCCGATTGAGCCAAATATCCATTCATTGGATTGATTCCATGTTTGCACTGAAGAGACGCATTCTACAGCCCAGTAAGGGGGATGTGTGTAACTCCTTCCATGCTCATCCTATAGGTGACACGTGTCCTTTACAAAAAATAATAAAATATTATAAAAAAAACATGTCGGCTCAAATTAGATTTAAAATATTTAGAATGAAATATATATAAAACTACACAAATGAGATAAATTAAAACCATAAACATTGCATTACCCACTTCCTCAACATTTGCAGTCTAAAAAGGGTTTTGCACCTCTCAGATATTTGATCCCTTTTGGCGCTTGGTAGATCCCCTTTTAAGATGGATCTATGCTAGTTATTATTCCATCTATTTCGATGTGTGCTTCGTTTTCACAGTTATAGTGGTCTACGTTATGATAATAGTAGATTTGATATTATAATAGCTCATTACTATAATGAATGGTATTGTTTGTAACAATATATATATATATATATATTGTTTGTAACAATATATATATATTGTTTGTAATTATTTGTGTATTGTGTTTATGTTTCCACCATTTACTCTCCAACTGTACGTGTGATTACTACTATGTGAAGAACTTAATTTTTGCAATTAAATAGTTTTGTTTAGTTGAAAATGTAAGGACAACAATCATCTAGGATTTGGAAAATTAACAAACACACTCAGTTATGTGTTGAAGTGTGGATAAATATATGTATGTTAGTTGTTTATAATTATAGATATAATAAATTGTGATATTAATAAGTACATACATCTAATTAATGATCTTGCTATATTTATCTGCGTAAAGGTGATTAATATATCATAGTGATGACATAGGTGAAATTATAGTATGGTTGATGATTATAGTTGAAATAACACACACACATATCGCCTGCATTTATACACAGAACATTGGATTTATATTTATGCATAGTTATTTATACATATATAAATAACCACATAGAATTTGGATGTGCCAGATAAACATCGATGGTGGAATGCAAGATACATATAGACACATAAATGTAAAATGATAGATATGATGCAGATACAAATGTACAAAATGAGCACGAGGCATAACGAAGTAAGTGTAATGTCTCGATTCTCGCTAGGGAAATGTTCATACATGAATAATGTTAGGACATTAATGTCTCTAGTAATGAAAATTTAGTTGAAACACCATATATAAAGTTATGGGAAGACTAATACCAGCTCAGAGATGGATTCATGACGAAAATATGGACTGGACAAGTTATCAAATACAAATAAAATCATACTAGTAATAAATGACTAAATTGATAGTTATGCTTATGGGTGCTTGATAATACTTGGTTTATGTGAATCTTTATTATATGTTTCGACTTTTTTTTAAAGTGTTGTGGGTATATTTCACTAACAAAACCAAAGGTTATGATAATAAAATCCAAAAACATCACATCACTAATTTCATGTATGACAACAACATCTTAGAAGAAGTGACTTCATACAGTTATCTCGAAATCGTTCTTCATCACAAGCTTAATTGGGACTATAGCATTGAAAAAAAGATAAATGGAGGGTGGGAAGCTTTTATGAACTTGAAAATAGTCATAAATCAACGGACCCTTGGCTTTGGGATAAGGATAAATCCCTCTTTGAGACTATGGTCACTCCTGTTATCTTATAAGTTTGTGAAATTTGAGGCTACAACATCTCTAGAGAATCATGGAGAACGATACAACAACCAAAAGTGTTTTATAACTTTTAATATCAAAATTAAAGGAAATACACCCTATCTTATCCTCCTCATAGAAGTAATTCTCTCCCCATTGAGAGAATGGATATGATCAGGTACCTAATGTACAAGAACAAGATAAACATCATAGGAGACAAGAGGCTTCCTTAGATTGCTTCAAATTGTAGTCAAAATCACCTAACTCAAGCAAGGTTGGCATAGAGATGCCAAGTCTTGGTTAAATAATTGGGGAATCAAGGAAGAGGTCATCCTGCATAATAATGATAGTATTAAAATATTATTCATCTAAATTTAAGAAGAAATTGTTGTGTGATAGAGAATTAGAGGATAAGTGAACATTAAGAGACTATAAGGAGGTGGTCAACCCTGATCTAGAATATTAAAAATATCTCTTTGTTTTAACCAGGGTAAAGACAAAATCAACATTACTAAAATAAGGACAAACTTTTACGAGCTCCATAGTGAAACAAGGCATTAGACAATTCCTAAAATGTCATGGGTCGAAATAATTTGTCAACTCTGCGATATTAAGAGGCTTGAGATGAAAATCACTTTCTCTTAGAATGTCTTGCATACATCCATATTAGATTGCGATTTCAAACAAATTGTTACAATACCAACCTTCCTAACCCTTTACATCTTCAAAACTATGGTGATCTAGGAATACTTCTCTTAAATATTTTTGAGTACAAAGATAAAATTCTAAAATTAACCAAGTGATTCCTTACTGAAATCGGTCCCAATGAATGCTTTTTATTTTATTTTTTATAATTGAAATGGCTAGTTTGTATTATAAACAGTTGAAAAATTCATCCTCAAAGATACATTTTACTAGTTCAAAATGTTTCGAATAGAGTTTTCCATGGAAGAGCCCATATCTATTACAATCATCCAAGTTTTGAAAATAACTTCAAAAATACTAGCTAATACTGTACTACTATATACTTTGACGAACCACCCAAGCAATTTTTGACAAAAACTAAACATAAAACCTGAAAATTAAATGGATCTGTTCTCGCTTTCCATAACTAGGTCTACTAGTTCTTCTTCATCATTTCCATCTGAGGAAGAAGGGTTCAAGTCTTCTCCAAGGTCTTCACCAGCACACTTGCTTGAGCTTTAAATATACATGTCCACACATATGGTCGATTGGCTGCATAGCTAAGTGGCCATTAGAATGATTTCCATCTGAATTCTCATCAATTCTGGAGTTTTTTTCCTGATATAAGGTCTTCATGCTTGGAAAAAGTCTTCGAATTTGATTCCACTAGCACATCACAAGCACAAAAAATACCTTCTACATCGTCAATACAGGCATCTATCCCATAAGTAAAACTTGAAATTTGTTGAGAAGTTTGTTCTATTTCATCAAGTCAACCATCAAGAATGGGCACATGGGCAGTTAGCTATTGAACAATAGCTATCAATCCTTCCATTTGGTCTTTCATCCACCTCGATTGATAATGAATATCATGAATACTGGATTATGTAACACTTATTCTCTTAGAGAGGTCCTCTATCTTTTTTTCCAGCTCCATTGAAGCAATGTAGTCCCAAATCTCTTCACAATAGCCAATTTGTATGCGAACTCAACCACTGCAGCTACCTAGCATAAAATTCGAACTACAGTGACCCTATCCAAGTTTGGAAAAATGCTCCACCCATACCCAAATATTCCCTTAACAATCAAGTTTTCTTCCAACCCGAATGATATACAGATGGGGCCCTTCTTCCCAACCAGTACATATATTTGAAAGAGAGACAAAACTACGCTTAACCCAGCCAACAATAGAGGGTCGAACCTGCAAAGCAAAAAGAGAAATCAATGTGTCCTCACAAACCCTGGTATCCCAGACCTTCCATACAAACGAGAGAGCAGAACCTAGATGAATTAAACAGAAAATTACATGAAGCTGAGAATCCTCACTGGTAGAACTTTCTAAGCCGGGAAGCCTATCTCCTCGTGCATAGGTGAAGGCATGAACATCCACTACATTCCACAACACTAATCCAGAGTTAAAATCCACATAAGGCCTACTTCCTCCAATGGAGTGGATTGAATGACAAAACTTGCCATGACTCACATAATGTTGAAGTTGAAACAGAGCACCCCTTGAACATAATGAAACCTCCAGATGAAAATGCCTGTCTTCGGACGTCCGAGGCAAAATCCCATATATGCTAGAAAGGTGTGCCCATGAAGATTCATAAACCCAAACACCTGTATACCACCACATGGCCAGGTGCATTGAAGTGACCATGGTATCAATCTACCGTCGTTTGATGGAGTTAATGCTTGATAAGACTTGCTTCTTGATATTGGGGAACTGTATGACTTGCAAAATGTTAACTAGGGGAGCCAACATGATAATGTTTGGCCCCCATTTTTTTTCACACCCCCACGAGACAATTGCAAGGCTTCAATAGCTAATTTGTCTGCTATAACATTATGTTCTCTCCGCACATGATAGAATTGGATGTTCAAGATTTGTTGAAGAAGACCAAGAATACGCTTGTGGAGTCTACCTGCTATTTAATCCACAATTTCTTGTCGATGTCTAGTTTGAGAAATGATAAAGAGAGAGTCTCCTATCACCACTAGCAATTGGATTCGAAGATTAATTGATTCTTTCAATCCCAGATATAGAGCATAGAGTTCCGCTTATATTTAACTAACCTTATTATTTCATCGTGAGTTAGATAATAGGAAAAAAAGATTTGATTAAAAATATAAAAACAAGTATAAATGTATCACTGATATTTATGAATCTTTAAGGTGGAAAACATATTAAATTTATATTATTAGTTTCTTTTTACAAGTTGATTTTTTTATAATAATAATTTTTTTTATTTAATTACATAAAGAAATTATTTTGGTTTTAAAAAACGTATTAAGATATTGTTTACAATTTTTTTGTTGGGTAAGAGGTTAAATTGCAATTGGGGAAATATATGATTTCAGGTTAGATGTTAATAAAAAAACACACAACACATTGGATATAGCTTTAACAATGATCACAAGGGATAATGGCTTTCTTGTAGATACTATATAGGTTGAAATTGCCTTTTGGTCATATAGTATGGCCTAAAACTCTCTTTGATTGGCTAAGAGTTTGTCTTCCTTAGAGGTGAGGAAAGAAGTTAACAACCCAAAATCCAAAAGTATGTGGCAAGAGTGAAAGCCTACCCCTTACAATTATTTTAAATGATGTGGTTTTCCTTGAATAACAACTTGCATTCATGATAAATGGCTAAAGACCATAAACCTTTTTGATATTATTATGTTTTTTAAATTCTATATGATGAGATAATTTTATGAAAATGCTTTATAATTTTTTAATTATAAATCTAATATATTAAATGAGAAAAAACATGTTCTTAGCTATTAACCCAACTCAAGTTATATTAATAAGAGGTTTATTTTTTGAGTTATATTGCTTAGTTGAAACATAATAGACTTTTCATAATAATGATGTGTGCATCTTCTTCAAAGTGAACTCTTAAGTTAACACGAGTATAGATCCATCTTAAACCCGGATCTATCAAGTACAAAGATGAATCCAATTTCTTGAGGTATAATTTTTTTTAATCTTAAACTAAAGAAATTTTATCCGGGTGGATTTTGACAGGGCTGTCACTATCATCTGGGGGTTTGGTTTGTACGGGAGTGGTAGACATCTGGCGTATCTGTGGGAGGTGTCATCCTTTGGTACTTTGTATTGGACAGGTGGGTGTTTACACCGGCTGGTCCGGTGGTCTAGCCTTGAACATGCTCGAAGGTGGGGTTTCGACGCATTATTCACATCAGCGCGAGGCTGTGACGGAGGTCGGCTCTGCGGGTTTTTCTCCCACTGCTCGCCGGGATGGACGTAACCCTAATTTTTATGGTGCAAATGCTAAGAGCAGGCGGAGGGCTAAGACTTTGAAGGCTCGTGAAAGGGTGGAAAGGTTCGTCATCCCTGCAAATTCTAATTTGGATAGAGTCCAAATGCTGGTGGAGAGGGCATTAGTGGGACATCTGGAATACGCGTCTGGCTCGAAGGTGGAACTGGTGGAGTGGGTTAAGTGCAACTGGACTCCTATTTTGGGTGATACGCCACGGATAAACTTGTTGGTAAACAAGTGGATACTGTTTATTTTCCCATCGGCGGAGGCTCGGACGAGGATTCTTGATGGAACTTGGTGTTTCAAGGATGGTTCTTTAAACCTTAAACCCTGGCACATTGCGTTTGACCCTATCCATGAGCGTCAGGGTTTACGCCATTTGTGGATGATTGTTCCCGGCCTTCCAATTGAGGTTTGGACGGAGGATACTGTTACGGGGATTGCAAATTTGGTAGGGAAATGTATCAGGGTTGACAAGAATTCCATTTTTGGCGTAGACAGACGTTATGCTAAGGTTTTGGTGGAGATAGATTTGAGACTGGGGTTGCCGGATGCTGTTGAGATTGTCTGGGAAGATAGATGTTGGAAGCAGGTTTTGGATTTCTATAGAATTCCCTTCCGTTGCTATTTTTGTAGGGAGGTCGGGCATGTTCAGGAAAAATGTCCCAATCGTTCGTCCTGCAAAATGGCGTCTGCTCGTCGGGATACTTTGGATTCCATGAAACTTGCCTCGGTTGCCCAGCAGTTGCCTTCGCTGACGTCTCCGGTCACTGGTAAGTTAAAACTTCCTCCGGAAGCTGCTTATTCTGATATTTTGAAGGAGGACATTGATTTTATTTCTGACAGGGAAGTGGATTTAGATAGGAGGATTTCTATGGGGGTTGTTCAGATTGGACATGGTATGTCTCCTGTGAAAGATATTGGGGGGGATAAGTCGGGTTCTTGTCCTGGTACCTCTATTGGGGTTGGGGTATGCTCTTCTAGTCATTACACTACCTCTTCCTCAGGACTACTTGTTAGTGGGGAATTGGTGTCTTCTGTCCTTCCTGGTGGTGAGTCGAATGTCATTGGGACTGAGAAACCTGTTGATGTTGTTGTCTCTGACTGCTTATTGGATAGGGGTACCAGGGGGGTTCATGATATGGTTCCGCTTGAGATTTTTTCGAAAACCATGTTGGGGATACAGGGGTTTTGCCTATTCCTCAAAAATTCCAGAATGTGACTATCAGAAAGGGGAAGAAAAAGAGAAAAGAACCTGATCCTGGGTCTTTGCAGTTTGATAGTCATGGTGGTGGTGATATTGACTTGGTGGATGATATTTGTCTGGGTCTTAGAGCACAGAAACCCAGTTTGGATATTTCTTGATGTCTTTAGTCTCTTTGAACATTCGTGGGTTGGGTGGGGTTTTGAGGGATAGGGCCCTATCCAACTTATTTTCGGCTACTAGACCTGGTATTGTATTAATTCAGGAATCTATGTGTCATGGCTCTGATGCTGTGTCAAAACTGGGAAGTATTCTGCCTTTTTGGGAAATCTCGGCCGTAGATGCTGATGGCCTTTCTGGGGGATTGGTTGTTGCTTGGGATCCTCAACTATACTCTTTTAAATCTTTCAGGACAGATTGGGGGATTATGTTGAAGGGTTTTTGTATTGGACTGAATCTACAGTTATCGGTTCTTAATTGTTATGCTCCCTACTCGAATAAACAAGTTTTCTGGGAATCTTTTATGGGGTCTGGTTTATTAGAGGATGATGGGATTATTCTTGCTGGTGACTTAAACTTCACTAAATCTCCTTCGGAGATATGGGGGAAAAAATCCAGACCTGATTCGATGATGGATTTTTTTTGCAAGTTCATTCTGGACTTTGATTTTATTGATGTTGAGCCTGTTAAATTATGCCCCACCTGGAGTAATGGCAGGGGAGGTGATGATGGCATTCACAAACGCTTGGACCGTTTTTTGGTTAAAGTTGCATTGCTGGAAAAACTAAATTTCTATCGTTCCTGGGTGCATGATCAGAAGGTTTCAGATCATTGGCCTATCTTTTTTCAGTTTGATAATTATGGGTTTAAGTCTAATGTTCCTTTTAAATTGAATCACTCCTGGCTGCTGCAAGAGGAATTTTGTAAACTGGTGATTGATTTTTTGTCTTCTGCTGAAATTGATGGGGACAATCCTTTAGAGTTCTTTTGTAACAAGATGAGAAGTCTAAAGAAAGTTGTGACAGGTTGGATAAAGCAGAGGAAGGTAGAGGATAAGAGAGAACTGGCCAGCCTTGAAGATGAGATCCAAAGGATATTTAAATTGAATATTGAGGGTGTATTAAGTAATGAAGAATTTGAGAAGGTTAAATTATTTGAGAAAAAGAGAGCTGATCTTTTTCTTCATGAAGAGAAGGAGTGGAGGTTAAAAAGTAGGGCTTTGTGGATAAAACAGGGTGATCAAAATACAAAAATTTTCCACTCTTTTGCATCTGCTCGTAGAATTCAGAATGCTATTTGGGAATTATTTGATGCTGATGGTAATGTTGTTTCAGGTGCCGAGGCATTAAAATTGGAGGTTGTAAAACATTTCGGATCTATTTATAAAGAGGAGGGTAATTGTGATCTGATGGAATAGATAAAAATTGCTGAACTATTCCCTAGGTTTTTCAATGATGAAGATGCAGCTGCTCTTGGAAGTGAGGTTTCACTTGAGGAGGTGGAGAAGACATTGAAACTATTTGCCGGTGAGAAAAGTCTTGGCCCTGATGGGTGGCCAGTGGAGATTTATTTACATTTCTTTGAATATATGGGACCTGAGATTCTGTGTATGGTGGAATATACTAGATTGATGGGAGTTACCTCTGGTGCTTTGAATTCTTCCTTTGTTACGCTTATACCTAAAAAGGGAAAACTTGAAAATTTTGGCGATTTCAGGCCTATAGCACTATGCAACTTGGCATATAAGTTAGTCTCCAAAATTATTGCACAAAGAATCAAGTCTGCTCTTTCAGATCATATCACTGCAGAACAATTTGGCTTCCTGCATAACAGGCAGATACATGATGCCATTGGGGCATCCCAGGAACTTCTCCATACTATTAAGAGTCGTAGACTCAATGCTATTTTGTTAAAATTGGACTTGGAGAAGGCATATGACCGGATAAATTGGACTTTTTAAAGGCTTATTTTGATTCAGGTTGGGGTTCCTCCACTGGTCATAAATTGGATCATGTCATGTATCACTACAACTAGCATTGCTATCTTGATTAATGGTTCTCCTTCAACTTTTTTCCAGTGCTCGAGGGGAGTAAGGCAGGGATGTCCTTTATCCCCGTTGTTGTTCCTTCTGATTGTTGATGCCCTTAGCAGGATGATAAAGTTTGCAAAGCAGGAGGGGTTATTAAAGGGCATTGAGTTAGGGATTGATTGTATTATTTCTCATCTGATTTTTGTGGATGATATCCTTCTGGCTGGTAAGGCTACTGTTGCAGAATGGAGGGTCCTTAAGAATATTTTGGATTGCTTATGTCGGATATCTGGGATGAATATCAGCCTTACTAAATCTAGTTTTCATTTTCATAATGTGGATGATGGTGATAGAAGGGAAATTGCATCTGTTCTGTCATTTAGCTGGATACCATTAGAAGATGGTCTTAAATATTTGGGATTTTTCTTGAGACCAAATAACTATTTGATAAAGGATTGGTGGTGGCTTGTTAGGAAAATTGAGGTTCGAATTACTCACTGGTCTTACAGATGGCTCTCTGTGGGGGGTCGACTTACATTGATCAAGGCTGTTTTGTAGGGGATACCTATTTACTGGTTATCTCTTCTTGAGATTCCTGTATTCATTCTCAAGGTTATCAGAAAATTAATGTTCAATTTCCTGTGGTCCGGTGGTTCTGAACGAGCTTCTTTAGTTATGACTGGCTGGGAATCGGTATCCAGGCCAGAGCGGTATGGTGGCTGGGGGATTAAGGATCTACAATCTTTCAGCATGGCTCTTAGGGCAAAAAGTTTATGGAGATGTCTCTTTAATTCTAATACTTGGTCAAAAATATCTTTTGTGAAATATATTAATACAAATTTGGTTGACTGGATTCGTTTGAAGATGCCTGCGAAAACAGGATGCTCTCCTTTATGGAGAGGTTTGCTCAAGGTTTCAAGCTGGATTCTTGGGGATTTAAAGTGTCATGTTGGTAATGGCAGAAACATCAGAGTTGGAAAAGATTACATTCTGGGCATTGATGATCCCGTGTGTCTTAATTCTGAGATTCTGGATTTTTTAAAGTCATATGGTTTAGCTTCATTAGATCGTATCAGGAAACATTATGGGCAGTCTTATTGGATACAATCTTATGACTTAGGATTGGTTGGCGAGGATGCTTACAATTGGGATTCCTATGTCAGTTCACTTGGTGCTGCTGGTATTATCTTATCTGAAAAAGATGATGTTTTGAAGTGGTATGGAAACAAAAAGGATGGGAAAGTCACAGCAAAGACAGCATATGACAGGATTATGCAGGAAAAATTTAATTTTCCCTCAGCATTGGTGGTTTAAGAAGATCTGGAAATGGAATTTGGCTTTAAAACACAAGTGTTTTTTATGGCATGTGCTTCAAGGAACTTTGAAGACTTGGGACAATTTGACTAAGAGGGGATGGTATGGTCCAAACTGGTGCATCCTATGTAAGGAAAATTCTGAGACTATAGATCATTTATTAGTTAATTGTTCCTTTGGGAAAAAAGTTTGGGACTATGTTGGTTCAAAGTTGGCTATCTCAAGGAATTTGGCAGAAGTTGGTTTTAGTGAGGCATTACTGAGATGGTCTCGTTCCGATCCGGATTCAGTGCAGGTTCCTATATTCATATCTTGGGCACTTTGGTATTTCAGGAATATTGCAATTTTTCAAGACAAACATCCTGATGCTGGGTCTTGTGGTATTGTGGCTATGAATTTAATTCATCAATATTCAGAAAAGATCTCTAAGGATGTGGAAAGAAGGGTAGGTCAGTTTTCCTTTGTAGTCAATCAACCAACCCTTTTCTTTGATGGGGCTGCACAAAATGGAATTTGTGCTGCGGGAGGTATAATTTATCTGAATGAGGTTCATTATTACACTTTCCGCCTAAATTGTGGGATGGGAAACAATATGAAAGCGGAACTTCTTGCTTTGTGGTGTATTCTGAAGTGTGCAAATATTTTTGGGCTTGTCAACATCAAAGTTTTTGGTGATTCGCGCGTTACTATTAAGTGGGCTGCAAAAGAATATGATCTAAATGTTATTTCTCTCTCACACTGGTGTGAGCGAACTAGGATGGAGATTGATAAGCAGGAACACATTTATTTTGTTCATATTTATCGTGAACACAATGATCGGGCTGATGAACTCTCAAAGAAAGCATTATTGGGCTCAGAAGGATATCTGGTATGGGAGGAATGGATGGACTCCAGCATGCTGGAGAATGGAGATGTTTTCTTCTTTTGAGTAGTTTTTGGAAAATATTTTGAGTTGGGAAAGTCTATATTGTAAGATCAGTATATTATTCTAATGTATGTAGTCTGGCATGGACAAATATATGTAGTTGATAGGCAGATGGGGAAAGACCATTTTTGTTGAACACACCTTTCGCAGGAAAGGGAACCAAATATTGTACTATTTGATTTTCAGAATAGCAATAGTACGTTTTTTTTCGGTTGAAAAAAAGAAATTTTATCCCTCTTTGTTTTATATGTAGACATGGATTTTTTAATTACTTTTCATAATTTGTTATTTTACGAGCCGACATGAACTTTTTTTAATTACTTTTTATTTTTAGTAATGCTATGTTACATTACGTTACCTTATGTGACAACATCTCCCCATACTAGACTGTAAAACACCTCACTCCTCTCTATGCAATTAAGGTTTCAAAATCCAAATTACAATAGTTTACATTTACATTTAACAAGTTACTCCTCAGATGAGATTTTAGGAGGGAGAATACAGAGATTTATGAACTAAATTTGTCCGCACTAACTCCGATTTATGAAGTAAACCCTACAATACAATAAAGATAAACGAGAAAAGACATTTTACATAAAACTCAATCATAAAGCTAAACTTACTCATAAAATATCTAATATTTTTTTTAAATGTGTACGAAAATTTTGAATTAAAATATCACTACAAAATTTTATTTCTCATAATTAGTGACTAAATTAAACATTACGTTATGTTCACCGGCATGCAAAGATGGTGGTGGGGTCGTGACAAAATAAAACAATAATCAATGACTTATTAAGTCTAGGTAAAACTTTATTCCAACTGGCGCCCGTGGCCTAATGGATAAGGCGTCTGACTTCTAATCAGGCGATTGTGGGTTCGAGTCCCACCGGGCGTGTTTCGTATGGATTCTTCTGAAATTGCTGCTAGATTATTTTTCGAGATTCGAGTTCTTGGAGCACTTTTCTGCTCATAAAAGTGGCTTTTCTTGTTGGTTACCCAACCAATGTCCAATCCTCATCTGAAATAAGAAAAATAATATATGGTTAAATTCTTAGTGTCCTCTTTCTGCCCTTTGTTTACTAAACACAAATGAGAGAAACCAAGAACAGTGAGTGCCCTCTATATGTGTCCTCTTTTTGGCTTAGATTATTTGTTTATGTCTATAAAGTTAAAAGATAACTAAGAAAAGAAAAACTTATTAAGAAATTGGATGTAATACTAATCTAAGAACTTGGAACGATGTAATCTAAGAACTTGGAACGATGTAAAGGAAAATATAAACTTATAATGGAAGAGGAAGTGATATGATAATATGGTATTGGGGCTCTCGTGGTGGGAAGGGATAATAGGGAAAATATATGAGGGTGGAGGTAGGGGGAGATAAATATGTTCTCCATGTTATCTCTCCCACCCCCACTTTTACCCTCATATTACATGGTAGGAGAGGTTGAGTTCCTAGCTGCAGAAGCCTCATTGCCCTTCTAGACGACAACATCTTCCACAACAACAAGATTTGGGGGGACTACTTTCTTCCCAACCAAACCCCAACTCAAAGAAAAATATAAACTTATAAATAGAAGAGAAAGTGATATGATAATATGATATTGGGGCTTTAACAAATTGAATTCTTACAAGTATATATAGACAAATTTTGGCTAAATATCAAAATGGTCTTTAAATCTTGAAATACAATCTTTATATTAAATAAAATTTATGATAAATGTGAAATAAATACATTATATTTTAGAACATATGATTGATGTATTTTGTAAAAGAAATCCATTTTCTAATACATCAATTGTCTTTACATCCTTCTCATTTTGTCATTACATCTTTCTCATTTCCTCACGTATCAATGATGAGTCATTGAGATGACTTGAAATGTTTATTACTTCATTTCCTCATATATCAATGATGAGTTATTGAGATGACTTGAAATGTTTATGGATTAAGCAATAAACATAATTGGAGATTATTATCTTAATATGGAGCATGGATAAGAAATATAGAGGAGATGTTGTAACGTTACCAAAAATAATATTTTTTTAAACAGAAACGAGAAATACATTTATATGTATAAATAGAGAGTACAGAGAACAACACGCCTTCCAAAAAAGGGCATGCCAAAATCCTAGGAATAGGGAATCCATGAGAAGGAAAACTCCAAAGACAAAGGCTGGCATTCATAGTTTCTTGACAATCTTACATTCCTGCCTTTCACAATATATATTCTAACAAACTGATTACATAGATACTTGCAAAAAAAATAGAACCTACTACAAAAGGAAGAGAACTGAGAGTGGCACATCATTCCTGGATTGGTGTCCTTTCTTTTTCCTACTGTGGAACTGCGTCTTCTTCCATAACAGTCATTCCATGAGCTTGCCGCTTCTGTAACCACTGGTTTTCCTCAATTCCTTCCACATCCTTCTGCACTTCAAGCAGAATCTCCTTGAGCTGAACAAAGCGGTCCTCATTCCACTTATTCCATGCATGAAGGCCTCCTGGAGCTGAAAGTTCAGGCCTGCAAGGGCTCTCTTTAAAACCTCAAGTCGTTCCATTTGGCCTTTACCCATCTCGCTTACAGTATTCTTTACCTCCTCCAATTCACCGATGTGGACCCGAGCATGTGTCTCAATGTCCTCCATGTGTGACGCGAGAGTCAAGACAAATCAAATCCTGAGCAATTCGCCGACCTTCCTCCAGAGCAACCCGAGCAACCTCGTAAAAACAACGCACCATCTTCCTTGTGTCCGTTGGGATGTTTTTGATGTCCCCGACCTCGCCCAAAACCTTTTCCATTTCCTTGCTCATGGCTGCAGAGCTTCTCTGCATTATAGCCAACTGCCTTCACAAATGCTCAACTCCAGACACGAAAGACTGCACTCTGGAATGTGCGAAATGACCCAGGAATTCTCCATATTAACATGCCTGTTTGAAAGAGGAGGGTGTGGAGTAAAGGCCTAGTCTTTTCCTTGCCAGGCAATTAAGGCGTTGGCTCGAGCGAAACATTCCTTTAACATCTCGAGAGGATCGGCCATTAAAGGCCCGATTAAGGCTTCCAACTCACACCTACCAGCTGTCATCCTATCTGTGATTTTAAGCATGCCACCAGAACGTCCATTGTGCGGGGGAGATATATTTCTAAGGGCGCCACCCTCCCTCCCAAGGGGATGAGCTAAGGAGGGGGGGCCTCTTTCCACAATTAGCAAGTTATCCATTTAAAAGAAATAATGGTGTTGTTTTCCATAATTTCACCTTGACACAACCTTGGTCCCTTGCTGGCCACAACATCTGCTTCATTGTTATTATGACGCTTGATGTGGTATAGTTGAATCTTGTCAATTTCATAGATAAAAGCTAGAATTCTTTTATGAATCCTGCCCATTCCTTGATCTTTCCCTGATTGAATATTGCACATCTTTTGAATGAAAAACTTTGATTCTCAAAAGGCCTAATAGGACTTAAGTCCTAGCTTGGCCAATGTTTTGATGCCTAGCAGTAAGGCTGCCCATTCAACCTGATTGTTTCCTTTTTTCCCAAGGCCCCAAACATAAGAAGACATTTTATTTCCTCTGGGATCAAAGATGACCCCCCCCCCTCGGCGCACCTGCCTCCTCTACGTTACCAAAAATAATATTACCAAATAAGGATCCCATCTTTATGTAACGTAACACATCATTTACTTTTTTCTTGCAATGTAAAAAAAATTACACTTCAAGAAATTGGATTCCTCTCAATACAATAAAAAATTGCATTTCAAGAAATTGGATCTCTATATACTTGATAAATCCAGAGTTAAGATAAATCTATATTAATGCTAAGACAATTAGAAGAAACTTAAACTCTATTTTAAGATAATATAACCAAAATAAAATTTCTCACTAAATTTAATAAACCTCAATCACTATTTAATTTATGATAAAATATTTTTTATTAAAAATTTAATTCAAGAGAAGTAATTTTACCAACAACAATACGACACATAATATTTTTATTAGAAAAATCATTAGCTAGTTTTAACTTTGAAGCAAAATGTTTTATTCTAAAATGAACCATTTTTTATTACTGACCTTTTATCATTCATATTTAAACCTATGCTTAAGACAACCAAAAACAACACATTCATGCTTGAATTATGTTTTTCTCACCCCTTTAGTTTGAAAAGTTACATTCATGTTTGAATTATGTTTTTCTCACACCTTTAGTTTGAAAAGTTAGATTGTGGTGGAGTGAAAGCCCTCCAGTAAAAGGATGGTATTAAAAAATAAAAATCAAAGTCCGTTTCAAAGACAACAATTTTCTTTTTAAATATGATCTTATAATAAGTTAGAAAAACAATCAATAATAATCAAAATATGGTTAAAAACAAGAATTTTAAATCCTTTTAAAAAACATGATCTTATAATGAGTTAGAAAAACAATCAATAAAGTTTCAATATGAAATAATGGAAATAGAAAAAGGATTAGTCACTAATTTTGAACAATCTAAAATAAAATTGATATATGTATCATATTTCAATAGATATTTTCTATCTATCTATATTTCGTTGAAAACTCTTAGTTGAGAACTTTTCATGTATTAAACCATACTTATTACTAGTTTTATAAAAAGAGTAATTTTTCTTCAATAAAATCGCATTTTTTTCTTGAAAACCCTTGACATGAGTATCTTCCCGTGTATAGAAATGTATTTTTTTCTTTAAATTTTGCTTAAAATATATTACATTGTGACAACACATTTAACAACATTGTGTCTTTAAACCTGGAAGTAACTTAGCTTTTATTTTATGATTGTGAGTAAAATTAGATTAACAACATGATTTTTTTTTTCAAAAGTGTAATAGTTGTAATTTGCTATTAAACAAAGGAATCAAAATTACATAAGAGTTTCAACATATCATCTTGTTGTGTCTTGGTAGGTGACCATAAAACCAATCTACCAAAAATCTTCCTTCTACAAAACTAATACTAGGAAGTCTATCCAACTGTAAGCCTAGTGACTATATCCTTATATAATTTTTTAGGAAAAGATCCCGAGTGCAAATATAAACAAAACTAGAAGATATAAACTGAGCCGGAATCCAGCTTCTATTTATCTATAATTTCATCAAAGTGCAACAAACCATACATTGCCCCAAGGGCCTTTTTTGAAAGAGCATCAACACTACTGTTCAATTCCCTGAATATATGTTCAAAGGAAATGTATGAATTTTTTTTTAACAACTCTCTTATTTTGGCTGCCCGCTGTTCCAAATTGATGATTTGCATAGAAGATAAACCAGTCACCTATTCAATCACGACCCTCGAATCCCCAAATATCTTGACATTAAATATACCCTTCCTCCACAAAAACCATAAAAGTCCCCATAGAGCAATAATTTTTTCTCGAGTATTTGATCCATTGCCTGCACTCAACCATAAATTTATCTGATGGTCTCTTTTAATCTTCAATAGCATACCGACACCACAAATGCCATTTTTCCCAATGCCATCAAAAAATCCCGAAGGCATACAATCCTCCAATTTTGGCTTAATGAGACTACGATACTTATGTGTATGCTTCTCTTTAAAATAATCAGAGAGGATTCTAACAACCTTATAGCAGACCAAAAACACAGAGGGCTTTGAATAATTAAATATATACTTGTTTCTTGCAATCCATACCTCCCACATAGTGAAGAATGGAAGCTCCTTATATTTTGAGTGAGAGTGAATCCATTTGAACACACAATCATGAATCCCATATAACACCTAATTGTCCTGGATATGCAAGAATCTACAGAGATCTAACAAAACCGATTTGAAGAAATGGCAATGAGAAATGAGATGATTCACAATTTTAGTTTCCATTCTGCATAATTGACAAATTCCAGGCCCAATAAAACCGTACTTGAGTAGGTTATCCCAGGTGAGAATTTTATTCTCCAAACACAACCACATAAAGCAACGAATCTTCAAAGGAAGTCTCCATTTCCAAATCATTCTAGCCCACCAGTTCGGATGAAGAATAGACTGATTAGCAATAATTTCCTCATAAGCCTTTTTTTTCGGTTAGGATACCATTGGAACCCTCCCAATCCCAAACTATCATATCCTTTTTGTTAGATAAAGTAATCCTTGCGCCATTTAGAACCATAATATATCGATTCCATTCATCTGCAACATCCTGAGATAAACCAAGATCGCTTGCAGAGAGACAATAAGTTGTGTTAGAATCGAAGGCATCGGGATGCCTCACCTAAGACAGAACTTGAATATTGGTCTTGTGAATCTAAGCCAATAAATATGAAGATAACTTATAGTTACAATTTGATCCAATGAAGGGGTCGATTCCAATGAAAATTTGCATACCTCTTCCAACTTTCCAGCATAGTCTCTCTCTCACAATTGGGAAGGATCGTAGAAGACTCCTCCAAATAATATAAACATTCAATGGCACACCCCTATAGTTGTGAACCCATTGTGAAATAGGGAATGATTTTATATATTTGGTTTTCAGTACTCTGCTCCATAGCCCATCCTCGAATATGCCTCTTGTTACACCCAAAATCTCGCCATCACGAGTCCTATGTAATCTCAGTGCCTAAATCCTTGAAGTTCCATGATCAAGCTAGTCATTTAGAGCAAGTTGATGTTTTTTATCCACACTCCTAATTAGGCCGAAGCAGGTTGTATTTGAGCAAAGTGCGCCGGTGCAGGTTTCCCTCATGCAGCATGCGCCAGAGTTAGTTTCATGGGATAAAGGTAGCTTTCGAGCGAATTATAGAAGTAGGATGAGGTGGATATCTATCCCTAACTCCTAGGTGAGCTAGCCTTCAGTTCCCTAGCCTTTGGGAAGGATCCCTTAACCCTCTCCCCATGATCCTCAACCTACTCTATCCACTTGGTCCTATAAATGCAAGAGCTCTCTCCATTCCAAAGGGAGGAAGTCTACGATACTCTTATGCTGGTGAAATTAGCTCACTAGTTCAACACCCTAGTCTTGGAGGCACCTACTTCTCTCTAGGAGCTTTGGTTTGTCTTGTCGGAAGGAGATTGCGACGTTGGGGCATCGGTTGTAATCCTCTCTTTTATTGTATTTCCCACCTTTTATACAGTAATATAAACGCTTTCCATAAATGTTATTGTGTTAATGATATTTATAGTTTACCTCCTCAACTGTTTACTTAGACTAGTTAGTGTTTAGGCATGTTTTACTGCTTGTATTGTTCCTATGTGTTTTGACAGGTCTTACAGCCATAGATCTGACGACCGCGAGACTCGCAACAACAACAAGGAGAAAGATCTACGAATATGAGGTAAGATGCTTAATTACTCAATCTCTAACTAGATCTAGGAGAGTAGTTTCATATTCTGTCTTATTTGTTCTAGACTTACATTGAGCTACAGAGATCACGCCTTAAGTCCGCTTTTGGTAGATTGTCTGATAACAAATTTGGAGACTATACTAGGGATATAAACGTTGATTTAAGTTTTTAATTTGAATTCCATATTCTTTGATTTCTTTGCAAGCCATTTCTTTTTCCTCCTGAGCCTCTTTCACCATCAGATCTTCTTGTTGAAGGGTCTGTTAGCTTTCTTTGAGTCCGTGGGTTTAATTATCAAACCATTTCATTACTCATCCTTGGAGATCCTTTTTATTTTAGTTTTGGGAATTCGCCCGGCACACCTGGGTAGTGTAACTAGAGCGTCGTCCTTTCACGAGCGCTTTTTGTCTTTCTGCAGTCTGCGCCACCGACGCTAAAGCCCTATTTGCATTATGCGCCGCCGGCGCTAAACCCCTGCACATCATCTGCGTCGGGCGCTTTGTGCCTGACCGTATCCTACGCCGAACAATCAAGCCTAGGGATTGAGTCACCCCTCTCCATTGTTTGAGTTTGGATTGGTCCTCAGACCTCTCTGCACTGTATCTTCTAGTCAGAGACCTTTATGATGTTGCATTGCTAGTGTTTGGTTTTGTTTGGTTTGATTTGGAGTGGTTTTGGGTTCCATTTTGGACAAGTTTGAGTTCCGGTAATGGTGGACACTTTGGTCTCCCCCACCTTCATCTACTTGACCTTGCATTCCCTCCTCTCCTCACTTGATCTGATCTTTGTATTGGATCCGATCCCAGACCTCTTTCTTTGCACATGATATTTAGTTTTCTTATGTTTGCTTGATTTTGAGTGTTTTTGTGTGTCTTTCATCCATTTGAAGTGCTTGTAATTTTCTTGAGAATTTCTAAGTGTTTAGAGTGCTGCAAATAATCTCTCTTTCCATCCATTCACGCTTAAAAAACACTATTGTGATCAAGTTGTAGTCTTGGCATACCTTTGAAAAATTAAAAGTGCATCATTTTTACTGTTGTTCAAGTGCATTTGAAAATTGTTGTAGAAATTGGTTCATGCGTTGGAATTTATCATTCATTAATATTTTTGAAAAGTTTGAGAGAAAAGTTAATCATTTGTATTTTTTGAGAATTATGAACCATTCATTTTCTTGAAATGTCCAAGTGAAATCAAGTTTTTGCAAAAAGTGATTCCATGCTCGAAAAATTATATGCATCTTTGGTTTTTTATGTTTTTAAGCTATCATAGTGAAATTGGAAAAGTTAGGGTGCTCTAGATAGGAATTCTCTCTTTTCGTCACTTAGTTTTGTTTTGATTCGAAAAGACAAAAAGAAAATGCTTAGATTTGGTTGTGATGCTTGTTGATTTTTATGTTTTGCTTGGAAAAACGGGAAAAACAAAAAGAGCACTTTCATTATCAAATTTGGTAGATTTGGGATTGTGTTGCATTTTGTTGTTTGGGTAAAAACACTTGGAAAAAATATTTCTCCCTCCCATATATAGGTTTCATCAAAAGGAAAGTACATTTTTTGCATGTAGTTAGGGCTTGCATTATGTTTACATTTATGTACTCACCTCATGCGTTCACCTAACCGTCCAGATAAAATTAAGGGTAGAACTAGGGTAAAATCTCTAGTAACTTGTGTGTTAAGTTAGAGACGTATTCCGGCGTCGTAAAACATGGAAGTTGTCGTTACTTGCCAGCACTGTATTTCGGGGGTATTGTAGTCTTCCACGTACCAACCGGTATATCGAAGCTCTTTCATGTACCAACCAGGTATATCGAAGGCTCTTTCACGTACCTTAGGGTATATCGAAGGCACTTCACGTACTTGGCGTATATTCGGTAGTATATAGGAAGGTCTCGTGTCGTACGGTTGTGCATTAGACAATGCCACTAAGGATTTGAGCTCCCACGTACCTTGAGTATATCGAGAGACACCATTAGCATTATTGAAACCAACTGAGCTATCCATTTGGCTGTCTTGGAAAATCAATACACAGGGAACAACACTCGAGGAGATTACTACGCACGTGCCATCCAGGTAGTTGGGTATTCAGGAAAGGGTACGGTCCCAATCCTCCTTGTCGCGTTTTACTGTTGGACCCTGCGGTATATAGTGAGTTGCGAAGCCTTGACAATCCTGTGAGGTTCCAGAATTTTGAATCCACACCTATCGCATAATTTTGCTTGTGGCCTTAGTTTGTGTAGGTTTTTCTGGACTGCTTTTCTTTTGTTTAGATTACCCTAGGAGAAACTATGTTTCAGTCACTCTGACTGACTTTCCTTGGAGAAGGTCCCACAGAATTTTGAACTTACCACCCGAATATCCCTTAACCAGGAGGTAATTTAGAAGGTAAGAATGGACCCACATGTCACAGTTGTGTCACCTGAAGTAGAAAATCCTACTTTGAATATTGGAGCACACATGTTTCCTCCAGATTCACCTGCCTCCAACCCCCCACAGGGTGAAGAGGCGCAAACTTCCACTTCACAAGACTTACCTCTCGTTTTAACGGGAGAGTATGGATCGTTGGAATGGTTAAATCCTCCCCAGGACGACCTTGTATCAACTGTTGGTCCAACTGTAGCCTTTTGGACATCATCTCTAGGCCACCAAGTGGCTCATTTTTCCATTGCATCCCCACCCAGTTGGGCTATTCCTGAAGACCCTCTAGCACCTTATCGTGATCGTATGACTTGATTACGTGCTATGGGTGAGGAGTTTCGAAGACAAAGTATTTTACGAAGGGTTGAAGATCCGATGTTACCTCCATATCAGCCACTCTCAATTCATTATTTATCTTTTGATTCACCGGAATCGCCCACCTACCATGTGACCACTCATGAATATGGTCAACCCTCATTTCCTGTGAGTACACCCCTTAGAGAGGAGACTAGTTCTATACCTCAAATGACTCAAACTATTGAAGGACAACAGTCCAACACACCTGTTACCACCACGGTTACATTACCCAGTCCTCCCCCACCCAAAAAATCGCGGGGAGGATACTCTTTACCCCCTACCTTCCTTACGGGTAATGTTCCTACCGCAGTAGGTAATCAACAACCTACGTTGGGTCAACCTTTGATTAGTGGTTAGCACATGTTGTTGGGGGGCAACCCCCATCTCCTAAACCCAACACAGGAGGAGGAGTTTCCATCGGTCCTTCTGTTGGAACTTCCCTCCCCATCGGCCCATCCACCACAGGATTATCTCATGTTGGGGGACCATCCAATGTACCTCAACCACCATGGAGTCAAGCGTATCCAGGTTATTTTAAACCTGTGTCGGGACAACTCAATCTCGGAAATGCACCCTATGGGATACCTTATCCTGACAATCCATACACTCTATGGGGACATCAAAACATTTTACAACATGGACCCCCACCAATCGTCCCTCAAGTACCATCACCCCCGCTTGGTCCCCCTCTCCCTCCCACTGGAGGCGACGGGCCCCCATATAATCCCGGAGGAGGTGGACCTCTACCTTCTGGTGGAGGACCACCCCCTTCTGGCCACAATGGCCCACCCCCTCTTGGCGGCGGAGGTGGAAGCCCTCCCCGTTTTGGCGGAGGCAGAGGAACACCACCCCCCAGTGGCGGAGGACCCCCACCTTATGGTGGAGGACCACCTTATTACGGTGGAGGTGGTGGCAGAGGACCATACCCTTCTGGTGGCGGCGGTGGCGGAGGCCCCTATCCCTCTAGCGGAGGAGATGGCCCACCCCCCCTCCTCGCGGAGGCGATGGAGGACCACCTTATTATGGTGGTGGTGGCGGACCTCCACTCCCTCCCGGCGATGGTGGTGGACCTTCACCCCCCCGCGGTGGTGGAGGACCCCCAACTTATGATTATGGACCACCTTATTATGGTGGCGGACCTACATATGGTCCGAGCGGCATGCCCCCTTATGGGAAGTTTCCCCAGGGAACACCTTACAACTAGTTGATTCAAGGTCCTACCGGTCCATACATGCCTTATCAGTACTATCAGTACCCCCAGCTAAACCAACAACTGCCATTTTTGGCTACTTTGGACCTACCCGACCTGTCTCGTCTGACAAATGATCCCATCTTCCATGGGTATAACTGGCCTCCCATTCCGGTTAAGTTACCATCAAATATCCCCAAATTTGATGGCAAGCCTGGTGAAGACCCAAAAAACCATGTGATGACATAAAATTTATGGTGTTCATCCAACTCCTTGATGGACGACTCGATCCATGTCAGGTTATTTCAACGGACTCTCACCGGTCGAGCTGCCAAGTGGTATATTGAACTACCACCAAAATCCTTTCCATATTTCGTCTCTCTTGCTATGTCATTTTTGACCCACTTCCAGTTTCTCATTCGCTATGAGACTGGTATCGACTTATTGATCTCTCTTCGCTAGAATACCACAACTCACATCTCAGATTATATCCATGAGTGGCGGCTAAGACGACGTCTTATTAAGGCTCATATTCTAGACCAACACTTAGTTGACTGGTTCACAAAGTCACTTTTACCTATCGTAGCTTGAGACGTGGCCATGGGACGGCCGTCACCGAGGCACAGGCTATTGCCCATGCCCATTACTTAGACCTGGTCTATGCTCAATCCGACACATTATACGAAAGTGTTCCTGACTCACCTCGCCCTACGTATGACCCTGCATAACCACCTAAAGGACCTCAAGCTGATGGAATCATTGGTTCCCTTACCACCCAGCCTCCTACTCAAAATGTTGGATCGTCGAACCCTCCGGGTTCTTCCCCATCCCCAACGCAGGATGTAAGCAACATCACCAATTCGTCCACTCCTGCCTCCACCGAAGAGGTGAATTCTGTTCAATCAACTTCATCTCAGAAATACGGTGGTAAGAAGAAAAACAAAGGGAATCCTAAGAAACCTTCTAATCAGCAGGAGCCCAAGCCCACCCCCGAAGACACCAAACAAAAGAGGAAGTTGAAGTATCCTTGTTTATTATGCGGTGGAGACCATTTCTCAAAGGAATGTCCCCACCGAGATGAAGTGCAAAAGTTTCTCAAGGGAACCTCTACCCCTGCAGTTCTCAACGATCCCTTCCCCGCCCAGAACCAACAATTGATCACACATACCTCTCCTTCCCAAGGAGAGGCATCCTTTATCGCGCATGTTCTCATGATGCGTAGTGAGACCGTCAACTTGAACACACGTTCCCATTTGTATGACTCAACCCCTCGAAAGGAACCCGTTGGAAGTAATACTGAAAAATATTCCACTTCTATTCTCGACGTCACCGTCCCACACGCTTCTCTCACCATTGAGAAGCCTTCTTTAGAGTCAGTGTTGTGTCTGCCCAAGAGCACAATTCAAAGAGCCGTTTTCAATCCCAATGCTCGGGAAACTCAGAACTACAATATTGTAGAGGACCTGGCACAAGCTCCTTGTGCTATGTTGACGCTAGAGGTCTTGAAGAACTATCCTAACCAGCGCAAGACTCTCCTCGCTGCCATCGGCATGGTTGATCCAGATTCTTCTAATACTATCATGTTCCATCTTGAGTACTTTAAACCGAGGCTTTCCCATCAGTTGGCATTTCAAGTTGCCACAAACATTGCTGGGAAGACAATCCATCATATCGTCTTGGACGAAGGTGCCTCTACCTCGGTCATGTCGATTTCGTGTTGGAGGGCCATTGGCTCTCCTGAGTTGAACCGTTCTCCCACCACCTTGAAAGAATTCGACGGACGTGGCTTTCAACCTCATGGGTTGTTACAAGCCTTAGCAGTTGAGTTGGGGGGTAAGACTTCAACCATTAACGTGGAAGTGGTCGCAGCCCCTTTAGATTAAAATCTCTGACTTGGTCGTAATTGGTTTTATGCCACGACTGCGGTCGCATCGTTTGTCTTTCGCATAGTACAATTCCCCCACCAAGGCCGAACTGTCACTATCAACCAACTGGACTTCTGTACACCTGACACCGCTACTCATCCGGGCGATAATGTTCCATTACTTGGACAATCTTCGCAGCTATATGAGAGCGTGGGGGTCGGCCTCATAAAAGATTCATATCTTATGGGCGTCTTTCCAACCTCGGATCACCCTAATCATGTTTCCACGGTGAACATGATCTCCTCTAGGATTTCATCTGTCCTGAACTCTACCGATCAATGGTTTGTACCTGATGAAGCCACTACGCACCTGATTGGAGACACCATGCCTCTTTCACCCGCTTAACTCACTTATGATTCTATCCAATCAGCACCAGAGGACCACTTGGCTGTGGCCTCTACGTCTTGTTCTCCACAGTGGACGTTGTCCCTACCCGATCCTCTGCTCTAGACTTTTCATTCCGACGAGTCCATCATGGAGATCATGAGTTTGAGTGACCCTCCGTGGGAAGACCTCCACCATCGATTGTCTTTCCTTCCCCCATCAGATACTGTGGACAATAGCATCACCACCATCTTTACATCGGATGTCTACCCCTGTCCCCAGTCCCCGATACTTACGTGTCAAACAGGCACTGAAGGAAATATGGCCAACATTGAACCTACCATTTCAGTCGACATATCGGTTACTCGTGGTGTAGTGGACCACATTCGTCTAGGCCAGAAGCGTTCCCCTAAAGAGATTACAATGTTCACAGCCTTGTTCAAGCAATTTCGAGACGTGTTTGCTTGGACTTACGAGGAGATGCCCTGGATAGACCCCGCTATTGTTTCGCACGAGATTCAAACCTATCCTGATGCTAAACCAGTTCGACAAAAGTTGCGACCGGTACACCCTCGAAAGATTGCGGCAATCAAGGTAGAGATTGAAAAGCTCTTGAAGGATGGTTTCATCTACCCTGTCCCACTCATAGAATGGGTCTCAAACGTCATCCCCGTAGCTAAAAGCAAGGGTACCATTCGTGTCTGCGTCGATTATCGGGATCTCAACAAGGCTTGTCCTAAGGACAATTACCCGAATCCCTTTATCGACCAAATCATTGAAAACTATGCTGGAAGTATCATTTTCTCTTTCATGGATGGATTTTCCAGTTACAACCAGATTGAGATCCACCCGGCTAATCAACACGAGACAACTTTCATCTATGCTTGGGGTACGTTTTCTTATCGCAAGCTTCCTTTTGGTCTCAAAAATGCTGGCACCACATTCTAGTGGGCCATGTCGTATACCTTTCATGATGTGAAGGAATTTGTGGAACCCTACTTGAACGATCTCCCTACCCATTCATGGCAACGCAAGTACCACATTGATTATCTGATGACAGTTTTCCTCAGATGTAGGCGGTATAACATTTGCTTGAACCCTCACAAGTGTCTCTTCTGCATCAAGTCTGGACGCCTCCTAGGTTTTATTGTCTCAAAGGATGGGATCCGCATTGATCCATTGAAGGTGGAAGCCATCGTCGCTCTCCCACCTCTCACTAACATTACGGAACTGCAAAGTTTGCAAGGGAAGGAAACTTACTTACGGCGTTTTGTTTGTAATTTCGCGCAAAATACGCAAGGTTATATGAGACTACTTAAGAAGGACGTCCCATTCATTTGGGACAACCAAGCACAACAATCCTTCGATGGTCTCAAACATGCTATTACGCACACCCTTGTGCTCCAACCGCCCAATTACTACAATGATTATATCCTTTATCTTACCGCTTCTGCCACCACGATCGCCATGGTCTTGGTACAAGAAGACAACAACACCCAGGAACATGTGATATATTACTTAAGTAAGGGTCTTATTGACACTGAAACTCATTACTCACATGTTGAGAAGCTCGTTCTTGCGGCAGTTATTGCCGTCCAAAAGTTCCAACATTACATATTGCTTCGCACCACCACCATCATCGCTGATTCGAATCCCATGTACCACGTTTTGACACGTCAAGTACTTGGGGGAAAGTATTCACGCAGGATCGTGATACTGCAGGAATTTGATCTCCTATTCGAAAAGGCTAAGTATAAAAAGTCTTTGGTGTTTGCTGAGCTGATCTATGATATTCTCCATGCTGATGTAGAATTTGAGCCCAATGATTCTCTTCCAGATGAATCATTGTTCCTCATTAGCACGTCTGATCCGTGGTATGGAGATATTACCTTATATATTCAGACCCAACGTTTCATCCCCCATTTGTCTCGTGACGACTGTCATCGAATACGCTACCATGCAAAGTATTACCTGATCGTCAGTGATACCTTGTACCGTTGTGGTATTGATTCTATTCTTCGACGTTGTCTCACTCATGAGGAGGCTGAACACGTCCTAAATGACTGTCACGCTGGGGCTTGTGGCGGTCATCTCTCTGGGATGGTTACATCCCAGAAGATACTCCGCACGGGATATTATTGGCCATCCATCTTTAAATATTGTATCAAGGTTGTAAAAAAATGTCCTCCATGCCAGCATTTTCAAACGAAAAAGTGCACTCACCCAGCCCCGTTACACCCGGTTATTGTTGTTGGCCCCTTCGCTAAATGGGGCATTGAATTCATGCACTGTAAGCCTACCTTGGCCGGGGGGCATGGTTACGTCATAGTAGCTGTGGATTACTTTACAAAGTGGGCCGAGGCTATGCCTACATACACGAACGACGAAAAAACCGCTGCACTCTTCATGTTCAATCATGTTATGGCGCGGTTCGGAGTTCCTCAAGCTATAGTTACTGACCATGGTTCTCACTTTCAGAACCACATGGTTGACGAATTGAGCACTAGATTGGGTTTTGTCCATGAAAACTCAACACCTTTTTACCCGTAGTCCAATGGACAAGTAGAGGCCATTAACAAGGTCTTGAAAACCATGATCCAACGCATGGTGGGTACGCACAAGTCTAACTGGCACAACATGCTCTTTTATGCACTATGGGATTATCGAACTTCTATCAAAACTGCCACTAGATTTACCGCCTTCCAATTACTTTATGGATTGGAGGTAGTCCTACTAATAGAGTGTGAAATTCCGTCCCTCAAACTCGCAGTTGAACTTCTCCCCAACACTACTGCTGAGGAAGAATGCTTCCTCTACTTGGAAAAACTCGATGAGACTCGCCGCGATGCTGTTATTGCCAACGAGGCACATAAGAAACGCATCAAAGTACAGTATGACAAATCGGTAAAACCTTGCGTCTATAGCGAGGGTGATTTGGTCCTCACATACAACCAAAGACACGATAAGCTGGGGGCAAGAAAGTTTGAGTCCATGTGGCGTGGACCCTACATAGTGAAGCATGTTATAGAGAAGGGAGCCTACGAATTAGAAGACTACAACGAGATATCTTTAGGTGAACCCCGAAATGGACTTTACTTGAAGATGTACTATGCTTGAGCCTTTTGAAGCATAAGTACGTTGTATATACTGTACATGGCCTGTGTGTTTTTGTGTGGTGTGACGCTTTTGTTTAGTGTGTCTAGATCTTGTTTTCACTTCTTATACCATGTTCTGTCTGCATGTGCAGATGGAAAATTGCTACGGATTCGCGGATGACACTAGCTGGCATACCCATAACCTTGCTTCGAAAGCCCAGGTACTTTACTCTCCTACTGGCGAGCTTATCAGCTCAGGAGGAAGTTGTCTAGGTTTCTCAACCAACAACGCCGCAGAATATCAAGCGGTGATTGGAACCCTAACCGACGCTCTTTCCTTGGGTATGGATCACGTTGTTATCTATTTGGATTTGCAACTAGTGGTTTCTCATCTTAACTGGATTTATGCTATCTGTGACCCTACTCTACTCCGTCTCTACAGATGATTCTGTCTTCTGGAAAGGTCCTTTGAATCTATTCAATACCTACACATTCCATGAGATATGAACGCAGTTGCCGACTCAATGGCCAACTTCATTCTAGATTGGTACATTGCACATACATAACATTTGTATAAAGTATAAAAGAATATACAACATGTAAACCATCGATTGTATAAGCAAACATGTAAACAAGATCGCATTAACCATCCATTAAAACACATAATGTATAAAGCCGCCCAAAATGTCTGTATATATATAAATCCGTACAAAAGTACAAAATGGTAATGCTGATACAAAAATTTGAAGCGTGCTAGATTTCAGTAAGAGTCATCTCCACAAAAATTCTGAAGCCCGTAAGCTTTCAGAGTATACATGTACAGGCCATGTGCCTAAACCCTACACCGCACTACCCTAGGCCGCTCAGCCCCAAGTTGAGCATGATAACAGACGACGGCCCTCGCCACCTTTCGGAGTAGCGTGCCGAAACAAGCTGATACCCCAACTGTCAACTCCTGATATTGGAGGGGTAAGTCATGTATAACAGGATCTGGAATGTCGGAAGTCATCCCTTGGAGCTTCTCCGCGATCACCTCTTGCTCCTCAAGAGAATCATAGGCCGCGAGCTACATCTCTAGCACTCCCCCTCTCCGATCCTGGCGGGAGACTCCCAATGGTCTCTCTGGACCCACATCTGCAAAGAAAAATGTAAAACATTATCAGCACTACTACAAAAAAAAATCATAAAATGTATAAAATATAAAAACACAAGCAATGGTTCTTACCATATCTCCCCACTGCATCCCCTTTGGAAGCACTAGGTCGGGATCTCCCCGGAATTTTGTACCAGCATATGGATAATCCTCTACCATGAGGATCTGTGCCTGTAGCCATGAGAAGAACCCAGTACCGAAACTGACGATGGGCCCCCCGCCACCATGGCGAGCCATTACATCTTCCCATCTCAACATGTGAGGATCATGTACCTACTGATCCTCTAAATCCAGTTGCTGGTGCAAGAGAGGTATCCACTCCAACATGAAAGATACCATGGTCGAGCCATATCCAAACTGCTTCAGCACCCCGCGCTGACATTTGGTCAACTGATCCTTGAGGCTAACGAGAAGCCCCTCGCACCAGTTAAACACTGTAGGAGTCATGCAATCCTCAGCATGCATCATTTGCGACTTGCTTGCCAAGTGAGCAGCTCGTCTGCCAGCAACTCATGCAACAGTGAAGAGTATCGCTCGTAAGTCCCTGTCCACGACATGCTTGATGGGAATTTTCCCACCAACCATCGCTGTACCCGGAGTACACCATTGATCTATCATGTCCTCGATCGAACGGTCACCACCCCATGACCCGGTCAAAGACACAGGATTCCCTCACCGGGATAATCCTGTCAGAAAGTAGATGTCCTCGACATCTATGGTAAGCGTGTGATCACCTATCCGAAAGTGCTGCTGAATAGGGTCCCAACATTGGACCAAGTATGTCGGTAGTTGGACTTGGCATCTCATCCCTGGCACTCGAAAGTACTTGAGTAACCCACAGTTCCGCAACGCTGCAACACTTTGTGGATTGCTTTCCACTTGCATATCCTCGAGCTCATGCTCGCGTTCCTGCCATTCAAGGACCATTGTGTCACTCCAAACCTGCCAAGTAAACCATTTAAACATCTTTAGAACTTTTCCCTTTCATCCAAAACTTTTAATTTTTGCTAGGTTTTGATTTTCATCTGGCCGTTTGTGTCGGCGCAGATCACCCATTTTGACAATGCGTCGCCGGCATAGAACTCCCTTTTGGGATCTGCAACGGCACAGAGCCCAAATGGGCTGCCTGCGTCGGCCCATGGACGCAAACCTACCAAATTAAAATGCTAAAAATCTACCTAAAAACATAAAAAGCAAATTCGAATCCACTGAAAAGTTAAATGGGAAGGTTTAGGGTTACCTGTCACTGACGGCTCGCGAAATGATGGACCGTGGCTCCCGAAAACAACAGTTGAAATTCGACTCCAAATGACACTTTGCACTCTCCAAATTTGGTAAAAAACAATTGTAATTTCTTTTCACTGTTTCACCCATTTTATAACAAAAATGGAATATCCTTTTATATTTTGATGCTTTAGTGGGTTTTTTACTATAGTTTGGGTTATTTACTGCATTTGAATACTCGATTAACCACTTTTGACCTAGTTTTTGAGTTGCAGGTGCCTCATTAATGCCATTTCTCAACGTGGTGGTCATCTAGTAAGTATCATTAGGTATGAACACTCTTCAAGCGTCTTTTTGTCATTATTTCGCTCATTAATGTAGATTATCAAATGACAACCGAGCTAACTCTTTGTTCTTTCTCGTGCTCGTTAAACGATGAGAGTAAGTCACCGAGTTATAATTTATCACTTTTTCGGGCTCGTTAAATTCCCACGAAAAAGGAACCCCCCCGGAGTTTTCTTTAAGCTCTTTTCATACTCTCAAAATACGAAAATATCTCCAAGCGAACTTGTTGCGTTCACGCTTGTTAAAGTATCTAAATGGTCGTCTTCCTGGTGATAGTTTACCCCTTTTTCAGACAAGGGGCACTACTTATGAAAAAGGAATACTCCAGCCAATCATGACTAGAAGAGTCCTCTCTTGCGTTGTTTTACCCTTTTTTTCGGGCAAAGAGGCTAACCTTACGAAAAAGGACCTTTGGAGTCTTCTTTAGTTCTTTTCAGACTCTCTAAACATGAAATGACACTCAGTTTACCTTCTATGGACTCATTAAAACTCAACATTGAAGGGCCCTCCATGGGACGAACCCCTCCTTTCCCAGGTTCGAAAAATATTTGGGATTGGACTCATCTGTGAGATGAGCTATACCGAGCATCTGGCTATCCTCATCAAGCTCGTCAAAAACACATGAGGCACTCATCAATCATGATGGGGAAAAAGGAAAGTTTTTGTGTTACACCTTTATTTGTGGTAGTACTTAGTCGCTCTTGAACATGGCACTCATCTTGCATTTTTATTCAGTACTTGTCTTCTAGTCCTGTTAACTGCATGAGTCTTGTTACTCCTTTGGGTCATCCAAAGAATGCTTCCACCATCAATTGCATCAGTAGTTGACGTCATTCTCGTCATGTCAATACTGCCAAGTCATGCCATGCCCATGTTCAAGAGATGTATTCACCGCTCATCATTTGCAGTCAATACACTTTCCATCATGTCAGTCTACTCCGGGTCAGTCTTGCATGTTACTGTACCATCCGATCTACTCCAAACATCTGTTATCGAGTTTCGTGTCAATGATGGGGGATTCATCATGGCTCTCCTTCGACGGGTTCATCCTCGTCGACTTCAAATCATCATCCTGGGATTGAAATTAGAAACCAATTGAGTACCTTGGGCCTGCATGCCTCAATGGCAAGTTACCTCACTTTCAACATGAGTTTACATCATTGATTATTGATTGAAATATTTCATTAAGCGTTCAACTTCAACTCATTCATTCACGCTTGATGATATGTACTATGATACCTTGGGGATCATTAACATTAATGGTGATTTCCCTCGCGCTTATTAACGGTATACACCAATGACCGGTAATCAAGTGGTTTCTACCATGTTCGACATCAAGACATTTGTAATCACATAGATAGATTTGTATCAGTGCGGGTTCGGCTTGAAGACCCCGGGGAGTCAGGTTTTACCCAGGTTGCGATGGATATTGTTTGAGTCATTTTACACGGATCCACTTTTGTATTGGTCATGGCTATGTTATAATCTCATCATGGATCTACACTTGTGTCTAGTAGCCATGATTGTGTTCAGTCGGTCATTACTACCATGGATCTACAATGTGTTGGTCGACAGCCATGTTGTGCGTCATATGAGACTGTATTCTTAGAGTCAGTTGTACTGCAACAGCGTCTTCTCTCTGAGAAGTCCTTGCCATTTCTTCTATTCAAGCATTTTACTTGATTAGTTTTACCAGCTTCATGCTTTGGGGGGCATTCTGTTACACCCAAAATCTCGCCATCATGAGTACTATGTAATCTCAGTGCCTAAATCCCTGAAGTCCAATGATCAAGTTAGTCATTTAGAGCAAGTTGATGTCCTTTATCCACACTCCTAATTAAGTCGGCACAGGTTGTCTTTGAGCAAAGTGCGCCGATGCAGGTTTCCCTCATGCAGCATGCACCGAAGTTAGTTTCATGGGATAAAGGTAGCTTTCAAGTGAATTCTAGAAGTTGGATGAGGTGGATATCTATCCCTAACTCCTAGGTGAGCTGGCCTTCGGTTCCCTAGCCTTTAGGAAGGATCCGTTAACCCTCTCCCCATGATCCTCAACCTACTCTATCCACTTGGTCCTATAAATGCAAGAGCCCTCTCCATTCCAAAGGGAGGAAGTCTATGGTACTCTTATGCTGGTGAAATTAGCTTAGTAGTTCAGCACCCTAGTCTTGGAGGCACCTACTTCTCTCTAGGAGCTTTGGTTTGGCTTGTCGGAAGGAGATTGGGACGTTGGGGCATCGGTTGTAATCCTCTCTTCTATTGTATTTCCCACCTTTTATATAGTAATATAAACGCTTGCAATAAATTTTATTGTGTTAATGATATTTATAGTTTACCTCCTCAACTGTTTACTTAGACTAGTTAGTGTTTAGGCATGTTTTACTGCTTGTATTGTTCCTATGTGTTTTGAAAGGTCTTACGGCCATAGATCTGACGACCGCAGGACTCAGAACAACAACGAGGAGAAAGATCTACGAATATGAGGTAAGATGCTTAATTACTCGATCTCTAACTAGATCTAGGAGAGTAGTTTCATATTCTGTCTCATTTGTTCTAGACTTACATTGAGCCAGAGAGATCACGCCTTAAGTCCGCTTTTGGTAGATTGTCTGATAACACCTCTCCAAATACTTTTGGCACACAATGCTTGGTTAAGGTATGCCATATTTCTCAGTCCCCATCCTCCCATGGATTTGGGAAAGGATAGACTCTCCCAGGAATTTAAGTGAAATTTTGTGGTTCCCATCTTGCCTGCCCAAAGAAAATGAAAAAATTCTTTCTAATTGAATTGATGATGGATGCAGGAACCATGCCTAGTGAGAACCAATAGACATAAATAATTTCTAATACCAATTTAGGTAGGACAAGCCCGCCACCAATTGAAAGCCATACGAAGGTCCAGTTGCTAATTCTCTTATCCACTTTGTGAAGAAGCCAGTTCCAATCCCGAGTCCTATAACAATTTGGATTTAGATATTAACCTAAACATTTTATGCCATAATCCAATTGTTTCTTTTGAAAAGGGAATAGTGTAGAGATTTGCTCACATATTTCTTCATCACAACAGTTTTAGAGAAACATTGATTTTTATGGGTTAATTTCCATACCAGATGCTGCACTGAAAATATCAATTAAAGATTTGTACATCTCCCATTCCACATTGGATCCACATCCAAATATAAGCACATCATCAACAAATAATATACAAGTTATAGAGACATAGTTTGATATCTTAATATTTTTAATATTCTTACCAATTTTAGCGTTATCAATTAATCTACTGAGACCTTCAATGACAAGCAGGAAAATAAGAGTTGAAAGTGGAAAACCCTGTTGGAGACCTCTGCTACAAGAGAATGACTGGGTAGGAGGCCCATTTACCAGAACAACAAAAGAGGCTGAAGATATACATCCCATAATCCAATGAGTCACTTCAACTGGAAGACCAATCTAAATGAGTTTAAACTTCAAGAATGTCCATTCCACACGATCATAGGATTTAATTAGATCCACCTTTAAGATAAAGTCTTGAATATCCATGCATTTAATAGAATGAAGACATTCCTGGGTCACTCCCACAACATCCAAAATCTGCATGTTGAATAAAAACTCGAATTGTTCCTTTGATATGAATTTAGCCAAAATAGGATTAGTTATGTTAGATATAATCTTCATGATCACTTTATAAATTAGTTTACAAAATGATATAGGCCTATAATCATCGAAATTCTCAAGTTTTTCCTTTTTTGGAATGAAAGGAATATATGTAGAATTCATGTCAGCTGGAATATAGTCCTTTTTCCTAGATTCCTCCACTGCTTCCAATAGATCCTTTCCAACCAAGTCAAATAAGTGGATGAAGAACTCCACAGTCCAACCATTAGGGCCTGTACTTTTATCCTTCAAAAAATTATGAAGAACTGCTTTAATTTCCTCCAAAATGATCATTGCACCGACTTTGTTACCCTCCTCACTATAAAAAAACCTGGGAAATGTTTTATAATTCTTCATTGATCTTCTAAATTAGAATTATTCCTTTGCATGTAGACATATATGAAATGAGAGACAACAACATCCTTTAATGATTTTTTATCACAAATAAAAATTCCTTCAGAATCCTTCAACTCCCAAATATAATTTGTCTTTCTCCTCTGGTTGGCATATCTCTGAATTTTTTTTGTATTATTGTCTCATTGACTGATCCAAATAACATGACTTTTAAGTCTCCAAGTATCCTCAATCCGATTCATAATTTTTGTCTTTTGTAGTTCCAAATCTAACAACTTTTCCTTCCTTTGGCTAGATAAGAGATCTTCATCTGTAGCAATTTCATCTTCAATCTCAACAAGAAATTTATAATTTTTTTTTTCATCTGTTTATCCCACTTTGAAACCTCAGATTGGATTAATTTAAGTTTTTTCACCAAGCTATGAATTTGGGAAGAAGTTTCAACTTGTGAGAAAGAAGACCATTTTAGTTTGACAAAATCATAGAATGTCGATTCCTCCAACCATGTGCAATTAAATTTGAAGGGATAAAATATGAATTGAGATTCCAGATCAAATTGAAGAATAATTTCCTTATGATCAGAGACCAGTAGCAGTCGCCCAAGTTCAAAATCTACCAATAGCTTCACCAAGGCTATCTAGCATCACATACTTGTCTAACCTCTTAGCTACACCAGCTTTCCCAATTTGTCCATTAGTCCGGAACCATAACATTTGGAAGGACATCAATAAGTCCCGCATTCTCCAATTTCTCCTTTAAATATGGTGCTAGAGGATCATTAACCCTGCTAGATCCCCAAATCTCATTAGAAGCTGAAGTAAAATTCAAATCACGCACTACAATTAAGGAGGGATCATGAAAGATCCTTGATTTAAAGATATCCCAAAAGGTCTTTATATTATTGTAAGGGTCGTAAATATTCAAAACCTTGATGATTGATCCCCGAGTTAAAGACAGAGTCCCAAAAAGTATTTCTATTATTGTAAGGGCCGTAAATATTCAAAACCTTGATGATTTTATTCAGAACTTTTATCCAACCTTCAACAACATGATATTCATAGTTCATTGGTATATTGAAATTAAATGGAACATAGAAAATATCTACTAAAACAAAACCATTTTAAAACAATTAGTGTAACTAGTAAACCATGGCAAGTTTGAGTTGATCTAACATTAATATGATTAAGTTTTTTTGTTTGTTTGCTAGTTTGTCCGTGATTTGTGGGACTAACCTATGGTCTAAGAAACCATGACCCCGGGGCATCTAAGCCATCAAAATCACTCGGGGGTTGCACCTGGCTTAAGGCACCACACCAACCCTTAACATGGATGGATTTTTAAGTGTCTCCTCTTAGCTACCTTGTGGGTTTCAAACTTGGGTTTCCATGTAGAATGAGGCCCGTTGAAACCAATCATGCTAGCGAGATTTGACTAAGTTAAACTCATTGTTTTTTACAATATATTCCTATATATTTTTTCATTATCCCTTGAGAGTGGATAGTGATTAAATTCCTTTGACCCTTTTTCCACGCGGTTGTTTGAATTTGGATTGACTTAGGTAATTTGTACATTTAAAAAACAAAATAATTAATATTACAATGTCTGAGTTCGATGGTATTATACTTTTAGTTTCAAGTGCATTTCATGCCTTGGCCATATTTTAGAACCATTGAGAATAGTGTATATTTGTCTTAGTCATTTTCCAAATATTGTTGCGAACTTAGTTTGACACTTGTCATGTTGTCAATGGTTGCTATTGAATGGAATACAAAAGAAGTGTCTTAGTCATATGTTATTGCCTGAATTTCACACATTTGTGACATTTTGTGTATGTTATTTAAAGACATCATCATCATACATTATTAGCTCACTAATATTTCTTTTACTAGTAATCAATATGTGGAATGGAGGAAACAATGTGCAATTGAATTTGGCTCATGCAATTGTCAACATTGGGAGTGAAGCAAAATTATGTGGAATATCCCTCGATACCCATGCGACTGTGTAAAAATAAGTACTAATAAATTGTGTGGTGCATTTAAGACACCCAGCTACATTTGGGTGATGAAGAGGTCGACTTATGCTTACCTACCAGGTACTTGGGCCTTAATGGGCCACATTCTTGCACTTGGAGGTCACCTCACAAGAAAGAGCCTTCACATTTGGAACTAGTTCTTTGAAGACCTTCACTTTGGCTTTAAAAGGAAGCCATGGGCATGCATTTGATAAGAGAAAAGTAGGGCAAGGTTATGCTGCAAGAATTGGATTGGCGGACCTCTCTTCCTTATATTTTCTTACCATTTATTGACTCCCATGCTTGCTTGGCTTCTCGCCCTAAGAGGAAAGCATTTTCCTTCATCATTCCCAAGTTTGTTTGAGATAAATTAGAGAGTTAAAGGACCCTTCCCAAAGGGAGTGTTGGATTCCACCTTTTAGTTACATTCCTAAAGGTGGTCTATTGTATACATGCATTTTCATTGGACATTTAAAATTCACTTGAAGCTTGTCTCTATTGCTTGCTTTCATGTCATTTTACTAGTTTAATTTGTTAAAGTAGATCTTATGCTTGGTTTTCTTTATTTATTTGCTTCAACACACTAATACTTTTCACACTAATATTTGTTTACTTGTTTCAACATAGGGAAACTTGCTCACCATTAAACCAATTTCCCCACTACACCATATTTTAAAAGAACTGAAATACCGCACAATCTAAGTTTAATGTTGTCATAACATTTAGTTTTATGTGAATTCATTCCTTAGTCATACATTATAAGAAACCATAGTTATAGTGCATGTTTCCTTGGACATTTATTGTGAACTTACCTTGACGGATATCATATTATCATTTGTCGAGGATAAATAGAATATAAAAGAAGTGTGAAGTGACTTTGACACACGCCATGTTGTTTGTTGAAGGGTGAACAAAACATAGACTAGCAATTGCCCCACCGAAGGTGCAAAGGAAAGCCGGAAGGAAAAAAAAGGAAGTAGATGTGATGAAGTGAAAAAAGAGAGTAGTAAAAGAAATGTCATGAAGAGCTTGTTGTGTGGTTTCCATTGAGTGGTCTAAGGGTGGGTCAACTAAAGTTTTTGTTTTTGTTTGTTTGTTTGTTGTTGTTGTTGTTTTTGAAGTATGATGCTAACTCAATTGCAATTTGTTGGTTTGATTCTAAAGTTTTCTTTTCAAAGGAACTTAGAGGTTCAATGATTCCTTCTTAATTGGTAAGTGTGTAGTTGTGATATCTCCATATATATGTCCGTTCTCTCAAATATATAGCACAATACTATCTTATTCTAGATCTTAATGTAAATGTATATATACTTTGACTTTTGCTGAAATGCATGCATTGTAGAGTTGTGAAGTTGCGTAGAGTGATCACATCGTTGTTGAAAACTGGTATCCCTAAGGCTTGGAAAAGAGGTACACGCTATTTTAAAACAAAGGGATTGTTGTGTGACCTAAAATTAACAATATAGAGAAGGACATGCCAATGGTCTAAAATAATCGAGGGAAAGAGACATATATAGTAGAGAGTTGTGGTTATATAAGAAATGGGCAATCACTAAAAAATGGTTAAATCAATGAGCAATCTAGTCGAAGCCACTCTAATGGTTATTGTAGACAAATAAATCATTTTTGGGGAGAGCATCCACCTTGTGGTGTTGATCTACCACATCCTATAGACTCTCAACAACTACATCCACTCATCAGACAAGAACTTTATTTCCACTTGGTATAATCAAATCATTTAAAACACTTGCAACAATAAATGGTTGATCTTAGAAAGATTGAATATATTCTAATAGGTAAAATTCAACATATGCATATAGTTGCTACAACTTGACTCTTAATTGAATAAATTTTGTAACCTTCGATTTGAGCTATCAAGATGGATTTTTGGGCTTCATTCCATCCAAAACAATCCACTAAAAAAGAATATGTTGTCCTAGTGAAAATACGAGCAAAAATCTATCAAAGTTTCTCAATATCCAAGGTGATGATACTTTTACCGAAATTTTAGTGGCAAATGAATGGAAGTGCTAAAAGAGATTATGACGGGAAATTAAGCAAGATGAGAAGAAAGTTAGATGCTTTATCCACGGTTTATCAATGCCCACGAAGACAAAGGTAAAGGTAATGGATCCTCCGCTCAATAATCTCTTTTCATAGAATTTTGAAGAATAATACACTAACATAGCCAAAAAGGAGTATATAAAATGGAAAAGGAGGCTAAAGAACTCTTGGCCTGTATCAACTAAAAAAACATCAACGATGAAAAGTGTAGGAAAAGCAAAGATGAAGTAAGTCAATAGACTTAAGATTAATATGCAAATAAATTGCAGCTTATAAAAACTTGTTTAAGACACTAAAATAACCCAAAAACATATATTTCAAGGATGATATTTTGGTGGGTTTTTATTCCATGAAATACACATCATCAAAAATCCTTACTAGATACCATGGAATTTAACCCCTTAACCACTTGTTTACATTTCATAGCATTCAATAACTGAAGCTAATCCACTTGACTATCTTGGTTTGTTTTTAACTTGCATAAAGTTTAAATATTCAATATCAAAGTAGACCAGCTAACCAGCTAATATGAGAAGTTAAAAAAAATGAAGAATTAGGAAAATGTCCAAAATCTAAATTTTTTGACCAATAAAAAATCACTGCCCCAATTTTCATTATCATTTGATTGATCATTTTCACCAATCAAGGCACTATCATCTTCTTTTCATGCGGGAGCCATAATTTTCGGCTCATAATAATGAAGATTACTTCCTCGGAAACTGTTAGATCTTCTTGTAGTATTTCCAAGTTTGCAAAAGCTTTGTTTTCTCCATTAAAACTGATTAATGCTGGGTAACAAATAAGTAAACAAAAGCTAAGGCTCGCCCGGATTCAAACCAGGACCACTGTGGAAGAAATTATAACTTATTCTGTGGAAGAAAATATAAGTTATTGTTAAATCGCTGTGGAATAAATATACGTTATTGTTAAGCAAAATCGCTGCCTTTTGAACAGATGGTGCCGTGGTGTAGTTGGTTATCACGTCAGTCTAACACACTGAAGGTCTCCGGTTCAAGTCCGGGCGGCGCCATACTCTTCTGTTTAAGCTATTTTTCTTCTCGGAACACTTGCATTTTTTCCGAATATGGATTGGGAATTTGGGCGGATTCATAGAAGTTTTAGCAGAATTATAGAATATTGCACTGCTCTACACTAACCTCGAGGGTGGAAATACAGTAGCATTCTCAATCAAGATTTATGGCTTCAGATATGGAAGATTACATTACATTACGATTTATTTAGTACTACGTAGAACATGATGGACTTTGTACTGGAAGAAGAGAAAGATATATGACACTGAATTAAGAAAGTTGCTTATATGGTTTCAGTTGCTTATATGGTTTCAGTTGCTACCCGAATAAATGTGCTATTTTCCCTACAAACTTGAGATTAGAGATTATGAAATTTGATACGTTTTAGTACCAGCATACTTCCAGTTCCCATCAGTAAAACATTTCCAGCAGATATAAAAAACATACAGTTTAAGAAAACCACGGTCCACGAGTTCCACACTCCTAGGAAAAGATTGCTTGAGACCACCAGCATACTTCCAGTTCCCATCAGTAAAACATTTCCAGCGGATATAAAAAAACATACAGTTAAGAAAACCACGACTTCCACACTCCTAGGAAATGATTGCTTGAGACCAAGAGTGAAAACTAGTTTTTTTTGCATTTGGTATGCTATATTTATAATATGACAATACATGTACATTAACATTAAAATTGGCAAAAAAACCTAAGTTTAGATACTCAAATCATTACACCCACATGTGCTTATATCTTAGAATTTGGGTGGACTAGAGCTTATACTTCTCAGAGATTGTATGAGGATAAGACAAGTGTATTGCCTAGATTGATTTTATGGCAATTTCAAATTTGAAATAAACAATTTAAAAAAAAAGAATATAAAAAATAACTGGTAGCTATGCATGGATAACTGGTAATTTCAATGCATGGATAACTCATAGCTCATGCATGGATAACGCCAATTCGTGCAACTACACATGGAGAAAAGTCACGGCACTTAACTTGTGACCTATAGGTGTTCACCGGCCATAAATGGCTGTGCTAGTACTAATGCAACGAGCTAAAACCCATTCCTGCCTAACTGAATTCCCGCTCATAACAAAGGGAGTGCATATTGAAATGTCTGGCTATAAAAGGTTCACCATCCACATCAATGATACAAGTGTATTTTCATTCTGACACTAGATGAAAAGATGCACAATGTGAGTGATCATTGATGTTAAAATCCAACACAAAGTCAAAGCACTCGACAGTTTTAAGCCAATGGCATCTGACCTCATGCGATGACTAAAAGCCTTTAAATTAACTTTTTCTCCTCAATTTGTAACAATCCTTAACACACTCTTCTAAGTACAAATTACCAACAAAGTTAATTGCATATCTTTGTGAATCCACTATGAATCCTTGCAATACCTACTATGACATACTTGGAAACGGAGAAGATATCAATCTATAGCTTTCCAGCCCTCCAAACTCTTGGAAATGCCCCCCGCATGCGGTATCAATGAAATGAGATTTTCCCAGGTGTCTATAAATCTCTTACTGCAAGCAGATAACTTTAGCAAAGAAGAATCAAACAAAAATAGATAATATTGGTACCCACAAGGGGCTACTACTCCCCAACTTCCAAGCTCATACCACGTGAGCAACCTTTTGTAAATCTAAAAACAATACTCATCTAAAAGGTTTTCTGTGACCCCAGTTCAGAGAGGAATTGTCTGATTCAATCCAGATTTTAGTAGTTGAGACATGTAACTAGTCAAATACATATCTAAAAGGTTTTCTGTGACCCCAGTTCAGAGAGGAATTGTCTGAGTCAATACTAGGATCTTTCAAAGAACTAGTAGACTTTGATTTAGATGGTCCCGAAATCCCTTTCAAAGTGGGACTTGTATGAGGAAACATGGAGTCTTTGGTGGACCTATATGGCCCTAAACAAGCCTCTGACAAAGGAAAGGACAACCTTTTCCTTCTATGTGAAATAGCCTATGTGTCAGGAGTCCCAGGTCTATGTTTTGGAGTACCCTGTGATCCGACCTTTGCTTTAGCAGACTTTGTAAATGTCATGTAGTTCGGAAATCTAGGAGAGCTCATAAGGTTTTCATCGTCTCTCATAGAAGAAGTACTTGCTATACTGTGACAAGACCTGTATCTTGGTCTTTCCGACCTCAAAACATTGTCATCACTATTTATATCTGCCCCCATCAAGGGCATCTTGTTCAACATGGATGCTTTTGAAAGGGAAGTAAATGGAACAGACTTTATGGTACCAATGTTGGTCACTTCTGCATCATGTTGTTTTAATCCTATATGTGAAGTTTTTTGTCCAATGTCACCTATAGTTTGAAGCTTCCTGGTAGAATTTTCCTTCGCAATCATCCTGTGGTTGTCTCATGGCCTGGTTGCCATCCAACGTTCTAACTAGCTCCATCCCCAGTGAGGCTTGTCTTGATCAATCTCCATCAACATGGTCTGGACTGATTTTGGAGGATTTTTCCATAGTTGCAAACATACAATATTTTCCAGAATGTGTCAAGCAGATTGTTGAATTCAACATATTAGCAGTTTCATGCAGTAGTTAAGCACATACATGATGAGAAAATGCATAAGCCAAATGCCCTCTCTCGCTTAATAGCAACCTCTATTCTGCTTTGCAGTCTAGCCTCAATTTCTTCCTTGGTTAGTAGGTTGTTGTCCCATTCTTGTTGATGATGTCCACAAACATCACTCTTATAGTCTTTGACAAGTGCAAAGGATGAAACTGGACAACGGCAGCAAAGGAACATGCATTATTTTCCTTGAAACCAACTGAATTGCTTTAAGAGAAGAACTACTGATACACTAAACATGTTTCTTTTGTTGGACGGAAACAATTAGTACTTTTAAGTTTTAATAGGAGAATGTTCGAAGGTAGAAAAAAATATAAAATAATGAAGCTGCAACATAACTTGTTTGCCAAAACATGCAATAATGCAGGTATAAATCACCGGGAGTACAATTTTTTATTCTCGTTCTATATAGACTATGAGATTAGATCCATTTCTTTAGCCAGGAATGGGCATTCCTATGTAATAGAATTTGTGAGTTTATAACTATGTTATAATGTGAGCCCCAAAAATAGGAAACACCACATCAAAAGGTCAAAACAGACTCTACTCAATAGAACTGGGCAATCTTTATAAGCAAATGTAATTCTATCCGCTGACACCTCTGATGCATAGATGTCCAGGTATATGTATCGACAATTTTCTGCTTGTCTTTGTCATTGGATAATTCTATTGTAGCAAGGCAGAATTCCCATCCTTCTACCCATCACCTGCACAGGAACGTTTTTGAAATAGGTAGACAATACAGTTTAGGTACAAGTGTCTATAAGAGAAGCTAACCCACATGTTGTTGGGGCTTGGCTTATTCATTTAGTGGTGTGCATGCTTATATACAACTGTTGTTTCAAAAAGCATGGTAATTTGACCTAGTAGCTATACGGGGAATAAACAAAATCCCTAGCAATGGCTCACAAGTGCAGAAAATTGATATGGTATTTATATGTCTAAGATTCACTTTGCATTAATATATATATTGAGTATCTATGTAGTTTATTTGTTGATAAACTAGATTAGGTTAGTTTTCAAATGGTATAGCACAAGGCAACTCAAGTTAAGCTACAAATGCCAAAAAACAAAAAACCTAAAGCACACTCTGTCAATGGAAGGAATCAAGTGGCCTTAAAGGTTCTAATATGGAAATAGAAAGGATTCCCAAAGACATGGGATCTGGTTCACATAAGATGTCCTGTTCGCCAGTTCTTTTTCGTATTTCTGCTGAAGGTGGTGTTGAAGAGACTGATTTTCCTCAAACATGCAAATCCTCCTGGAGCAGATTTGTGAATGCACTCTAACAAGTGCTTGCATGCAACGCATAGTATTTGTTGCTTGACGCCGACGCACATTCTGGCCCTGCACCAATGCTTGCAATCTCATGATACCCCTAAGAGTGTGGAAGTTTCTCCTAACTTGCATGAAATAGATGAGCCTATTGTTAAAACAAATAATTTAAGCTATGAAAACATTGTGAAACCCCTCTTCTTATTTAAAGCTACCATAATGGAAAAGGAGGTTGCACCAGATAGCCCCAAAATGAAGTCTGAATTTTGATGGCTGCACATTCTTTAGGGGAATTGGAAGATTATTAGAACTCTATAAGACACACAACCTTGGCAACAACATGAGTAGCTGCAGCCATCGCCTCTGCAACAATTACTACTGCAATTGCCACTACAGATGCTGACTATTTTGTTCCTCTTTGGTCTCAACCAATGGTTTCTCATGTTCATTTTGTATCTCCTGGCCTACCCCCAATGTTTTGTTTACCCTAGTATCTTACATTGCATGCGATTGAAGTCAATATTCGCTCAGAACTCAAATTAGAACATACAAAGTAGAGCAGAGCATGGATCTGTTTAGAAAGTTAAATCAATCAACTAGATCTCGTTGTTGCAATTGTTGGATTTTCTCTTTGATCTCGGGATTTTTGAGCACCCAATACAAACATCCTCAAAGATCTTGAAAATGGGTGACTCACACAATAGGGAAGGTGATTAATCAAGCTAGTATTCAAACGACGAAGATGATTATTCTTAGTCCAATGAGCACATATCGGATTTTTCGGCCTCCAACTTGGGCTCACGGTTGCAGGGACTGTCACTGTAACGTCCCCGATCCCCTCGGTGTCCTTTAGAGGTGATGGGGAAACAACCTGATTATATGTTTTTTTTCAAACTATTTGCAACTCTGCAAAACCAACTTCAGTCCGCAATTCGCGATCCATAGCTGTAGTGCAGGAGTCAGAAGTCAGCACTGCAACGCACAAATTCGAGAATTACACCTCCGACTTCTGCAGTCTGCAAAGCGGTAGTCAGAAGTCGGAACCCCAATTTCTTAGCTTTGCATAATCACACCTCCGACTTCCGCAATCCGCGATGCAGGAGTCAGAAGTCAGAACCCCGAATTCACAACTCTGGGAAAATTACGTCTTTGACTTCCGCAATCCGTGATCCGCGATGCGGGAGTTGGAAGTCGGAACCCCGAATTCACAACTCCGAGAAAATTATGCCTCCGACTTCCGCAATCCGCGATGCAGGAATCGGAAGTCGGAACCCCGAATTCACAACTCCGGGAAAATTACGCCTCTGAATTCCGCGATCCGTGAGCTGCGATGCGGGAGTCGAAAGTCGGAACCCTGAATTCACAACTCCGGGAAAATTACGCCTCCAACTTCTGCAATCTGCGATCCGCAATGCGGGATTCGGAAGTCAGAACCCTGAATTCACAACTCCGGAAAAATTACGCCTCCGATTTCCGCAATCCGCGATCCGTGATGCGGGAGTCGGAAGTTGGAACCCCAAATTCACAACCCCAGAGAAATCACACCTTCGACTTCCGCAATCCGCAATCTGTGATGCAAGTTTGGAAAGTCGGAAGTCGGTCCCACACCATGGTTACTGCCAATCTTCTCAAGCTGATAACTTTCTCATCCTAAGTCCATTTCCGGCATACTTGGTACCATTGGAAAGCTCTCGGTGAGATCTATGCAATGGTGTGATCTTATACCACACCTGAGAACTCTGACTTTTCCACTCTTCCAACCAAAATGTTGCTCTGAACTCCATCAATGCCTCTTTACCCCCTATAAAGAGCTCTGGTATCCCCTTGTCATGGCCCCTACCTTCATCTGACCCACAGAGGGGGCATGAACACAGCAAGGGGTGTCTGATTCATCCCCTAAGCCCATATGATGAAATACAAACCTTCTAAATATGTGTGCAATGCATAGTAAGCATACACAATGGAATTACATATGATTAAAACATCTACAACATGCAAGACTAACAACATATTTAACACAAGCAAAATGATGAAACAACCAAAGAATGAACCAACCTCATGTTCAGGATTATACACAGACTACCTACTGATTAATTCCACGTGATCATTTCATTCAGATTGACTTGAAATAATAGATAAACACAACATAGAAAGTAGCATCATTTAAGACCACAGTGAGCACTTATCTTTTAAGATGAAAATGTCCAAGCAACTGGCTATGTGAGGGAAACATTCCACCCAACCTGTAATGTCCCTTGTTAGGAATTTTATTAAAATGGCAATTTTCCACTTTTTTTCCCTAGTTCGACCTTTGACTAGTTTGATCTCTAGGTCCCAAATTTGCCCCAAATGATTTCAAATCTTCTGAGAAGGTATATGAATGAGATTAGAACATAAATATGTGTTTTAAGGATGCCTTTGGACCTTTAAAATACTTCTGCAAATACTCTTTCAATTCTGGCCAATGTAGGGAACTTTACTAGTAATTTGCCTTTGACTAGTATTGGTCTCTATGTCTCGAATTGACTCCAAATGCCTTCAAATATTCAAGGAAGGTGTATGAATGATATTAAGACTTGAGTATGATGTTCAGGGATGATATATGGCCACCAAAATACCTCTTCAAACTCTCTTAAGATTCTGGACCAAGTATGCAATTTTACTAGTAATTTGGGGTTCAAATCCCCCTGGGGTAAGTATTGAAAATGGCTTCCCAAATGCCTCCAAAGCCACTCAAATTTCTGAACAGAGGTAGGGAATGTATTAAGGATGTTATTAAGGTCTCATGTGCACCATTAATTGATTATTATATCTGTTCCAACCCTCTCCCATTCAACTGCAAAAATCACCAATTCGACCCTTGGGGAAATGGCACTATTTCTTCTCCCAGTGCAATTAAACTAAGTAAAAATACTTCAAATGCTCAAGTACAGTACATGAAACTTGTAGAAGACATCCATGGAATTATATTGACCACAAATATATCAGAGAATCATCCATCTATTCGAAATCATCATCAATACATTGGCTCACAACAAGGTAGTGGGGAAATGGCATTGTTCTTCCATTAAAAATGAGATTTATACATTTCTACTTGGAATTTCGACCTGAAACTTTTTGGAGATGAAGAAAAGAGTATTTAATTCATATTACAAAAGAAATGGGGCATTAAAAGCTCCCCCAAAGATTACAATAGCTCACCAAAAACGCCCTCCCTCAAGGATCAAGAATATGCCATCAAAACCGGAAATGGTTGAAGGAGTGAGCTGCAATAGAAGAAACCATGAGCTGCCCTGTAGCTTACACCTGCAAATAAAGACTCCATTAAAGCTCCAAATGAAAGGTCTGAATGGCCTTTCCAATTACCAACTTGGATGGGAATCTTTCACCCTCGAAATTGGCTAAGGCAAGAAACTAGTCATCCACTAGCTCTCCCTCTTCACAAATGCAATTACAAATTCTACAAATGATCAAAAGCTGGTTTCATTCTTTGTTATTGACATTTATAAATTTCTAATGGCCTCCATGGGTCGAATTCCTTCCAAGAGACTCATGCCAACTCAAGTTGGGAAGAGATTCCAAAGAACGCCACTTGTACAACAATTCCTAGTCTCCCACTTCCACCAAATCACATGTGGAAGCATCTTAGCTGCCCTAACACCCTTGAGCGCCCTCTTGGAGTCTATTTTTAGCCCTGACATGTCATATATGTCATATGTCAGCCTTCAGGTCTGATTTGTGTCATAGGTGTCATAGCATCTTCATCATTGTTGTCATAGAGCTAGGGAATCTAGCCCAAGTGTCTCACTAGCTCCAAATTGCCTCTTCCTCTTCCATGGGAGTTACTCTTCCTCTATATTTCGACCTTGGATGAGTTATGCCATGAATAATACCTTTTGGACTTCCCCAAGTATGTTACCATTCACCTTGAATTCGAATTGGTGAGAGAATGATGCCAAATGTAGTGGGGAAATCTAGCCATATGTGGGTCCCACTTCCTCCATGTGTCTTCATGATGAAATGCCACTTTGATTTTCACTTGTATATATTTATTTAGATCCTTTATTAAATATTTATGCCATTCTAATGTTCAAACATCATTTATTATCCCCATTATTCCAAATCCCAAAGCTTCCACCCCAAACCTAGGAAACTAGTAATTTTCCTCCTTGGCAATTATTTGACCCTTAACATCAACTTTGCAAACTCTAATGAATATGGCTAATGTGATTAGGCCATTGTGACCCAATTCCAAATTTGGGACATGACAAATCCTCCCTTCCCAATATTGCTTGTCCTCAAGCAATTTCAAACATGGGTGTTGAAGAACCTGCTTTCTGTATAATTCTTTGAAGTTGCCATTGAATTGCCAAACCTTGAGTCTTTGAGTTTCCATGAATATTTTAGAGAGGAACCAACATGCTTGCTGCTGCACTACTCTGATAAAAATCACTTTATTAAGTGGGGAAATCCATCTCCCATACTGCTTGTTTCCCCAAAAAATTTGAAACCAATGAGATAAAAATTATTCCAGGGTCCCATTGCTTGTATTGCACCCGAACAATTAAGAGTGCTCTCCAACCCATACCATCATATAAGAGGATTCCTGGATCCCATTTTCTTGTATGCATTCTTCCAAACATCATGAGTACAAAATATATATCATCAAAGTACATAACTACATAATGAAAATTAATATCAAGGAGGTGCTTCATCAAAGAATCATGAAAGTGCTTATACCTCCAAGCAAGTAGACCACCGTTTTCCAAGTGCATACAAGCTTCAAGTGACCAATCAAATCTGCTCCAATGACATAGGTGAGGATCCCATGTCCTATAAAGCTGCTCCAAAAGGATGTGATATGCATCAAAATATTCATCCATGTATTCTTTCATCCAAGAAGTGAATGAAGAATCTCCACTAAAATCTGAACCAAATAATGAGCAGAAAAAACAAGGAGACTTCAAATGACTCAAAGAAGTCTCACCCATACATCCCTGAATGTGATTATCATAAAGATATAACAAAGTATGTGGCTTCCAACAAAAATGTTCTCCAATCATAAATCTATTCACCCAAGTGTTGGATGAAGTTCCTCCAACATCAAATGAATCAAGTGTTGAGCAAGAAAAACCATGAGTCTTCAAGTGACTCAAATGCATATCATAGGTGCATCCATGTAGATGTGCATCATCATAAAGTAATAAAGTATGCTGCTGCAAATGTGAATAAGAATGTGCTCCAACCATATCATACTCCTCATGTGGCACCATCAAAAAGAACCCTTTCACCCATACTTCATTGAGACTAATGTTGCAAAACATGGAATTGTAGGATGTAGGAGAATGAACCAAATCACCCAAATGATCAAAAAGTACAGAAGTTTCATCATGGGGAGGATCCATATGGGTAGTATCATGCAGCTCCTTCAAAAGTGTGAACTCTTTGTCATAGTTTGGTTCCAATGTAGATGAATCATGCTCTTCTTTAAAAATTGCACAACCTTCATCAAGAGGCAATTCAAATTCTTCTTCCACCACATCAAGTGTTTGGATCTCTTCAAGTTCATCTCCAAACACATCAAGAACATTCAAATTTTCACATTTCTCATGATCCACCATGTCATGAGAATCCTCCAAACAATCTACCATTTGACAATCTGAAACATAGGAGGAAAAACAAGTATCTTGCAACTTTTCAAGAAGTTGCTCATTTTGAATTGTGAGCTTATGAATATCCTCATTATTCTTCAAGTATGCATCATGTAACAATTCATTAAGCTCAAACAAATGGTTTCTATCAAAAAGCAAAGACATGAAATTACCTTTGATGTGGCACATTGCTCTTTGAATCTTCTCCATGTCTTCAAGGAAGGATGTTTCCTCCAATGAAGTAGCTCTCCAACAAGAATTTGACACCAATGCTTGAGTGTCATGGAGAATGTTGAGGGACTCTTGGATATTATTTTCATTCATCTTTAAGGACCCTTCAAGAAAATGAGGCTCTTGCAAATGAACCTCCTCATATTCTTCATTTTTTCTTGGACCAACTTCATGAAGCTCAAGTGGTGATGGGGAAGTTGATCTTGGTTCTTCTTCAACTGCTGCAAGGTCTTCATTGTCATGCTTAATGGAACTTGGGCTTGCAGCAACACTTTCAAAAGTGATCTCTATGTCACCAACATAGAGGTGTGAGCACCCATCAATAGGTACTCCTTCATAGTTTAAGCATCCATCAGTAGATGCTCTTTGGTTCATGTCTAAGCTAGAAGGTGTCTCGAAATGATCTTCCATATTTTCAATAGAATATTCTTCACTATCTTGTGATGTCTCTTCCTTTTGCTCCTTCAAGCAAGCTGTTGCATTTTGCCCCTTGGTTTCCTTAAAATCAATAATTTTTTCCACAAGTTCGATAGAAAACAATTCGAATCCTTCCTTAATTTGCTTGGTCATATCTTCAAATATTGTTTTCATAATTTTTATATGCTCCTCACCATCATATGAGGCTCCCTTTTCATCCCTAGTCATAGTTCCCTCAAAAAATTTGCTCTTCTTCTCCTACTTTTTTTTTCCTCTTCAACAAAAGCACTTTTGGTTTCAATATATAATGGTGGTACCTAAATTATTTTCCTCATAGATATTATACCACATCAGGTGCCAAGATCATGCTCTGATACCACTGTAATGTCCCTTGTTAGGAATTTTATTAAAATGGCAATTTTCCACTTTTTTTCCCTAGTTCGACCTTTGACTAGTTTGATCTCTAGGTCCCAAATTTGCCCCAAATGATTTCAAATCTTCTGAGAAGGTATATGAATGAGATTAGAACATAAATATGTGTTTTAAGGATGCCTTTGGACCTTTAAAATACTTCTGCAAATACTCTTTCAATTCTGGCCAATGTAGGGAACTTTACTAGTAATTTGCCTTTGACTAGTATTGGTCTCTATGTCTCGAATTGACTCCAAATGCCTTCAAATATTCAAGGAAGGTGTATGAATGATATTAAGACTTGAGTATGATGTTCAGGGATGATATATGGCCACCAAAATACCTCTTCAAACTCTCTTAAGATTCTGGACCAAGTATGCAATTTTACTAGTAATTTGGGGTTCAAATCCCCCTGGGGTAAGTATTGAAAATGGCTTCCCAAATGCCTCCAAAGCCACTCAAATTTCTGAACAGAGGTAGGGAATGTATTAAGGATGTTATTAAGGTCTCATGTGCACCATTAATTGATTATTATATCTGTTCCAACCCTCTCCCATTCAACTGCAAAAATCACCAATTCGACCCTTGGGGAAATGGCACTATTTCTTCTCCCAGTGCAATTAAACTAAGTAAAAATACTTAAAATGCTCAAGTACAGTACATGAAACTTGTAGAAGACATCCATGGAATTATATTGACCACAAATATATCAGAGAATCATCCATCCATTCGAAATCATCATCAATACATTGGCTCACAACAAGGTAGTGGGGAAATGGCATTGTTCTTCCATTAAAAATGAGATTTATACATTTCTACTTGGAATTTCGACCTGAAACTTTTTGGAGATGAAGAACAGAGTATTTACTTAATATTACAAAAGAAATGGGGCATTAAAATCTCCCCCAAAGATTACAATAGCTCACCAAAAACGCCCTCCCTCAAGGATCAAGAATATGCCATCAAAACCGGAAATGGTTGAAGGAGTGAGCTGCAATAGAAGAAACCATGAGCTGCCCTGTAGCTTACACCTGCAAATAAAGACTCCATTAAAGCTCCAAATGAAAGGTCTGAATGGCCTTTCCAATTACCAACTTGGATGGGAATCTTTCACCCTCGAAATTGGCTAAGGCAAGAAACTAGTCATCCACTAGCTCTCCCTCTTCACAAATGCAATTACAAATTCTACAAATGATCAAAAGCTGGTTTCATTCTTTGTTATTGACATTTATAAATTTCTAATGGCCTCCATGGGTCGAATTCCTTCCAAGAGACTCATGCCAACTCAAGTTGGGAAGAGATTCCAAAGAACGCCACTTGTACAACAATTCCTAGTCTCCCACTTCCACCAAATCACATGTGGAAGCATCTTAGCTGCCCTAACACCCTTGAGCGCCCTCTTGGAGTCTATTTTTAGCCCTGACATGTCATATATGTCATATGTCAGCCTTCAGGTCTGATTTGTGTCATAGGTGTCATAGCATCTTCATCATTGTTGTCATAGAGCTAGGGAATCTAGCCCAAGTGTCTCACTAGCTCCAAATTGCCTCTTCCTCTTCCATGGGAGTTACTCTTCCTCTATATTTCGACCTTGGATGAGTTATGCCATGAATAATACCTTTTGGACTTCCCCAAGTATGTTACCATTCACCTTGAATTCGAATTGGTGAGAGAATGATGCCAACTGTAGTGGGGAAATCTAGCCATATGTGGGTCCCACTTCCTCCATGTGTCTTCATGATGAAATGCCACTTTGATTTTCACTTGTATATATTTATTTAGCTCCTTTATTAAATATTTATGCCATTCTAATGTTCAAACATCATTTATTATCCCCATTATTCCAAATCCCAAAGCTTCCACCCCAAACCTAGGAAACTAGTAATTTTCCTCCTTGGCAATTATTTGACCCTTAACATCAACTTTGCAAACTCTAATGAATATGGCTAATGTGATTAGGCCATTGTGACCCAATTCCAAATTTGGGACATGACAAATCCTCCCTTCCCAATATTGCTTGTCCTCAAGCAATTTCAAACATGGGTGTTGAAGAACCTGCTTTCTGTATAATTCTTTGAAGTTGCCATTGAATTGCCAAACCTTGAGTCTTTGAGTTTCCATGAATATTTTAGAGAGGAACCAACATGCTTGCTGCTGCACTACTCTGATAAAAATCACTTTATTAAGTGGGGAAATCCATCTCCCATACTGCTTGTTTCCCCAAAAAATTTGAAACCAATGAGATAAAAATTATTCCAGGGTCCCATTGCTTGTATTGCACCCGAACAATTAAGAGTGCTCTCCAACCCATACCATCATATAAGAGGATTCCTGGATCCCATTTTCTTGTATGCATTCTTCCAAACATCATGAGTACAAAATATATATCATCAAAGTACATAACTACATAATGAAAATTAATATCAAGGAGGTGCTTCATCAAAGAATCATGAAAGTGCTTATACCTCCAAGCAAGTAGACCACCGTTTTCCAAGTGCATACAAGCTTCAAGTGACCAATCAAATCTGCTCCAATGACATAGGTGAGGATCCCATGTCCTATAAAGCTGCTCCAAAAGGATGTGATATGCATCAAAATATTCATCCATGTATTCTTTCATCCAAGAAGTGAATGAAGAATCTCCACTAAAATCTGAACCAAATAATGAGCAGAAAAAACAAGGAGACTTCAAATGACTCAAAGAAGTCTCACCCATACATCCCTGAATGTGATTATCATAAAGATATAACAAAGTATGTGGCTTCCAACAAAAATGTTCTCCAATCATAAATCTATTCACCCAAGTGTTGGATGAAGTTCCTCCAACATCAAATGAATCAAGTGTTGAGCAAGAAAAACCATGAGTCTTCAAGTGACTCAAATGCATATCATAGCCATGGTTTCACACAAACAAACATGCTAAGCCAACACACAGTTGGGTTTATCAAGCATGTAAAAGAGAATGGAAGATGATGCTAAGCCAGTGAGCTCAATCCCAGAGCTACAGGTCTCTCAATTCCAACTCAAACAGCCTTGGCACCCACAATACCTACCACACCCAACACAAAGAAGGCCCCCTTCTCTGTTGCACAATCCCTCAGGCGTCCCTTCCCTCTAGTTCTCTTCATGGTGAGCATAGAAAGGTCCAAGCTGTTGATTCCTTGAGACTCTAGCCTTCACTGGGTTTATCAAGAAATCCCACATTATGTTCTATTTCTTCTCTGTCATTCCCACTTGAGTTTTCTCAATTTTTGTGGCCAAAGCGACTATGTCCCGCAATTGGGTTCTCGACTACCAACTCATGGTTTTCTCATGGGTTTCTGAGCATCTCACACTCTGAAAATTCACCCCAGGGTTCAGGTCGACAGATCCCCTGTTGGGTTTAACTTCCCACACAAATTTCTGGGCGAATTCGACACTCCAAATCATGGTTTTTCTCAGAATCACGATTTTCCTTTTTCTCTTCACTGCTCAGCTCTGTCCTGCCTAAAAAATCCCTTCTCCCTTCAATAATGGAATGGGGATGAGGGAAGATGAATTCCTAGGAGGCATAGTGACTTGTGGATCAAGGAAACAGAGCCCCATACCCTGCCATCTGAAATCTCAGGGCTGCCCATACTCCATTGACCTTATGAACTATTTTCTTCAACCACTTCCTTACATCAGAATTAAATGTCATCAAGGGAATTCAAACGGGTTCTCAAGATGACATTTGGAAGCCTATGGTTCAATCCCACAACCCCCTCACCTCTCCCTAGTGGATACACATGGCCTCCTCTTATTAGTTGCCTCCAAAGCCTTTTTTTTTGGGTATTTTTTTTATTGCAATATTAATATTTACATCATTTACAATGTCCCATGGCTTAATAGCACATGGATAACAGAATATCAAATACTTTCCTTTTACATAAAACCGAGCATCCACTAGCGGGGCCTTGGCCTTGAGCTCCACGCTAGGAAAACATACATCTCATGTATACAATATTTACATTGAAATCCAATATGTCCTAAGGGTCAAAATGGAGGTATTACAGTCACTATACGAGAATGGCCAAGTAACGAAACCCGACCGGTGAGATTATACAAACATGTGCCTCCATCCAAATGGGAATGCAAAGATAACATGTCTCACAGTGGGGCGATCAATATCCAACTTGATGCAAGTCATTTAATGCGACGGAAGTAGGCTGGTTGGCCGTTTGATCTCAAGCCGCTTGAGATCCAATGACCAACCTTCCTGTTGCCGCATTAAATGGCCTGCAGCAAGATGAATAATATTCGTCTCACGGTGGTGCATGTGCGTACGTTTGTGGTTCCTGAAAAGGACGTTTGCAGTGAATAAGTATATATCTTTGTCGTGTTGACACCGATACCTTGCCGGTACAAATCTCCATACCCTCGTGCACCTTCCGCAAGATTGTGCTCTACCAAAATATTTCGGAAAAGATGAGTGAACAATGACTACTGAAGGATGACAAACTCTTTTGTGAATTTGGTGGAAAATATGAATGAAGGCGACTATTGAAGGAGGAAAGGATCTTAGTGATACGTGAGACATGGTCCTTACCTCTTCGTCGACGAGGAATCTAACTATAGTGGTCAGAGAGTTTCTCAATGAAAAAACACTTTCGGCGTAAAAATATAATATGATAAATAAAAAACATTGTAAATCCATTAAGTTAACGCCAAGATTGAATTCATAATATTAAGATATGTTTTATTATTTTTTAGAATACGTGCCTTAGCTATTTTTCTTAAAGGTATAAGAACTTGAGATGACATATGAACATATTCTATTGGTCAAAATTATATGACAACCTATACACATTTCATAAAAGGGAGAAGAATTTGAAGTAATGTATTTTATTATATTGCTACGTAGTGAGTTATTGTTACAAATGAATAAATGTATGTTCATCCCCTACTCATTTTCTTAAACTAGAGCTCCATGTTGGGAATTTTTGGATGCTTTTCTCCCCATTTCAATTACAATATCTCTTTCTTTTATGGGCATAATGACTGGCCTACGATTAGAATTTTTAAATTACAAAAATACAAAATACATACACACACATATTTGATTTCATTACTTATAGGATTTGGTATCCATTTGTTTTAAGCAAATATGCTTGGTATTCTCTAGAAAACCTTTTCCAAGATATCAACTTCATTAAGAGGCGACATAACCATAACTGGAAAGCCGTGACCTCGCTCGTCTTTCTCATTTTTTTTGTTGCACCACATTTTTGAGCTACTATTGTAACCTATAATCCACATGGTCGCTTGATTGTATGCACTATGGCCTGCATGAGTGTAGTTAAAATTAATTTTTTAAGTTTTCTTTTCTCACAAATGCATTTCACATAAGTGCCCACAATCTTTAAAGAATTAACAAATCAATCAACAACCTATTTTTGCTTTGTTAGTCATTAGAACACCTAGTTTAAATAGGGGGAAAACATATTTTGCAACTTTATTTTCTATGCTTTAGGATTTGAGGTGACAAACAACCTCCTATCCTACACTAGAGTAGATTACACATTTTCTTCATTGCTTCCAAAATTAAAAAGAATCATTAGGCTAGGCAAAAGTAATGAACTTAGATTATGTTTAACCACTTGTTACTTGTGCGCTTATTTTTTCAAATAAATCTAGATTAATCCACTCTACACACGAACGCGGGACCTAAAAACTCATAAATCCTAGTATGCCCTTTACTTTGCACCTGCAAATTGATCTTGGTGAATTAGAAAAGACAAAGAGAGTGAAATACCTCCCTTTGCACATTTCTTTGCTTCGAGTTTTCATTTGCAATAATTCAATCACACTTAGGACATTAATTTAGGAGTAAAAACCCATACAAGTTCACATTTGTTATATTTATTTTCTTCTAAGTTACCTGCAAATTTATTCAAAGCATACAATCAAATAATTGTTTCACCACTTGAAGCACACATGAAAAGAGCTAAAAACTCTTCTAATTTTCGTATGCTCTTCATCTTGCACCCATAAAGTGATCTTGATGAACTAGAAAGAGTGAGAGGCCTGAAATACCTCCTTTTACACCTTAAATAAAATTGGACCTGTTAAAAGCAATTTGAAAATTTAACCCTAACTAGCTTAATTCCTCCACAAAGAGATAAAAAAACAAATTATTGTCTAAGTTAGATTGTTGGGATAGGCATCCAAATAATGCCCCTTAATATTTTTCACATGAAATAGTAGTTGTTGGCTTTTCGAGTAATTCAAAATTATGTTAGACTAAGTGTGACAAAACTTGGATAAAAAGGTGTAATGCCCAAGGACACTAAATATGATGTCAGGTTGTTTTCGATCTCTAAATCTATCCACCCAACTCTTTATAGAGATGACCCTTGACCGCGGTTCAAGGCCGAACCACTTATCCACACTTGAGGTGGGTATCTTAAAGGCCAAAACCTAGGATTTCCACTAGGTGGCATTTGGGGATGTATTTACACCCAAGTCAGATTTTGTTGGTTGTCGGAAGTGCTTTCTTCTCTTTCAAAACATAGCCCCAACACCCAACATTATAACTAATTCATTCTTGCCTTCAATATTTGTCTTCAGTGGATTCACACACATCTAACAAGAGAGATTTTGGAAGGCCCAATTACCATTTCGAGAGGAATGACATTAAGTCAATAAGATCACCCTCTTGTTTCTTAATTACAAAGAACCTTGTGTAAATACGATTGCATGCCATAAACAACAACATTAACACTCTTGTGAAAGAAACATACGTGCACCACACTTGCATTTGTTATCTTGCACATTATAGTTATGGTTGTTGATTGCCATCAATTCCTATTGCATACTTCATTAAAATTTATTTCCTCAAAGTTGGAAACATAGATATAGGGGCAATTTCATGTAGAAGAATGTGACAGTAAGGTTGACTATCATATTTAGAATGGGTTACTCTACAAGCTACACAAGCTTTGTGTTCCTAAAGATGAAATATTGTAGCTTATCAGATAGGCACACACCTCCAAAGTTGCAAGGAATTTTGGTGTTGGGAAGACAGTTGCTAACTTACAAAGGTAGTGTATTGGACCAGAATACAAGAAGATGTAGCACAATATATTAAAGGATGCATATTTTGTTGTACCAACAAGCCCAATAATAGAAAGCAAGGTCTATACCATCCCTTACCTATACCCACTCGACCTTGGGAAAGTATTTATATGGATTTTGTGGGTCGGTTAACAAACAGTAGAAAGGGACATGACTATTTATTTGTGGTAGTTGATAGATTAAAAAAGTTGTGCATTTTTATGCCTTGTAAAAAGACCATCAAAGGACAAGAAGAAATGCATATGTTCTTTGACTAGGTTTGGGTGCACTTTGGGATACCGAGGAGCATAATATCAGACATGGAACTAGATTTCCAACTACCTTTTGGACTACACTTTGGGAGAATATGGACACTAAGTTGAATATATATACAACATTCCATCCACAGGAAGATGGGAAGATAGAAGTAGTCAAAAGGACTATGGTGCAACTTTTGAGGGGTTACAATCATACACATTTAAAGACTTGGGATGAAAATTTGATCTATATTTAGCACTCTTATAACAGAGTAGTCCACACTTCCATTGGTATGTCCCCTTTCGAAACTTGTTTTGGATATCTGCCACCTTCACGTCTAGTGTTGTATATGGACATCAAGGGGGAGTTAGGGAATACACCACAAGTGTAGCATTAATAATTGAAAAGTTCATTGATAATATTAGGTAAATCCATTTGCAAGTACAAGATACATTGAAGGAGTCATGGGAAATTTTAAGGCTAGACATGACGAACACAAGATTGAGAAATTATTCAAAGTGGGAGATATAGTTTGGTTAAAGTTTAACAAGGAAAGACTACATGGTCCTGGTAAGAAGATCAAGGCTCTATGGTATGTCCCTTTTGAGGTATTGGATAAGGTTGGAGATCATTCCTATAGACTTAGTCTACCCCCATACATGCATAGTTACTCATAAGTGAATGTGGAAAATTTGAAACACTAAGAGCTTTCCATGTTAGATCAAGAGGACAAGCATGTCCTACGGTAATACTTGAATTAGCACCTAATGCTCAAACAAAGTTGGCAGAATACATAGTTTTGTAGAAAAATTCCAAAACTACTAGACACAGACAACATAGCCTTTGGTAGATTGGGTTGAAAGGATAACTTCCATGCAAGGAAAAATGGCACTTTAAGGAAAAGGCAAAAGAAAAATTTCCTCGCCTCATTTAGTAAGATATTTTGGGGGCCAAAATCCAACCAAAATGGGAAGGTATAATCCAAAATGGATCAAAATATAATTTTTAATCTATTTGTGGTGCTTTCTGGGTGGAAAAATTAGATGAATTGGCTTGTAGGGACTATTTAAGGGGTAGGTTTTACTTTGCAGATTTGGGTTTTAGAACCTTTTGAGGCCTATTTGAGGGCTTAAATGATGATTTTTTGGTTCCTCATAGATCACATTCCATCAACATTGTTCTACACTCCGAGACCTTTCCAACGGAACAAGAATCACCTCAATCAAAGTCTGTATAAGAAAGTTATGCCTCCCACAAGTTGACCTGTCTAGTTAACCACCGTAATATTGAGTGGACTCCACATCAGCTCTCATTCCCCACACATGTGGAGTTGATCATGTGTGGACTTTAAAGAACATTCTAGAGGGTCCGAAACCCTGATCCTAAATGAGAGTTTAGGCATGTAAAAACCCTAAAAATAACCCTAGATGACTATTGAGCTATGTTAAATACCGAGTCCTTAAGAGGAGAAGGGATTCCATTCTGATGATGTTATTATATTGTTCCATAACTGTGCAACGATAAGAGAGTGGATATTAGAGAAAAATAGAGGAAGTAGGAGATCCTGTAATAGCCATGTGGGCTACAGTGTCAGAGGTGACTCCATAGTAAGTACCACTTTCTATGTATTTGCATTACATATTGGAGAAGAAAATAGCAACACATAATCCTCACTTCTGGCTCACTTTTGGCTAGGTTTTTGTTGCATACACAAATAAATAATAATAATAATAACAACAAATAATAAACAAATATAATGTAATAATTAATTAAAATTCTAAATGACGTGACCTTATTGAAAAGGCACGATAGGGATTATATAAAAGCCCACCTATTGTAATGTATTATATCATCATCTAGTTCATTCATATATTTTAGTCAATATATTATTATTCTTATTATGGATTATTTTATGTTCCAAACATTTTGGTAACTTGTGTGTGAGCGAACTTTGTTTCTCACATTTGGTATTAGAGTCGTTCTTTTGGGCTAACCTGTTGTCTATCTTTGCTTGTGGCAAATATATTTTGGAGGCTAGTGGCCCATTGCTAATCTTGGTTGGTGGCTAATATTTTAAAAAAATTACTTGGGTTTGTGACCCAATAAAAGCTTTGAAAGAAAAAAATATGTAACTCCATGCTTAGTCCAAAGGCGGGAAAGTAAACAAAAATAAAAGAAAAAGAAAGTAAAAAAGAAAAGAAAATAAAAGGAAAAAAAGTAAAAAAAGAAAGAAATAAAAAGAAAGTAAAAGAAGAAAACAAGAGCTACGTGCAGTTTAGTCCCTGCCTTATAATATAAAAGCAATAATAGCATAATCAATATACAAATCAATATTACTTTTTCAACCAAAAAAAAAACGTACTATTGTTATTCCTCGAATCAAATAGTACAAAGATATTCACCTTTTTGTAACCAAGGTACAAATTGGATATACATGATAGTGGTCTATAGACCTCCTCAAAATTTACATCATTGTCCATACAAAATTTTACAACCAGGAATGACTGTAACCTTACAAATTAGAGCCAACAAAAAAACTTGTCATAGACAGTCTAGAAAAAGAAAATATCACTACAATCTAGCATTCTGGAATCCATCCATTCCTCCCATAATAATAAACCTTCAGTACCTCTTAATGCCTTCTTTGATAATTCATCAGCCTTACCATTGTGCTCACGAAAGATATGTGTAAATGTCATCTGTTCCTGCATATCTATCTCCATTCGAACACGCCTGCACCAATGAGTAAGAGCAACAACATTTAATTCAAATTCCTTTGTAGCCCACTTGATTGTAACCCTCAAATCACCATAAACCATAGTATTCACCAATCCAAATATATTGGCACATTTCAGCACACACCAGAGGGATAAAAGTTCTGCTTTCATATTACTACCCCTCCCACAGTTGAGACAAAATGTATAATAATGTCCTTCATTCAGATATATGACACCCCCAGCCGCACACATTCCATCCTGTGAAGCCCCATCAAAGAAAAGTGTAGGCTTATTAACAATGAAGGTGAATTGTTCAACTCTTCTCTCCACAGCTGGAGCTAACTTTTCAGAATATAGCTGAGTTACATTTGTGACAATAATCCCACATGATACAACATCCGGAACTATATCCTGAAAAGTACATAAATTCCGAAAATACCAAAGAGCCCAAGATATTAAAATAGGGACCTGAATAGTCTCTTTGGACTCACGAAACCAGCTCAGCAAGGCCTCACCAAAATTAACCTTCACCCATACCCTTGTGATAGCCAGCTTTGAACAACAGTAATCCCAAACTTTTTTACCAAAAGAACAAAAAACAAACAGATGATTGATGGATTCCAAATTTTCCTTGCATAAAATGCACCAGTTTGGTCCTTTCCATCCACGCTTAGAAAGATTATCCCAAGTCTTCAGTGTACCCTGAAGAGCATGCCATAAGAAAACTTTGTGTTTCAATGCAATATTCCACTTCCAAATCTTTCTATACCACCAGTGTTGTGGAAAGATAAATTTCTCCTACATAATCCTAACATATGCAGTTTTGGCAGTGACAATTCCAGTCCTATCATTACCAGTCCTATCAATATTACTTATCAATAAATTGCCATTTAATTTAAAAATTAGAATAAAATAATATTATTAAGAATAAAAATAAAAATAAAAAAATTACAAAGCATATTTTTAATTTAATTTAAAAATTAGAATAAAATAATATTATTAAGAATAAAAATAAAATTACAAAGCATATTTTTACAAATAAGTAAAAAAAAACAATAAATAACTACCTTAAAAAAATTCCTTTATGGATACCCCATTCAACACGATTAATCATTTGAGGGTATTAAGGGTATTATTAGAGTATTTATTAGGGTATTAGGGTATTTATTAGGATATTAAGGTATTAGAGTTTTAATATTTGAGCGTATTAATTAATAATATTTGAGAGTTATATTTCTAATTATAAATAATAAGTTTGAAATATGTTTATTAAAGTAATGTTAATATGTAAAATGACTAGTAATTAAATTGTTTTTAGTATTATTTTGTTTTAAGTTTTATAGTTCCAATTAGAATGAATTAATAATAACCAAAATTCTATATTTAAAGATAAAGATTTTTATAAAACTCTATTTAAATACTCCATATCTTTTACAAATTTATGGTTTTTGGAAGACACGGTTCTATATTTAAACATAAAGATATTTACAAGCTTCCATTTAAACATTAATAAACTTTCATTTAAACACTTAATAGAAAAGGAAAAAAATTAATTATTAATTATTTAGATTTTTAATTATAATTAACATGTTTGAAATATTTTTTTCATTATTAAAATAAAATAATGTTAATAAAAAAATTGTAATTAAATTGTTTTTAATATTATTTTAGATTTAGTTTTGTTTTAAATTTTACAATTACAATTGCAATTAATAATAAATATAAAATGTACAATTTAATATTTTTTATAAATTTATTATTTTGGGAAATTTAAATAATACATATAAAGAATGAATGAAATCAATGAAGACTAATAGATATTCAACATTGGTTGAATTTGAAGTAGAATAATGATACAACCAAGAAACTTGACAAATGGAGTAATTTCTTTTATGTAAACAATATCCATATGTGGACGGTTGACCTGGAAATGATAACACTCTATGTATTGGCTAAACTGGAATTATTTGCATGAGAGAAGTTGCTTGATTTGCGTGTAACTCGATAAGTCTTAATTTTTTTAATTTTTCAGTAACAAATGCTCAAAGGAATACACAGGTATTGATGAATAAAATATCAAAACTCAATTACATTGTAAAAAGTTTGTTATTGATGTCAATTTATCAATCCTCCTAATGTCGAAATATTGACTTTAAGAAACATTGATTCTTTAATTGATAAGTCACTTAAAAACAAACTCCACTAACGTTGATCTATTGACTTTATAAGGATGACATGGTGCCATGGATGTTTGCAATTGCTCACGAGGAAATTATGATGTGGCATAGACGACATGGCAATGATGACATATCATTCTAAACATGGTATGCACTAATTTGTCATGCATTAATGTGGCATACCCTAAATATTTTGATATATCAACATTCCTAACGATGATACATCATTATTTAAAAGAGCTTGAGCAAGAACCATGTGTATGTCAACATTCAATTTATTGACAAATATAACGTTGATAAAGAGATGAAAGAACACCAAAATATCAATGAAATATAGTTGAAGTTATTTTTATTATTAAAAAAATCAAATAGAAAAAATTGATGGACCTCAAATGTAATTTTGGTGTAATATTAGTACAAATTGTAAAATCCATACTCCACAATTGGTACACCAACTGCCAAGTAACTTGTAGATTTCATTATAAGTTATCCCTCAGTAACATCGGTCATGTATGAACATAAGATCTCCCTTGATCCTTTGATAGTCATGTGGATAGATGCACAAACATGCAACCCCAAGTTTTGTAGTTTTGTGTGTTACTACTTTATGCTTGTCCTACATAATGCATCCATGTTGGGATGTATATCAACATAACTCATAGGCATATTCCCCTTTTACTCCCTTAATGAATGATTTTTCATGAATAATACTTTTTTATTTGGTTTTTTAAATTCTTAATATTGTGATCTTAGCTAAATTTAATTTCTTATCTCCAAGTATATGGGGATGTGGGGAAGAAATACTTTTATAATGAAAAAATAATCATTTTTAAAACTTAGTAATTGAGTTTATATCAACACTTCTAACAACATACAAAATATAGTTATGAGTAGCAAAGAACATTGAACAAAACACTCTAAAAACCTCCTATCCATACTCCCTTTAATGCAAGCTATACTTAATCAATCATAATTTTTCATGCATTACACGTTCTCTTTGAGTGTGATAACCTTTCTCATATTTTAAACTCAAAATGCTAGAGTACTTGGTCACGTATAACCTAACTACTACATGGGTTTTTCCTCTTCTCATTTTCTATAATAACCGTTTCATCTAATTGACTATTTGATAGTTGTTTGAACATTAACTGATTTTGGTTTATAAATACCTTTATATTAGAGAGGTGGTGCAAATGTGAATGCAGTCGCATCATATTGTTTGGAAATGCCAATGTCAAAACTATTATTATTTTAAATAAAATAATGATAAAATTAATATATTCCAATTAAAAATATTTTGATGATGACTTGGAGTAAACCTATCATAATAATTAATAATTTTAGTTAACAAAGTGAAACTATTGTTTGGATTCCTATTTCCAAATTTTTTGGCACCTCGCAATTGGAAATAAATATAAAATAATTCCATATATGGTTCTGTATATTCCAAATAAAATAAATATATCTGATCGCCATATCTACTTGTTCATGATGTCACATATATACATGTTAACATATGATATATTAGCATGGAGAAGCTTGCCAACCAGAGAAACTCTAGCTCTAAGTAATACAGCTGCCAGTAAGAAATTGCATTTATACTCGCGCATATGCTCCACATTTTCAGATAGGATATCTTGGCATAGCCAGCAAGGTTTATAGGTGTTGTTGTTGCTCCAAGTTCCACAAGTGTGTTTCACATAGGATATCTCGGCATAGCCAACAAGGTTTATAGCTGTTGTTGTTGCTCCAAGTTCCACAAGTGTGTTGTTGATCACCACTACTCTCAACAATGTAAGAAGGTGCCTACTACGTCTTCTTTCTTCTATGAAAACTATGATAATCCGCATATATACGACTTCATAGCAACTGATGATTACACAACCCGTTCCGTTGAATCCATTCCACTAATGGAATACCATAGTAGAGATGGAAATCCTTAAATGCAGGAGACCAGAAAAAATAAACAGTTATTTATATTGATTATATTGTAAATTTATTATTATTTTTATAAATTTACTATATTTTTTGTATCTACAGGTAGATAGTAGATGAAGAGTGCATAATTTAATATTTGAAGTAGAAAGCATATGGAAAAAAGTTATTTGAGTAAATTGAATTCATTTATAAATTCAAAAATGCAATTTCATCAATAAAAAATTGCAATTTAATCAAAAATTGTATAACTAGATTTAAGTGAATAACCTGAAAAACTTCATATCACTTCATTTTTAGAAAAGATAAAATCCAAAATAACATAAAAAAATAAAATTCGAAATTGACATACTTAGCAATGGCTACTTACCTCTATAAATATGCCAAAATTTGTAAACAACTCCATGTAAATCCTTTGCCACAAGCTCTTGAGAAAGTCCCTACTGCTTGTAATCCTGCAACATAATACTAAATTAAGCTTGTAATCCTGCAACACATAATACTAAATTAAAAACATTTTAGCTTATAAGCATTAATTTCACATACAATAAAAGTTAAGAATTCCTTATAACATAACGACAAAGTATTTATAATGTTATAGAATTTACTCTTTAAAAATTAACTAGTGTTCAAAAATATCTTCACTTTTTCTTTTTAATTTTTTTAATAGTATCTTTTACTTGTTTATTTTTATTTTTTTTCCCAAAAAAGCAAGGATTAAGCTGCAACTGAGTTGAAATATTGCAACATTAGGCCAAAATTAAAAATGTTACAAGCTGCAACTGAGTTGAAAGATCATTAGGCCAAAATTAAAAATGTTACAGTGTTGCAAATGCTTTGTTTCTAATAATTGAATTATAATTAAATAATCATTTGAACAAAATACACAATGGTTGGAAACTCTTTGAAAATTACTTTGGCAGATATTCCAGATATTTGAAAAATACTTTGGCAAATATGCAAGGCCGTATTTATCTGTTTGGAGATGGATTAAACGTTTTAAGAAAGAGCAGAGGGTAGGTACATGGCCCCACTGCCTACAAATCTCGCACCATCTCGCCTGTGGCCCTGCAGGGAAGGGGTTGGGTGCACTGGTTGCAGTGTAGTTTTTTGGCGCTGAGCATCCGTTCTGATGATAACCCTTAGTGCGGCACAAGGTACACCATACGTTCTCACGCACTTCCTTTCCCTTCAACATTTCCTGTAGTTGCGCAGTAAGTGCAGTGAGCTGAAATTGCACCTGCGCCATTATTGCTGAGGACTCACCCCCTCCTGGTGTGGATTCCAACCACATAGAAACCTCCAAGGCCTTGAACTGCATACCCACAGGTTTAAAAAGTGGTTTGAGAAGCAGAGACAGAAAAATATTTATAGGCTCTATCCACAATACTTAACATAAAATAGACTCCACCCAGAATAAATAATCTAAGCTGCATGTAAATTATAATATTAAACATAAGTTATATAACTCGTATGGATGTATTCTTTTTATAAAGAAAAGAAAATCTAAGAAAAGATATAAAGGGCAAAATTTCTTATATAAAAGATTGATCCAACCAAATAAAAAACTAAAAATCTAAATTGTAGAGTTACAGATCCTATGAAAAATAAACATAATTGTTCAAAAACAGTCTCACAGGAAAAGAGAAATACCATACCTTTTACTGCCATGGAAGCCATTAACTAACTAATTTAAAGCTTCACAAAATGACAAACAATGCTACAGGTTACTAAATTGAGATAGCAAGAAACTTTGCTAACCCCAAATACATTATACACAACAAAACAAAATTATAGAAACTTGAACTCACCTGCCCATTGACATGATGAGCCGCATTTTGACATTGTAGGCTCCTGGAAGGGCCAAGGCTAGGCTTGAGTACAACAGCCCCAGGTTGTCATTATCATACAAAAACCTGGCACAGGGAAATCACCTTCATAGAAATAATTGCAGAGACTGGCTTGGTTTCATTGCTTTCTCAGAAAGACAAAAAGCCAAACTACGATGGGCATGTCTGCCACGTGGAGCTAGAATGGATTCGCATATCCATTACTTTCCTGTCACTCAAGACAAATGCGATGAGCTACAACTTGTCTGGCTCTACATTTATTACATGCTTTAGTAACAAATATCAGAGGTTACAATGGTTTCATCTATTTATAATTTATTTTAAAATTTTAGTTAATGTGATCAATGATAAAAATTGTCAAATGGAAGTTTTTAATTTTTAGGTAACGTACACAATAATATAACAAAGTGGAACATATAGTCACCTGCCTACGACAAGGACTAACAAGACAAATGAAGAGGAAAGATGCAAATACAAATGCAGAGATGCAGAGGAAAGCTGTAATTTGTTAGATCACGTTAAAACAAAACATCTAGAACATTTATTACCTAGTGTGCCTAATATCACAACTTTCAAAATTTGTCAAAACCACTAGGAAGAAAATATTTAAGTGTTAACATTTGCAAGTTTAAAGTGGTGTTCTATTTTCATTTTCATTTTATTTATTTTAATTCATGACAATGATAAAAATTGTCTTTTCAAGCACTCTCCACCAATAAAACTCATCCATTTATTAAAAACATTTTATTCAATAAATGCAAATAAATAAATAAATACTTTCAACATTGGATAAACTATAGCCAAGTTTTAGAAATACTTTTGTGCAAGGTAAATTAATAGTAAAATGCGGAACATATAGTCTCTGCCTACGGCAGGGACTAATAAAGTAAAAGAAGAAAGAAAAAGAAAGTAAAAAAGAAAAGAGAGTAAAAGAAGAAAAGAAAAAGAAAGTAAAAAAGAAAAGAAAGTAAAAGAAGAAACGAAAAAGAAAGTAAAAAAGAAAAGAAAACAACACATGGTTCATTATCATTGAAACCCTAATCTAGATCATTGAAGTTTAAATTAATACTTTTTCTTTTTGAGGAATCTTAAATAAGTTCAAATTCAAGTTAATCAAGTTATTGAAGGGTTATTTTCGAAGAGAAAGAATATTAAATAATTATAACTCACACCCTAATTAGGTTGAGTTGGAGAACTAATTGAATTACATGAGCAACTATTTCCAACAATCGGGTTCGACGATCTGACTAGGATTAGGGTTTTTAGAGACATGCAGTGCGAGCATAGCAAAATCTAGTGTCTACGTGGGATCCATTGGTGCAGTTGCGGCCGGAGATGAGGTCCCCCGGAGGGGGATCCTCCCCCTCCCCCTCAGATCAAAGCAAGGATGGTTCGTGACCCATGTCGGAAGATCCCCCAGTGGGAAAATGAAATCCATCAGTTCCAAAGGGACATACGAACACTGAAGAGATGGTCTGGGCCGCCGGAGTGGGGAGTGTTTACCAAAGTCTGCTGAGATCCACTCCCTCCAGATCCGATCTGCGAAACTGTGAGAAAGGATTGAAATATGGAAAGGAAAATCCCTAATAGGTAAATTTATTAGGGTTTGGCCCAAGGATAGAGACCTACTCAGATGTATCAAAGCTACTTGGAACCCTAAAGACCATTACAATATGCAGATTGGATCGAAAGGATTTTTCACCATCATTTTCTTCAATAAGGAAGATCGAGATAAAATTCTAGATGTAGGACCCTATTTTTTCTTTTCACCTGGTCTCTACCTCAGACCCTGGAAAGAGTGTTTCAACCCAGATAAAGAGGACATACGAGTAGCCCCAGTATGGATCCACCTTTACTCGCTCCCATGTGAATACTGGGAACCATAGATTCTACGTGACATTGGAAACTCTCTTGGGGATTTTGTGAAAGTCTTAGAACATAATAAACAAATTAGGTATACGTCATACGCCCAGACCTGTGTGTATATGGACATCTCCCGTGATCTTCTCAAGGCCATTAATCTAACGTGGGATGATGAGGACTGGTTACAACCCCTCGATTATGAGCATATCCCTTTTAGATGCAGGAAATACCACGTATATGGTCACCTTAGTAGAGAATGCCCCCAAAACAAACCCCCCCTCCTCCCCCCCATCCTTCCCCTCAGAAGGAGACGGATGATGAGGGTTTCACGTGGGTGAATAGTAAAAGGAGGCATGGATGCAAGCAAGTGGGACAATTAAATAACATGAAAATGGCTAGATCGAATAGACTCGAGACCCTAAATACAATGGATGAAGGTCATACCTAAGAGGAACTGGAGAAAACTCTGCATAAAGTGGATCAATACCAGATGAATGATAAAATATCCTAGGAAACTCAGTCAGAGTAGCCAGATAAATTGGAAGAAGACCCACAAGAAGAGGGGGAAGATATGGATTTGGGGGAACTCGATCTTGATAAGATAGAGAGGGAATGCAATAAGAAAGGGAAAAGATATGTTCCAAGGCGCTAGATCTAAATCCTTCAAGAATCCATTCCGAAGACGAGGGAAACCCCTCATATATTCATATCAAAGGACAACTAGAAGGAAACAAGAGGAAACTCGCAGAAAAGGGAGAAAAAAGGGGAAGAAAGACCAATAAATAAAGTATAGCAAAAGTAGGAACCAAGCTAATTGAGTCAGGTCAATAGCCCACAATAAAGGAGACCTTTTTTGAAGTAAATAAAGTTTCCCGATGAAAGTAATAACATGGAATATTCGTGGGGTGAATCACCCCCACAAGATTAGGACATTGAGGAACAAGTTGTGAAAGGAGAAACATGTGATCGTTTGCCTTCAAGAAATGAAGTGCCAAGCGAGGTTATTAAGGAAATAGGCAGTCAAATTTGGAAAGGGAGCGAAACCATATCAATTGATGCTAATAGGACGACAAGAGGTCTAGTAATCTTGTGGAGGCTTGAAGAAGTTCATCTTTCAAACTTCATGGCGACAAGATTCTTCCTCTCTACCGATTTCCAAATTTCCAATTCCTATGACAAGGGTATTATTACAAATGTGTATGGCTCTAGTGTAAATATAGAAAAGTATGCTTTCCTTGATTCTCTAGCATGGGAAGCATGATGGGTTGGAGACAAGAATTGGATCGTTGGAGGAGAATTCAACCTCATAACCTCCCTCGAAGAAAAGAAGGGAGGCAGAAGGATCTTGGGAGTAGTGGATGAGGACTTTAGAAACTTCATTGAAGACACTTGTTTCGTCGATGTGGAAACTGAGAAAAATTGGTTCACTTGGAATAACAGAAGAGGAGGAGAAAACCATGTGGCATCTAGGCTAGATATATTCCTGTTATCGGAAGCCATAGACATGGGAGGAGGTGACTTATCCGCTATGGTTCTTCCAAATGAAGGATCAGACCATTGGTCGGATTGCTTATGTTGGGACGGTATTGGTCCCCTGATGAGAAAACCCTTCAGATTCAAGAAAGTTTGTCTCAAGCACACAAATTTCAAACAAATGGTCCAAAAATGATGGGAGGATCTGGACCCCCCGAGAGGATCAAGGATGTACCAATTGGTGAGCTCTTAGAATGGGTTCCTAATGAGGGCAGCTAGACTAGGAGCCTACTTTAATTATCAACCCAGAGGACGTACAAACTGCAGAGGTGCTAGCACTATATGTGCTCTTATAGGATAGTCTTTGTTGTGGTTGGGTGTCAATATCAATGTTTAAAGGTTTGCCTAAAAAGAAATTAAATGAGCTATGAAAGAATTTCCTAATCTATGGATGAGAAATACCTATGCTAAGAAGCTTGAATGCTGAAAAGAGTAAATATACTTAAAGAATAAACTTGCAGATAATAGTAAATCTATACTACGAATTTAATTGCTGAAAACTTGGAAGATCTATTCTAAAATACCGAAAGCTGGATATTCAATTTAAGAAGTAAATACTGTAATTCAAATACATAAACTGGAAATCTAATCTAACATATTCAAATGCCATAAGCTAAATTCAGAATGCAATTATCCAATGCTACGAATTAATCATCAATTAACCAAAGTGTTGAAAGTAATCAATCTTCATGAGCAACTATAATAATGGAAAAGTGCATGAGCTTCAAGATCTGGATCACTGTTTCATAAGTAATGCAAGCACACAGGAAAATAAGTGTCGAAATATGTCTTGGAAGAATGCTGCTACAAGACTACAGAAACATCGTTACCGAACTACAGAATGCGCTATAACCTACTACAGAATCAGAATGGTCGCTTTACTACAGAAATTAAATCGTGCTATTTAAATGCCATCAGAAATACTTTCATATGGGATATAGATTAAGTCAATACAAAGCACATAATGAAAAATACCTGAACAGTAAAAATCCCCTGACTTACGTGTTGGAGGGGCCCTCTCCAACCCGTACTCAGGAGTGAAGAAAACTTATAGACACCGAATTGAAAGCAACATCAGTATCTTTATTCAAAATAGTAACTTCATAGTTCCATAAAGTTCTGTAACACAAATTGTCTCAGCAGTATAAAAACATAAAACGATGGTTCTCAAAAATGGCAGCAGGGCCCTCTCGCTAGCCTAGAGGCCCATATATATCCGCCTCTAATGCTTAACCTAACTATATGTCTAAATTGCCGATTCTGCTTGAACAGGAGTTCTCTCTATAGATCAGGGAAAAAAGCACTAAGCTTTGTATGATCTTTCAGTCCTTCGCTTGATTGGCGTGTTTGTCCCTTAGTGTACTTGCACCTGCTCAATCATACTCATTTTTCATTAATTAGTTTATTGAACACGCTTTCAAACATAAAAGAATAATCTTTAAAACAACTTCATTAAATAATCAAGGTAAATCATTTCTCCCACAAAACAAGTGTATTTCTTCACCCTTTCTTGTGCTTCTTTGTGGGAAAAAAGGCTATTAGGATACCTATTATTCAGGCTTATCATCTCCCCCATGCTTGAAGGATTCACCCATCCTTGGGTGACGTATTCAGTTCTTCAAAAACATCTCTAATGTCCCATGCTACCACCCTGGGGGTCCCTGCCTGCCCGTTGTATCCCATGCTCTAATCCTCCTTGACCCATGCTCTTTTCTCTTCTTCCTCATTAATCTGTCCCTTAATAATCGAGGGAAGGAAAAATGGGGGATTTAGCCTCATTCCAAGCCATCTGAGCTGATTCTTTATCAAGGATTCCTTATACAGTTTAGCTATGACGAGAGCAGCTTCAAGTCTGAGAGGGGAGTGGAGCTCTTTTCTTTTTAGATCACTTGCTACTCTGCGCCATCTTTCATTAATAGACTCATGAACCTCTTTGTGTGTGCTCTAGAGAGTAACATCAAAGTGTGCCACAACCTCCTACTGCTTCCCAAGGAGAATGGGGATCAGGTCCTCATCCTGGGTGATGTTCCTATGGTGGTAAATTATTCTTTCAGGGTGATTCGCCTTTTCCCTGAACCATAATGGAGTTTCCCATTTTGTTGCAACGTAAATGTGGTAGTCCCGAGCTCGTTCAATTTCGTGATTCATCCATGAACACAATGCCCTGAACTGGAAATCTCCCATGTAAGGGTTTGGCGACCAGTTGGGCGAGCTAGGAACTACAAAATTGTGCAAGAAAAATTCACTTAGATGGTCCTTCTCCAACTCTGTGGAGTCTAGAGATGTATCCACAAATTCCTTGGGGGAGTTTATCTTTATTGGGAGTCCCTGTTTTAACCTTTGGAGTTGGAATTTGCCCCACTTTTCTTGTAGATAAACTGCATAAATTGTTGATGGTGGCCTGTGCTCCAATAGTTTATCATATATTTTAGTGGTAGTAGCCAAAACATCCCTCAATTGAACAATCTCCTGGTCCTTTTTGGTTAACTCCTCTTTTTCCTCAGCCAATTTCTCTTTAAGTGCTGAATTTTTCTGCTCAGCCAGTTTTGGCTCCCCTGCATGATGCATTTTCAAAATTTGTGTCTTTTCAGGTGAAAACAGGGGATACATTGGCTGGCTTCTGGATTTGATTTTCAATGTTTCCAGCTCCTCTCTGAGTTTTTCTAGTTATGCTCGTGCCTCAGCGAGTTGGTCAGCGACCCCAGGGTTTTCATTGTGCTTAGGAGGGTTCCCCTGGAAGTTGTCTTGCTCTTCTTGTGCATCCTGTCCTTCTTGTTCATCCTGTTCTTCTTCTGCATCCTACTCTTCTTGTTCATACAGCTCCTCTGGTGTAGTGGGATCTTCCTAATCTACCCAATCATCATCAGACACATTTTGAACTAGGAGGCTGGGTTCCCTTTTCACCTCCTTAGTGATTTGGATTCTGGATGCCTGTGTGAATCTTTTACTTCGTCTCTTCGACCCTTGCTTACTGGTGGAAATCCCTAGTTCTGTTTTGGGGGAGTCATCTCGTGAATGCTTTATCTTCATCGAGGTATCAACCACACTGTCTAGGTCGATTTTCCTCTTAGTCCCTGATGTAGAGGCGATCTTGTCCTTTGATCCAGGAGGTAGGGGTATGTCGACTGTGGGTGTACCTTTCACTCTTTGAACATCCTCAGCCGTTACCAACACAAATTCTTTCCAAGAAAGCTCTGGGATCTGCATTTTTAATTCCTCACAAACGATCAATTTGATCATCCCATGGTGGGCTAACGCATCCTCTTTTCCTTGAATCACTTTCCTGCTCATTTCTCCCAGGGATAGGAGAAGATAGTATGGAATGCTAATGTTGTTGTTCAGTGGAAGATGGCTCCTGTGCCTTAACAATTCCAGAATTCGAAAATGAAAAATAGGGACATAACTTAGCCTACCAGTGCATGTAATGTATTTCTGGACGATTACAACCATTTCATCCCATTGTGCCGGCATGGAGGGTCTTTTGAATCCATTTTTATCTTCGTTGTAGACCTCTGCTCATTCGAAAAATGCTGCCTTTGCTTCATGGTTTTCCTCTCGGTCGTCTCTGCTCCAATGCAGACCCCTTGCTAGACCAGTGAATTTGGCAATTGCTTCATCATCCAACCTTATACGTAATCCCTTCACTCAGGTGACGTATTGTTCATCCTTGATATGCTTTAAATTTCTTGCAAATTCCAGAGCCACCCCTATATTGTATCCTTTCAATCCTAAGATGAAAGGCATCCAACACGCACTGCGGATGATTGTTAAGATTCGCGGGTTCTGATAAATAGCACTGTGTTCCTCTGGTTCGCTCTTTTTGAACCCTTTTGTCATCCTGAAATCCTTTATTACAACAATAAACCAACACTTGGAGCATGGCTATCTTACCTCAAATGGTCAAGGTTGATTAGAGGTTCGAGGGCTAGATTGTTGGCTGCGTGACCACACTAACTTCCAGTTCCTTGCTTCTAGAGAGTTCTGAGAGGTTTCGTATATGCAAAAACTAGCTCTTTTGAAAGATTATGCTGCCTTACTTAACTGTCTTTTCGCACTTATCCTCATCATCGTTCCTTGTACTTGTTGCTTTATCCATTTCTTTCCATAATCGAGCCCTGTACTTCATTTCATCATTGTACATTGCCCCTGCTTCGATTATTTGGAAGTATGGCCGCTAGATGCGGGTTTATCATTTGCTGACATGGCGAAGGTAGTAATCATGATTCATTGAGGTTGATATGACTTAGGTAGCAATCATGATTTATTGAGGTCATTCTGAACTGAACTGTGCCACCGAACGAAGATGTAAGTTGTCCTCAGCTTCAGAAACAACTGTCTTGCGGGATAATGATTTGGCCTTAAAAATAAAACAAAGATGTTTAGAGATTACCTCGTTATGTTTTAGCGTACCTGAGTTCATGATATGGCTCGATTTTTACGTGTGGTGGATTCTGTAGTAGATTTGGCATTGTCTGTAGTAAATTTTGGCATGTCAGTAGTTACATGCGCTTGCTGCTTTTTTCTTTGGTTCGTTTGAATTTGTTGTATTAGCTGCTTTTGAACTTCGTGCCATTTCTGATTTGATTTTGTGATGATGCTTTTGCATTGGGTTGCTGATTCTTCCTTGTATTGTTGTAATCTAGGCTGGCTCTCTTGAATAGATGGCAGGCTCGCGTGAAGATATTGCAGATGTGATTGAATAGCTTGTTTGCTGGAAATGAATTCTGTAGTAGTGTTGATGCCTCGAAAATCGTATCATCAATCAGCAAGGGATTCTCCCTGGTAGATAGTCCCAATTAGATCGTCCACCGTTTGATGTAGGGAATCCGTCTGGTTAACAGTTTCGGCTACTATAAGATTTAAAGATTCTTACTGTTGCATCAGTTGCAGCCCGATCCACCATTTAGTTATTTTATTTTAAAGATGAGATGCAAGTGCCCTTATCTAAATGCAGGTAGCTAATCTAAATTAATCTAAAACTGTGAAAGCAAATTTAATCTATCCTTGCAAGGAGCAAAGTTTAAAGATGAGCAATAAACCGACAGAAACATCTAAAGATCAAATAGATATCCATTTAACCATAAAGATGCATCTACAGCAGAATATAAAAGATATTAAAGATAGCTTTAATTAAGTCAAAGCATTCCATTACTCATTTGAGATAGACATCTTTGCACAGGAAAATAGGAGAATCATTCATTACACAGAAGTAATTCACAACAGTAAAGAAAGATCTCACAGTAGTGTGTGGATAACACGAGTAATCCAACAAACATCCAACACATCATTCAGGAAAAAATGTAGTCTCCCAGGCTTTCATTAGGTAAAATCGAATTCCTTATACATGCAGAGAAATAGTTGACGTACAAGCTAGAAACTGTCCTTCACCTGCCAAAAGTCCTTGTACTATTCACTAACTATCGATTTATAAGTTTACAAACTGCCTCCAGGGCTGCCACCTGTCTTCTCTTCTTGAACTCTTTTAATTTTCTTTTAACTGTTTTATAAAAACAAGTGACTCATGGCACTCTTTACATAACAGAAACAAAAGAGGATAGCTGTCCCTTTGACTTTATGATTCGATAACAGGGAAGGAAAATTTGATGCACCATGGCTACCGAGTTAGCTTTGGGGCGGTGCCTCTGCTGGAGTTGGAGCAGCCATTTCGGAGGGCATTTCTGTCTCTGCTGGTGCCTCTGCTGTAGATGATGTGCCTCTATCGGTTAATGCTGCTGCTGTTGCCTTCCTATCTTCTTCTTCAATGTAGCTGAACCAAATACCAGTGTCTCTTATGACAACATTGGCAGGTGAAGGGAGCAATATATTCTTTGAAGTTACATGCTTGTCGAGCTCTGCCTCGATGTTTTGCATTTCTGTTATTGCTATCTGGCGGATTTCATGGAGCATTTGAGCGTGTACTGAAAGCAGCACGATGCATTGATGGAGGTCTTCTGTGGTTAACACATCGATTCTTCTCACATACTCCAATTGAATGTTCAGCTCGTCTTTTAAATCCGAGAGGCGCTGCTCTTTACTTGGAAATTCATCAAGGGTGTGGGGAAATACAACCTTGCACTTTACATGCACTTCTTGAATCTTTTGATAAAGGCTATTACACTTTCCCATTGTAACCTGGATCACAGTAATTATCTTAGTGACACAGTGCCTACAAAATTCCATGAAGGCTACATCTTCCTTAAAATCAACCACAGGTTTGAACGGGAGGTGCTTGGGGAAATCCACCTTCCCTTCTCTCCACTCCATCTGGCTTAAAATATTAGCTTTTACCCATGTATACTTGTTCTTTAGCCTGACAGCTTCAGAGTTGATTTCCTTCATCCTGTCTAGCATGGCCTTTAGCCTGCAAACTTCTTCGGTAAGCAATTCTTGCTTCTCATGCATCTGCTTGAGTACATCACAGGATTGCTCATGAAATAGAGTCATATCCATTTCTCTGTTGTTTGCTTGTTTTAGCTGCTCAACCAACAACTGCTTATCTTCTTCTAACTGGACAACTTTGGCTTCGAAGTCGTTCTTCTCTGCTTCAAGTACCATCATATGAACTGCCAGGTGTTCCTTTTCCTCCTCCAGGTGTTGATATTTATCCAACAACTCCTTATGATCGGAAAGGAGGTGATCATGTTTCTTTACTATGAGCTCCCTATAAGACTGCTCATTGGCCACAATGTGCTGTAGCATATGAGCCCTTTTCTTAGTTGACTCGAACTTATTTACTATGCTGATTACATTGTCCTCGCTTGCTTTGGTTGCTGCTACAACATCAGATGCCATAGCCACAGGAGCATGCTTCGTGTTTTGCATAACAGTAGTTTCACGATGGGTGACAATGTCCGACTCAAAAAGTCTCTTTAACCTTGTCTCTGGCTTCAAAACAATAGATTTCCTATCCTTGTTATATACAAATTTGTTCCATTGGGACATAGTATGATCCTTTGATGGGGTGAAAGGGATCAGTGGGAGATTTTCTATGGGGACATTCTCTTCAGCGGGCGGGGTCTGTACCAATTGGGATGAACCTATGTCCATGTCCTGTGTATTAGAACCACCAGCTCGTGCATCTTCATTTTCCTTGTTTTCTTCTTCGGCCTTGCGCCGTCTTTCTTCTTCTTTAGCCTTTAGCCAATTTTCAATTGCCTCCCTCTCTTCTTGCTCTCTGGCAGCTTGCTGCAATCTTGCCTCTTCTAACTCTTGATCCCGAAGCCTTTGGGATTCTTCTTCTTGCAGCCTAAAAGTTTCTGCCTCCTGAAGCTTAAGGGCTTGTTCTTGCTCCTTCCGCAACTTGTCAGCAATTTCTTTCTGAGTTCTATCTGCTTCCTCCTTTAGCCTCTGCTCTTCATTAGCTAGAGCTTCCGCTACTTCCTTTTCTTTCTGTTACTTGGCTTCTTGGGCAATTTGGACAGTGGTAGAGCTAGAGCTTGCTCCACCTTTGTTGCGGCATATTTGCAACTCAGTCATGTTGCTGATTCCCCTATATACTTCTTCATCCTCATCGTAATAATGGGCATAATCAAAGTGGGCGTACAACTCTTTACAGTGCTTTGAACTTTGTTTCATCTGTCATTTCTATGAAATATTTCTTCACCAAAATGAAAACCTTTTAACTCTTAAATGAATTCCTCAGCAAATGCAACCCCTGAGAACTTATAGGCTCCCACACAGAATGGCAGAGAAGGGAAGGAAGCCTTTTTCAATTTATTCAAAAATCCTTCGAATCCATCAAGAAAAACTTGCCTAATTGCTTCTTTCAAGACTATATAATCAGTAGCTTATCTGGGAAAGATATATGGTGGCTTGGAGCCTCCATACATTCTGATATCAGTACCGTCTTCTGAAAAATAGAAATTTCCATAATTTTCCAACATTGTCATGGCATTCTCTTATAAGCAATTAGGTTCTTCACTAAACATTTGCTCATACAGAGGTATGATGAACTCCTCACAGATGAGTTTGTAATGCATCCTATAATTCTGAGCCCACAGTATTTTATAGGCAGTATAGACCGGGGTGTTGGACTGGTCCCAAACGCATCCTAGCTTTGGGAACGAGAGCTTTGCCAAAATGCAATCAACAAGATATGAAGACATAAAGAATTTTGACTTCTTTATAGCCAGTCCTTCCTTGGTTGTGGCTACGGCGGATGACAAACTATCTGAGAGGATAGTTGCCCAGTCGAAGACAGTTCCCTTAAATGCCACATAATGGATTATGGGGGCCCATTGGATCCTATACATAGTTCCATCTGCCATGCTGAAAATTATGCTCAACATAAGGGCGATCATCCGAAAAGGAGCCCTCATATTTTGAACTTCATATTCCTCACTATCTCTTCTTCTTAGCTGCTTTCCTACGATTAACAACTTTTTAGCTATTTCAAAATTGTCCATCTGCCCCAGCCATTCATCATTCGGTGGTTGCTGAGAACATGGTAATTTGTAAGCCGCTGCAATATAGTCTGGATGGAACGAGGCGAACGGATCTCCTTTGCTATCATGCACCACTCTTGTTTCCGGGTTTGCATGCTCTAGGATCCACCCAATCACTTCTGAGCAAGGAAAGAGCTCAGGGCGTGTGGAAGCTTTGGATATACTAGAGAGTTTGATATTTTGATAGATGTGTTCTTCCTCCAGGAGCGCTCCTGGGATGTCTTGGTCTCTGAGCATACGATAGATATCTCCCCATTTGACTTTGGGGGGGACACCTGTGGTGGACTTGGTATCCTCAAACAGAGTTTCAACTCTTGGCTCTGCTAGTTCCAGCTCAGCCAACTTAGCTCTCTTTCTACTACCCTTCGGCATGCTGGCTTAATCCTGTCAAGCAACTACGCATGAATACACATAAGATTGCAAAATAGTACAGAACATAGATCAAGGCGCGGGAATTTTTAAAACAAAATATCGACATGATAATATGTAATACTGCCAAATGAAGATGAAAGCAAAGATTTTGTTTCAGCACAACTACACTTCTCCCAACCAAGATAAGTCATTTCAGGGGGCGCTAACTGAGTTGTGTTCTTTTATTTATTTATTATTTGTTCAGGATTTCTTCAGACGACAACGCAAGTGGCGCGATGGGTAAAATATGGCCAGGAAGGTTGAAGCTTGTAGGTTCAAGGGACTTTAGGGGAAAGCTGAAAGGGAACATGGTTAGAAAATACAGGTTTGGGAATGACCAAAATAACAACACATGCAGACGTCTGCCGGCCATGCAGCCCACATGGGGTATCGTTACCGAGAAAAGATTTACACATTTAGCAAAATAACAAAACAGTGGCAGAGCCACCTACCTGGAAAAAGATTGTTGGTCTCGCAGAGGTTGACTATGCTGCGGGTGAGCTACGCTAGATCAATCTAACAGCTTCGAAACGACGTTCTCTGGTACAAATTCTATCAGTAGAAACAAACCAAACTCCCCAAAACCTTATACAAAGGTCGACACGTGTGGGCAATTAAGAGGTTGGTGGAGGCTTTAAAATGACGTTTAAAACGTGTACGGCGAGGTCACCTTGGCACGTTTGGTATTAAAGCATAACCGCCAAAAGCAGGAGGAAAGGGAGAGCTCACTCGACGTTGTGGCGAAGACTCGTAAGTTCTATCCACAGTTTCGGCGAGATTTGTTGAGTTTAACCGATGTCCCGGTGGAAACATCGCAAGTTCCATCCACAGTTGAAGGTTATGTGACTTGAATAACGCGTCTGCCCATTCTGGCCAAAGATTGGGAATTGTTCCGACGTTGTGGCGGAACTTCGTGAGTTTTCCGCCGTTGTGGGGACGCTTTCCAAGTTTGTCCGAAGTTTTCTTTGTGCCTTGGTAAAAGAATGACGAGAACCTTCCACCGTTGCGGGAAAAATTCTTGAGTTGGTCCACTGTGGCGGGAGGACTTGCCGAGTTCGCCCGAAGTTTCGGATGGACTTTGGTGAATTTGCCTGAAAGGTACAAGGTAGAAATATTTGATAAAAGAGGTACCCGTTGCGGCCGAACTTTATGAGTTCTTCCGCTATTGTGGGTGAAAATCTTGATTTCTTCCGCCGTTGCGGGTGAAAAGCTTGAGTTCTTCCACCGTTGCGGGTGAAAAGCTTGAGTTCTTCCTTAGAAGAAAAAGATCAATAAACTGAAAAAGAAAGGTTTCTCCTATAAAGACTAAGTATGACAGAACTTCTAAGGAAAGTTTAACTCCTAAGTAACTTTATAAAAGAAGTAAAAAGGAGGGGCCCCAATATCTACAAAAAATTTGGGGGGGATGTTGCAGCAACAACAATTGGTGATTCTCTGGTGAACACAGATCTCTGAAAAATACACTCTCCTTTGGGGTAGAAAACTTACACATTGCTGATTTACATGAGTGATAAAATGTCTCCATAGTTCATCTTTCATGAATACTGTGATCACTCTCATCATCATGGTCATTTTGGGAGAGGGTAACTTAGAATCATACTTCTTTTCGACTGTCTCAAGGCCGGAGTATGGGGTTCATTTTAGAATTCTTCCTTTTAGAGATCAACTTAAAAAGAATCCAGAGGATCGTAACAATATCTTACAGTCATATTCGTTTATTCCTCATTCCCATGCTATTTATACCCTTTTGGATATTTCTTGATGACTTTTGTCATTTGAGTCTTCCATAAATGAGTTTCTTCAACTTGCATATTTGATTTCTATGGTTCTTCAATCCATAATGTCCTTTTGTGTGAGTGATAAGTTTGTTTGATTATCATGCCTCACGGACGGAGAAGAACCTTGTTGAGCTGATTTATTTTGACAACTTTCTTGATTGAAAATGCTTAGTATCTCTCTGTCGTGCTTTGATTGAGGCGAGAATTTCTGGAAATCAACTCTCTAAAATAAGCCTTTTGGCTTTCATTTGTAGCATGGGATCATTTTAAATGCCATATATTTGTAAGGCGTGCTTCCTTTCCATGGGTCTGATTATAGCGAAATCCTTGAGGCATAGAATTATGTTAAAGTGAATGGGGCCCCAAGATAGTAGGAAAGAAACGTTGAATCTTAGTTATTAAAATAGGGTTGCTTTGACCAATCAGCGAAAGGATCTCTAATATTCTTGAAAATCAATCATTGAAGACAAAGTCACCAAAACAATTCTTTGTAAGTGGTTTTCACCCTTTCAGGATTGAGTTTAGCACGAAGATCTATCTTCTGCCTTATCAACAGCTGAGCTGAATTTTATTGAAGGATAAAAGAAAATATCTGAGTGTAGAAAACAAAAAACTGACTTCAAAGAAAAGATAAAAGACAAAACGAAAACAAAATTTTATGTACAAAGGAGAGCTCACATGACTATGGGAAATACTGTTTCAAAGCAAGGCCGTTTAGAGGTAGGGTTACCTCCTCTCCTTGTAAATCTTTCAGTCTGTAGGTATTTGGGCCAAGCTTTTCAGAAATTTGGTAAGGGCCTACCCATAAATGCTGAAATTTTGTATGCATTCCTTTACCTTCATGGGAATGGTCCCATTTCAGAACTAGGTCACCTTCTTCAAAACTTTTTTTGCCAGATTTTCTCTTATCGAACCACCTCTTGACTATGTTTTGGTGTTGGTGGAATCAGTCTTTAGCTTTCTCTCGGGATTCTTCAAGTTTCAACAAGGTGTTAATTCTGGATTGTAAAAGCTAGCTATTGGAACCTTGGGAGGCTTGGGCTAATTGCAAAGATGGGAGTGAGATGTTGGGAGGGAGGATGGCTTCTTTACCATAGACAAGGGTATACGGGGAAACCCCTAAAGCGTGTTTTGGAGTAACCCTATCTGCCCATAAATCATTTGGGAGAGCTATGTGCCAGCTCCTCTGATTTTCAATCACGGTTTTCTTAAGAATCCAAATGAGGTTTTTGTTTGAAGATTCAGCTAATCCGTTTCCTTGAGGATAATAATTGGATGAATAGTGTAACTTAATTACTCTCTCATAAACAAATTCATTTATCTTAAAAGACGAAAAATAAGTTGCATTATCAAAGACTAGGGAAATTGGAACCCCAAACCTGGCTATGATATTTTCCTTTAAGAAATTGATAACTGCATCCTCATTGATTTTGCACAATGGGACCGCCTCTGTCCATCTTGTAAAATAGTCTGTGGCCGTTAGGATATACCGATGCTACATAGAATAATTTGGTTTTATTTCTCCAATGACATCTATGCCCCATTGTTCAAACGGCACTGAGATAATCACGGGCTGCAATGGTCCTGCTGCATCGAGTAGTTTCCCAGCACTCCTTAGACACACATCACAATTTCTTGCATATGCATGGGCGTCTTTGAATAAGGTGGGCCAATAATATACAGCCCTTAGTATTTTGTGAGTTGTTGTATCTCTGGAATAATGTCCTCCGGCGGGGCCATCGTGTAGTTCTTTGACCACCTTATTTGCATCTTCTTTCTCTAAACATCTAAGAAAGATGCCATCATAATTTTTTCTGAAAAGTATGCCATCAATAATTTGGTACGTTGCTGACTTCAAACGAAGTGCCCTTCTTTGCTTAGAACCCCAGTGCTCTGGTAAGTATCTGTGTTGTAAATAGTGTACTAGATCTCTATACCAGGATTCAGGAGCTGTAAAAATAGGGCATACCTCAGCCATGTTTAGTTCAGCTTCATTTTCCCAACTCTGCTCTTCATCAACTGGATGTTCAATGAGAAATTTACATAGGCCCTGACCTTTAATGATGGTAGTTGGTTTAAATTCTAAATCATATTCTTGAAAAGCTGTGACCCAATTCCCTCTTCTTTCTCCCAATTACTTTTGAACGAAAAGAGATCTGACAACTGATGAGGGACTACGACCTTGGTTCTACTCTTAAGAATATACAGCCTGAACTGTTTTACCGCTTTGAATACGGCATAAGCTTGCTTATCAACAACAGGATAATTCAGTTCAGCGCCCTGCAGACCAGTGCTCATGAAGGAAATTTCATCTCGTAATTCTACCTTTTGTGTAAGCGCAGCCGCGAGAGAGTCATCCGAAGCAAAAGTATACAAAATAAAGTCTTTGTCAAAATTTGGACTTCTTAGAGAAGGAGCGTTATCTATGGCTGCTTTGATATCTTTGAATGCGTCCTTCTCTAAATATGTCCACTTGAACTGCACACTTTGCTTGACCATTTGCTACAAAGGTTTGACGGTCTGAGCAAATTCAGGGACAAATCTTCGAACAAAATTGATTGTGCCCATAAATGATTGCATAGAGTTTTTATTATGAGGCATGGGAATTTTATTGATAACTTGCACTCTCTCTTGATCTATCGAAATTCCCTTCTTTGAGATAATGTGGCCCAAAAGTTTGCCTTCAAGAACAACAAAGACACTTTTCTTGGGATTTAGAGAAATGCCATATTTCTTGCATCGGTCAAAAATTTGTTTTAAATGGAAAACATGGTCTTTTTTTTTTTTTTGAAAATACCGTTACATCATCCAGATAGACTACAACACAATGACTGCCTAATCCTCGAAAAGCAATGTCCATTTCTCGTTGGAAATTTGCTCCTGCGTTTATCAAGCCGAAAGGCATTCTTCGGTATGCAAATGTTCCCCACTTGGTGCGGAAAGTAGTATTAAGACGATCTCCTTCTGCTACCAACACTTGATTGTAACCGGAGAAACCATCTAGTAGAGAAAACATTTCTGCTCCTGATACTATCTGCAAAATTTGTTCCATTGAAGGAACAGGGTAATTATCTTTATCAGATGCTCTGTTTAGGTTTTTGAAGTCTACACATAGTCTTATTTCTCCAAACTTTTTCCTTACGGGAACTAAATTAGTGACCCATTCCGAATGCCTGACTTTGAAGATGATCTTAGCGTCTAATAGCTTCTTTAATTCCTTATGAATTAAAGGTTCAAGAGTAGGGTGCATCCTTCTTAGCTGCTGCTGAAAAGGTTTAACACCTGATTTGATTGGTATAACATGTTGAATGATACGAGTGTCATACGTTTTTAGATCTTCATATGTCCAAGCAAACACATCTTTATATTGCCGAAAAAGTTTGATGAAATCACCTCTTTCACCCTGCGAACAACATCTACCGAGATTGACATATTTTGGCTCAGCTTCTGTACCTAGATTTATCAATTCATGCTGCATAGTAGAACTATGAGTTTTCACATTTGCTGTTCTCTTGAACTTGCTTTGCAGATCAAACAAACTTTCAAGTGATCTCACTCCTTTAGGAATGAAATTTCCTTTGAGTGCATCCTTATCTTGCGGATCAGCATCATGTTTTTCTTCATCTATAACAGCTTCTTGAAACATGTTTTCATTGGTAAGGAAACTAATGATTTGGTTGTCATCATCGAACACCCTGAAATTTGTTATATTATTTGGAACAGAAGGCCTGAAAACCAATTCAATAGAACATTTATTATTAGTAGGCACTAACCTAGAAGTAGAGGTAGTTAAAAGTCAACAACAACATTCTGTAATCTGGGAACATATTTTATATTAAAAGCTTCAAATTTTGTAATCAGATCCCATACCTTAGACTGATATCCTTTCAGATGTGGTGAAAGACAATGGATCGTGTCTCTTACCTGTCTGACAACTATCTCCGAATCACCAAAGACTTTGAGGTATTTAGCCTTTAAACCGATGACTTTCTTTAATCCATGGACCAAAGCTTTGTATTCAGTAGTATTGTTAGTACAATCAAACTCTAATCTACATGATAAGAAATATTTGTTGTTTTCAGGATCAACTAACACACATCTGGCTCCAGACCCTTCTGAGGTCTTGGAACCATTGAAATATAATACCCAAAAAACATTCTTTGATCTAACTAAGTTAGTATCTTTATCCTCTAAATCGGCAATTAAGCTAACTATATTACAGTCAATATCATCAGTCCAGGAGAATTGAAAGAGATCGGACTGTTCATCTGATTCATGGAAAACACTTTCGGATTGATAACTACGCGGTTCAATTTCCAAGAAACAATTTCCCAAGACTGAAGATGAAAAAGCTACAGCTTCATTTTTTTCTTCTAGCTGAGTCACATTCTGCTTCATGTGTGGTTCTCGTAGTACTTTGATCTGATTTTGCCTATTTTTGTATGGTAACCATAAGTGACACCAATCTATTTCAAAATAACCATCTAGTTTTGTAGACCAGTCCCTACTCAAGATCAAACCATAAGCTTCCGGAATATCAGCTACCATTATATCTATGAACTGACACACTCTAGAATCAGCAGACAATCTAATAAGCACATCTTTCATTTCCCCAATTACTTTAACATCAGTTCTATCCAGCTGAATAATCTAGGATGGAGATGGAATTGGCTACCCATTGATCTTTCTACAAATAGACAGAGGCATTACATTTGAGGAAGCCCCGTAATCTACTAAACAATTATGTACGTTGTGATTAAATATTTCAAAGGTCAACAGAAAAGGTAATGTTTGGGATTTAGATTTCCTTCCAATACTAGCTTCATTTATTTCAGGATCTTTTTGAGTGTCTGCTAACGGAGCGCTCGATTGAGATTCAAGAGATTGTAACAACTTCTTTCTTTGCTGAGGCAAACTACACATATCGAATATAGACACGTTTGCTTTTACTTTCTTTATGTCTTCGATTATATCATATCCCATGTCACATTCCTTTACAACTTTTGGTTGATTGTCTGTCTTGTTTAAGGTTACCTTAGTTTGCTGAGTCGTTTCTACGTTTGGTTGTTTGGTAGGTATTTGGCTAGCCTTGGGCTGCTCTGGAATAACCGTGATGTTCCTTTTAGGTAATTCTTTGGAGGCTTTAGGTTTGGTCATGGTTGAGCTTGGATCAGTGATAGAACCTTTACTACGGGTAGTGATATTGACTTCTGAAACTTGACTTTCTTCGAGGTCATCTTCCATCAGCTCAGTTAAAGGTACCCAGTCCCATAAGACCATAGTGGTGTCTGGGGCGAGGTCTTCTGGTTCGGGAGTCTGCTCTTCCGGAGGATTGTCATGATCTAGAATTTGTGAGTCCAACATTTGGTTCATCACTAAGCTCATTGAATTTATCCATTGTGGACATCTTTTTTCAGAGTGTGGTTCCTGATGAAAAGTGCAGAAATGATCCATTCCTACTTCATTTAAATTTAAAACAGGAGAGTTGTTCATAGGTGGATGCGGCTGGTCATTTTCTTCTCTTTTCTTGTAGAAAGGCTTAAAAGGCTTCCTGGATGTACTAGCCGCTCTATCCTTTTCAAGGTCTACAATTTTATTTGACAACTTTTGCATCATTTTGACTATATTTTCCATGTCTGCCGATGGCTCTTCTTTGTTTCTTGTTAACAACAGGGTTTTCTTAGTAGTTGCTGGCTTTGCTTCTATATCAAGAGCGTGTTTAGCAATGATGTCTGCTTCTTCCTCTACCTTCCTAGATTCTTCAAAATTTTATATTAAGGTAGTTTTCTTAGTTCTTTTAACAAACATTGCTATGGGGGGATCGAGCGCTGTTGTATAATATTCAACTAAAGATTCTTCTGTGGGTTTAGTTGCTTCACTAAAATTATTTAACAGTGTAGTGAATCTTTGGTTAAATTCTTGAACCTTTTCTTTCTTCTCCATTCTCATGGATAACAATTATTTCATGAGTGTAGCTACTGTCTTCTGATTCCCATATTTCTTTAAAAAACATTTCTCAAATTCTTCCCAATTCGATATTGAGCTAGCTTGTAAACTAAAGTACCAGGAAGAAACTTTAGGTTCAAAAGTATACGGAAAGAGCCTATAGACTACATCTTCATGTTCACATTTAAAAGGTTCAGAGCTAAATAAAAACTCTTTAGGTGATCTTCAGCAGAGATACCTTTTCCAGGATCATATTTAGGCAAAACCTTCTCAGGATTCTTAGGCAGATTGTGAAAAGGCCTAGCCAAATTTAATGCTCCTCTTGCTCTCCATGCAGGTACAACCATGTCTCCACGCGAAGAATCAGGTGGAGAATCGTGTGGAGTTTCAGGCAGAGAATTCTTTGGAGTGTAAGGTTCCTCAAGATATTGAAGGTTTTCAAGTTCAATTTCTCCAAGAGGTTCTGTGATTTCTTCCAAGGATAAATTTACTAATTCTTCAAAATTCTGAACAAGAATGGAATCACGTGTGTACTGCCTTTCCCTTCTAGCAGCTCTTCTTCTAGGAACAAAGGGAATCGCATTTAAACTCCCAAGCTGTTTAACGTAAGCACGGGTATGTCTTCTCAGGTTTGCTATTTCAACAAAAGGTATAGCATACAGTGTTTCTTGATTTGCTTGACTTTCAAATTCAGAATTGGGATTTTCTTGATTTGTCACTTCCACATCTGAATTGTCTGGGATTGTTGTTTTAAACGGGTTTCCAGATTGATCTCCTCTTAAAGAAGAGTCTCCTGTATCAGCCATACAATGGTGGCCATCCTTCTAGCGCCAAAAATTGTTGATGCCTCAGAAATCGTAGCATCAATCAGCAAGGGATTCTCCCTGGTAGACAATCCCAATTAGATCGTCCACCGTTTGATGTAGGGAATCCATCCTGTTAACGGTTCTAGATACCGTAAGATTTAAATGTTCTTACTCTTGAACCAGTTGCGGCCCGATCCACCATTTAGTTATTTTATTTTAAAGATGAGATGCAAGTGCCCTAAGCTAAATGCAGGTAGCTAATCTAAATTAATCTAAAACTGTGAAAGCAAATTTAATCTATCCTTGCAAGGAGCAAAGTTTAAAGATGAGCAATAAACCGACAAAAACATTTAAAGATCAGACAGATAGCCATTTAACCATACAGATGCATCTACAACAGAATATAAAAGATATTAAAGATAGCTTTAATTCAGTCAAAGAATTCCATTACTCATTTGAGATAGACATCTTTGCACAGGAAAATAGGAGAATCATTCATTACACAGAAGTAATTCACAACAGTAAAGAAAGATCTCACAGTAGTGTGTGGATAACACAAGAGTAATCCAACAAACATCCAACACATCATTCAAGCAAAAATGTAGTCTCCCAGGATTTCATTAGGTAAAATCGAATTCCTTATACATGTAGAGAAATAGTTCACGTACAAGCTAGAAACTGTCCTTCACCTGCCAAAAGTCCTTGTACTATTCACTAACTATCTATTTATAAGTTTATAAACTGCCTCTAGGGATGCCACCTGTCTTCTCTTCTTTAACTCTTTTAATTTTCTTTTAACTGTTTTACAAAAAATAAGTGACTCGTGGCACCCTTTACATAACAGAAACAAAAGAAGACAACTGTCCCTTTGACTTTATGATTCGATAACAGGGAAGTAAAATTCGATGCATCATGGCTATTGAGATAGCTTTGGGGCAGTGCCTCTGCTGCAGGTGGAGCAACCATTTCGGAGGGCGCTTCTGTCTCTGCTGGTGCCTCTGATGTAGATGATGTGCCTCTATCGATTAATGTTGCTGTTGTTGCCTTCCTATCTTCTTCTTCAATGCAGCTGAACCAAATACCAGTGTCTCTTATGACAACATTGGCAGGCGAAGGGAGCAAGATCTTCTTTGAAGTTACATGCTTGTCGAGCTCTGCCTCGATGTTTTGCATTTCTGTTATTGTTGTCTGGCAGATTTCATGGAGCATTTGAGCGTGTACTGGAGGCAGCACGATGCATTGATGGAGGTCTTCTGTGGTTAACACATCGACTCTTCTCACATAATCCAATTGAATGTTCAGCTCGTCTCTTAAATTGGAGAGGCACTACTCTTTACTTGGAAATTCATAAAGGGGGTGGGGAAATACAACCTTGCACTTTACATGCACTTCTTGAATCTTTTGATAAAGGCTATTACACTTTCCCATTGTAACCTGGATCATAGTAATTAGCTTAGCGCTGCAGTTCCTACAAAATTCCATGAAGGCTACATCTTCCTTAAAATCAACCATAGGTTTGAATGGGAGGAGCTTGGGGAAATCCACCTTCCCTTCTCTCCACTCCATCTGGCTTAAAATATTAGATTTTACCCGTGTATACTTGTTCTTTAGCCTGACAGCTTCAGAGTTGATTTCCTTCATCCTGTCTAGCATGGCCTTTAGCCTGCAAACTTCTTCGGTAAGCAGTTCTTGCTTCTCATGCATTTGCTTGAGTACATCATAGGATTGCTCGTCAAACGGAGTCATATCCATTGCTCTGTTGTTTGCTTGTTCTAGCTTCTCAACCAACAACTGCTTATCTTCTTCTAACTGGAAAACTTTGGCTTCGAAATTGTTCTTCTCTGCTTCAAGTACCATCATCTGAACTGCCAGGTGTTCCTTTTCCTCCTCGAGGTGTTGATATTTATCCAAAAAATCCTTATGATCGGACATGAGGTGATCATGTTTCTTTACTACGAGCTCCCTATAAGACTGCTCATTGGCCACGGTGTGCTGTAGCATACGAGCCCTTTTCTTGGTTGACTCAAACTTATTTACTATGCTGATTACATTGTCCTCGGTTGCTTTGGTTGCTGCTACAACAGCAGATGCCATAGCCACAGGAGCATGCTTCATGTTTTGCATAACAATAGTTTCATGATGGGTGAAAATGTTCGACTCAAAAAGTCTCTTTAACCTTGTCTCTGACTTCAAAACAATAGATTTCCTATCCTTGTTATATACAAATCTATTCCACTGGGACACAGTATGATCCTTTGATGGGGTGAAAGGGATCAGTGGGAGATTTTCTATGGGTACATTCTCTTCAGCGGGAGGGGTCTGTACCAATTGGGATGAACCTATGTCCATGTCCTGTGTATTAGAACCACCAGCTCGTGCATCTTCATTTGCATTGTTTTCTTCTTCGGCCTTGCGTCGTCTTTCTTCTTCTTCAGCCTTTAGTCGATTTTCAACTGCCTCCCTCTCTTCCTGCTCTCTGGCAGCTTGCTGCAATATTGCCTCTTCTAACTCTTGATCCCGAAGCCTTTGGGATTCTTCTTCTTGCAGCCTAAAATTTTCTGCCTCCTGAAGCTTAAGGGCTTGTTCTTGTTCCTTCCGCAACTTGTCAGCAATTTCTTTCTGAGTTCTATCTGCTTCCTCCTTTAGCCTCTGCTCTTCATTAGTTAGATCTTCCGCTACTTCCTTTTCTTTCTGTAACTTGTATTATTGGGAAATTTGGACAGTGGTAGAGCTAGAGCTTGCTCCACCTTTGTAGTGGCAGATTTGAAACTCAGTCATGTTATTGATTCCCCTATATACTTCTTCATCCTCATCGTAATAATGGGCATAATCAAAGTGGGCGTACAATTCTTTACAGTGCTCTGCAACTTTGTTTCGTCTGTCATTTCTATGAAATATTGCTTCCCCGAAATGAAAACCTTTTAACTCTTGAATGAATTCCTTAGCAAATGCAACCCCTGAGAACTTATAGGCTCCCACACAGAGTGGCAGAGAAAGGAAGGAAGCCTTTTTCAATTTATTCAAAAATCCTCCGACTCCATCAAGAAAAACTTGCCTAACTGCTTCTTTCAAGACTATATAATCAGTAGCGTATCTGGGAAAGATATATGGTGTCTTGGAGCCTCCATACATTCTGATATAAGTACCATCTTTTGAAAAATAGAAATCTCCATAATTTTCCAGCATTGCCATGGCATTCTCTGATAAGTAATTGGGTTCTTCACTAAACATTTTCTCATACAGAGGTATGATGAACTCCTCACAAATGAGTTTGTAATGCATCCTGTAATTTTGAGCCCACAGTATTTTATAGGCAGTATAGACCGAGGTGTTGGACTGGTCCCAAACTCATCCTAGCTTTGGAAATGGGAGCTTTGCTAGAATGCAATCAACAAGATATGAAGACATGAAGAATTTTGACTTCTTTATAGCCAGTCCTTCCTTGGCTGTGGCCATGGCGGATGAAAAACTATCTGAGAGGATAGTTTCCCAGTCAAAGACAGTTCCCTTAAATGCCACATAATGGATTATGGGGGCCCATTGGATCCTATACATAGTTCTGTCTGCCATGCCGAAAATTCTGCTCAACATAAGGGCGATCATCCGAAAAGGAGCCCTCAGATTTTGAACTTCATATTCCTCACTATCTCTTCTTCTTAACTGCTTTCCTACGATTAATAGCTTTTTAGCCATTTCAAAATTGTCCATCTGCCCCAGCCATTCATCATTCATTGGTTGCTGAGAACGCGGTAATTTGTAGGCCGCTGCAATATAGGCTGGATGTAATGAGGCGAACGACTCTCCTTTTCTATCATGTACCACTCTTGTTTCCGGGTTTGCATGCTCTAGGATCCACCCAATCACTTCTGAGCAAGGAAAGAGCTCAGGGCGTGTGGAAGCTTTGGATATACCAGAGAGTTTGATATTTTGATAGATGTGTTCTTCCTCCAGGAGAGCTCCTGGGATGTCTTGGTCTCTGAGCATACGACAAATATCTCCCCATTTGACTTTGGGGGGGACACCTGTGGTGGACTTGGTATCCTCAAATAGAGTTTCAAATCTTGGCTCTATTGGTTCCGGCTCAGCCAACTTAGCTCTCTTTCTACTACCCTTTTGGCTTAATCCTGTCAAGCAACTACGCATGAATAAACATAAGATTGCAAAATAGTACAGAACATAGAGCAAGCCGCGGGAATTTTTTAAAACAAAATATCGACATGATAATATGTAATACTGCCAAATGAAGATGAAAGCAAATATTTTTTTTAAGCACAACTACACTTCTCCCAACCAAGATAAGTCATTTCAGGGGGCGCTAACTGAGTTGTGTTCTTTTTCTTTTTTTTTATTTGTTCAGGATTTCTTCAGACGACAGCGCGAGTGGTGCGATGGGTAAAAGCCGGCCAGGAAGGTTGAAGCTTGTAGGTTCAAGGGCTTTAGGGGAAAACTGAAAGGGCACATGGTTAGAAAATATAGGTTTGGGAATGACCAAAATAACAACACATGCAGATGTCTACCGGCCATGTAGCCCACATGGGGTATCGTTACCGAGAAAATATTTACACATTTAGCAAAATAACAAAACAGTGGCAGAGCCACCTACCTGGCAAAAGATTGTTGGTCTCGCGGAGGTTGACTATGCTGCGGGTGAGTTGAGCTGGATCAATCTAACAGCTTCGAAATGGCGTTCTCTGGTACAAATTCTATCAATAGAAATAAACCAAACTCCCCAAAACCTTATACAAAGGTTGACACGTGCGGGCAATTAATAGGTTGGTGGAGGCTTTAAAACGAAGTTTAAAACATGTACGGCGGGGTCACCTTGGCATGTTTGGTATTAAAGCGTAACTGCCAAAAGCGGGAGGAAAGGGAGAGCTCACCGGATGTTGCGGCGAAGACTCATAAGTTTTATCCTCAGTTTCAGCGAGAGTTGCTGATATTAACCAATGTCGCGATGGAAACATCGCAAGTTCCATCCGCAGTTGAAGGTTATGTGACTTGAATAACTCGTCCGCCCATTGCGGCCAAAGACTGGGAATCGTTCCGACGTTGCGGCGGAACTTCGGGAGTTTTCCCGCCATTGCAGGGACACTTGCCAAGTTTGTCTGAATTTTTCTTTGCGCCTTGGTAAAAGAATGACGAGAACCTCCGCCATTGCGGGAAAAATTCTTGAGTTGGTCCACTGTGGCGGGAGGACTTGCCGAGTTCGCCTGAAGTTTCGGATGGACTTGGCGATTTTTCCCGAAAGGTACAAGGTAGAAATATTTGATAAAAGAGGCACCCATTGTGGCCGAACTTTATGATTTCTTCCACCGTTGCGGGTGAAAATATTGAGTTCTTTCGCAGTTGCGGGTGAAAATCTTGAGTTCTTCCTTAGAGGAAAAAGATCAATAAACTGAAAAAGAAAGGTTTCTCCTATAAAAACTAAGTATGACAGAACTTCTAAGGAAAGTTTAACTCCTAAGTAACTTTATAAAAGAAGTAAAAAGGAGGGGCCCCAATATCTACAAAAATTTTGGGGGGGATGTTGCAGCAACAACAAGTAGTTGATACCTTTGTTGTCTTCCTTGAATGCATGGCTGGCTCGCTTGGTTGCTATAATGGTTGATAATTATCGGGCCTCACTTGATTAGATTGCTGGCTCACTTGTATTCTGATGACTGGCTCACTTGATTTTTTATTTTTTATTTGCAATGTGCATGTTGCTTCTTGATGGGGAAGTATGATGACCTGCAATTTTACCTGTAATTACCTAAATGCATCATGTATGATCTTTATTTAAATAATGTCTCTTTTTCTTTTTTCATTCATTTTTCTTTTTCTCTCTTTTTTTCATATCTTTTTTCTTTTTTTTCAATTCTTTTTAATTTTTTTTCATCATGTTTTTTATTTTCTCTTTTTTCATTTTTTTTCAATTTTTTCATTTTTTCTTTTTTCATCATTTTTTTTTTCATTTTTTTTTCTCTTTTTCTATGAACTGGATTTCAATGGTCTTCTATGTTTGCTATCAGCATTAGTGGTTGCTAGTAGAGCACCTGTGTGAACTCCTCCTTTGACTGTGGCTTCTTGTAAAGTTTGAGCCTATGTCCATTTACTATCATGGGAAATTCTTCTTCATCAATTGTAATAATCTTCACAGCTCCATTTTCATAGATTGTTTCAATAATGTAAGGTCCAAGCCATCTTGTTGTTAGTTTTCCCTTGAAAGTATGGAATCTGGAGTCATAGAGCAGTGCCTAGTCACCCTCCTTGAACTTTTTATCTTTTATGTGTTTGTCATGCCACTTTTTCCTTTGCTGCTGGATGATCTCAGTATGAGCAAGTGCTTGCTGGCGTTGCGCATCTAGTTGATTCAATTGTAGCATGCGTTCTTGTTGTATCTCGGATAGTTCCATATATAATTGTGCTACAATTCTTAATGTCTTTATTTCAAATTCAATTAGCAGCATGACTTTCTTCCCATATACTAGTTCATAAGGTGTGAATCATGTTGTTGTCTTCCATGTGGTATTATAGGCCCAAACTGCCTCACTTAGCCTGTCTGCCCAATCTCTTTTGTGGAGTTGGACAGTCTTTGTCAAAATCCTTTCCAATTTTCTGTTTGTTACCTTAGCTTGACCATTGGCTTGAGGGTGATAGGAGGAGGACTGTATGTGTTTTACATTGTTTCTCTTAAGCAGATCTTCTATTAAGTTGGATGTAAATTGTGGGCCTTGATCAGAAACTAATTCCCTTGGGACACCAAACCTGTGAAAGATCTGCTCAGTGAAGAATTTTTCCACGTTGGTTTCATTTGCTGCAGCAAGTGTTGCTACCCTCATTCCAGTTTGTGAGGTAGTCAGTGCATACTAGGATGTAGCTCTTCTGATTTGACTATGGGTTTATTGGACCAACAAAATCAAATCCCCATTTTTCGAATGCCTCCAAGGAGATTTGTGGATGGAGTGGCATTTCTTCTTTTTGTGTTGGTTTCCCCCATTCTTTGGTAGTCATCACAGTGTGAAACATATTCATAAGCATCCTTGTGGAGTGTTGGCCAATAATACCCTGTTTGCAAAATTTTATAGGCTATCCTCTTTGCAGCATAGTGTCCTCCACATGGTTCATTGTGAGTGGCATGCATTATGTCATGCACTTCATCTTCTCTAATGCACCTTCTGAGTATTTGATGACGTCCTTGTTTGAAGAGCATACCTTCTATCCATGTGTATGTGGCACTTTTCCTTATTACTTTATTCTTTTCTTTGTAGCTATAGTGTGCTGGAAATTTTCCAGACACTAAATAGTTTGCTATGTCAGCAAACCATGGGCTCCTTGTAGAGATGGAAAAAAGGTGTTCATCAGGAAAACTGTCATTCACCACTTCACTGTCTTGTCCATGGGTGAGTCTAGATAGAAAGTCAACCACTACATTGTGTTTTCCTGGCTTGTCTATAATTGTGATGTCAAACTCCTGCAGGAGGAGTAGCCACCTGATGATTCGATCACTTGTATTAGGTTTGTTTGTGAGATACCTTATTGCTGAATGGTCTGTATGGACAAAAACTTGGTAACCTGTTATGTAGTGCCTGAACTTGTTAATGGCATGGATGACAACCAAAAATTCCTTCTTTGTAACAGTATAATTTAATTCTTCCCCTGCCAAATTTTTACAGATATAATATATAGCATAGGGCTTTTTGTCTCTTTCTTGTCCAAGGATAGATCCTATGGCCTTATCCGATGCATATGAGTGGATGTGGAATGGAAGTTCCCAGTCTGGTCCTTGGAGTACTGGAGCTGTAATTGTTTTCTCCTTAAGTTTATCAAATGCTTTCATGCAATGGTTTGTCCATGTGAACTCAGTGTCTTTTGTGAGAAGGACAAACATTGGTGCAACAATCCTGCTATAATTTTCAATAAATCTCCTATAGTATCCTATTTTCCCAAGGAAACTTCTCACATCCCTTTGTTTGACAAGTGGCGGCAGCATTCTGATTACTGAAACTTTTGCTTGATAAAACTCTATCCCTCTCTGTGATATATGATGCCCAAGAACGATTCCCTCTTCCATTAATATTCTTCATTTGTCATTGCTCAGACATAAGCTCATCTCAATACATTTTTTCAATACTAATTCAAGATGGTTCAATGCCTGATCAAAGTTTTTCCATAGGGTGTGAAGTCATCGATGAAGACTTCCATTTGATCATTTATGAAATCATAGAATATACTTAGTATGCCCCTTTGGAATGTTGCTGGAGCATTACATAACCCAAATGGTAGTACTCTATATGCATAAGTTCCCCAGGGGCATGTAAACGTTGTCTTATCTTGATCAGTTGGATGTATTAAAATTTGGTTGTACCCACTGAAGCCATCCAAAAATGAGAAATACTTGTTCCCAGCTAATGTGTCCAGCACTTGATCGATAAATGGGAGTGGAAAGTGATCTTTCATGGTTGCTTTATTTAGTTCCCTATAGTCCACACAAATTCTCCATTTGCCTCCTTTTTTAGGGACTATAACCAGTGGTGAGACCCATTCGCTATCAGAGATGGGATATATGAACCCAACATCTAATAACTTCTATAGTTCTACTTTGGAAATGTCCTTTAATGCTGGGTTCAGCCTCCTTTGTGGTTGCCTGATAGGGATAGAACCTTCTTTGATGTAAATGTAACGTTTGCAGATATCAGGATGTATACCCTTGATGTCTGCAGATGTCCATGCAAAAGCTTTATTTTGTTCTGATAGTACCTTCATTAACTGTTTTTCTTGCTCTGGTTGTAGATTGGAATTAATGTTGACTGTCTTTCTAGGCATAATTTCCACTATCTTTGCTTTTTCTTATTGTTCTTCCAGAGACAACGCTTTTGCCCAGATTTTATTTAAGTTTTGGTGTGAACTTTCGCCTTCATGTTGTTGGTCTGTGTCAAAAAAATCTTCAAGAATATCATTGTTAGAAGATGCATTATGTATAAACCTATCTATATGGGCATCTTCATCTATGGCTTTTAGTGATAGTGCAGCATCAATTGTTAGGACAGGTCATCTGTTTTGATTTAGTGTGTCGTTATAATCATCATTCCAATCTTGATATTCTAAGTTTGAAGATTTCCTTGCTGGTGGGTAAATCGTTATTTTCTTCCTGGCATGTCCACTGGTGATAGTCATGTTTCCTGATCTGCAACCTATGTAAGCATCTGCAGTTGCTAACCAAGGTCTGCCTAGTATGATTGGATAACCACTAAGTTTACTTTTTACTTCTATGACTATGAAATCAGCTGGGTATTCCCAGGATTCTATATTGATTATTATGTCTTCGAGCATTCCTTCAGGTCTCACTGTGGATGTGTCAGCCAGATGGAGTACTGTAGTGGTTGGTCTGGCCATTGATTGGAGTCCTAGGTGTATCGTAGTATCCTTGGTCATTACATTTATAGCAGCTCCCAAATCAATTAAGCTTATGTCTATATGTATGTTATTGATGTTTACGTTGACCACTGGGATCCCAGGATCTAGATATTTGGGGTTAACAACGATACCTAGCATTAGATCATCTAACTGGCCCACTACATTGATCGTTGGTGGGTCATGTTTTCTTCGTCTAGGCCTTTTTAAACAATTTTCTTTAATGAATTTGTTACAAATAGGTACATCTCTGATGGCCTGGAAAATCAAAATTTGGATGTTTAACTGCTTCAATTCGTTTAAAATCGCATTTTCTTCTTCCTCTTTTGTACTTCATATAATTTTCTCTGGAAATGGAGGGTTTCTGTTTCGTATGAGTGGTTGAGATTCTTCCTCCTGAGGTTCTGGTTCATCCGGATGCTGAATATGGGGTTGTCTCGTTTGTTCGTGAGCCTCAGGTTCTTAGATATGCTATGTGTGTGTATTTTGCAATGTTTTTCCAGATCTTAAATTAATTTCATTTATCTCTAGCATGTCTGTTAAGACCCAAAAAGTGCTCACTAGCTCATTCCCATATCCTCATGACCCATTTGTCCACTTTTCCCACCATTTGAGCCTCTAAAACCTCCAAAAGGTCACCAAAAAGACCAAAACCCATCTTTTTCCACTCAAAATATGTATTTTTCCTCAAAAAGCACAAAAAACCCTCAAAAAGGGTCCAAAATTCCCAAAAATCAATTAAAAGGAAATAATATTCAAAAAAAGAAAAAGAGGGAAAAAGAAACCTAAACCATTTTGGTCAATACCATTGGTTTCCATAAACCATAATAGTATTCCCCATCACCAAAAAACTATAAAAAAGTGATAGGGGCTCCTCACTATTCATCCACATTTCATCCTATCCTTATGCTGCCAAATTCTCTTTGAGAGCCCTTTCCTCCCATTTCGAGTTTGGAGATCCCCATTAAAGCATTGGAGAAGAAGAGACCATTGGACATTGGAGCACCTCAACCTTGGAGTTGCTCAAAAACTCACCATCCTCCCCATTTGAGGTAATACAAAAGATTAAATTTTATATTTCTTGTTTTCATTATGAATCTTACTGTTTACCAGTTTTTAATTTAGTTTATTTACTTGCACATGATAGATTAGTTGTTTATTTCTTACATTCAACAAATTTTTTACATATTTTTATTAAGACTGCTGCTACAAGTTAGCAGGTGCATCCTTGCACATGCTTGGTTGAAAAAACAAGCAACAGTTTTTCGCAACTCCACCGGTTTTCGAACTTTAAAATTTTGATTTAGATCTATATTTTAGTTGTTTTTTCCATTTAAAACTGTAAATATGCCATACTAGTCATCTTCTTAATAGCTGCCCTAGCCATTGGCCCTTTCTGCAGCCCAAAATTTCAATTTTTGGGTTCATTTTTCGACGACTGTTTTCCGTCCCTACATTGCGGCTTTCGACACCCACAATCGTGCTGCGCATCGCGTCTATTTTCCACGTGGTCCATTGCGTTTGTTCGACTTTTTCCCCGCGCGTCCCATCGCGGTTGTTCGGCTTTTTCCCTCGAGGCCCATCGCCGTTGTTCGTCTTTTTCCCGCGCGGCCCATCGCGGTTGTTCAGCCTTTTCCCGCGCGGTCCATCGTGGTTGTTCAACCTTTTTCCGTGCTACGCATCACGTCTTTTGCCCACATCATCGCGATTCACATCGCGGCTTTTGCCCATATCACCACGATTCACATCGCGACTTTTCGCCTCATAGTCGCGATATTACCTGTTTCGTTTGTCCCATTTTTTCCCGATTGTTTGCCCATTCGGCCCATTTTTTTCAGCCTTATTTTCTGCAATTTTATGACAGCATAGTGTTTTAATTATTGCAACATTATAAATTTATATTGTCTTTGCTTTACCACATCGTTTTAAACATTTTCAGTTAAGTGAAAGAAAGATTTGTTTAGCTTTTTTTAGGTTGTAGATTTCATATTTGCAAAGTTAGAATCATATTTCTGAATTTCTCAGTATTTTGCCTAAGAAAGGGTTTTAGAAATCCACTTATTTATTCATATGTTATTTGCTTACCTTGAAAATTTTGAAAAATCCATATTTTTTGAAACAAAGCATTTACATTTTAAAGCGTCTTTCATTTTTTGCAAATTGAAATCGTCATTTTAATTTGTGATTAAATCGCCCAAGCGAGGCAAATTGTTTTGGTATACAACCACACCAGCACACAATCTGTCACAATAACTTCAAGTGAGCCTTAAAATTCTCTTAACTCAACCAACATTCTAACCCCATTTGGGGAACACAAAAAGAATATTGTAGTTAGGTAGGACTGAGGGGATAAGTATCCAAATAACACCCCTCACTCACTTACATGTTGAGACATAGTGGTTGACATTTAGAGTACCAAAATCCCTTATTATTTGCTGTCACAGTTTAAAACCAATTCGTCAGGAAGACCTCTCCCTTAGGAGGGTTGAAGTAGCCAGACTGGTTCTGGAGGCCTGAGTGGAATACCGCAATCCATTAAGGCACCGAAGGATACCTACTCGTTGTTCTTGTTGTACCACCCTTGTGGGAGTACAACGGTGATAGAACAAGAGCTGCAGATTCACCCAACCAGACGTGTCATGAACGAGGTATCTTAGTGGCCCATTTTCTAGGATTGACTACCCGGTATCCCTCCCGGTAGGGGGATATCTAGCCTTTGATTCTATAATCTATATTTTCTGACTTGGATTTCATCACCTTGCAGAGGATATATCTTGTTGAGTCATAATACTTTTTAGTAAGGTGTTTGCATGCTCCATTACCTCCCTTTGGTCATTGAGTACACCTTTTTTTCTATTTTTAGGATTCGTTTGCATGTTGGTTTTTTTACCACATTTTTTTATTACTCCACTTACTATAGCACAACTGTTATAGTAAGTGTTTTGAGGTTAGTTGTTGTCCTGAGTGCCATTATTTTTTACGCTCCCCTCCTGCACACATTGTTGCATTAGGGTTTTTCGAGCTTCACACTCACCACCACCAGTTAATTTTAATAGACAACTGTCACCATTGATTCCCCGAGACGTTCTCAGCGCTTCCAGGGAGACCCCCCATAGTACGGTTCCCTTGACTCCACACGTCATCGGCATAGAGCCCTGTCATCCGATTCTGACGCGCCTCATTTCATATCTGACTCTGAGGCAGAATCTGAAAATCCCGCATACACCGCTCCCACTAGCCCCATGGTTGGTTCGCATTATGACAACTTTTTCATAGGGACTGTTGGTGGAACATCATCCACCCCCGCCACCACAATGGCCATCACGGTAGCCACAACTACCCCACCTCCCTTAGGGATGCCCAACATGGGACCTACACCTACCATCACCGCCACTACTTAGATCCCAGTAATTACTGGAACCATCCCAAACCCATCTATAACTCATGTTGCACTTGGAGGCGCTGGCCCCTCTCACACATATTTAGGTGGAGGGCACATCCCTTTTACAACTAATCTCCCCCTTGGGGGCAATGGCCCAATTCATAATTCTACCACTAGCATTTATGCCCCACTAACCATGTCACACCCCTCTGCTAGTTTGCCATTTATTTCTAACCTTAACCTACCAGACTTGGCAAGGCTAACAAATGATCCCATTAGACATGACCCTACTTGCCCCCCCATGCCCACAAAGCTCCTGTCAGACATCCCAAAGTTTGAAGGGAAGGCTGGGGAAGACCCCCAAAACCATATCATGTTGTTTCACCTATGGTGTTCCTCAAACTCCATAGTCGATGATTCTATTTGACTCCGACTTTTACAAACAACTTTCACTGGCTCGGCATCCAAATGGTATATTGAGCAGCCACATGGGACTCACCCCACGTTTACATGCCTCGCCTCAACTTTCCTACAGTTCTTTCAACTACCCATACTCTATGATGCAGGAGTAGAAATCCTACTGTCTTGTAGACAGAATACGGCCACCCATATCACAGATCACATACATGAGTGGCGTAAACGCCATAGTCTCTGCAAGATTAAGCTAGACAACCGTATCTTCCTGGATTGGTTCCTGAAATCACTCCTCCCTATCATAGCCAAGGATGTAGCTTCTGAATGACCCCAATCGGAAGAAGAAGCCATTTTAAAAGCTCAGCAGTTCGACTTGATATATGCCCAGTCTGGATATTTATACACAATATTACTTGACGCCCCGCGCAACAATCCATCCCAGAATGACGTGCCGGGGGCATCCCATACCACAGACGGTATCATTGGCCAGGTTGTGGCACAAAACAAACCTTTCACCATGATGAGTACCATCAACGCCCCAGACCTTTCTAGGGCCACCACTCATTCTGGAACTACAACTTCGTATGCTCCAGTGATACACACCCACCACACCCATGGACCCTCATGTCCACCGCAATGTTATGGGCAAGCACCATTAGCTTATGCACCCCCTCCATATTATAACCAGCAGGCCAATTAGACTCTGGTTCATCCACAAGCCCAATCGGCTTATTACCCTCAAAAGGTAGCACCTCCTACTCCAACACTTCCAATAGCTCAAGGTTACCAACAACCACAATAAGCATCAGGTCCACCTCAGAACCCTCCTGCTTATTATCCACCGCAGCCTGCTCTAGCGCCTGCACGACCTCAAAACCCACCTACTGCCCAAGGGCATGTATACGCACAGCAAAACCAACCTCAAAACCAGAACAACCAGTGTAATCAAGGAGGTCAATAGAATCGCGGAAGAGGATGCAACCGCGGAAATAACCAATAACAAAACCAAGGAGGACAACCACCTAATCCTCCCAATGACAATAACGCTTCTCCTGCAAATCAAAACCCTGATCGTCCACCAAAACAGGGCAAAAATCATAACTTGAGAACAAACCACTTGTGTTCCATATGCGGTGTATATGGCCATTACACGCATAATTGCCCCCATCTAGACCGAGCACGTCAACTATGGACTAATGATTCCCAATGACAAGGACACGCTGCACAGCCAGCACCACCTCCTCAGCCGTAACCCATGATATTGCAAAATCCTCTACCCAACCAAGGAGTAGTAAACACCCGCCCAATGGATCCCCCACACAGATCCACTGCACCACAGCAGCAAATTACCTATACGGCAACCGATTACCAGCATACAGAGTCCAACACTCACCATTTGATAATGATGTCATCAAATGATGCTAACCTTCAAACTCGCTGCAACCAATACGCCCCAGCCCCTGAAACCACACCTACTGATCCATCATCAAGCAACCTCCCAACTGATCATCCACTACGCATACCTAATATGCCCATGGATGGGGGTCCAAAAGCCCCTCACTTCCCTTTAAAATGGATCAACAACAATCCTGATGCTCGTGCAGCTTCGAACTACAACATTGTAGAAGACTTAGCCCAGTCCCCCACCGCTATGTCTTCTCTAGAAGTCCTAAAAACTTGTCCTACATAAAGAAAATTGTTGTTGTCCACCATTGGTGCCATAGAACCTAACAAATCCAATATGATGGCTTTCGACTTAGACCAAGCCGAACCTCATCTGCCTTCATCACTAGCTTTTCAGGTTTCTGTGTCTATCCGAAATCTTGTCGTTCATCGATGCATCATCGATGAAGGTTCCTCCACCTGTGTTATGTTGACTTTTGTCTGGCAGAAACTTGGATCCCCAACACTATGGCCATCCACTACCACATTGCGAGCTTACGATGGTCGTGCAGCTCAACCGCAAGGTCTGTTAGTTAACGTGCCTATACAGCTTGGGGGAAAATTGGTTCTCATAGATATAGAGGTCATCGATGCCCAACTTGATTACAATCTCCTTTTGGGACGAAGCTACATGTATAAAATGAAAGCTGTCACTTCTTTCGTCTTTCACCTCATGATGTTTCCCCATGAAGGACGCGTAGTCAAAATTGAACAAATAACATACTATGATCCTCGCAGCACCTGAAAATGTTCTCCCTATGATCGAACAACTCATTCAGAGTGCACCCACATCGTTCGTCTCCTCATTCGGACCCAGGATATATTCGGATACTCCCATGACCTCCACTTTCCCATCTATCCCACCCCCTCTGCGGATAACTGAAATATCTGATTTGTGCACCCTCTCGCACAACACACAGCAGCATACTCAACAACCTCAACCACTGCCACAACCACCCACAGTGCCTAGTCATATCGGAACAACACCGATTCACACTATCCCATTCTTGTTTCCATTTTCAGGAGTTGTCAGCACGTCAATAATGGCTACACTTAACCTTCCAGAGTTAACGTTAGGATTACTTGTATGGTACCTACCTACCCCAACCCCTTCACCGACACCGACCATTGTTTTACAACTGGTACAACCCATCAATACTTCAAACCATCCACCACCTGGCATACCGAACCCCCAAAACCGTCCACCACCTGGTGTACCAAACCCCCAAAACCGACCACCTCCAACAGGGGCCACTACATCAACATCTAGTTATGTCCCCCCTCAATCCCGCCACAATGGAGGCAGAGGTCCACAAATCTACACCACTGGACCCACAACTCGCACCCCCCGAGTGACTCCCAAATTAGCGAAGAATCCCCCAACAATCCGCATACCCCTCAAGTGGTCCTTTTGTGACGATATAGGCCATGCTACCCATCTATGTCCACAATTACTGGCACTTCAAGAACACATGAATATGTTGGATGACGACACGAAAATTCTAGTTGTTAAACTTCAGCTACCCCCTCAGCCTCGCGATAAATCACTACGTACAAACCACCCTTGTGTGATATGTAGCATCTACAACCATTATGCACATCACTACCCTAATCTCCCAGATTATAGAACATCACTATACGAACTGAATAATGCTGACCTAGAGATATCCCCCTCACTCATTGAGGAAATATTCCCCCCAGAATCTTCCCCTTCAGAATAAATCAATACCATTTATATGATTTCAACCACCTACAAGCCTGAACCAATTAATTTGATGACGCACTACTTCTGTAGCGATGAGGAAATCCTAGAAACACTTACTATACCAGACTACCCCTGGGATGATATGCACCATCGATCATACTTCATCCCTAAGGCATCTACCTCCGCCACGGAAAACCAACTGTCTGTCGAATCCAAAAATTTCTTACCAACCAAGGTCAACTGGTTCAAAGATCCTATCCCAGCCCCAGATGCTTTTGAAGAAAGTAATATGGCCAACATTTCGCCGATCATAAAAATCGACATTTCCACCACCCCCGGAAAACCTGAGCTTATCTCTTTAGGTGCATCATGCACTGAAAAGGAAACCCAAGCCTATAAGAAACTCTTCCAAGAATTTCGTGATGTCTTTGCCTAGTCTTACACCGAGATGCCTAGTCATGATCCTACCATTGTAGAACATCATATAGATACTTGGCCAAACATATCTTCGGTCCGCTAGAAACAATGCCCCATTCACCCATCCAAGCTTCCAGCTGTGAAAGCCTAAATTGAGAAGCTTCGAGCAGCAGGTTTCATACACCCTATTGCTTATACTACCTAGGTTTCTAACCCAGTTCCAGTCAACAAGAAAGTAGGCACCATATGTGTCTGTACTGATTTCCGAGACCTCAATTTAGCTTGTCCCAAAGATAACTTCCCAACACCATTTATCGATCAGCTAATTGATGCATGTGCAGGGCACGAGATACTATCTTTCATGGATGGTTTCTCTAGATATAACCAAATCCACATCCACAAGGAAGATCAATACAAGACTGCTTTCACTACCCCATGGGGCACCTTCTCCTATCGCATCATGCCTTTTGGTCTCAAGAACTCTGGAGCCACTTTTCAGCAAGCTATGACTTATTGTTTTCATGACCTGATTAACATCATATTGGTTTATCTAGACAACCTCACAGCTCAATCTAAGAAACGATCCAACCATTTAGATGACCTCCATCAAGTCTTCTTGCGCTGTCGCAAATACCAAATCCGTTTGAACCCACTCAAGTGTGTCTTTTGCGTTCCAGCAGGCCGTCTGTTGGGTTTCATCATTTCAGAAAAAGGGATCACCGTCGACCCTCTAATGGTCCAAGCCATAGTAGACCTACCATCACCTCGTACACTAAGATAGCTACAAATCCTTCAGGGGAAATCCAACTTCCTCCATCGCTTTGTCCCATATTATGCCACGACAGTACACAGTTTTCTCCGTTTGCTACACCTTCATACCTGTTTTTTATGGGACGACCAAGTAGAAGTAGCTTTCACAGACCTGAAGAAAGCACTTAAAAGTGCCCCCTTGATTTCTCCTCCAGACTTCACAAGAGACTTTATCCTTTACATTTCGGCATCCAATTACGCCGTTTCTGGAGTACTCATCGAGGAAGACTCCGCTCGTCAATAGCATGTCATTTACTATGTGAGCCAAACCTTATCAGGCCCACCACTGCGCTACCCACATGAAGAGAAAATGGCCCTCGCCATCGTCTTTTTAGTACAGAAATTGCACCATTACATTCTCCTCAGCCATACCACAGTTGTTGCAAATTCCAACCCGATGGTCTATCTCTTGAATCGCCACCTTCTACAAGGCCGTGTTGCCAAATACTGGGTGATTATCCTACAAGAATATGACCTGATTTTTAAAACCCCAAAGAGCACCAAAGCTTTAGCAATTTCTCAAATCATTACGGACCTACCATCCTCATCGTCATCACCAACTATCAAAACCAATCTAATTGACGACCATTTATCCATCATCTCGTCAGACGACCCTTGGGATGGCGACATTTTGGTTTACCTCCGCACACAGAAGTTTCAACCCAACATCGACCGTGACGGAAGCCGTCGCAACCGCCATCATGCCCCCCGCTATCTCCTCATATGCGATGTCTTCTATCGACGCGGTGTCGACACCATCCTATGACGGTGCCTTTGACTGTCATAGTGGTGCCTGTGGCGGCCATTTCTCCAGAATGGCCACCTCCCAAAAGGTAATCCGTGCAGGTTATTTTTGGCTGTCATTATTCATTGATTGTATCACAACAGTCAAACATTGCCAAAACTGCCAGCTTTTTACCCCCAAGGCAAGAACCCCGCCCCCCTTCATCTAGTAGTCACCGTTGGACCATTTTGAAAATGGGCCATCGACTTCATGGATTGCAATCCTGCATCAGCTAGCGGCCATAAACACATTATTGTGGCCGTCGATTACTTCACCAAATGGGCAGAAGACATGCCTACTTATAACTGCAAAGCCGACACTGCAACCCGTTTTTTCCTCGACCATGTTATTTCTCGTTTTGGAGTACCAAAGCAACTCATCTCAGACCACGGTTCTCACTTCAAGGACTCTATTTGGCAAGAATTGTCAACACTTCTTAAGTTTGAACATCATTTCTCTTCCACCTACTACCCCCAAGGGAACGGCCAAGTCGAAGCTGTCAACAAAATTTTGAAGATCATCCTCCAGCGCACTGTCGACCAACATAAGTCCAATTGGCATCACATGCTTTTCCCTGCATTATGGGCTTACCGTACGTCCACCAAAACCGCCACCAGCTTTACCCCTTTCCATTTGGTTCACGGCGTGTAATCCGTCCTCCCCATCGAGCATCAGATACCGACATTACAAATTTCCATGGAACTCCTCCGGATACTTCACCAATTGAAGAACGCTTACTTCTTTTAGAGCAGGCCAACGAAGATCGCCGCACAGCTCTCCAAACAATTGAAGACGCAAAGAACAGATCAAAACTCCATTACGATAAAGATGTTCACCCACTAGCATTTAGTGAAGGAGACCTCGTACTCGTTTACGATCAAGCCCATGACAAAACAGGCAAAGGAAAGTTCAAATCCATGTGGCAAGGCCCATATATCATACACACTTTCCTTGGACATGGGGCATACCTTTTGACCGACTCAGAAGGAAATCCGATGCGCAACCCCCGTAACGGGTTGTACCTCAAACGATTATACCCATAAAAAATCTCCTGGACACCACACTCCATATTGTACAGTTTTTAATTCATTTTTTCGCTGTAAACTTTCAAAACCTTACATTTTCATTTTTTCCTGCATGAACACAGATGATCTTGTTCCACTCTACCATATCGGCTTTGCCGACGGTGCAAGTCGCTGGTCTCCAAATCTTTCCTCTGCAACTTGGGTACTTTATTCCCCTTCACATGAGTTGATCCACATCGACGAAGTGTGCATAGGTGCTGCCACAAATAATCAAGCTGAGTAAGACGCCATGACCGGTCTACTGGCCGTTGCTCTCCAGATGGGAATAAGTCACCTTAGCGTCTTCCTGGACTCCCAACTCCTTGTTTCCCAGCTCAACAACTTTTACCAGGTACGCGATCCCTGTCTATTTAGAAAATTCCTGCGCACTAAACAAATGATTCGACACTTTGAATCCATTTCATTCACTCATGTCCCAAGAAATCTAAATAGTGTAGCAGACCAAATGGATAACAACATTCTAGATTGGCATGTCAACCAAAACATGTAGGACATTACAACACGCATCACATAGGCATCAAAAAATCAAATAAACAAACTAAATAAATCATCATAATATTGCATCCACGTGCATAACACATGCCTCCACGGGCATACAAAAACCATAAGTATTACATCCACGTACATAGAATATGCCTCCACGGGAAAACAAACAACATACAATTGCATCCATGTGCAACAAGACATAAAAGCAATGACAAGACTTGCATCCACGTGCATACACGGCTGTATAATAAAAAACGCATCCATATGCATGAATATATATATATATATCATCATATAGTCATCTTGTCAAGAGTGCCCTCAGCACCCAAATATACAAAAAATACACCAACCGTACAAAATATGTATCAACAAAAACATCCCCATATTCTCATCAGCATTTGGGGGTAGGTACAAGATAACCTAATCATCATCATCACGGTCAACCGCCTCCTCCGGCTCCTCCTCCTCCAGATCATACTGATCTCGAGCTCTCCTCTCAGCTACCAACACAGCTACCCTCAGTAATATCGATCTCCACTCACGCGGAGCATCGAAACAACGATCCAATACACGTCGATCTAGGTCTCTCCAGCTATCATTAGGTACATCACCCAACATATCCTCAAATGTATCACGAACATCCTCTATGGCATCATCTCGGTGACTCACAACTCCTCGTGCACGAGGTGGAGGTACCACTACCAGTGGAGGTACCACCACCACCATACGTCCCCTACGGCCCTGATGATCTGCCGGAGGCCGCGGACCCACGTCTGCAGTAAACCACGCTAAAACATCTCAATATCATATATACATTTCTGACTATCATCACAAACAAATATACAAAAAACATGATATCATAAAAACAACAAAAACAAAGACGTACCGTCTAATCCCCAAGCCTGTCCCTGAGCTCGAGACATCTCGATGTCCCCTCGAAAGTCCATACCCTGGTACGGATAATCATCAATCACAACAGGCATCTGCTCCCACTGCTCGTACATGTCCATCCTGAAGAACCGCCAAATACCACCACCACCCCGGGGCATCATCTCCCCCCACTGCACCATCCGCGGCTCCCTCCTCAATCCCTCTTGAACTGGCACACGTGGCTGCAAGGTAGGTAACCGCTCGAAAAAGAAGCAACATAAGAAAGAGGCATAACTGAACTCTCCTCCCTCACGCCTCACCTTGTTCAGCTCTCGCCGAACACAAGCAAGGAACATCTCACCCCAAGCAAAATAGGTCCCAGTCATGACACGATGAACCATCATCGTCTGCCCCCCTGACAAACAATGGGGCACCTGTGCACTAAGCACCCATAAAACACAAGCCGCCACTGCCTGCATCTACGGCTCACGCAGATCCGAGACACTCAGTGCGCTATTCTGCGCACAGGCCCCTCGAACACAAAATCTCTCAAGGAGAATCTCAATATCCATACCAGCTGGAATCTTGGGCTGGGTGTCCCCTATCTCACCCAAATGGGGCAAGCCAGTAAGGAAATACACATCCGTCAAGGTGAGATCCAGTCGCTCACCTTACACAATAAAAGCTACCTCCTCTGGGTCCCAGAAGTTAATCAACTTGTTCAGCAAGTCCCTGACTGAACGCATGAGAGGAATCTGTGCGAACTTCAGTAGTCTACCCAAAGCCAACGCCGCCCGCACATGTGGACTCACCCAAATAGTCTCCATCAACCCCTCATCAATCTCCCTCTCCCTCCAAGATTCCTGCGGCCTCCTGAGCATCCTGCCAAACCAAACACAATTTTTTTTTTTTTTTTTTTAAATACCATAATTTTTTTTTCCCCAAAGCCAGCAATCCACACCGCGGCTTTTAACACCCGCAGTCGCAATGCACATCGCGGCTGTAAGGACCCACAGCCACGATGTGCATCGCGGCTATAAGCACCCACAGCCGCGATGCACATTACAGCTGTAAGCCCCCATAGCCACGATGCACATCACGGTTGTGAGGCCCACATTCACGATGCACATCACGGCTGTAAGAACCCACAGCCATGATGTACATCGCGACTGTGAGGCCCATAGCCGCGATGTGCATCGTGTGAAAAGCCTCAAAACCCGCGATATTCCACGTTGGCAAGCCAACATGGAATATTCGCCATTTCTGAGACCTCGACACCCCCCAAAAGAAAATAAATTGAAAGGCTAAGGTTCATAGGCTTACCTGAAACTCGCAGAAAAAAAAAGCCAACGGTCGAATCTCCCACAAAAGAAGAAAATGCTCTGACTAAATCAAATTACTCTGTCAAACTCAACCGTGAAAATGACACATGTCACATTGGGTCCACTAGTTATTTATAGAAATTTGACCAATCTTCAGTCAACCATTTTGGGATCATACGATGTCCATTTTTCAAACCGTTGGTACCATTGGAATCAGCGCAGCGAAAAATTCACGATAGTCTGCTCCTTTTCTTGATTCCACTATGTCTCGTTTTCAGGATCATACGATGTCCATTTTTCAAACCGTTGGTACCATTGGAATTAGCGCAGCGAAAAATTCACGATAGTCTACTCCTTTTCTCGATTCCACTATGTCTCGTTTTAGGCATTTTTCACATGCCCCTCGTCGCCTCGGTTTGCATGCCACATCGGCCGTTGTCCGTTTCATACATTCTTTATATCGCCGGATTAAGTTTTCCGCGCTCATGATGATGCTTGAGATCATTTCTCGCTCTTACCACCAGATTTTTTTGAACATTTTTTCACACACTTGTCACCTCAGTTTGCGTGCCACATCGACCGTTGCCCATTTTTTACGATCTTTATATCGCCGGATTCAGTTTTCCGCGCTCATGATGATGCTTGAAATAATTTCTCGCTCTCACCCCCATAATGTTCGGGCATTTTTTCAAAATGCCCCTCATTGCCTCAGTTTGCATGCCACATCGGCAACCGTCAGATTTTACGAATTTTCGCATCACAACTTATACATGAGCCCTCCACTCCATCCATACTGCAATTATGGCGTTGTTTTTCTACCATTCATCAACCCGCAAGGATTCCCCATTAATGTTCCCCCCTATCACCATTAATGTCCCCCCCTATCACCGTGCTTGATCCCCATACTCGCCCTTTGATTGAACACTTCCTCCTTGCCTCTCCATTACTTTTGTTCGGTATAATTTTATCCCTTTTTCGGGGCCGATCAATTCCTTTACGAAAAAGGCACTTAGGGAGTTTCTGTTAAGCTCTTTTCTAACTCCTAAAAAAATGAAAAGATCGTTGAGCAATCTTGCTTCCTTTCATGCTCGCTAAAAGTATCTGAAAGGGCATCTACCTGGTATAAGTTTACCCATTTTCCGGACCTTGTAGACTAATTACGAAAAAGGAATACTCTAGTCACATCGGCTAGAAGAGTTCTCCATTTGCATCATTTTATGCTTTTTCGGGCCTTGGAGACTAACATACGAAAAAGACCACCAATGGAGTCTACTTACCGCTTTTGAGCTCTCTAAAATTGAAAACAACCACGAGCAATCACCGTCTTAGGCTCGTATAAATCCACAGGACAGTACTCCACCAATTCAGAGTCTTCTTATCGTTTTCAGACTCCTTAAAAATGAAAGCACTCTTAAGCATGAACAGTCCTGGGCTCACACAAATCCACAGGATAGTACCATTTTAGAACACACTTTTATCCCTTCTTGGAGCTCATTAAAACCACGAAGAAGGCCCCAACGGTGCCTATCGGTGCCACAACAGATCATGTATACTTATATGGAAGCTTCCCTATTATGGTCGCCTTTGTTCAGAGTATTCTGCAATATGTCACCTTCAGAGTTTCCCAATAGCATCCATCAGCTTGTCCCCCAAAGTCACTCCAGTCTGCAATACATAACCCTGATCCCTTAAGCTATGATCCCCACACCTAAAAGTCAGTCTCATATGCTACCAGGTCAACCATGTCATCATACTCTGAATAAAGGAAGTTTGAGTCCACCCACTCTATGACCCCAGTTATATCCCATCCCCACAGTATGTCAGTCCTACCATCAGTACTACCACACTTCATTTGTACACCTCACGCTCCTATCAAGGAAACATCATTGCCTTGGTAGTTGCCGGTCTCCCTCTATCGACGCCAACCAAATCTATTCCAGAGGATAGACCTAGAGGTCCCTGTGCCTTGGACTCATCACCATTAGTGATGAGTTCCTACGGATCATTTTGAAAGGAGCCCTCAGTGTCTCTCCAAATGATTGTTTCTCACATGCTCGATGTCAACACCTTGATCACATCGTTGAGACTCATACAGGGTATCACTCCTTTAAGTTATTTGTTGAAGACCCCTGATATCAACTGACTCTACCACACTTGAGAGTCTAATTGAAGAAACAACCAGTTACATACTCCTATGGATATCTGGGTTGCGCTTGGCAACAATATTCAAATGTACCCTAGTTTTATACTCCCTCGAGTATACAGTTACATATACTCCTCAAAAGTTGTCTCACAATCATTGAGTCCCTACAGATGTTGGACACCTTAAGATTTAGTAGGTCATCAACCCTGCTGACACCTTATTCAGAATGGTTGTCTCCCTTTTCCAGTGTATCAATCCTTCAGATCAGTCATGGTATGACCATGAGTATGTCCCATCATTGTGTCCCCTATGGACCATCATGATGTACCAGCATATCTTTAGGTATTATTCAGGTCCCCCTTCTTGGGCCTAATTGTTATGTATATATCTTGATACAAGCATGGGTATGCCCACCTTGTTCTTTATCAGAGATTATTCCTCATTCATTTTTTAGGCCATGTATTTTTTTTTTTTCAGTTTTTGCAGCTTCCAAGGGACCGTTGTTCCAGTCTCCAATCGGTCTCTTCTCTTCTCCAAGACCCAAGAAAAAGACAAAAGAACTATGATGTCTATCGGCCATACGATGAGATCCTGCCCTCACACATCAGGGGGCAATCTGTTAACACCCAAAAAGTGCTCACTAGCTCATTCCCATATCCTCATGACCCATTTGTCCAATTTTTCCACCATTTGAGCCTCTAAAACCTTCAAAAGGTCACCAAAAAGACCAAAACCCATCTTTTTCCACTCAAAATATGTATTTTTCCTCAAAAAAGGTCAAAATTTCCCAAAAATCAATTAAAAGGGAATAATATTCAAAAAAGGAAAAAGAGGGAAAAAGAAACCTAAACCATTTTGGTCAATACCATTGGTTTCCATAAACCATAATGGTATTCCCCATCACCAAAAAACTATAAAAAGGTGATAGGGGCTCTTCACTATTCATCCACATTTCATCCTATCCTTATGCTGCCAAATTCCCTTTGAGAACCCTTGCCTCCCATTTCGAGTTTGAAGATCCCCATTGAAGCATTGGAGAAGAAGAGACCATTGGACATTGGAGCACCTCAACCTTGGAGTTGCTCAAAAACTCACCATCCTCCCCATTTGAAGTATAATACAAAAGATTAAATTTTCTATTTCTTGTTTTCATTATGAATCTTACTGTTTACCATTTTTTAATTTAGTTTATTTACTTGCACATGATAGATTAGTTGTTTATTTCTTACATTCAACAAATTTTTTACATATTTTTATTGAGACTGCTGCTACAAGTTAGCAGGTGCATCCTTGCACATGCTTGGTTGAAAAACCAAGTAATAGTGTCTACAACATATGTTGGGAACTGTACCATTTCAGTATTGTAGGCTAGTTGTGGTGGCCTGTTGTTGTTAGGGTTGGGGATTGGCTGGGCAGGAATTGGTGGAGGTCTGGGGGGTGGTTGATTTGGTGGTGGTGGCATGATGAGTGGTTGTTTCTGCTGCAATGGAGCTCTCCAATTCGATGAATAAGGGTATGGATTTCCATAATTCGTAGTTGATGGAGCAAAAGGTGGGGGGTATGGAGGGTAACACGGTGGGTAATAAGGTTGTTGATAGGTTTGTTGATTTTGCTGCCACTGGTTTGGATTTGGTTGATCTGATTGCCATGGGGCTGGTACAGAGTTCCAATTTTGTTGGCCCTGATTATAGTAGGCTTGGTTGTTGGGTTGGTAAGGTCTACTAAAATTAGCCCTCCTTTGATTCACAAAACAGAGCTGTTCGATTGCACCTTCAGTTGTGGGATCATGGATAGAAGCCTTACATGAGGGTAACAGAGGACATTTTTCAATGGAGTGGTCGTCAGTGCAAAGACCACATATTTCTATGGTGTTTAATGTGCACTACCCCTTCTCATGCTTCTTTCTACAACGAGGACAGAATACTACCAAGGCTTGGTTAATTTCGTCCTGTTTCTTCTTGATTTGAAGTGCATCTAGTTGCATGGCCAGAGATTGTAAGATGTCAGTCTTCATGTCATCGAGCAGGTTTCCTAAATCAGATTTTGTAAGGTTTGGTCCCGAAGATGCCGATGATGATCCTATGGATAGATGTGTATCTCTGGTCCCATTTTTACTTTTCCTAGATCTAGAGTAGTTTTTGAAGATTTGTAAGATTTGGTCATAAGTCTTCTGGAATATATCTCCATCCCCTAGAAGGTTCAAGACTTCAAAAATTTCTTCTTTTACACCTCTAAGAAGGACAAGTTTTAGTGATTCAGGATCTAAGGTGCAATGACTGGCTCGTTTGTAGCTGAGTTGAAATCTTTGGGCATAATCTTCTAATGATTCTCTTTCTCCTTGTTGCATCCTAAAGATTTCGTCTCTTGTATCCTTTGCTTTGCAGTAGTCCCTATATTTTTCTAGAAATGCCTGTTTCATTTGGTCCCAGCTGAAAATACTATTTCCTTCTAAACTCATGAACCATCTAAGTGATAGATATTTTAGTGTGGAGGGAAAAAGCCTCAGCTTTTGTGCATCAGTAGTGTAATCAAAGGATCTGCAAACTACCTCAAACTCAAACAAGAATGTATCAGGGTCTTCTGAGGTCAAACCATGGAAGTTTGGCAGATTGTTATTGTTTATGTTCTTCATCCTGGCATCTCCAAGAGGTATACTGATGGGGAAGGTGAACAGTTCCCTAGGTTCTTCATCTTCTCCAGCCATAGTGGTGTTTGAGCTAGATTCAGCAAAGAAGTTGTCCAGGTTTGGGTCGAGGCTAGAATCAATTTCTTCTTCTAAATGAAGGAATTCAAATTGAGAGTTATCAAAATTGTTGTTGCTCATAGGACGGGCAGGCAGAAAGCATCCAAATCTATCCTTTTGTTGACAAGGCATTCATGGAAAAATATTTATGTGTTTTTTTTTTCGTTTTCAGAGTTTATGGATGTGTTTTCTTCTTCTTCTTTTTTTTTTTTTTAAGATGTCTCCTAAAAGATTTAGCACCTCTCCAGCAGTGGCGCCAAAAAGTGGTGAGCTCTTAGAATGGGTGCCTAATGAGGGCAGCTAGACCAGGAGCCTACTTTAATTATCAACCCGGGGGACGTACAAACTTCAGAGGTGCTGGCACTATATGTGCTCTTATAGGATAGTCTTTGTCGTGGTTGGGTGTCGGTATCAATGTTTAAAGGTTTTCCTAAAATTAAATTAAATAAGCTGTGAAAGGATTGCCTAATCTATGGGTAAGAAATACCTATGCTAAGAAGCTTGAATGCTGAAAACAGTAAATATACTTAAAGAATTAACTTGCAGAGAACAGTAAATCTATACTACGAATTTAATTGCTGAAAACTTGGTAGATCTATTCTAAAATACCGAAAGTTGGATATTCAATTTAAGAATTAAATACTGTAATTCAAATACATAAACTGGAAATCTAATCTAAAATATTCAAATGCCAAAAGTTAAATTCAAAATGAAATTATCCAATGCTACGAATTAATCATCAATTAACCAAAGTGCTGAAAGTAATCAATCTTCATGAGCAACTATAATAATGGAAAAGTGCATGAGCTTCAAGATATGGATCACTATTTCATAAGTAATGCAAGCACACAGGAAAATAAGTGTCGAAATATGTCTTGGCAGAATGCTGCTACAGGACTAAAGAAACATCGTTACCAAACTACAGAATGCGCTCTAACCTACTACGGAATCAGAATGGTCACTTTACTACAGAAATTAAATTGTGCTATTTAAATTCCATCAAAAATACTTTCATATGGGATATAGATTAAGTCAATACAAAGCACATAATGAAAAATACCTGAACAGTAAAAATACCCTGACTTACGTGTTGGAGGGGCCCTCTCCAACCTGTACTCAGGAGTGAAGAAAACTTATAGACGCCGAATTGAAAGCAACATCAGTATCTTTATTCAAAATAGTAACTTCATAGTTCCATAAAAGTCTGTAACACAAATTGTCTCAGCAGTATAAAAACATAAAATGATGGTTCTCAAAAATGGCAGCAGGGCTCTCTCGCTAGCCGAGAGGCCCATATATATCCACCTCTAATGCTTCACCTAACTATATGTATAAATTGCCGATTTTGTTTGAACAGGAGTTCTCTCTATAGATCAGGGAAAAAGGCGCTGAGCTTTGTATGATCTTTCATTCCTTCGCTTGATTGGTGTGTTTGTCCCTTAGTGTACCTGCACCTGCTCAATCATACTCATTTTTCATATAATTAGTTTATTGAACACGCTTTCAAACATAAAAGAATAATCTTTAAAACAACTTCATTAAATAATCAAGGTAAATCATTTCTCCCACAAAACAAGTGTATTTCTTCACCCTTTCCTATGCTTCTTTGCGGGAAAAAAGGCTATTAGGATACCTATTATTCAGGCTTATCACCAATTCCAATAGAAACTGAAATCCCTAAAAGCCAAGATCTATAAATGGAACAAAGAGGAATTTGGGAACATTTACAGGACAAAAAGCACCCGACGGAGCAACTGGAAGAGATAAAAAAAGAAGGTACGGAAAAGGGTATGATGAGGACCTAAAAACACGCGAGACCAACACCCTCGAGCAACTAAACACATGAGAGAAACAAGAGGAAATCTACTGGAAACAAAAATCTAGGAACCAATGGCTAAGGGAGGGAGAGTGCAACAGTAAATTCTTCCACCAATTGGTCATCTAAAATAGACAAAGGAATCAGATAAACTGCTTGAAAAAACAATCCAGACTGTATGTGGAAAGCAGCGAGGACATTGAAGAAGAATTGGTTGGTCACTTCAAGAACATCATGGAAGAGGACAGGGTAGACTGGTTAGAGGACATTGCAAAGATAACCCATTATATTCCTGCTTTGGTCTCCCAGAGTCAGAATGAGCTCTTAACGAGCCAAGTGGAGATGCGCGAGGTGGAAGAGGTTGTTCATTATATGGCTATTGGAAAGGCCCTTGGACCTGATGGTTTTACTACGACCTTTTTTCACCACTTCTGGTACCTTATTAAGGAAGAAGTCTGGAAAATAGATGAAGACTCTAGGAAAACGAAAGGGGCACTGAAAGCCTTCAATTCCATGTTCTTGACTCTCATTCCCAAAATCGAAGGAGCATAATATCCATGTAAGTTTAGACCAATATCCCTGTGCAATGTTATTTACAAAATCATAACAAAAGTTATTGCCAACATATTGAAACGGCTTCTCCCAAATCTAGTATCCCCGTAACAATCTGGGTTTGTGGAGGGTTGGCAAATTCTGGATGGAGTAATCTTGGTTCATGTGGTAATTCATTCCTTAAAATCGACAAAGAATCTTGGAATGCTCCTCATTATTGATATCTCAAAATCATACGATAACCTAAGCAGACAATTTATGAGAGAAATGCTCAAAAATGGATTTTACTAGGAATGGCTTGATTGAGTGATGAATTTGACTTCTTCTGCTTTTTTATCGATCCTGCTCAATGGTTCCCCCACCAATCCTTTCAGTCCTACACGGGGCATAAGGCAAGGTGACCCCCTTTCGCCTTTCCTATTTATTCTAATGGTCGAAGATCTTAGCAGGAAGATAAAATCCATGGTCTATAGAAGTGAAATTAGAGGGTTGAATATGCATACGGGGGCTAATAGACAAACACAACAACAATTTGCAGATGGCACTATGCTCATGGTACACCCGTCTATCTAGGAGATGAGGGATTTTAAAAAAGGTCTCAGCCTCTTTTCAAAGGCCTTAGGTCTGGAGATCAACAAGGAAAAATCTCATATCTTTTTCTTCATTACTCCCAGAGTCACCCAGAGAAATATAACACGTATTCTTGGCTTCCATGGGAGCTCCCTTCCATCCAAATATTTAGGTTCCCTCCTTGTAGAGGGAGTGATTAGGAAAGTCTCTTGGTCTGATATGTTGGATAGGATTAGAGGGAAACTTTCAAACTGGATCCTTCGACCTCTCAACTTGGAGAGTAGGCTTACCCTCATCAAATATGTGCTCCAATCTATGCCAATCTACCTTTTCTTGGTTATGGATGCCCCAAAGGATATATTTAAAGAGATTAGGAACCTCCAATGCCAATACTTATGGAAAGGATCTTCAAATAAAAACAAATGGGCCTTAGTCAGTTGGGAAAATCTATGTAAGCCAAAAGCTCATGGAGGTCTGGGTCTGAGAGACCCAGAAAAGAATAGTGAAGTTTTGGGGGCCAAAATTTGGTGGGGATGGGTCACCCATACCTCAAATCCCTGGGAAAAAATTTGGCATGTTAAGTACGCCCACATTAGATCGAAACATGAATTAATTCGATTCGATGACGAGAAACTAGGCTCGCATATTTGGCAGATTGCTCTCCATAGCAAGAAAATCATTCAAGATCACAACTTCTTGGATATCAGGGATGGGGAAGCGAGGGATTTTTGGCAAGACTCGTGGTAGCAGATGCCTATTATTTCCATTCAATTCAACACCCTGGTAAGTTGGGATAGATGTTTGGAAATGGGACTCATGAAAGTCAAACAGTTATGGAAGGAGGACATGAGGGAGTGGTGTACAACGAATGGAAACCACTAGATTGGTGGAACCAGAGATTCCCTAAAGAAGAGCTTCCAAGACTGTGGGATACTATCCAAGAGTTGTGCATTAGAGTCCAGGGAGGACCAAATAAACTAATATGGGGACACATGACAAAAAGGGTTTTTCAATATTAAGGAGGCCTACGAGTTATGGACACGACAACAGTAGACCCAACCAGAGGACGTTTGGAAAAAGATATAGAAGAACAATCTTTGGACCAAAGTTTCCACCTTCCTATGGTTACTTGTGCATGAGAGAATCCTCACTGGAGAAAATCTCAAGAAACAGGGCATGATTGGCCCCACCCAGTGCTCCTAATGCGTTGTTGCAAAGGAGACGATGGATCACCTTCTTGATGGATGTCCCTTCACTTCTTCCCTCTGGGATAAAGGGGAAACAATATTCCGACATTCTAACATAATCAGAGGTTGTCCAGACCGCTTGGTTAGTGAATGGGACTCAAAGGCCTTCCAAAATATTATTGTCAACCGCACTTGGCTCTTAGTCCCAAGGTTCCTTTTATGGGGAATTTGATCGGAACACAATAAGTGAATATTTGGTTGCTAGAGAAGGATGGGATCCCGTCATCATGGAGGGGAACCCCAGGGTCATCACCCACATGGCGAAGAAGATGAAGAATGGGAATAGGATTTCTGAGGTGGTGTCCAGTTGGAGGCTGGAGTACAGGATGGAAAATATGTGAACCATACTCTTTAGGCCCCACGCCTGGACCATTTTTCGAAGGGGCCAACAACGATAACTGGATGGAGTGGGGATGGGTGCGAGCACTTTTTATGATGAAAAAGCTAGAAAGGAGGACACTTCTTAACCGATTCGATACAATCTTTGAAATTGGATGGAAAGTAGTATCCAGTACGCAAGATATTCTAGGTTGTATCCATCCAGATGACCGCCACATGCCCCCGAGTGGGAATCATTTAAGACATGCTCGGCCTCTTTGTGAGTTAAGCAGCGTCATAGGATGGAATCAATACCATAGTGGTATAGCGTATCACCAATGATTATGTAATATTTAGCGTGGTGACAAATACGACGACGTTCATCATGGGATAAGTGAGTACCAAAGTGTTGGGTTTGGAGATACAATGTGATATCTTCATACCAAGGGTCAAAAGTACTAATAAAAAATAATGTCTCATTGGGTAGAGAGTCAATGGGCTCAGATTCTTGATCAGTACAGGGAATATCACAAATGAGCTCTACTAATACCAATGAATTTTTGGATTTAGCCTTTTCAAACTGGAGATCGAATTCTTGGAGAATCACGGTCCAACGCGGGTATTTTCCCCCTAGTACCTGACATGTAAGGACGTGGTACATAAGGTTAGAATCAGCAATTATGGTAGTATTCAGGAGAAATTCCACTACCAGAGATAACTTATCCACATGAAAATAATGGGTTTCAGAGTCAATGAGACCCTTACTAAGGTAGTAGATCACATGTTCTTGCACGTTGCTATCTTCCTGCACTAAAACCATAGCAATAGTTGAAGTAGAGGCAACAAGATAAAGGATGTAATCCTTGGTGTAATCCGGTGGTTGTAACACGGGTGCATGATTAATTGTGTGTTTGATATTGTCAAAGGCCTTTTGGGCGTAGTCATCCCAAATAAACGGGACGTCCTTATTTAACAATCGCATGTAACCCTATTTTTTTCTGCAAAATTACACATGAAATGACACAGGTAGTTTGCCTTCCCCTGCAAACTTTGAAGTTTTGTAATATCCGCGGGTGGGGGTAGGGAAACAATGGTTTCTACCTTGAGGGGATCAATGCAGATTCCGTCTTAAAAAATGATGAAGCCAAGGATGCGTCCAGACTCCACACATAATATGCATTTATGGGGATTTAAATGGATATTGTACCGTCGACATCTGAGAAACATAGTCGTCAGATGATCGATGTCTAAGTCGCGACGATGTGAATGAGCAGGCAGATCGTCGAGGTAGGGTTCCAAAAAATCCTTTATATCATGAAATGAATATGACATGGCCCGCTGGAATGTGGCACGAACATTTTTAAGGCCAAAAGGTAATTTTCAATATGAAAACATACCCCATGGGTAGATGAAAGCAGTTTTATGTTGATCGGTTGGGTGGATCTCAATTTGATTATAACCAACAAATCCATCCATGAATGAAAAGATGACACTTCTGGCGCAGTTGTCAATAATTTGGTCGATAAACAAGGTAGGGTAATTGTCCTTAGGATAATCCTTATTAAGATCCCTGTAATCAATGAAAACTATGATGGTTCCTTATTTCTTCGTAACCGGGACGACATTGGAGACCCAATCTATCAAGGGAACAAGATAAATGAACCCAGCTTTCAACAACTTTTCAATCTCTTCTTTGATAACCGCAATATTCCTAGGGTGCACTGGACGAAGTTTTTACCAGATAGGTTTTGCGTCGGGATATGTTTGGATTTCATGCATAACAATAGCAGCATCAATCCCGGGCATTTCCTCGTAGCTCCATGCAAATATGTCGCGGAACTGTTTAAACAAGGCTATAAAAGTATTTATTTCATCGGGAGAACAAGTTTGGCCTATGTGGATATGTTCCATGATTCCTGGTTTTACCGAGATGTATAAAGTGACGATAGGCGTGATGTTTGTCAAATTCCCCTCTATTACCGTATACTGGGTAAGAATAGGAGATTGAGGGTGAGGAAAGACATCTGGTGAAACAATAGTATGAATCGCGTTCTCTACCTTGTCCAGAGGCAGGAGGAAAGACGATCGATGATGAAGGTATTCCCATGGAGGCTTATCCAAGCTCATAATCTCCATGATCAATTCATCGGAGTGAAAAATATAGAGTAGATGGTCTGGTGATGGCAGGGATGAGTTTCATTGGGGCAGCAGAGAACCTGAGTTAGATTCCATCAAAGAATAGGCATCCAGTAAATCGGGTGTTGATTGGATGGCCTCATAAGTGGCTTCAATGGGGCTGAGAGGCAACACATATCCAATCAAATCCACATGATTAAGATTGGGCACAATCCATTGGTCTTTCGAGTTAGAGGAGGATGGGATCATAAATGAGATCATGTTCACCGTGGCAACATGTGCTAGGGGATCTGGTGTTTGAAAGACTCCCATCAGAGATGAATATTTTAGGATTCCTACCCCCACACTCTCATAGACTTGCGAGGAGTATCCCAAGAGAGGGACATTATCTGCAAGATGAGTAGTGGTGTCTGGTGTACAAAAATCTAATTGGTCGACGGTGAAAATTTTCCCTTGATAGGGAAATTGCACAATGCATAATACTGATGATGCGACCGTGGTCATGGCATAGAACCAATTTTCACCAAGCAACAATTTATAATTCAGTGGGGCGGCGATGACTTCCACATTAATGGAAACATTCTTACCTCCTAACTCTACGTCTAACGATTGTAACATCCTGTGGGGTTGGAATCCATGTTCGTCTAATGCTTTCAAAGTAGTAGGGGAACAATTCAACTTGATAGAGCCAATGGCTCTCCAGCAAGATATCGACATAACCGAAGTAAAGTCTCCTTCATCTAAAATAGTACGATGGATACTTTTCCCAAAAACATTGGTAACGATTTGAAACGCTAATTGGTGGGAAAGCCTCGGCTTGAAGTATTCTAATTTGAACATAATAGTGTTGGAGGAATTGGGATCTACTGCGCCTATAGCAGATAGCAGAGTATTATGCTGATTGGGACAATTTTGTAAGACTTCAACTGTTGACATAGCACATGGAGCCTGGGCTAAATCTTCTACAATGTTGTAGTTTTGAGCGGCCCGAGCGTTAGGGTTGAAAATGGATTTTTGAATTGTGCTCTTTGGTAGATGCAATACTGCATCTGGTAGAGGTTTATCTATGGTTAAAGGACCTTGTACTTGAGGAGGATTGGATGTATACGGGGAGGATTTTTCAGTATTACCTCCGTTAGATTTCTTATCAGTAAGAGAGTCGTATGTACGTGACCTGGTAGATAAGTTGACAATTTCGTTGCGCACCATGATAACATGAGCGGTTGTGGAAGGTTCTCCTTGAGAAGGAGGTGGTGGTTGTGAAACCATTTGATGTTGTTGTGTGGGGAAGGGGTCTATTAAAAATGCAGGTGTGGCGTTTCCCTTGAGAAACTTTTGGACTTCTTCATGATGTGGACATTCTTTCGTGAAGTGATCATCACCACACAATAAACAAGTATATTTGACCTTTTGTCTATGTGTTGTGTCATTAGGATCGGGATTGTTTTTGTGCTCCTACTGGTGAGAAGACTTCTTGGATTTACCTTTTTTCTTCTTATTATCACTGGATTTCTGAGGTGAATCAGATTGAACTGAATTCACCTCCACAGTGGAAGCAGGGTTGGGTGATCAATTGGTGGTGTTTCCATCCTGTGACGAGGATGGAGTTGAACTAAGGTGGTTTTGTGATCCACTCGATTGAGTAGCAGGATGGGTGTGAACAGAACCAATGATGCTATCGGCGCGTGATCCCGTAGGAGGTTTTGTTGGGTCGTGTGTAGGGCATGGGGCATTAGGAATAATTTCATATAATTTTCCAGATTGAGCATAAACTAGGTCTAAGTACTGAGCATGCGAGATGGCTTGTTCTTCTGCAATGACCCCTCCCATATCAACATCTTTAGATATCATGGGTAATAATGACTTTGTGAACCAATCGACGAGTAGCTGATCCAGAATGGGAGCTTTAATGAGGTGATGTCTCCTTCTCCACTCATGAATATGATTAGAAATGTGAGTGGAGTTTGATTGTCGAAGGGACGTCAAAAGATATGTACGGGTTTCATAGTGGATCGGTAGTTGAAAATGATTCAAAAAGGCTATAGATAAAGATCTAAAATCAGTGAAAGAGTGTGGTGGTAACTCTATGTACCACTTTGCAGTAGTACCGGTGAGGGTGCATTGAAAAATCCTCAGACGGATAGAAACATCCATTAAGGAATTGGAGGAGCACCACAAATGGTCTGTCATTACATGGTTCTTACGGTCCTCACCGGGTTTGTCGTCAAATTTAGGTATGTCCGATGATAACTTCATAGGAATAGGTGGCCAATTTATACCATGTTGGATGGGATCGTTGGTCAAATGTGACAGATCGAGAAAATCTAATGTAGCCAGAAATGGTAACTGTCGGTTTGGATGTCGATACTAGTAATATTGATAAGGCATCTAGGTACCAGTATGACCATGGATCAAATGATCATAAGGTCCTCCCACAGAGTGTTGGCCATATGGAGGTGGTGCTCCCAGATTAGGAGGTGGACCTGAAGGGGATCCACCTCCAGAGTGTGGAGGTCCTCCTCCAGAGTACGTGGGTCCTCCGGGTGGTGGTGGGGGGGGGGGATGGTCCGCCGACCGAAGGTCTAGTCAGTGGAACACTATGATGACCCCATGGGGTGTTCATATTGTTGGGATATGGTAATCCAATAAAAATATTCCCTGGGTAGTTTTGACCTATTGCAATATTGTGATTACCCTAGTATGTATGCCCCCATGGGGGTTGGGTCCAAGTAGATGCCCCCCCCACGTGGTGTGCCCACAAAGTTTTTCCCATGGCTATGAGTGAACTTCCAACCATATTGTAGTTCATGTATGAAGGATATACTCTACTTATACTTTGTCCCCTAACTATAGGTTTCCCCCCAGTTAGATTTTGTCCACTGACTAGGGGTTACCCCCAGTTGAAGATTGTCCACCTATTGCAGTATGCCCAGTAAGCATGTCTTGACCACTAAATATAAGTTGACCTATGATCATATGTTGACCACTAACTAGAGGGTAGCCTCCGCTCGAATTTTGAGGCATAGGTGTTCCAGTTACGAAGTTGATGGTAGCTGAAGGTTACCCCTCAGTCATTGCGGTCAATTCGAGTGTAGAACCGGCCGAATGATTTTGAGGTGTAGTAGAAGGAAAATAAGGTTGGCCTAGTTCATAGGTGGTCATAATGGGTGTAGATATTCCTGGTAGAGAGAAAGAAAAAGAATGTATAGGGTAATGTTGTTCGGGGATTGGTACCTCCGGATTGGGTCATGGAGGGAAACTCTAGCGCCTAACGCGCTCACTGAGTGAGCGTAAGCATTCGATGGTATCGTAAACTGGTGCGAGGATTACCTCGCTTGGAGTCCATCGGGAAGGGAATGGGCATGGTGGAATTTCCACCATTGGAAGTGAACCAAAATCAGAAATATTATGACCTAAGGAGGTCCCCCAAAATGATGTAGTTGGACCAAAATTTGTTGCTATCAGGTTGTCCTGGGGTTGAGAGAAAATCCAATCGATGGCTCCAGGGTTACCTTTAAGCAAGTGATGAAAAGATGTGTCGTGCGGAGGAGGTTTTTCCACCAACAAAGGTCCTGTAGGATCAGTGATGGGCGGATTTACAGAAGGAGAGTAGTTTAATCATGATTCAAGGGTAGGAATTCCTTTTTCGTGTGATTCAGATGTTGTGGGTTGATCCATGCTTGCTCCTTAGTTCTCCTCCTGGATAAGGGGATATTTGGGTGGAAAATTCAATATTCTGCCGGATCTTATTAAGGGTTTTTCAGCTAGGGAGGCTCATGTAAAGCTTCTCCTAAAAGTCTTCTAAAAAAGAAAAACACACTTCAATACCTACTCAAGCTAAATCCACAAGCAAAGTTATGTGGTAGGGGGGATTCAAAATTCTGGAACCTCACGGGATTATCAAGGCATTGCAACTTGCAATATACTACAAGGTCCAACAGCAATACTCGACCCAATTTTTCAAAGCACCAACCAGGGAGGATTAGGACCATACCCCTGAACGTATTACTCGACTACTTGGCAGTACGTGCATAGTATCTCCCTGAGTGTTGTTCTCGGTGTATTTCCATGCCAAGACGGCCAATGGTTAACTCAGATGGTTTCAGTAATCCTACTTGGGTTTCCCGATATACTCAAGGTACGTGGGAGCTCCAATTCGTAGTAGTGTTGTCTAATGCAAAATCGTATGACAGGAGCCTTCCGATATACTGCCGAGTGAATGTAGTACCTTTCTATATACCCAAACGTACGTGAAAGGTCGTTCGATATACCGAATGGTACATGGAAGAACTACAAGCCCCCGGGATGTAGTGCAGGCAGATAACGACAGCTGCTATGTTTTAAGACGTTGGAACATGTCTCTACCCTATCACACGATTTTCTATACAATTTTAACCTAGGCTACCGCTTGATTTTATCTTGTATGGTTAGGTGAATGCATGAAGTGTAGACTTGTAAAGTAAACAAGATGAAGAACTAATCTAAATGAAGTGCAAATCTTTCGTTTTTATTTTCTATGAAAACTAATTAAAGTAAGGAGAAATATTTTTCTTTTCCAAAAGCAAATGAACAAAGTACCCCTTTTTACTTTTTTTCCAATTTAACCAAAAGACTAAAAATACTCTTTCGTTTAACCCAACAAAATAAAAACAACACACCAAATCAAAAATATGCTTCTCTTTTTTCTTTTCAACTAAGTAAAATCTATGAGCAAAATGAAAAGATGAACTTCACTTTCGATTGCAATAACTCTACTTCGAAACAAAGAACAAAAGAAGTGAAAAGAAAATAAAAAAATATGATAGCATTCACTAGCTTTTCCAATACTTCGAGAAGGCCTAAATTAACTTAATATTTTCAAGGAAATGAAGATGAACTTTTCAAAACCAAGAGAACATAAGCATTGACAACTTTTGAGTTTTTTCAAAGTTTTCTTAAACAACTATGCAATGCATGAAATACTCTTCACAACAATCTCAAGTAATCTACTCGAAATGAAGATAAATAATATTTTGATTTTCCAAACTAATGCTCTCAAAAATCTAAGAATGATGCCACTTCTTTAATATTGATTCATAATACTAGAGACTACTTACTACTGCAATCTTCAAGCAACTATAAGTTCTCAAGAAATTAATCACCCAAAATCGTAATACAACACAAAATCCACACCAAATTTTGCAAAAAACACAACAAATTAACTTTTGGAGGGCTTAGAAATCAGAGTGAACAAATCGGAGATACTGAAATGGATTCGCAAGACTAGTTGTACTCGTGAGGGATTGAAATTTCCCACGACTGGAGAAACATCCGCTTGACTAACTGGGACTCAAATCAAACTCTAAACTCCAAAAATAAACCAAGGATAAAGCACACTGGGTCTGAGGGATAATGTGGGTGTAAAGGACAAAACACAGACCTCAACAAACCAAGCCAAAACCAATTTGTGGGATTTTTTGACCCTATGCACTAAGTTTTGTAGTGCGACGTGCCCTGCAAGTGTACACCAGAACGTTGGAATCCCAATGACGTGATTTTCACACACGGGAAGTGCGCCAGTAACGCAGGTTTCTCACAGACAAATTGTGTCAGCGACGTAGTCTACTTAAAGGAAAGAAGCGCTAGAGTTACAGTGATGCAGGCACAGAACTGCCCAGGTGCATCAGGTGGGAACCAACTATGAAAAAATGAAAAAATCCCAAGATCAAAAAGGTAGATGGCTAAGCTAAATGTCCCAATCAAATCCTGGATCAACCAGTAACTCTCTGATAAATAGATCTAATGAAAAGAAGGCAATTAAGAGGCTATTGGAAGAAAACCAAAAAATAAAAAATTACAAACAAATCAAATATTATGGGCTATTCCTCCCCGGTATGGTCGCCAATTTTGTTTACGGACAATCCTTTAGTGTGGACACTAATCGAACTCCCTAATCTTAATGGTTAGGATCTAGAACAAAATTAGTACACAATACAAATTACTTCTCTAGAGTGATCAAATTGCAAAGGGAATCAGAAGATAACTCACCTTATGAATGCGGTACTATCTCCTTGATTGATGTAGCTCTTGATCACCAGCTGCAAAACAATATACCACAAGTGGAAACAAGCAAGTACTAATAGCATATAAACATATACCAATCTAAACTAGCAGTCAAAGAAACCAATTCTAAATATCTTACAATAACAAGATGTTTATGGAAAGAATTTGCATTAATGTAATTATAAGAAATACATAGAGAGAGGTTACAACCGATCTTTGATGTCGTAACTCCTTCCAAATGATACTAGCCTCAAAGATACAAAATTTTTCCTCCTAATGGATGAAAGGGAAATAATCCTAGCAGAATTTCACCAGCATTTAAGTGCTTTATCTTTCTCCTCCCTAACCATGGATAAGGGGTTTGTATTTATAGGCCTAAAGAGATAGGAGAGGTTGAGGATTTGTGGGAGAATCTCAAGGGATCATCCCACTAGGTAAGGAGATTGAGTGCCACCTTTATTAGTCCATAGGGATAAGCTTCCATGTAACCAAGGGTTCTAGAAGCCGCTCGGAGCTTCTCTTTCTCCTTTTCAACCAACAGTGCCACACCTTTCACACAAGAAACTCGTGTCTTTGAGGGGTGACGCACCTTGTACAAAGGAAACCAGTGTCAATAACACACTCTATCAATGTGCAGAGCACGTCACCCGAGTTCTGACGCACCTTGTCGATGATTAGGGCACGTCGGGGTGACAACAAAAGGTAGAAGGAACAACAACAACTCTTCTTTCAATCATTTGGCCCAAGTGCCTTAGAAATTAGGGCAAATAGAGGACACATAACTCGTGATGACGAGATTTTAGTGTAACATCTACCCAATTGGTTATGAGGAGCATCAACAAATTGGATGGAATTACTTCAGGCATAGGAAAGGACACTCAACAATGAGTTCACTAGTAAGTTCAAGAAGAGATCTATTCAACTGGGTGTATCTATCAAGGATTCATACACATTATTCAAACATATAGGAGCATTTCCACCACAAATTCAATGACAATTAATGTCATCCATGCCTAAAACGATTGACGTAGAAAGTGTTCAAGCATAGTATCATGAAGGAGATAAGTGTAAGCAACAATCTGGTACACACAAGAAAACAAAACCACATGAGCAATAAAAAGGGAAGAACAAGAAGAAGTGGAATGAAAGAATATTGTGGAAATAATAGAAGGGACAATCCCTTCAATCAGGCAATGTAGGGCATGCAAGAAAAATAGACACATTGAGGGATATTGTTGGAAATTGTACCTTGAGAAGTGTCCCAAACACTTTCAGAAGAGAAAGAGAAAGAAAGCATTGCTTATTGTAGATGCTAAGAAAAATTTGAACAATATCTCAAACCTAGAAGGGAATATGAGTTGTACTAATCATCAAAATGAAGTAACATTGGTTGGTCGTGGTCACAAGGAGGAGAAGAAGATGACAAATATGTTCAATATCAAAATCTACATGAAACAGAGTAAGGTGGATTACTTATTTGATCTAGGTTCTCGGTCCAACTTGATATATGTGCAATTGGTTGAGAAGCTTGGCCTAGAAGTAGAGACCCATTACCATCCATGACTATATCTTGTGGGATAGGTGAGACAAGACATATATCTAAGTGTATAGAAGAAATTTAAATTCAAGTGCGTTATTAACTAGAACCTTGTAGATGAAATAGTAGAAAATGTGGTTCCATTGGATGTTTGTGCAGTCATCTTGGGAATCCCATACTTGTACATCATAGATGCCATCTTTAGAACAAGAGAAAACCATCACATGCTTTTCAAATATGGGAAATCATATACTATAAATGTGCATAGGGATAGAACCCAAATTCCTTTGATCAATGCTCGTCAAGCTAAGAAAACCATTTGTAGCACAAATAAATTTGTCTTTCTTTTTCTTGGGATAAGGAAAGCAACAAGGAGAAGGTAGTGACTTGGAGATGAAGGAAACCTTGGAAGTATGTAGCAACAAGCAACCCAACAATTGCAGACATTGATTGAATCCTACAAGAAGGTATTCCAAGAACACAAGGATTTCCACCCAAGCGAGAGGTTGAACACGATATTCAGTTATTTCCATAATCACCATTGCCAAACATTGGATTGTATAGAAAGTCCATTATTGAAGCAAATGAATAAAAGAAGTAGCTGCAACCATTGTTAGAGAAGGGAGTCATCAAGACCAATACATCATCATGTAGTTCACCCATCATCATGGTGCCAAAGAAGGAAAGAAGTTGGGGAATGTGCCTTGACTATCATGCTTTAAATAAAATCACCATTAAGAACATATATCCTCTCCCAAGGATTTATGACTTGTAATTGAAGAAATCCAAGTTATTCACTAAGATTTACATGAAGTTAGGTCACCAAAAACATAGGATTAAAGCAAAATAAGTGTGGAGGAAAACATTCAAAATGAGGGAAGGTTTATACGAATGGCTAGTGATGCCTTTAGGTTTATGTAATGCACGTGCAACTTTCATGAGATTAATGAATCATTGCTACACCCATTTATTGATTCATTTGTAATAGAGTATCTAGATGAAAAACTAATCTTCAACAATATGTGCCAATATCACCTCTCACATGTGACAAAGGTGTTAGAGGCCTTAAAGAATAATCGATCGATCAGTAACTTGAAGAAATGTGAGTTTGGGAAGGAATCTTTGGTTTATCTTGGACACACGATTGATGGAGGAGAGATGAGGGTAGATATAGAAACAATTGCATCAATCAACCAATGACCTATTCCCATATAGGTCATAAGTTTCATGGGAGAAACTCAAAAGCTGATAAAGTTCATTGCAAATTTTTCAGTAGTTGTGGTACCTTTGCATGCCATGACATCCAAGGGTAAAATATTTCATTGGGGTAGGGAATGACAAACATATTTGAAGACTTGAAGATGAAGATCAATAATTCTCAAGTCCTAGCCATGCCCAACTTGCAATGACCATTAGATCTGGAGATGGATTCCAACGGATATGTGTTGGGAGCAGTGATGATGCAAGGAGGAAGACCAATATGCTACCATTATGATTTGTTTCATGGAGAAATAGTAGACTATCCCACGTATGATAAAGAGTTTTTTGTGATTGTGCAAATGATGAAGAAATCGAAACACTACCTTCTTGGGAAAGAGACTATCATCCACACCAATCACCAACCCCTTTTGTACTTGCAAATTCAAAGAAAGATGCAACAAGTGAGGAATTACAAATGGTTGGGATTCTTGCAATAATTCCATCTATTGATCAAGTATAAGAAAGGATCCAAAAACAAGATAGAAGACATGCTCTCACTCCCACCATTAAATACGATTGCAATAGTGGGTGTGATTGTGCAACTTAAGCCCTTCAATGATAATCTTCTCACCAGAGACTATGAGGGGGATGAATATTTTAGAGGTGTATATAAGTAATAGAGGGATATATTAGTCATTTCCATGGAGGGAAATTAATTTCACCTCAAGGAATGGTTACCATATAACTTGTACAAGTTGTGCATCCCACAAGATAGAAGGATTCAATTGATGAGGAAAGATCACACTTGTAGTATTATTGGGAAGTTGGAGTGACAAAGAAAGTTGTGAACTTGCAAAGGTATGTGTACTGGCCAATGCATAATTAACTGGTGATATTTTCTAGATGTTTTTATTTTTGCAACACAAGCAATCAAAATCTTGGATTGCATATGCCACTGTCACTACCAGTAAATCCAAGCAATCAAAATCTTGGTATGTGTATGTCACTGCCAGTACTAAGCAAGCCTTGAGAGAGCATCTCTATGGAATTCGTTGGATGATTTCCTACATCACATAGAGTCCATGACTACTTATTTATCATGGTATACCATTACAACAAGATGTCTATGATCATCCCATGCAAGAAGATGATATTTGGATGATAGACAACTAAGCTATTATTCAGTCATGTTTGGGTACATTTTGGACTACCTATGTAATATCCCTGATTCATGACCCCCTATTGTTGTAATTGAAAATATGTGTATGTACTAGTCCATGGCATGGATCTCAAGGCCAAGGCCCTGCCAATGAATGTGGTAGCATTAGATAGCATTTTGACTTCATAGTAGAACCATGCACTAGCTAAAGCATGATGACATCAAATGTATGATGTACACTGCAAATGATGAATAATAAAACAATCCTAAGGCCTAATTTTCAAGGCAGCGAAAAGGATGGGGGAAATGATATCCATTAGGGGAGAGGTTAAGAGCTAGGGAATCCATGAGAATCCAATTAATGATGACGGTCAGCTATCATGGTGCCTTGGGCACTGAAAGGAAAGCAAGATCTTCATTTATTTTCCTAAAATCATATAGGTGTTCGTATACGTTTAATGTTAAGTGTTGTGAAACAATGCATCATTTGCATAAGATGGAAAATGAATTAATATTCACCTAGAAGCGTAAAACCCGCTATTACTATTAATATGCGCTTATTATTACGCAATGCAAATATTATGATAATATGTTTAACTTACAAAGATTCGACAAATGATTATTAGTGTGGGTGGATTATATTACACCAAAAATATTATGATAACGAGACTAAGTGAGATTGAATGGAAAATCCAAATCCTATAGTAGAAAGGATTCATTATATAAATTGAAAAAATTGTTTATATATATATATATACACGCACGCGCATGCACATGAGAGAGAGAGAGAGAGAGAGAGAGAGGACCACCTTATGAAGATAAGAAGAATAATGAGTTTAATATATTATAAGGTGGAAATTCTTTAATGTAAAATATACCTATATGTTCTAGAAAAAAGAAAGAAAAAAACCAAATAGTTAGGGTTTCCAAAATAAGGGTGATCTTCCTTTTATATTTATATATATATATTTCATAAGAAAATGAAAAATATTATAGTGTTTCAGTTAGTTTTTTTTTTTTTTGCAATGCCCTTTGACTTGCTAGGGCATCCTTTGGTCTGAGAAACCACAATCGAGGGGCATCTAAGCCATCAAAATCACTCAGGGATCGCACCCGACCTGGGCCGCACCAACCCTTAACATGGTTGGATTTTCCGCCTCCCAGGAGCAATGGGTTTTGATCTCGGGCCGCCTTGCAGAACGAAACCTATTTTGACTGTTTGCTCTAACATAACCTAACTAGTGTTTTAGTTGGTTGTTGACTAGTGTTTCAGTCAGTTGTTTCTTGAAAAAAAAATTATTATCATATAAATTGAAATTGCAAGCTTATTAAATGCAAAACCAAGTAGTTATAATTAATTATTATTTGTGTAGAAAAAGTTTTAAAGAAAAGCAATTGTTTTTCACAAAGAAAAAAAAAGAAGCCAGTTTCTTGTTATTTCATTTGGAATCAAAGTAAATCACTTACAAAAACATCAAACGGGGAAATTGTGAAGTCATTCCCATGGATGTAGTAATAGTCTCCATCAGTAGTAGAAATAAACTACCATCATACCAAAACCAAAAATACTTCATACAATATTACAGTTTCCCAGTGGAAATAAGCCAACCTATGTGCTCCACAACTAAACAAAACAAGACTTATAAAGCCTTGATGTCACCCTATGATATCATATCAAAATCCAATTTTTTTTTGTAATATAATAAACCAATCTCACAGTCCATTGCCTTTTTAGACAATCTATTAGCAGTCACATTGTATTGTCTATAAATATGCCTGAAAGTAATATCACTGAACTCATATTGGAGCATCATCACTCTAGCACACCAATGCTCAAGTATAGCCACTTGGAGAGTAGCTCCACGTACATCTTAATCAATGATGATGTTAGAATCACCCAAAACCTATAATGAGAATCAACTCTTGTGTTTGTCCCAAGTACAAAACCCAACCACAAATGGGACCAATGGGATATATCAATTTGGAATACCATACCCCCACCACATTTCCACTCTGCGTTGCACCATTAAAAAAATCCAATTGGAAAATCTTCAAAATAAGATGAAATAGTTAGTATCCTTTTCCTTTTAAGATTTTTATCCTTGAAGAATTCATAGAAGAATCCCAAAATTTTGGTACATAGAATAGAGATGTTAGGAACAATATTTTCAAAGATAATTGAATTTATACATCTCCAGATGCCCCAGAAAATGAATACTGGAAACTCTTTGAACCTAGGCAGCTTTTTATACTAGCCTTCCAAACATCTATCAATAGTATAAGGACCCCATTCCTCATCAATTTTTAACTCTGCTAGGATATTACTCCATACTTTTTGTAGAAAACAACACTGAACAAAAAGGTGCTCCACATATTTAGAGCCACACCGACATAAACAACAAATACTTGGCCCCACTCTTCCCCTCTCAAGTACATTATCCCAGGTTAGAACTTTGTTTCTCAAAATCAACCACAAGAAACATTTTCATTTCAAAGGAAGGTTCCATTTCCAGATTGTAGAAGACCACCACCTACATGTAGCTTTTGTAGCCATAGAACATATAGTATCATAAACAGACTTAGCAATGATCTGGCCAACCTTGTTCCAAATCCAAACAATTTCATCATCTTTATCCATTAATATCACACCTAGGTGATTAAGGCCATGAACATACCCATTGCATTCCTTTGCAAGAGAACCCACAGGCCAAGATTCTCAACCATCATCCAGTAATGTGTATCACTGCTCCCAATATGCTTAACTTAGGCTAAGTATTTATAACCTTTCAAATTAAGATAAGCAACTAAAGAGGAAGAAAATTTGAAAAAATCATCCCCTCCCATAACAGGATCAATACCAACCATCACCTTGTTTCCATTTCCAATTTTCCAAGCCAAAATAGATCCCAACCAAGGATATGATTTAATAACACCATTCTAGAAATTAGAGACATTCCTAGCATTTTTTATAGGTTTTCTAAACCAATCCACAAGAGGAGTATTTCTCAAATATTTTGAGTGATGAACCTCACTCCAAAGACCAAAATCAAAGAGTCCCCTCCAAAAACTCATAATATCGATATTGACGACATATAAAAAGAAAATAAAATATAAATGGAAAGTGTGTGTGTGTGTGTGTGTGTGTGTGTGTGTGCATGTGCACATTTCCAGAGAAAAATTCGATAATTTTATTCCATAATAGAGAAAATTACAACCAGTACATCCTGAAGCTAGCATCCAAACTAATGAGTTCAGTGATCAAAAGATAAATATAGGGAGAAAAAAATTCTCTACCTAGATACAAAAAAGATGCTTAGGATTGAAATCCTTAATACAAAGAATGGAGCCTTGCTCAAACTCAATCTGGATTTGAATGGAGAGAAACCTTGATACATTTATCATAAAAAATGATCAAATATGCAAGGGAGTGAAACTCAACCTTTAATATTTTACCTGTATCTTTCTGTGATCGGTTGCAATTCAACACATGTTATTCTTGACGACCATCTTGCTATTATTTGCACCTACATCTGCCCTTCCTCAAGCATCATGGCCTCCTTAGCTAATGAATCTTCTAGGGAGTTTTTTTCCCTTAGAATATGAACCAAAGAGGAGGATGTGAACCTTGATTTCAGTGGTAGGCCACGACTAATCACTGGTGAAGTCTATTATTTGTACATCGAGCCTCTTCCTTAAACTAATTGACCACCAGTAATGAATCCGAGAAGATATGGAAGACATATATTTCATTCTCCACCGCTAGAGAGAGAAATGTGATCAAACTCATGAGTTGTGCGTAGTTATTGGTATTATGCCTTGTTCCTCTCTTATAAGCCAACCGTATGCCCCTGAAATTGATATAGCCATGAGCGCCACTTCATCCAGGGTTCCCCTAAGAAGAGCCATCATAGAAACTGTGAGGCATAGTTCGATCAAAATCCAAATCTTTGATAATCCTCTTTGGTTCCTGATCCTGAGAAGGTGGGATCTTTGGAAGAGAACATTTAAATTGATAAATAGTTGAGATTAGATATGGAAGAATATATTTTAAAATGGCTTCATTGCATGTAATCCATAGACTCCAGCCAATGTGCATTGGTAATGCTTGACAAGCTGACTTATGTCCCTTTAATAACCATTTTCCCCAAGCATCCTATAGATTTTCACCTTCCCAGTTTAGGAAATCCCCCAAAGAACGAACAGTGCTCCAAAATTCTTTTGAAAAATAACAATGTAATAGCAAGTGGGAGATTGATTCCATTGATTCTCTGCAAAGGAAACAAAGACTAGGACCAACTATTCCTCTTTTTTGTAAATTATCCCAGGTGAGCAATTTGTTTTTTAAATCTAACTAGAAGAAAAAAAATTCCTTCAGGGGAGCAATCAACTTCCAATATGGTTTCCACTTAGCTATTACTCAGAAGCAACTGATATCTTGTTTTGACCTTGTATTCATCATCTTCAGCATTCATAATCCATAATAACCTGACATCCTTGGGGCTTAAGTAAATACAATCTAGACTTAATCCTGCAATCTATCTATTCCACTGTGGGATATATGCTTCAGGAAGCTGTAGTTGAAATGCTAAAGGTCATCCACCTGACCAAAGGGACCTGTTTCCTGGTTGTAAAATATCCAACAAAAATTTATAACTTGCATCATTAAGAAAAGATACTATATTATGGGACAATAAATCCTATTGGTCCACACCTATAATAGGATCCGAGCCAATCAAGATTTGACCGCCCTTCCCCGAGCTCCATGTTCGATTATTTTCAACAAGGGAGTGGCACTTTTGCATTGCACGCCAGAAAAGGGAACCCTTTGAATTAGTAGAGAAGGAGTGAATACATGAAATGATTGATCTAGGAGCAATGTATTTTTGGATGATTGTGGCTTTCCACAAGGCTTTAAGGGAGATTAATATCCGTAAAATTTTAGAAGCTAGAGCAGTAGAAAAAAGGTGAAGATATTGAATCCCCACCCTCCGTAGGATTTGGGAATACATAAAGAATCCCACTTACAAAATGGGTAGCTACGATGATCTTCCTTCTCGACCCAAAGATAAGAAATGCACATCTTCCTAATAGAGTTTATGATTGCTTTTGGAAGATAGGCCAGCGACATCCAAAAAACTGGTATTGCCTCCAGAACACTTTTGATTTGAGTTACCCTACCCACCAGTGAAATCCAATGATGGTACCAAGAAGTAATCCACTTCTTAATTTTCTCTATTAGTCGTTTCCAGTTTGCAATCCGATAATCGCTAGCCTTAAGAAGGAACCCAAGATACTTGAAGCATACTATTGAGGAAACTTTCAAAAAAGATAAGGAATTTACAATCAAATTCTTCAAAACCTCGGGCACCAAATGAGAATGAAGGGATGACTTCTAAACATTTATCTCGATGTCAGCTGAGGAAGTAAACATTCTAAGTATTCTCTCTAGATACGTCACTTCTCCATGAGAAGTAGACCCAAATAGAAAAATATCATCTGCAAATAAAATTTGAATAATGGAGAGAGTGGACGAGATTTTAACCCCTTGGAGGTTGTCGAGAGAGTGATCACGATTGATATGTCTAATGAGATCTTCTGCAACCAATAGGAAAAGGAACGAGGAGAGAGGACAGCCTTGACGAAGACCCCGAGAAGGATTGGAAAAGGAAGATGGAGACCCATTTATAAGCACAACATAGGAAACACTAGAGTAACAAGCTTCGATCCAATTTATGAATTAATGAGGGAATCCAACCTTAGTAGGAATAAGATGGAGGAAGAGCCAATTTACCTTATTGAAATACTTTGATAAGTCCAAATTTAATATGAAGGTCGATCGTGATTTTTTTTTAATCCTATGAAACGCTTCATGGGAAAGACCTGTGGCATCATGGATATTCCTTCCATCCAAAAATCCAAATTGTTGAGGAGAGATGTGCTCTTAAAGGAAAGGCTTGATACAATGAGCTATAAATGTAATAAAAGTAAAATACTTTAATATTATTATTGTTGTTATTATTAAATTAATAGCGGCATTGGAAAGGACGCGTTAGTTAAATGTGTCTCTTCATTCTTATATAAAACTGCATCTTCTCTTGTAATAATCATCATTCAATAAATAAAAATATATTATTTGGAAATATTGTTCCAAGTTGGTAAGGAAAATTGGGTTGCAGATGGCTTATCAAGGAAGCATGAAACTGATACCTCACTATGTGCCATTTCTATCATTATTCCTGAATGGATTTCATAAGTCCAAACTGATTATGTCAAAGACCAGAGACAAGGAAGCTAATTGAATAAGTTGAAGGAAACAAGGCAACAAACTCCAAATACTCATGGGATAAAGATATACTATGGTACAAGCAAAGGATATATTTTCCTAGCTCATCCAAATTCAAAACTCGAATCTTAAAAGAAAATCATGATTCTCCGATAATTGACCATGTTTGGTTTTTCAAAACATACCATAATATACACCAATCCTTCTTTTGGAAGGAAATTAAGTCTGATATCCAGAAATATGTGGCTGAATGTGATACTTGTTAAAGAGAAAAGTTTGAAGCAGTGGCTCCTCCCAGGCTTCTTCAACCCCTTCATATCCCAGCTCAAAAATGGTCTGAGATATCCATGGATTTTATCACCGGTCTTCCTACGTCGGAAGGGAAGGATATCATATTTGTAATCGTTGATCGATTAACAAAGTATGCTCACTTCATTGGTATTTCATCAAAGGAAAAAGTTGGACGAGTCGTGGATAGTTATGTAAAGAATATATTTAAGCTCCACAGGTTTCCCAAGATTATCGTTAGTGACAGGGACCCAAAATTTACCAGTAATTTTTGGAAGGAATTGTTCCACCAAGTGGGAACTTCTTTAACTATGACTACATCTTACCACCCCTAGACAGATGGACAAACCGAAGTAAAATAAATGCCTTGAAGGATATCTTAGGAATTTCGTTAACGACCGCCAGACACAATGGTTACATTGGATACACCTTGTTGAATGGTGGTACAAATCATACCGCAACAAAAATGTCCCCTTTTTAAAGCCTTATACAAGTATCCACCTCCAACGGCGAAGGAATATGTTATCGACAAATTCAATGTTCCAGCAGTGAAATATTATCTAGTGACATAAGAGGAAGTTATTCGTATTTCGAAGAACCATCTTGAACAAGCAAGGAACTGCATGAAGCAACAAGAAGACTCAAAAAGAACTGATCATGAATTCAAAGTGGGTGATTGGGTGTTTGTTCATCTACAACCATACAAACAAAATTCGCTTAAAACTTCAAAAAATCATAAACTTGCGCCCAAGTTCTATGGTCCTTATCAAGTACGGAAGTGAGTAAGACATGTGGCTTATGCCCTAGACATACCAAACAAAGGGAAAATACATGATGTTTTCCATGTATCATGTTTAAAGAAGAAATTGGGTCCAACAACTCTCATACAAACAAAATTGCATGTGTTAGATGATGAAGGGAAATTGGTGCTAGAGCCCGAATCCATTCTAGAAGTTAAAACCAGAACACTCTATTCCAGGTCAATCAATGAGTGCCTTGTCAAGTGGAAAAACTTACCCGATAATGAAGCTACCTGGGAAAATGAAGATTTCAAATCACGACACCCATTTTTACCAATACTTCATGGACGAAGTATCTCAGAGAGGGATGACTTGTAATAAAACTAAAATATTTCAATATTAAATTATTATTATTATTATTATTATTATTATTAAATTAATAGCGACATTGGAAAGGAAACATTAGTTAAATCTGTCTCTTCATTCCTATATAAAGCCACATCTTCTCTTGTAATAATCATCATTCAATAAATAAAAATATATTATTTGGAAATATTGTTCCAATAAATTTAGAGATGAGTTTATAGATACAGTTGCAAAGGAAAATGGGCCTATAATGGTCAAAACCTGAAGGAGAATCTAATTTAGGGATATTGGCTATAAAGGTTAAGTTAAAGGGCAAGTGGATTTTCCTTGCAACCTGAGACTCTTCAACCACCAAAGTTAGGTCATTATCCATAAGATCCCAAAACCCAATGAACAACTCCATAGTCCATCCATCCATCCCTAGAGATTTTCCATGTTGAAAAGAGAATAGAACCTTTTGAACTGCTGCTTTAGTAACCGGACTTATAAGAGAGCCACAATTATCATCATCGACCCAATGGTTGAAAAAGGAAGCCAAAGATATCACATCTCTTATGTTATCCCTTGGAGGCTCTATATAAATTTTTTGATAATGGCCTTTTGCAACTCCGGCTATAGACTTAAAGTCCAAGCATTCCTCTCCTACCTAATTCCAAACATTCGAAATAGCATTAAGAGCCTTCCTCCATTTATCTTTCCTATGGAAGAACGTTGTATTGTTATCACCTTCTGATAACTAGAGAGCCCTACTCTTCATTCACCACTTTGCTTCATTCCATGCCAAAATATGAGCTTTTTCCTTTTCCAACAAATCTAATTCATTCTGGTCTACTACTAATATAGATCCTTGATTGTAACAGTCCATTTTCTCATCAATTTGGGATTCAATTTGAACTAGATTCCTATCAGAGTCTACAAAAAAATTTTGACCCAGTCTTTAATCAGTGGTTTGGTTCTATTTAAATTTCTTTGAAAGATTTCCATAGCATAAGTCAATGAGCTCAAATCGCATATCCTCTAATTGTCTATGATTATAAATCTAAAGTCCTCATAGGTCAATCAATGGGGATTGAATTTGAAGGGCGAAGGAGGCTTGTTAGAAGGCGAAGCCAACTCCAATAGAATAGGCATGTGATCATAATAACCAAATTTTAAGATCGTGGATCTATAGGAGACCACATCAAGAAGGATATTCTCACAGATAATAAAATGGTCTAAGCGCTTAGAAATCATGTCTTCACCTTATCACTTATTTGACCAAGTAGGGCCAAGAGTGTCGGGATCCACATCAACTAGCAGAAGGTTATCAAAATGATGGATTAAATAATTAGCCAATGGATCCTTTCTTACTTTTGATCCCCATAATTCACTACCAAACGTAGTAAGGTTTAGGTCCCCACCTAAAATGAGATTTGGATGAGCTAATAGGTCACTAGTAAATATACCATCTCAAAAGGATTTCCTCTCATGTGATGGAGCATAAAGATTGAGTAAATTTATAGAGATGTTTAAGGGTTTGGAGAAAATTGAAGTGAGAATGTAGTGATTTGTACATACCGAAGATTGAAGTGAAAGATAGTTTGACCAACTCATCGCTAGACCACCATAGTTCCCTTCAGCGTCAACAGTAAGAAAATATTACTCAGGGAGCCATTTCTTTAGGATCTTTAAAGTCCTGGCCGTTGAACACATTGTTTATTGAATAAGCAGAACATAAGGTCAATTCAATTTGTTCAGCCAATTTAGGGATCTTTGTTTGGATGGGATCCCTATACCTCTTACATTATGAGAGAGAACCTTCATTTTTTAACCCAAGAATGGGTTGCTCTTCTAAGGGCTCGTTGAATGGTTAATTGACAACCAAATGAAATTTATTTCTCAGATTCAGACTTGGCAATATGTAGAAAATATCTTCTTCCCCGAGTTGAGAGTGGAATTACCTGTTAAGACTGATTGAGAGCACAAGATTGACTTCCAATATCATTGTTATGGGATCTGATGGCATACCGTCTTGAAAAAGGAGGAGCAACATGTGAACTTTGAGAGGTATCAACATTTGGAATTGGGGAAGAGCATTCCTCAATAAGCGAAAGGTAGAGCATAGGACTAGGTGGCATTATTTGAGGGGACCCTGAACCCGCATCATCTTTTTGTTTTCCTTTCCTTGATGGAGAAACCTAAACATCAATAGATTTTCCTTGCGACCCAAGAATCATTGATTCCAATTCCTTAATTTTTTATTGAAGAGTTGTTGTTACCTCAGCAAATTCTCAGTTTACCTTCGAGGCGTCTTGATGGATATCCTCATGGGAATCCACTTCCTCTGATAGTTTGTGTTTCTTGTTTTGAGCTGAAGACAGATATTCTTCTCCATAATCAGAGGGGCTCATTACCAGGTGGGTTCCACCAACATTCCCATCTGACCGCAATAAGGGGTAGGAGATCTTAAGATGACCATGTGAGTGACAATGAGTGCACCAACAAGGCATGTGCATGTAAGACTGATCCCCTGCTTCAAGTAGGATAGCATTTGGAAATCCTTGCACTATATCCATCTCCACGCAAATAGTAGCTACTGACGTTAAATATTTTTGAGTAATTTCCGGTGCAACTTTAAGAAAGGTACCAAGAGTGTCCCCAATCTATTTGAAAATCCGCTCATCCCAATATTCAATCGGAAAGCATGGTAGTGTTGATGTATATGTAACTTCGGAATGTATTTCATCTATGTATTTCTATATATTTATTGTACCCTTATTAGAGATGTGTTATTCCTCTATAAGGAAGTGTCGTCATGTGGATTGACAAGTGTCGCAAGTATGTGTACTTGCCGATGGGTTATTAGACCACCATGTGTGGGGTCGGCCCTGAATTATATATTATATTGTGGATGTACCTAGATAGACAAGTCGGCCCCATAAGGTCACTGGGCAAACAGGTTAGTATAAATAGAGATCAGGAGATCTCTATTTAGATCATTCGGAAAGTCATATCTCTCTCACTCAGAAAGTGGCGCACTAGTGAGGAGGAGGATCATCTGCTTCTAGGAGACTATCTCAAGTGTATTTTGGTTGTACTTTGGTTGAGCCATTGCTCTCTCTATCTATGAGGAAGTTGTGGGGTTTTTCACCTTAGGGTTTTCCCCACGGAAACTCTGTGTCTCTTGTCTCTCATGCTTTTGATTCTTGTGATGCTTGTCATGCTTATTGTGATTGTTATGCATTGATATACTGTATATGTTATTCTCTCAGTGAAGATCCTAGAGTATTGTGAATTAATGCTCAAAATTTAATAGGTAGTTTAACCATAGGACTATCTTATGAATACATTCTTGAATGGGATCCAATCTGGGGTGCCACCTAAAAAGAGTTAGAGTAGCTCTCTCCTAGAACCAATTTCCATCCATAACAGTCTAACAGTCCTCATTTTTTTCAAAAATGAAGGTGATATACCCTTTGGCCTCGGCATGAACTAGTGGATCATAGCAAAGAAAGTGCGCCCATGGGAAGTGAGCCCAATTCCTCAAATCCTCTTCCTTAAACCTCCTAGCATGGAACCTGTTGATTAATGCAAATTCTATGTAATAAATAATATTTTCTTGAATAAGCTAAGGATTGATTGAAACCTTCATATCATCTGCAGTCTTCTTAATGCACTGATTCCTACGCTTTCAACCTCTAATCTTCTTCTAAGCGGGGAGGTTTTCCTTAGGATTAGGATTGTCTTTTTGAGGTGATGGAGGGTGATGGATAGGAGGAGGGAGCTGAGAATCAAAAAGAAAATCTGGCAGAATAGTCGGAGCATGAATAGAAGGACAAAAGGAATGGGAGGGTCCGGGAGGAATGGATGTAATGAGTACAGGGGAGATAATCAAGGTAGGGGTGTCTGAAAAAGAAAGCTTAGGCATGGGAGCAGGATGACGAACCTCGAGAAACAGATTTCCAGTACAAAATCCATCAAAGGATAATCCAAAGGGAGGTACATCTAGAGCATTTCATCTGAGGCAATGATGGTGCCAAAACAAAGATGTCAGTAGTTGAATCGATCTTTCTAGCAGGTTTTTGCTTCAGCTTGTTCGAGCGAACCATCAGGAGGGGCCATTCATCATCATCATCATCATCATATATATATATATATATATATATATATTAAATCGAAAAGAAAGGCATAGTTTTAATATTTTGGTTTTCTAAAGAAATTAAAAGATATATAGTAAAAGAAAGGTAGTGGATGCATATTCGGTTAAAGTTTTACTAAAAACAATTAGTGAAATGAAAATCGCCAGAGAGAGAGAGAGAGAGAGGCAGTGGACAGTTTCGTTTTAGGGATTCTCTTGGGTAGAGTTTCGTACACTTTTGCAGAGAGTTCTTACACTTCTGTGTGGATTTCTTTATGGTTTTGCAGACTTCTACGTGGAGTTCTCTATGGTATTGTATAAAGTTATTTTACTTCTGCATTGTATTTTATTCAAGATCCGAACAGCTCTTTTGATGCCTCCACATTGTATTTATTTTTAAGATCCAAAGAGCTCTCTTATGTTTTTATGTTATATTTAGTGTATTTATTTTAAAGGCCGAGAACTCTTTTTTTCCAGCTTTGCACGAGTTCTCTAAGGATGAGAGCCTTTTTCTAGAGCGTTGAGTTCTCTTTTGTTCAGCGTTGAGGAGCCAAATGGATCTTTCTTATATGGATAATTATGCTTAAAATTGTGTTGTCGCATTTGTATTTTTTGTGTGACCAAAAATAGGATATTGGTCTAACATCACCTTTGATGCATGAAGGTTATCATGTAGTTAATAAATCTTGAATGGATCTTATGTAATTGGCTTCACTTATATAAGTTTGAAGTTTAGGACTAAGAATTAGTAATCTCTTCATAAATATACATATATATGGTAAAGATTGATTAATGTTATTTGGTTGTAAATAAACTTCATGTGGTTGATTAGACATTTGGAAGATTGAAACCTATGATAAAGAAATGGCGATTTCATGTTGCATTTAACTAACTTGTTGATAAAGCATGGTAGAGGATATGATTTAATATCTTATTTAAGTTACATGCAAAGTGAATGGTTGACGATGAGAATATGTGCTTCACATGGAGTTAGGAGCAAGGGATTTTATTGTACATCCCCATGAATGGTTTTGTTACAGCACAACAAAAGTACATAACTGGTTGATGAGTCTAACACATTACCTCTATTATGTGTGTCTTGTTAGAATATAAAGGAAAAACTTGTATACCTCGTACCCCAAATGACTAATCAGGGTGTTGGGTATGTTACAAATTGTATCATTTACAATGTTGGACCCTTTAGATGGTCCAGCACCAAGGTAAAACGTTGGTAAATTAATCATGCACACTTGCAGTAAACTGAATTAATGAAGTAATGACCAGGGAAGTTCTTTTTCCCATGCTTTAATTTATTTACAAACAAACTTTGTAAGAGTGATTGTAGATGGATGTTTAAGTTTTTAGTTATCATTACTAATGTTATGTGAGAATATAGCGGGTTGGGATAAAGTTAAAGCACTAACTAAAGAAAGTTCCAAGGGAAAGGGACGCTCTCATTCTATATTTCTTTTGTCTCTGCTATTACACTCGTGTTGCATGATGAGTATAGATATGATCATGAAGTTATTAAGCATTAGGAAGTGGATTTAAATACAAATGAATACATTCATAACATTAGCAAGATGTCGTTATTAATCATAGAGTGATTGTTGTAATGTAATGCACACCTATGCGCTAACGCATGTAGATGCTTGTAATATTTTATGATTGAGGCATGATGATTAAGTTGAATGCAAGTTTAAGTTAGTAACTAATATGTGTGTTTCCTTGTTATGCGGAAAGGATAATGCAAACAAGTGGCCTTACATTTAAGGACTGAAGAAGAGCATTGCATGTTAGATATTAAAACTAATAAAGAGCGATGGTAAGATGCCTTGGATGGAATAAGGTAACTTCTATGCCAATGAATGATTTTGAAAAAGGTAACTACATTGTTAATAAAGCTTTATGATCATGTGTTAAAATGATTAGTAAACGCATTATGTAGATGTTGTGTCTATGATAAGCAATAAAAATATGTTCCAAGAAAGAATGAGAGAAATGAATCTGTAAATTTCAAATTTTACTAAAATTATTGGGATACATAGTGCAAAAATGTTATTTGTGCCGAAAAGGGGCACACGTATGAAAAGTTGATATTTTGTGTAAGAAATTCAATGCTTAAAGAAATTATGATAGTGAATTAGAATGACCCATACAGTGGTGATGTAGTTGGGATAGTAAGCCCTTGATTCCCAGTAATAGAAAGATGGTTGAAACGATGGACAACTAGGAATCATTGTAAGTAAATTCATTTTGAAAAGGCATCGATTATATGATATTGTGATTGCCAATGTTTGAAGCAATTGCAAGTAATAGGGACCTAGTTATGGCAGTATCAATAAGAACATAGCAAGGACCAAGGTATCATGGCTGAGGACAGACCTGATCATGAAGCATGAAATGAGATTAAGGGTGATGAATGAACTTAATCTGATAGTGTTAAGGAAATAAAACTCTCTCACCTACTAATGAAAGCAAGAAGGGGAGGGAGGTGCCCTGCCTAACTAATGAACCTAACATTAATAACGTGCCTAACATTACTAATGAATGACCCTAACAAATAGACCTAAAGGCATACTAGGAGGTGTTGCAAGAGGAAAGGAACCTCAATTCATGGGAAGGTTCAGTTGGATTCCTATTGAGCACTCAACTGCCATGAAAAGCAATATGGCCTGAAACGTGTGGAATGTATGGTATGATTTATGTTAAATACATAGGCTCCAAAGAGATGGTAAAGTAAACCTAGTGACCATTCTGCAATTAAATTTTTGTTAATAATAAGAACATAAAAATAACACTTCCCCTTAAGGTACTCATTTATGAAGGCTAAAATACAGGCTACAAACTTTTCTATGTATAAAATGAGGAGGTTTGCATGAGAACTAGAGGTTTCGTCAAGAGATGACCCTCATATGTTAAATGTGGTAAAGATTTCCAAGAGAAGCATGTATACAATGAGGAGGTTTGTACGATAACTGGTGGCTCCAAGAAGAGGTGACCCTCATGTGTGTGTTAAAAGTGGCAAAACTTCCTAGAGAGGTTGAGGATGCCTACATAAACACTCCAAGTGTACTTTGGAATAGTACAGTCATACAAGAGGTATGTGTTGGAGTGTTGTTCAATGGCATTTTATTTACATGTATTGTTATTGAATATGCTTAGTGTTAAGCAGATTAGTTGAAGGTGCCAAACTCAATGTGCCATGATAAGAATACTTGGGTATTTAGTTTGTTAATTTATAAGTTGCGACTATGATATGTATCTTATGATGCTAATAAGTATTGTAGGTTCAATGAAGTAGTTATCCAAAATGAATGCAATGATAGGATGTAATTCCTTGGGGTTGTTCACCTGAAAATGAATATTTATGTTATCTACAAACTAACTTGTTGGTATGACAAGATAAATCTTTACGAGTAAAGTTGACTCTTTGGAATTTCTATTAGAAGGCAAAAACACAAGGATGAAAGTAAAACCATACAATGAAAACTATGTAAGCAATTTACTTATGCATATTGTGCCCTCTTCTTTGATTTTAAGTAATCATACATATGTACATGTTTTACTTTGGTTTCAAAAAAGCCTTGTATTTTTTTGTTGTAGAGCACAAGTGTGACTGGATGCAAAGAGTCTTAAAGACATATGAAAGAGATGGAACATGTGGTTGTCTCGGAAATCCCAGCAAGGACAATCAGAATGGTCAATTTTAATGGTTGGAGGTCACAAAGCAGACACATGAACCTTCCCTTGGACAAGTTTTGGAGCTCCCATATCCTCTACAACTATACTAAGGTGTTACTCTATAAGCATTATTTGTGACATTAATGAAAACACATTCTTTATCTATGTGTATTCTATCTTGGTGATATATGTTTGCATCTTGGTTTGAGAGTGTAATCTATAATTTTGTTTTGTTTTTTGTTGTTTTATTTTCCATTTCAAAACCGCTACCAAGGATTCCACAACCCCTTGGTGGGTACTCTTTTGCAAACGTATATGAGAAATCACATACTACATAATTTGGTGACCATACTAGGGATGTATCCATAATTTCCACCCTTGGTTATGTTTAGACCATCATTTCCAACCGCCTTTTCAAGTGTTTTTCAATAGGATCTAGTTGTGTTTACTTGAAGTTTATTGTCATCTAGTCGTTGATAGGTTCCCTAGTTGAAAACCAGTAATTTTTTATCGTGGTTGAAAGTTCATTGCTTAGTTTTCAACATTTTTAGGTCTTGGTCACAGGTTTCTAGTAAAATATTGTGACTTTGGTTGCTACTTTCTCTTCAAAATCTGTGACTTAGCCCCAAACCTCTATTTTTTAGCAATTTGCACCCAGTTCCTCTTTTTCCTTTACCTTGTTTGGTTCAGTTTTTCATGTAAGGTGTGTTTACAATGTCATTTTAATTATTTATGACCTGATTACTTGTTGTCATGGCTGATTTACTATCCTTTTAGATGATGTAGGTGAAGAAAAGATCAAGAGATCTTAGTATTTGTTGTCTTTAGGGTTCAATTTTGGAGTGATTTTTCAGTTGCGTGTTTCTTGTTTTGGCAAGGATAATTACCAAACCAAAGTTGTTAGTTGATTGTTTGGATTTGTTTAAAGCAAGTTGTGTTGTTGGTTAAGATCCTACACTCTTTTCTTTATAGATCCATTATTTGTTACCTACCTTGTTTGCATGCATCCTTGGAATTGCTACTTGCTTGATTGTGATCCTTTGCATTGTTGAGAAATAGTAGATTTATTTCAAGAAAATACATCATTATTTTTAGTATTGGAATTTTCTTGTTTCTCTTTTCATTACTATACAAGCATTTACATTTTCTTGTCACTTACATTTACTAGTTATACACACCTTTCACACCTTGATCTAAACATGACTTGGTTCATGAACCCAATTAGAGCCTAAAAATAAACCCTAATCTAAATGCATTAAAATCCCTCACTTGAGTGCCAAAATAATTTGGTAGTTAGGTTAGGAATTTGGGGATAGGCATCCAAACAACTCGCCTAGTCACTATCACATATGAGACGTAGTGGCATACTCTTTGGGGAACCAAAATATGCTATTATTGGACATAGTGATAGATAGTTTGTCAGTCGGCCCATCCTTTCAGGGTGGTACATACCGAGACTAGAATTGGAGGTTTGATTGGGGTACCTTTCCCTTTCATATTTCTAAGATCATATGAATTGTGGCTTTTAGTCGAAGGTGGGGGAAACTTGTTGGATGCATCTGAGAACGAGATAGCCTAGTGACCATTCTATTAGGTATCTTACCCAGAGGTGGATCTCGCATGTGGGAGGGTACTTGGGTAAGATAGCAATGAGTCGACTGGAGTTGCCCCCAGTGACTTTCTCTATAACTATCCCATTCTTACCTTCACTCACTCGATTGGTAGGATTGATGCCCCTATCTGAGTTTAGTGTTTGGAAGGCCCTTGATCGTCTTTCTACTTCTTTTTTGGTAGTGGACTTGGGAACCCTCTCCATTTAAAAAATATTTGAGAAAGATTTATTTTCATTTCATTTTGTGTTGTAGTTCTCCTCATATGGCTAGTGTGTCTTTTCTTTTTTATAGGGTGTTATTTTCATTTTCACTCTTTGTCTAGATTAGATCACTTGTTGCACCCACATTGCATTTGTTATTTGATTTAGCACCACCTTTAGAGTTGATATCATTGATTGGATCATTTCTTACAATAGACTTGTTTTAGAATTACACTGTTGGATTTGTCATCTTAGATCATATCATCATAGCGTCCCCAAGGTACTCTTGTATACCTTGAGGACGTCCCCCTCTATACAGGATCTTTGGCCACACCATTAGTCCTTTACCTTGTTTGCTTTGGTTTTTCATTTTGGGTGTGTTTACAGTGTCATTTGTATTGTTCATGACCTGATTGCTTGCTGTCATGGTCGATTGACTATCCTTTTAGACGACGTGGGTGAAGAAAAGATCGAGAGATCTCAGTATTTGATGTCTTTAGGGTTCAATTTTTGAGTGATTTTTCAGCTACATGTTTCTTGTTTCAACAAGGATAATTACTGAACCAAAGTTGTGAGTTGATTGTTTGGATTTGTTTAAAGCAAGTTGTGTTGTTGGTTAAGATCCTACACTCTTTTCTTTACAGATCCATTATTTGTTAGTTATCTTGTTCTCATGCATCCTTGGAATTGCTATTTGCTTGGTTGTGATCCTTGGAATTGCTATTTTCTTGGTTGTGATCCTTTGAATTGTTGAGAAATGGTAGATTTATTTCAAGAAAATACATCATTCATTTTAGTATTGGAATTTCTTATTTCTCTTTTCACTACTATACAAGCATTTACATGTTCTTATCACTTACATTTACTACTTGTACACACCACATGTGCACACACCTTTCACACCTTGATCTAAACATCACTTGGTTCATTAACCGAATTGGAGCCTAAAAGAAAACCCAAATCTAAACACATTAAATTCCCTCACTTAAGGGCCAAAATAATTTGGTAGTTAGGTTAGGAATTTGGGGATAGGAATTCAAACAAATCCCCTAGTCATTATACATATGAGACAATGTGGTATACTCTTTGGGGAACGAAAAATCCGCTATTATTGGACATAGTCATAGCTATTTTGTCATCTAGCCCATCCTTTCTGGGTGGCACATGCCAATACTAGAACTGGAGGGTTGATTGAGGCACCTTTCCCTTTTAGATTTCGAAGATCATCTAAATCGTGGCTTTTAGTCGAAGGTGCGGAAAACTTGTTGGACGCATCTAAGAATGAGGTAGCCTAGTGACCATTCTATTAGGTATCTTACCCATAGGTGGATCTCGCATGTGGGAGGGCACTTGGGGTAGATAGCAACGAGTCGACTAGAGTAGCCCCAAGTGACTTTCTCTATAACTGTCCCACTCTCACCTTCACTCGTTGGATTGGTAGGATTGATGCCCCTAGCTGAGTTTAGTGTTTGGAAGTCCCTTGCTCGTCTTTCTACTTCTTTTTTGGTAGTGGACTTGGGAACCCTCTCCATTTGAAAAATATTTGAGAAAGATTTATTTTCATTTCATTTTGTTGTTGTAGTTCTCCTGATATGGATATCGTGTCTTTTCTTTTCTATAGGGTGTTATTTTCATTTTCACTCTTTGTATAGATTAGATCACTCGATGCACCCACGTTACACTTTTTATTTGATTTAGCACCACCTTTAGATTTGATATCATTGATTGGATCATTTCTTACAATAGCCTTGTTTTAGAATTACATTGTTGGATTTTTCATGTTAGATCCTGTCATCATAGCTTCCCCGAGGTACTCTTGTACACTTTGAGGACGTCCCCCTCTATACAGGATCTTTGGATACACCATTAGTCCATATCAGCGAGTGCTATTTGGAAAATGTAATGACCCTTTTTCAAATTTTATGAAAATGCCCAATTTTCCAATTTTTCCCCAATTTCGACCTTTGACTAGTTTTGTTGTTTTGGCCTCCAAATTAACCCAAATATTCCCAAATATTTTGTAAGGGTATATGAATTATATTTAGACTTGAATATTAGTTTCAGGGATGATCTATAACCCTCAAAAGACTTCTACAAACTTGATTTATATTCTGGTCAATGTATGGGATTTTAACTAGTAATTTGTGCATCAAATCCCCCCTGGGGAACACTGAAAATGGCCTCCCAAATGCTTCCAAACTCCCTCGAATTTATGAAAAGAGGTAGGTAATGTATTAAGGATGTTATTAAGGTCTCATGTGCACCATTAATTTATTATTATATATGTTCCAACCCTCTCCCATTCAGCTGCAAAAATCACCCATTCGACCCTTGGGGAAATGGCACTATTTCTTCTCCCAATGCAATTAAACTGAGTAAAAATACTTCAAATGCTCACGTACAGTACATGAAACTTGTAATATACATCCATGGCAGTCTATTAATCACAAATGTATCAGATAATCATCCATTCATTCGAAATCATCAGCATTATAATTATATACATCAATGTAGTGGGGAAATGGACATTGTTTGCTCATTAATCAACATTTTTGCATACAATCAGTGGGTGTTTCGACCTAATACTTTCTGAATATGAAGAACAGAGGATATGAAGCTATTACAATTAGAAATACATCATATGAATCTCTCCCAATGAGTACAAGAGCTCACCAAAAACGCCCTCCCTCAAGGAGCATGAATATGCCTTCAAAACTGGAAATGGTTGAGAGATGGTGCTGCACTAAACAAAAACACAAGCTTCCTTGTAGCTGATACCTGCAAATAAAACTCCATTAAAGCTCCATGAAAGACCTGAGTTGCCTCTCCAAACACCAACTTGGATGGGAATCTTTCACCCTCGAAATTGGCTAAGGCAAGAAACTAGTCATCCACTAGCTCTCTCTTCACAAATGCAGTTTTTCTCCAATGGTAAAAAGCTACCATTCTTCTTTGTTCATGAATTTTATAAATTTCTAACATCCTCCATGGGTCGAATTCCTTCCAACAGACTCATGCCAACTCAAGTTGGGAAGAGATTCCAAAGAATGCCACTTGTACAACAATTCCTAGTTTCCCACTTCCACCAAATCACATGTGGAAGCATCTTAGCTGCCCTAACTCCCTTGAGGGCCCTCTTGGAGGCTATTTTTAGCCATGACATGTCATATATGTCATATGTCAGCCTTCAAGTCTGATTTGTGTCATAGGTGTCATAGCATCTTCATCATTGTTGTCATAGAGCTAAGGAATCTAGCCCAAGTGTCCCACTAGCTCCAAATTGCCTCTTCCTCTTCCATGGGAGTTACTCTTCATCTATATTTCGACCTTGGATGAGTCATGCCATGAATAATACCTTTTGGACTCCCCCAATTATGTTACCATTCACCTTGAATTCGAATTGGTGAGAGAATGATGCCAAGTGTAGTGGGTAAATCTAGCCATATGTGGGTCCCACTTTGATTTTCACTTGTATATATTTATTTAGCTCCTTTATTAAATATTTATGCCATTCTAATGTTCAAACATCATTTATTATCCCCCTTATTCCAAATCCCAAAGCTTCCACCCCAAACCTAGGAAACTAGTAATTTTCCTCCTTGGCAATTATTTGACCCTTAACATCAATTTGACAATCTAATGAATATGGCCAATGTGATTAGGCCATTGTGACCCAATGCCAAATTTGGGACATGACAGAAAACCTTCATCCCCTTTTGATCCCTCATTCGATTCAAGGGATTTAGGCACTTCACAACCTAGATTTTCATCTTATCCCCTTCCCTCTATCCCCTTGCATATCCAAGTCAGTAACATGTCTAGAAATATCCTTGTTTCAGGTGGAGTGCACATCGGTGGAGGATCCATAGATGGAATGAATTCCAATGCCAACATTTGTACCTCAATGGCCCTACCTACTATGAGCCTTCCCTTCATGCCTAGTCTCAACCTTACCCACATAGTGAGGCTAACCAATGATCCCATTCGACATGATACGTCATGGCCTCCAATGCCTACTAACCTCCATTTAGACATCCATGAGTTTGAGGGGAAGACATGAAAGGACTCCCATAACCATATTATGTATTTTCATTTATGATGCTCCTTCAATAACATTGTTGACAATTCAATTTGGTTATGTTTGTTATGGATAACCTTTATTGGAGTAACCGTGAAGTGGTATATCCAGCAACCCCATGGGGTACACCCTAAATTTGTATCCCTAGTTTCCACTTTTTTTACTCTTTTTTGTTACCTATCCATTATGACGAGGGCTCGATATCCTATTGTCATGTCGCCAAACCTCATCCACCCATATCATGGACCATATACATGGGTGACGAGGACAGAGGAATCTTTGTAAGATCAAGCTCGATGACCATATATTTTTAGATTTATTTTTAAAATACCTCCTTCTCACCATAGCTAAAGACATGGCATCGAAATGCCTACAAATTGAATAGTAGGCAATCCTCAACCCTCAGTAGTATGATCTCATTTATGCTCAATCCTTCTACCTTTACTTGATCATCCCCGATGCTCCTTAAGGTGACTCAACATGTAAAGATCCTCCGGGAGCATCCCATTCTATGGATGGCGTGATTGGTTCCATTGTATCCCACCCAAATCCATACCTTCCATTACCTCCTCCTTTAAGTGGTTACTTGTATGGTAATCCCCTAAGTGTTGAGCGACACCAATAGGGCACACTGTCAACACCCTACTACCCCATTGATCCTTCTCGCTCATCCTGTACGAACGAGTACCTCATATTTGTCTCATCCTATGACCCCCCATGTTCATGGACCCTCGTGTAGTGGTACTATGTGCGGAATTTCTTCTATCGGTTACATGGCTCCACTAGCCATAAACCCTTACTACCCTTTTCCTGGCCCTCTTCCACCCCATCTAGTATAGACACATGTTGCAACTTCCCCTTTTTCTCATGGGAAAGTTTACACTCAACATAATATGATTTCCCAACTTGTGCCTGATAACTAACAAGCACCGCCTAATACCTTCAAGAAGATGAATAAGGGGAATAAGGTGGAGGCAAACCCCCCAAGCCTCCTACTAACATTGGAGGAAATCTGAACCCCGCAAATAAGAATTCGAATAACTCTCCCAAGCAAGGTAAGGACACTCAGTTGTGGAATAACCATATGTGTTCTGTTTGTGGTGTTTATGGACACTACACTTACCATTTCCTCCACCACTCTAAGTCTTATCAACTGTGGAATGAGGCCAATCAACATGAATCAGCTAATGCCCCTAAAGGGAAACCTAACCTGCTGCCTCCTCATCTGACCCAAATCACAACCGATGGTCCTACAAAACCCCTTCCCATCACAAGGGGTAGTGACAACATAGTCTATGACGTCTTACCCATCTTAGTCGTCGACTTCAAGTCACCCCCATGACCCTTATATCCTATGCCTCCTCATGATCTCCACTAACATTAACCTCCAGACGCGACGTAATCAATACAACCTGGATAATGATTCTTTATACACCGATAAATCGAAAGACTCTCCACCAATGGAGGAACCTTTACATATCCCTCATCATAACTTAGAATCCATTCCTAATATCCCCAATATCCCTTTGTGACATGTACCCAATAACCTCAATGCTCGAGTTGTTCCCAACTATAGCATTGCAGATGACTTGGCATAGTCTCCTACGGCCATTTCTAGGTTAGAGGTTCTCAAGAATTGTCCTATGTAGCATAAAGATGTGTTATCTAATTTAGGTGCAATTATTCCTTCTGATATTCTCCTTATGATGTTCAACCTTGATTCAACGAATCCTTGAATGCCCTATTCGGTGGCTTTTCAAATTTCAGCTTCCATTGAGAACTTGGTTATTCATTGTTGCATTATTGACAAAGGTGCATCCACTTGTGTCATGTCCACTCATGTTTGGTAGAAGCTAGGTTCCCCTAAGCTTTCTCCATCCCTTATGAAGTTGTGCACGTACGATGGCCATGTTGCCCAACCGCAAGGTCTCCTACAAAACGTCCTTGTCTAGTTGGAAAGGAAAAGGTCTTAATTGAAATTGAGGTTGTTAATGTCCAATTATATTAAAACCTCCTCCTTGGTCATAGCTACATTTATATATGAAAGCGCTCTCTTCCATGATGTTTAGAATCATGATGTTTCCCCATGAAGGAAATATTGTCATGCTTGATCAACTCAACTATTATGATTCTAAGGGGTTAATATGTCTAGACCATATATTACCTACGATTGAAAACAATTTTGGAATCCTTTCTATCCCTCATTCACAAGCGTAGGCCCTAGCGTCTTCCAATATGTCTCCCTTGTCAAGGAATTCAAATGCCTCCAATTGCCTACCCCCAAAGTGGAGATCTCATAATTGTGCACTGTCACTTTTGAGAAATCTACACCCCAACGTCAACCCTCTCCTATCCCCAACCCATCATTAGGGAATCCTTGGGAAAGATTGCCTATACATCAATTATGTTCCTCTTTCCTCCTCACGTAAAAGTGGAAACTCCCATGATGACCACATTCAGCTTTTCGGGATTGACGTTAGCTATAATACCTTGGTTGTTAAGCCTTGGACTTATGATCTTTTATTTGTTAATGTGACTATGGAATTATGATATTTTATTTGTTAATGTGACTATGGACTTTGGAATTATTGTTATTATTGTTATCATTGATGGTTGTTGCTATTAAATAAACAACTAGCTCAGCAAAGGAAACTAAAAGAGTATGGGAGACCATGGATTCCATAGAGTGAGGGGGAATGGGGACATCCCTAGCACCTTAGAATTTTTTGTTTGCTTGATTTTGTCCACCCTAGTTCATATTTGCACCTTGGTGATATTAATCATCTTTGTCACCCAAACATTGTACAACATAGCCTATTTTTTATTTATGGACTATGGAGTTACTATTTCACCTTATGCATACCTTGGTGGGCCCCTCTTGCCTAGTGCGCCCTCCTTGAGTGAATGATGCCCTTTTATGGACCCCACTTGCACTAAGGAACCCTATCCCTATATTCTAGGAGTTGTAAGCTATAAATTAGCTTCCACGTACTTGATTTGTGCCTCCACCTCCACAAGTGCGCCCCACTCCCCCATTCATCCCTATTTTTGTGCTTCTAGGATATTTATGACCCTATTGGATCCTCTCTCTCACCTAATGCACCCTCCTTCATGTTTTATAACTGCCTTATGCTCTAGTGTGCTTTCTTGTGCTCTTCATGGCTCCACTCCATGGTTTTTGGTAACTCCTCCTCGTAGTGCTAATCCAGGAAGGGGAATCTCCCAAACTAAGCCACCACTTCACATATTTGAGTTAAGTCTCCATGATGAATCCTAACCTTACCTCTCTCTAATTCAAGTTGATCCCCTTGGGTTAGGATTGGCCTCCTTATGCTATAAAATTCATGTGCTCTCTTCTTGTTGAAGCTAATCCTAAGCTTTGGATCACTTGCCTTGTGACTCACTAGGTTATGAGTGTTGACAGTATTGAGACTGTGTTGAGACTGAGTGTTTGTTTCAGGACCCTTTCAGAGGAGCAGTTTGTTTATACTTTCGAGAGAGTTAGTCTACTAAATTGTTACCCTTTGCTTCTATTATATCACTCTACTAGACTAGGTTCTCGCATAGGAAGTTAGCAAATTGGATGGTGATATCCTAAGGGACGAGTTAGGTGAAGGGAGTCACATCCCATAGGTAGTGGAGACTAACAAGAAAGTAGTAGTGGGAAGCATTATGGTTCTCAGAGGGGGTAGTTCTAAGAGTTCTTAGACTGAGTTTGCCTCTGCCTGTGCATCTGTGGTATCAGCCAGGGGTAACCTGTTCAAGTGAGTTCGATTTGAATATGTCTATGGCTGGGAGGAAAGTTTTCCCATTGAAGCCAGTTTCCATTTGAGGATAAGTATTTGTTCATATGCTTATTTATGTTATTTTATCATGTTGATGTGACTTGGAGGTTGAATTGTTTCATGGTTATGTTTATGGTTTATGTGTGAGGAATTGTATGCAGGGTGGATGGCTTTTGTACATCGAAACTCTAAATTTCTATGAACATCCTCTACCATCTATTCTTTCTCTTATCCTTCATGGTATACAATTGTGGCTCTCACGGTGTTGAGAGGGGCTCATTCATATGTTTTGGTTCACCTACTTAATCTCATTTATGGGTTGTGAGACCTATCCCATTTCATCTAGAGTGACGTATCCATTAAGGAACACCTTTTGTTTCACTGGAAAATATTTTCGTATGACCAAGTTATGACCATTTTGGCCCAGCAGTGTTTCTGGTGCTAAAAGGAGCGCACCATGTCCTTTGATTGATAATACCTTTGTATGAATATTTGTTCTATTGTTGCATATATGATTTTATTATTGTAGATCTGTTATATTGTTTCATTTCTAATTATATTATTTTAGATCTGATTTGTATTGGTGATTGATGGTTGGAGGGAAGGCAACCATACAATCTAAATCATACTAGTGAAAGTTGGTTGTAGGGGACAACCACGAGATCTAATTTTTTGAAGGTTGTAGATGGCAGCCTGTGTCTCTATTATACTATGGTTTGTGTGGCTTGATACTTTATTTACTTACTATTTAATCACACCAATCAACACACATACATAGAAGTACTAATATCCTCATATCAATACATGACCAGGATGACAATCACAACAATTGAGTATTTACAAGCACGTTTTCAATAATATTACAATCCAACAACTATTACTCAGCACATGGCTAATTATATGTTTTAACATATGGTTACTGGATATTCCAATTATCGCATCTTACTCACGTATCTTTAATGTTTATTCCTACAACAAGTTTGCATTCAATAGTATGCACATTGGGGAAAATGTTGTGCTTGGGTTTTATGCATTTTATTTTTAAAGAGGCTATAAGTTTTTTTTAATTTCTTGGTTGTATGGCTTGTTGGAATAACCTTCAATCACCTTAATCCAATGTTTCGATATTTATCTTAGCCCCTTTTCCATAGGTTTTCCGGTGCCTTTGGCCTGAGTTGGGTCGGGGACACTACATTAGCCCTCCTTGTTTGGCACCTTACCCCACTGAACCCCACCCTACCCCATAGGTTGTATTGACTCTTATCCATCTGGTTGGTACTTCCAATGCCCTGCCACCTCTGGTTATGAAGGAAACCACATCTTCCACCAATCCTTCTTCCAAAAATAAATCTATGGGAGAAAAAAATAACATGTCTCCCCAGTCTACTCTAAATATAGTTGTAAACCCCCCACACTTAGCACCAGCATGATCCCCTACACCTTGTGTTGTGTGTGATATATTATGTCACACGACTCGTCAGTGTCCAGATTTTCCCATCTTATGTGATCATATCCAGATACATGAGGATAATATTGTTGCAAACACCCCTGTGGTTCACATTAGTCTCCCTAGCACTACCAAATAGTGCAATAAGGAATTGCACATCAACCATCCTTGTGCATTGTGTGGAATTTATGGACACTATTCGCACAACTGTACTGACCTCCATAAGTTTCAAACCAATTGGTTGGTCTTCACCATAAATCCTTTGTAGTGCAGGTCACCACCATCGAGGAGGTGCCTCCTCTCATTGCCTCATATGAGGGCACGATTTCCATCTATTACCTTTTATCATCCAGTGAGGCCTCCTCGTCGTCATCCTCTGCCTCTATGGTCATTTCGATAGATGCAAGTCTCTCTGACCTATCCCTATGATCATTTAGAAGCGATGAATAAATCCTCAAGTCCCTCATGAGCCCCGAATTCTCGTGGAACAACATGCACCACCGTGTGTAATTTATTCCTGAGGAATCCTCCCCTCCTAGCTTGTCGTCTGATCAATTCTCTATTGATTCGAAATATTTGACCCCCCATGGTGATATTGATTAGTTCAAGAATGTGATCCCTACTCCAGATGCCTTTGAATAAGGTAATATGGCCAATATATCTCCCACCATTCAATTAGACATTTGGGTTAAACCCGATGTGACCGAGAACATCCTTTTAGTTGCTTCTTGTACCCTTGAAGAAGTTGCCTCCTACAAGGCTATTTTTCAAGAGTTTTGTGGCATTTTTGCTTTATCTTATGTTGAAATGTGAGGACTTGACCCCGCCATCGTTGAACATCATATTGATACATGACCTAGCGTTGAACCTATGCGCCAAAAATAGAGACCCGTACATCCCTCCAAATCCGTAGTCGTTATTAAGAACTTATTTGCGCCCTTTATCTCATACACTCATGTGGAGAAGCTATCCTTAGCCATTATATTTTCCATCTAGAAACTTCGTCATTACATTCACATGACTAAAACCAAAGTTGTTGCAAACTCAAACCCTATGATATATCTCTTGAATTGAAGCCTCATTCAAGGCAAGGTCGCTAAGTGGATTTCTATCGTTCAAGAATATAACCTTGATTTTGTGACCCCCAAGAATACAAAATATTTAACCTCAGCAGAGCTCATTACGGACCTACATTCTAATACCCATTTATCCCCTATCGAGGATCATATTTCGGATGAACATTTGTTCACCATTACTTTGGATGATCCTTGGTATGAAGACATCCTTGTTTAGTTTTGCACTCAAAAGTTTAGCTCTCACCTAATTTGCGACGATCGCCATTAGATTCATCACCAAGCTCCCTGATACCTTCTCATCGGCAATGTTTTATATCGAGGTGGAGTTGATATGATCTTATGATGATGTCTCACACATGATGAGGTCGAACGGGTCTTAAACGACTATCATGGCAGGGCTTGTGGTGGTCATCTCTCGAGTATGGCCACTGCCCAAAAGATCATTCATGCTTGTTATTTTTATCCCACCTTATTTTTTTATTGCATTGAGACAGTCAAACATTGTCCCAATTGTTAACTCTTCACCCCAAATTCGAGGACCCCTCTTGCTCCATTTCTCTCGATTGTCACCGTTGGTCCATTATGTAAATGGGCCATCGACTTCATGGAGTGCAACCTTCTGTCGGTCGGTGGCCATAAATAAATCATAGTGATTGTTGACTATTTCACTAATTAGGTTGAAGCCATGTCGACAAACAACAACACTACCTCAATGGCAACACGTTTCTTTTGCAACCATGTATCACTTGGTTTGGTGTTCTCCGCCAGATGGTGTCCGATCATGGCAAGCACTTTGAAGATACCATGTGGAAAGATTTAGCGCAACATTTGAAATTTGAGCACCAATTTTCCTCCTCCTATCACCCTCAGGGAAATGGCCAAGTTGTGGCCCTCAACAAGGTCCTCAAAACCACACTCCAATGGATGGTGGATAAGTACAAGTCCAACTAGCATCATGTGCTCGTTCATGCCCTATAGGAATACCGAGCATCCACCAAAACAACCACTAGGTTTACTGCATTTCATCTCATCCTCAGAGTTGAATCCGTTCTACCTATTGAGTGCCAAATCCCATCTTTGCACCTTACCATCGAAATTTTTCTAGACACCTCCACTTTGGAACAATGCTTCATCACTTTGGAACAAGTGGACGAAGATAATCGTGTAGCCCTCCAAAACAATGAGGCTACCAAACAATGTTCGAAAGCTCATTACAGTAGTCACATCTATGCACACATATTTCGTGAAGGTAAACTTGTCCTTGTTTATGATCAAGCTCATGATCATCTCGGTCGAGGGAAGTTCGAGTCCCTATGGCAAGGATCCTATGTCATCAAGCATTGCCTTGACAAGGGGGCATACCTCCTCATCGGTCCATATGGGCAAATTTTGAAGAACCCACACAACATGTTGTACCTCAATAAATACTATGCTTGAGACCAACCCACCATTTTCGCTTGTATCATAGTCTTCTTGTATTTCCCTTTGCTATGATCCTTATGGTTTGTTTCCTTGTTCTTGTCAGATGGATCATCAACCTACCTTCTAGGTCGGTTACGCCAACCATTGACGGGTCGGACGACTTCAGGTTGGTGGATTTTTGTTTTTATTTATTTTAATTGTATTTTAAATTTTTAATGTTATTTGTTTAACTTGTATTTTCATTTGCTTATGTTTCGGGCCTTTTGGCAGCCCATGGAGGCTTCCATCACGTCCCAATGTAAATAGATGCTCCTTGAATCTCGCCTCAGTCACTTGGGTCCTTTATTCCCTATCACATGTCATGATCCATGTAAGTGGCTTATGTATTGGTGTGACCACCAATAATCAGGTGGAATACAATGTTGTGATTGGCCTCTTGGTCTATGCTCTCTAAATGTGCATTCATCAACTTTGTGTTTTCCTTGATTCGCAGCTACTTGTCGTACAATTGAATAATTTTTATCATGTACGCAATCCTTGCCTCTCTAGAAAGTACCTACGCACATACAATTTGTTAGACAGTTTGAATCCATTACATTCATTCAGGCAGATCATATAAAAAATCAAATTCTAGATTGCCATATTCATCATCAATGATAAAGAAATAAACTAAGCGTGTGCATTTCATCATATAGTGCAGCCACATGTACATAATCATTGCATACCATCACACCATCATAATAGTATAAGGCTCATGTAAATAAAATATTACATCCACTTGCATATGCATATATATAAGAATATGTCCAAAATAGAAGTGTTTACATCCATGAGCCCAAATAGCTCAATAAAAATATGCAATACATCGATAAAAAATCCCATATCCATATTATGGGGGAAGTCCTATAAGACTGCCTACTCATCATCCGAATAGTAACTGAAATACCATGAATCCTCCTCCACATCACTATCATCTACCACGAGGGGGAAATTCTCCCTCATCATATCAAGGATTCCCTGGGAAGCCACGACTATGTGATGCATGGTCTTGCGCCACTCCGGTGGAGCCTAGTAGCATACGATGATCAACTTGTCATCTAGAAGTTTCCAGTTGTCATTTCTCACTCCCTCCAACAAGTGATAGATGTTAAGTTGCAATGCTTGTAAGACCACCTTGGCACATTGTTGATGACATTGTGCTTGGGGGGCATGATAGAATCCCTTGACTCTGCCACGTCTACGCTAAAATTAGGCTGGGGGTATCAAACCTACATTTGTGCACACATACATGATGAGTAATTAGTACCATGATCACATAGAAAAATCTAGCTATCATCTACATTAGTGTGTAAGAATGACTATCATAATCATAATGCATAATCATACATACCATCTGGCCCCTAAGCCTGACCGGGTGGGTGTGGAAGTTATGGATCTCTTTGTTGTCGGACAATCCACTCGACCGGAGCCGAGCCAGATCTCCCTAGCTCAACATGAGTCTAGAACAAATAAAACAGACTACAAACACGTTTCCTAGATCTACTTAAGGATCAAGTACTAGATGTCTTACCTCTTTGATTTCGCTATCCTTCCTCCCGAATGGTGCTCCACGTCCTGAGGTCATCAGATCCAAGCTACAAGACCTGTTAAGACATAGAAAAGAGAAATGAGTAAAGAGCATCTATACAATAAGAGATCTATGTAAATAGTTAAGCAGGTAAACAACACAACATCATTACACATCAAGAACGATATTGGTGGAAAGCATTTGTATTACTGAAAATAGAGGGGTACATGATAAAGATATAGAACCACAACCAAAGACTTAACGTAGCATCCCTTCTCCACACAAGCCAATTGTCGAGCCCTTCCAAGGAAGCATGAATTCTCCAAGAGGTGAGTGAAGGTGTCCTAAGAGATTTCACCAACATGTAGATACCATAGTCTTTCTCCCCTTTGGTATGGGAGTGAGCCTTGTATATATAGGACTAAGTGGATGAGGTTATGGATAGGATAGGATGAGAGATGGTAGGAGAGAGATAGGGGATCTTCCCAACAAGCTAGGGGTCGAGTACCAACTCTCCAAGAGATCAGGGATAATCCCCCAAATGGGCAAGCTTCGAGAAAGATCTCGAAATGGCTATTTTTCCCATTAACAGACCTCGTCGCACTCTGCTATGGAGCAACCTGCGACATTGCATGTTTCTAGTGTGCAACCTGCGACGACCTCTCAAAAGGGTGTACAAACTGAGTACAAATCCTCCAAATGAGCACTTGCTCCAGATGACTTCAGGGATGTATACACTAAATCATAATGATGGGTAGATTTTAGGTGTAACACTCTTGGGAAGTCCATCCTTGCGTATTTGTAGTCCTCAATGACAACTAGAAGGCACCACTGCACAAAGAATCCTTGGCTGAAGACATTGCCAATGGATTTGCCTCCACCCTGTACCATCATCTCACCCTAACAATGCATCTTTTGCTCCATTGACATACCATCCCAAACTCCAATGTGGGGGCATACCACTCAAAGGAAAATGAAGAGATGAAGGTCCCAAAGTTGAAGTCACTATCGTTCCAACAAAAATCACTCAGTTGACATCGAACTGTTGTAAAAAATCTATGGGCTCACTCAAAGTTCCCCCCCCCCCAAGTACTTGCTCCACCACCATCATCTGCTCCTTGGAGATCTTGTGGGTCCTGCTTGAGCCTAACACTCGTATGACACCAACCGTAACATCCCATGTCTCCAGGATAGTAATATCAGACAATAACATGGACGACCCATGTTGCTACGCATCCTCCCCACAATGTTGTACCAACACGTCCTCCATGTCAACATCCCGTGGCTTCTTGGGATGCATATCACGTATGACTCCTAGCATTTGGATCTCTGTCATGAAATACACATCCTAGAGGGTGATCTCTATTCACTCTCCCTGTATGAAAAATGCACCTATGTCTTTATCCTAGTACCTGATGATCTTAATCAAGAGCAACCTCGCCGACCTCATCAAAGGGTTCTGAATATACTTGAGTAACCAATATCAAGCGAGGTTATCCCTCACTAGTAGATCATTCTAGATGTCTCTCCAAATCTCAACAAAATCCCACTCTCTTAAATTTATCCTCATCCTGCATCATCTGTTAGATTCCCATCATTTAATTCAATAGATCTTGGATCTTAACTGAAAGAACAACATGTACAGCATATCAAGCATAAGAGACAAGAGACAAGAGACAAAACATTTCACCGGGGAAAACCAAGAAGGTGAAAAACCCCACAACTTCCTCAGAGATAGAATAAGCATCAATACAAGGATCACCATGATCAAACCCAAGAGATAGATATCTTCAGCAGCATGATCCTCCTCCACTTGTGCGCACCCTCCTCTTCTCTCACTAATGCGAAGTGAGTGAATAATAGAATGTGTAAAATGAGAGAGAGACACTCTCTATTTATAGACTAACTTTCACTTGACCTTTAATCAACTAGGTCGGCCCCAACTTAACCACTTAACATAATGCTGACTGGGCCGACCCCTCTAGGGTGGTCTAATAACCCTTTGACCCACATGACTCATACAGGGCCGACCCCATCAAGGTGGTCTAATAACCCATCAAGTATAAGTTACGACACTTACAATATAACTTGTGACACTTGCAAGTACACATGATGACACTTCCAATCAGAGGAATAATACATCTCCGTTGGGGATACAATAAGGTAAAAATGTAATATACAAGTGAATATCTTCCGAAGTTACAAATACATCAACACTCCCTCTTAACTAGGAAGGTATTCTCTTGACACAAGTCATCAATACATATATGCACAAGTCTTCAATTCTAGAGCTGGATCATCATCACTGGATCATGGAGCATCATCATCATCACTGTTGTTGCACTCGACATCTCGATCACTGGGATATCTCTAAATTCTTCTCGTCATAGGAAGTTCTATAGAGCCATCCCTTTTTCATGCTAGATGTAGGCCCACCACCTATAGGTCTTCATCAACACTGGCCATACTGTGGAATTCTTAGGACTTATTACGTGCGTCACAATGCCTTGAAAGAGTATCCCAGGATCCTTTATGTGCCGAAGCATGACCGGCAAGATCTCCCAGGTCCACTTACATGTGACTGTCACAAAACCTTAAAAGAGTGTCTTGCCTAGCAAGATCTCTAAAGAGCATCCGAGGACTTTTACGTGATTAGCACAACCTATCCGGATCTCCAGGACGTATTACATGTGACTCCCACCACAAAGCCTCGAAAGAGCATCCCAGGACTGATTACGAGCGTACTGCTCAACCTATCGGATCTCCTAGGTCTAGTTACATGTGGTCATGGAAAAGCCTCGAAAGAGAATCCTAGGACTGATTACGAGCGTACTGCTAAACCTATCGGATCTCCCAGGTCTAGTTACATGCCATAGGACAAAGCCTCGAAAGAGCATCCCAGGACTGATTACGAGCGTACTGCTAAACCTATTGGATCTCCCAGGTCTAGTTACATGTCCTCCCAGAGCAATGCCTCGAAATAGTATCCCAGGACTAATTACGAGCGTACTGCTCAACCTATCGGATCTCCCAGGTCTAGTTACATGCTCATCTGCACAACCTGTCCACGGCCACAGAGTATCAACCTGATACTCACCATACATCATCATGATCATCATCATAGCATCGTCCTGATGCATATCATCTAGAGCATCATCCTGATACTCATCACACATGATCATCCTAATCATCGTCCTGATGCATGTCATCCAGAGCATCGTCCTGCTACTCATCACACATGATCATCCTGATCATTGTCGCTGCATCGTCCTGATGCATGTCATCATACATGATCTAACTGATCATACAAAGCATCCACCTGATGCATATACATATACATGATCCAACTGATCATACAAAGCATCCAACTGATGCATATCAATATACATGATCCAACAAAGCATCCAACTGATGCATATCCAAAGCAGTTACTGGAGCATCGTCCTGATGCTCATCACACAGCGCTTACACCCACAACCATGGGAAGGATCCTCCTCTCACCATGCTTGGAATGGCTCCTGCAAATGTGTCCCATCACTTCTTCCTCGTAGTATCTTCAATATGAAGAACACCAAGCCTCTCTCTGAAGTACTCAAACTTCACTCTGGCTAGTGGTTTCGTTAACGCATCTGCAACTTGCTCATCCGTCGCAACATACAGGAGCTTCACTGCTCCTCTCTACACCATATCCTCCTCTCTGCACCATATCCCTGATATAGTGATATTTGATCTCAATGTGCTTCGACCTGTCATGGAACACCGGGTTCTCTGACAACTTTACACAACTCTGGTTGTCACAATAGATACAGGTAGCATCCAACGGGAGATCAAATAACTCAGACAATAGCTTCCTCAGCCATACTGCCTCACAACTAGCCAAACAAGCTGCGACATACTCTGCTTCAGCTGTACTCAATGCTACGCAGGACTGCTTCCTACTAAACCAAGAGATCACACCTGATCCCATACTGAAGTAGCACTCTGAAGTTCTCTTCCTATCTGCAGCACTGCCTTCCCAATCTGAATCAACATAACCCTCCAGGTTAAACTTTTGATTCACATCATACTTGAGCACATAGTCAATTGTACCCTTCAGGTACCTCAAAATATGCTTTACAACAACCAGGTGAACACCTCTGGGATCCGTCAGGAACTGGCTCAATGTGTTCACCGCAAAGCAAATATCCAGTCTCGTGTTCGTCAAATACATCAAGGACCCAATCATCTGACGATACACCGTGGCATCAACCGACTCAGATGAAGCATCACACAATAGCTTCAGGTTCGATGCCATAGGTGTGGCCATGGCCTTGCAGTCCATCATCCCGAGCCGCTTCAGGATCTCTACTGCATACTTCCCTTGTCCAAGGAAGATTCCATCTGCACTCTGCCACACCTCCATACATAGAAAGTAAAGCATCATACCCAAGTCCTGGGTGCTTGTTTCAAACCGTACAAGGCTTTCTTCAATCTGCACACATATCACTCCCTGTCATGTGTCTCAAAACCAAGTGGCTGCTCCACATACACTTCCTCTTCGACTACACCATATCCATCTGGTGTATCTTCCACTTCATCACTGCACCCAGAGCAAGTATTGTTCTGATGGAAGTGTATCTAGATACAAGAGCAAAATTCTCTTCATAATCTATCCCCTCTTTCTGGGAGAAGCCACGAGCTACAAACCTCGCCTTGTATTTCTCTATGCTACTATCTGCAGCATGCTTGATCTTATAGATCCACTTGGAAGTCACAACAGACTTCCCTTCAGGTCTTGGGACCACATCCCAAACATCATTCTTCATGATCGACTGGTATTCCTCGATCATGGAATTCTTCCATTACTGCATCCCAGATCCTAGGAACTTCAGATTCGTCAATATCTTCAATAGATAGTTTTCTTTGAACTTCGTTGCTGGAACAAATGTTGTAGTCCTTCTTTTGTAGGTGATGGTACACGGTCTTTCCTACAAGACAAGTTCAATTGCATGATTAGAAACATCTTATATATTTCAGAACAAATTCTTACTCATAAAGACATATGTCATACAGTAATGCAATTATCTTAGCCAATGCTTCAATACAACATTTATCCATATCCTGTATTCACACGGTAACTTTCTAGATGCCTTCCATCTCTACCATAACATTTGTTAAGAGTGTGCACAACTCCCAACATGTTAGCAAAGAGGTTTCATTCTAGATAAGTAGCAATGGAATGTTGTACAGTACCATAGGCCACTTACCCATTACTTGCATATTAGTAGTATCTTGTTCATTAATGCAACTTTTCTAATATGCATAATACATATCCTAAATCTAGGAACATAAGTATGTACATGACTTAACAACATCATTTAAGTAATCATAACAATTCAAATACTTATCTTTGTTTAGTTGTTGGGTGGACTCCCTCTTGATCTTTACTTCCTGGAGTGCTCCCTCTTGATCTTTGCTTCCTTGCAGGAACTATTGGAGTGTGCTCCCTCTTGATCTTTGCTTCTTGGATTACTTGTCCTTGAACTTATATCCATCCTGGACCACTATGCATGCTTAAGTGTGCACTATTGTCATGATAGTGTCATCCTCAAGATCCCATACATAACCATACATACATTAGTATAATCTCAATACTATCAAAACATTATGATCCTAAATAATCTTAACATGTATGGTCGTGATCATTTCACACACAGGTAATTTATCACAAGCATTAGTATAGGGAGGACTTCTATTACTCATGCATATTCTTATTTGACCATAGGACTTTTCTGGTTAGTCATATCATCAATCAAAGTAAGAAACATAATATGCTTAAACCCTTGATTTCTAACTTCAAGAATAATCATTATCATTCATACAAAAGTATAAGATCCTAACACAAGGATTCTAACTTGATATAGGAAAAACATACCTAGATTATCATGCTTGCTAGTTATGTCTAACATACCCATATAATGTCTTCTTGTTCTCTTCAATGACTTGTGCTTAGTAACCTGCATAACTCATAATTTAACCATTGTAGAACCAAATTATACATACCTCGTAAGTGGAGATTCTATGTGATCAATGACTATGGATGAGTCTTTGTCTTCATGTCACTATGGTCATATGTTCTTGATCTAGAACTTTCTTGATGTACCTTTCATGTTAGCGGACAACATTATCCTCATACAACACCACAGTGCATTAGTACAATCATAAGTGTCATAACCCTTAATCAATGAATGTCTTCTATCATGCATTCATACTTTTACTAGGGTGATAAGACAATTCTAAAATTAATCAATATTGTACTAACCTCAATAATATGAAGAGAAACATATCATAATCTTAATCATGAACAGATTTTGAAAACATACCTGTATCTCCTCAAGTCATACCTGTCGAGATTGTTTGTAGCATTCTTATGTAAGGCCTTAGCCTCATCTCCCTCTGGAACTGGAACTTCTTCACTTATGCAGGTGTCCAATTCATTCTCTTCTAGGATTAACCCAATCCACTTTGATTTGCTGAAATAGGATCTGGAGTTGGATTAGGGTTTTTCAGAGAAACCCTAAAAATTCAAACTTTGAACTTCAAACTTCTGAAAGGATAGAAAGATGCACCTTGTTGAGCTAGTCAAGCTGGTATACTCCAAATTTGAAAACTGCAAAATTTGACCCCTCAAAATTTCCTTTGAAACTTCCGAATTCACGGGACAGGACCCCGAACTAGGGTTTGATAAATCCCACCCTTCTGCCCAACCAAAAAGTTCGATCCAAAGCTCTGAACTTAGATTTTTCTGAGGAGCTTCCAGGCGTGGTCACAGACTTCAAAAATTCCAACTTTTTGAGAAGCCCTAATTTTCCATCTTTCCAATCAAAATCCCAAACTAGGGTTTGATAAAGCCCAGCCTTCTGCCCAACCAAAAAATTCGATCTTGGTCTCTAAATTTTGATTTTTATGAGGAGAATTCATCCATGGTCTCTGATTCAAAAATTCCAACTTTCTCCGAAGCCCTAAATTCCCGCAGCAGTGACAAGCCAAGAATGAAGGTGCTCAGAATCCAATTCTGTTTTGACAGAAATATGCACCTTATTGTTTCTGGTACATCTCTAAAATTACAAATCCACGGGGTCTGAAACTTCATCTTGTCGTAGCCTGACTTATCATCTTTCCAACCCCACAAGTCTGACCTCAATTGGATTCTCTGAGAGAGAGTTATTCCAAGTGCCGCAACGTGACCTGTTTATGGGATAAAACAGGAGAGCGAACTTGTACGGCGTGCCACGTGTCATTGGATCAATTTCGGCCTCCGAAAACCTTACCTGAGAAACTACAGTCTGTGCCCTACCTGTCACTTTTTAGTAAATTTCATTTGGAGCTTCCTAGCCCAAGTTGTGACCTTTTTTCCTAGGTCACCTGTTTATGACTGAGATCTGGAAGAGGCAAAAACCCTAGATTGTACTGATCATAAAACACAAAGTATAACGAATTAGATGTTGTTCTTTGGATACAAGGTACATGGGGATGTTTTCTACGACATGTAAAATTTTCAAATCCTGAACCTTCTCCAAAATGGATTTATAGCGAAAGTTCCACGATGACTGGTTTTTGCTATATCAAGCCCTAGCCTCCAATTTGTCGCAAGTGCAACAAGTCTCATAAATGCCATACCATGCCTTCCTTCAGGCTAGCTCTGATACCATGTTATATTTTCATCATTTAATTCAATAGATATAGGATCTTAACTGAAAGAACAACATGTACAACATATCAAGCATAAGAGACAAGAGACAAGAGACACAAAACATTTCACCGAGGAAAACCAAGAAGGTGAAAAACCCCACAACTTTCTCAGAGATAGAATAAGCATCAATACAAGGATCACCATGATCAAACCCGAGAGATAGATATCTCCAGTAGCATGCTTCTCCTCCACTTGTGCGCACCCTCCTCTTCTCTCACTAATGCGAAGTGAGTGAATAATAGAATGTGTAAAATGAGAGAGACACACTCTCTATTTATACACTAGCTTTCACTTGATCTTTACTCAACTAGGTCGGCCCCAACTTAACCACTTAACGTAATGTTGAATGGGCCGACCCCTCTAGGGTGGTCTAATAACCCTTTGACCCACATGACTCATACAGGGCCGACCCCATCAAGTATAAGTTACGACACTTACAATATAACTTGTGACACTTGCAAGTACACATGTCGACACTTCCAATCGGAGAAATAATACATCTCCGTTGGGGATACAATAAGATAAAAATGTAATATACAAGTGAATATCTTCCAAAGTTACAAATACATCAACATCATCCAAGCCCAAGTGTGAGTCCACATCATTGACATCAATTTTGTGACTCATGAGTCCTTATGTTTCCCCAAAAAAGAGCGACCTAGGTCACACTTGGTCGAGGAGAATCAATGACCCTAGTCATTTCTTTATCCCTGCTAGGTGAGACCTTGGATTGTGCCTTTCCTTCAAATAGGTGCAACCAACACCTATAACCCTCTGGGGTTCACCCCATGACCCAGGAGGCTAAATCATGAAATGAAATGGATGAACTTGAAGAGTAAGGTGAGGCAACTAACCTATAAGTCGCGAAATCTGAATTGGACAGATAGAATGGGAGAAATCAACACCTAAATTTTTGGACCCCACAAGCTCCTCCAATGGTGAACAATGAAAACGAAACCTAGATTTGTGGGCCCACACATTTTATAGTAATTTGGGCCCGATTTAATTCATGACCATTCAACCTCATAAAACACCCATTTGACATGTTGTTCACATTGTTAGAATCATGCTTGCATGCTCTTCTCGATTATATGATCCTTTTCTATGATCGAGGATTTTTTCGAGAAACCACTGTTTCCCTTGTTTTTCATGTCTGCATATAATTTAGCTCATAGTTCTATCCTATATGCTACTCGTACATTTGGTTTAATTTCCATACACACTTTTATGGTTTGGTATCATTTCCATGTGTGCAGGACCAAATTGTGGTGGGACCTGCTTGTCTCAGCATGGGCCCTCTTCTTATAGGTATGTTTTCTCAAACTAGCATATATGTGATTTCCCTCTGCAAAAAATCATGCACATCAACTTTGTTTGAATTTTATGCACGTAGTACCCCCCCACCCTTTGTTCGTTTAAGTTGTCCAATGCAGCCACCTTTTCATTGACACTTGCCTAACAATAGAGCCTTCCTTACATGGGTGCCATCAATTAGTACCCTCAATTCTATTCGACGCCCAAATTGTTTCTCTTCCCATAGGATTGGGAGTCTATCTAGTTTGCTATTTTTCACTTAGCCACTTAATACTTCATCATCATCACTCATTGGATGACCCCCCAAATCCCACACTTATGGCCTTTCTGACACTTCGATATCTCATGTTACATATCCACGAGCCCACCACTACATCCATACTGTAAAAGTTACATTGTTTTTCCTCCATTCATTATCCATCAAGGATATTAACATCAGTGTCCTACCCTTGATCACTTCCATCAATTGATTCACTTGATCATGCATTGCACTTGTCTCCTTGCCTCCTCTTATAATCTCTCTTAGGTTCCCATGCACCTGGGAAACCACTAAAAGGAATGCTCCTTAACACTCTTGTAGACTGTATATGATCTTATTGTGGTAGCATTTCTAGTCACCTTTATTCAGACCATTCTACGATGAGTCATCCATGGAGTACTATTAATGCCAGTCTCTCTCATATTTGACCTCAGTGCCCCTTTCTTCCCCTCCGTGAGTTGCCCCCATTGCAATTATGTCCCTTGGTTCCCATAGTTGTGTCCCTCCCCTAATATTATCATGATTTTCACATATGTTTCCAGGTCAGCCATGCCTTCATGCTCATAATAAAGGAAATTTGAGTCTCTCGCTAAGTGACCCCATATCCCCCCTTTGGTGTCCTAGTTCCCCATTTCTCTTCATTATTAGCCATATCCCTCATACTTCCAACAAGGAAACATCATTTCCATGTTGTTAGTGGGTCTCCCTCCGTCGACATCAACACTTCTTTTCCAAAGGATAGACCTATAAGCACCCTATACATTGGCCCAATAAGCATCATTTATTGGTTCCCTCGAATGGAATAAGGGGAGACCTTAGTGCCCCTTGGATTGGTTGTTTCTCACATGCTTAACTCTAGTTGATTTTCGCACTATTGAGAATCATATAGGTTGATGGTTCCTTATCCAATCTGGTTAAAGACCCCGAATATCCTTGACTCTCTCCAGTTTTTTAGCCTATTTGGAATCCCTTTAGTCACATGCTTCCTATAATATCCGGATTGTGTTGGCGATAGTAATCCAGCTCCTATTGTAGTTCCTTGGATTTGTTTGACTCAGTATTTTAGTTATTTGAGTCACCTCTGAGGAGTTACATCATTCTCTACTCCTTCGAGATCTTATCCCCCTTTGTTTCAACAGGGCTTCAATTACTGTGATTCAACATTCCACTGGGATTCCATTATTATGACATATCACCTTCAAATCAGCCATGGTTGGACCATGATTATCTATCCAGATTGGTTCTCTCATTAACCTCATGATGTATTGTATCCAGTAGTTATTCATGTATTGATATGACCCCTCTTGGTATAGATCCCATATTATATTGAGACATTGATATGATCATGGGTATTCTTTCCTTGTCTATATATGAGATTATATACACCTCACCTATTTGAGTGCTTTATTTGTAGGTATGGGCCTTTGTAGTTCCTTGAGAGGGAATTAATTCCTCTCCATTGTGGTTCCAGTCACTTGTCCAAATGCCATTCCCTTTCTCCTAAAAGTATGAAAGTCCTATGATTAATTTCAGCCACACGATGAGCTCCTGACTTCACACATCAAGGGGCAATCGATTAAGAGCCAAAATTTCCTCATATGTCTTGTCATCAGTTTCATCATCATTATGCATCATCATCGATAGTATAAACACCATTTTCCCACCTCATGCCATCCATATTACTCGAGGAAGTGATAAAATACCCAAAAAGTGAAAGTCAAACGATCATATTAACCATATAATTAAGGTTTATACTTTTCCTTCGAAAAGTGCAACCTAGTCACAAAAAGTGATTTTTAAATTAAAATTTGTCATTTCTCGCTTCCCTAAAAGTAGACACAACCCTTGACGTGGTCAAAACCAATAATGTATCTAGCCTCCAAAACCCTAATTTCTCCATTAATCAATCAAGAAGATGGAGATCATACACATTGGATCTAGTTCTTTCTCTTGACCACTCTTGTGCCTATAAAAAATCCCTTAGGGTCACTATTCCATAGACAATTCCAATTTCATCAAAAACACATTGTCACTCTGCCAATTTTCCTCTACAAATAGAACGATACCAGACTATACTTTCTAATTTTTCCATAAAGGAGATCCATCCATGGCGTTTGGATGGAGATTGGGCGTCACAAAGGAGACACGTGAACCTTCCTTTGGACAAGCTGTGGAATCCCCATATACTCTACAATTGTACTAAGATGTGACTCTAAAAACATTTTTTGTGATATTAATGGAAACACATTCTTTCTCTTTGTGCATTCTATCTTGGTGATCTATGTTTGCATCTTGGTTTGAGAGTATGACTCTATAGTTTTGTTTTGTTTTTTGTTGTTTTATTTTTCTATTTTGAATATACTACCAAGGATTACACAACCCCTTAGTGGGTTATATTTTGTACACGTGTGAAAAATCGCATACTGCAAGCCCCTAGCACAACACTGATTAATGTTTTTCAAAGCAGTCATTGTTGGTTGAGTTGGAAGCTTCAGAGTCGAAAACTAGCTCATACTCTAACGTGAAACTAGACAAGATAAAGTGGACCATTGACAATGAACCTAGTGATACCATCGAACTACAAATATCCAACCATAAGAGTTGGAGGAATTAAAGGAAGGTGAGCACCTCTTCCACTCATAGTTGTGGGTAAATGGGAATCTACTACATTTCATTGTTTATAGAGGTAGCGAGAAGAACCTAATCTCATTTAAGGTCATTAAGAAACTATAGCTACCGACAATGTCACATCCCTAGTAATACACCATCGATTAGTTGAGCTAGGGATGAGACATCCATGTCGCCAAGTAAAAATTGCTATGTCAAAGTTGAAGGGAGAATAGGTGTGATACTTTTCAACAAATGGCATTGTGCATGGCATGCCCTATATCTACATTCTGACTTTGATGTAACTTTCTTTGTTGTATCAACAATCCACAATATTTTCATGCAGCTAGGACCATGTTAATTATCTCTCTATATATTATTATATCAATTATAAGAGTATGTAAAGCACAAAGTCTGTTGGGTTTATCCCATCCGGCATCACACTTTTTGATTCAACAAAAGCTAATTGTGACAGAGACACTGAACAAGTGGGATAGGGATGGACGGCTCATAGTATAAACAATGGTTTGATGCCTAACTCAGGAAATAATTATAATAGACATAGATGTCCCAACAATGATCACAACTTACTATGGGAAATTAGGAATTATAGATGCCACGACTCTCTCACATAGAAGATATTTGGTACTTTTCACACACCTACAATATTCAACAAGGGTCAATCCTCTGTTTTGGATTATTTTTCGAGTCGTGAAATTAGCTTTCCCTAATAATGTAATTTTTTTCAAGTTAACACGACTAAAGTAAAAACATGGCGTATTAAAATCCACTTGCAGTACTGAAGAAAATAGAAAAAAAAACTGCCCACTTATGGAATACACCATTTGAATTATGCAAACAAAGTTTGGTTTGTATTATATGATTCCTTCCTCCTTGCATATGATGCCTATGATGTTGAATTGAGAACTAGTGGTTTATCTGTTTTTATTTGATAATTTAAATCAGATGAATCAATATAGTGTTTCATTTATCTAGTTTTTTTCTAAATAGCACAAAGTTATATATTAAATTAATTACCTGGACTTCTTTTCTTTGATCTTATCACATGCCCTTTGATTGCCATGGAAAGCTAGTTATAAGGAACATATAACATATTTTTTTAGATTCATTGATGTAAATTATTCTTTTATTGATTTTATAACCAAAACCCCATACCCTTCCACTGTATTTGATATCAAATTTTTTTCTTCTATGGATCTGAACTTTCTTGGGCTATCCTTTGCACTTATAGGGACAAAATAGATCGATTGTGAAGTCTTATAATATCCTGGTTGGAAAAAAATAGATCAATTGCGAGGTCTTATTAACATGCTTAATTAAGCATGCGCACAATTATACTTTGATTCATTGGCAGTAAAAATCCCTATTTCAAAACTCTAGTCATGGGATTTCAACCTAATCAAGGTTATGGGCACAAGCAAGAAGTAGGAGTATCAACTCAAAATTTCAATTTATCAACAAGCAAGGACATTGCTATTTCATGGCTCTTGTTTTTTTCAAATGAATATAATGCACCGATATGTTTCAATGCTAAATTTTTCTAGGTTGAAATTATGTAAGTGCAATGTCTTTTTTTTAAATAAAATTTCATTAATCATAAAAAATCAAATATCTTTTTATAATAATATTGATTTTTATATTTTAACTAATGTTGATTACAACTATGTTCAATGTAATATTGTAAATCATCATTATATTTAATCGATGACGTAACATTTTACAACACCGAAGATTGGAATAGGACAAGACACCCATTTTATTATCTACAAATAAAGGACCCTTTGTCATAGAAAATGGCACATCATAAAAGTTCGCAATAATAAAAATGTCATCAAATAATTGTTACAATTATTAGTAACTCATTGTTATTCCAATTGGATAGTATGTCCACATCAAACAAAATGTCTAATTTATATAAACAAACATTCCAAAATAATACTTGCAATAATCAATTATATCATTCATCATTCATCTCTTGAACTATTGCTATTGCTTGGGCTGTATGTGTGCATCATTTCTTCATCACTTGCAAGGGATATTGTACTGGGTTATTTGCAGTGCTTTGTTAATTAGCTTGATTTTTTCCACCTCTTCATTTTCCATCTACAAACATAGAAATAAAGTGTAATGAGTATGTCCACATTTATAGTATAATATACATGGCCATGTTAATTAAAAAGTGTACCATAACAGCAAGTGATTCATAAACAATACACTTTAATTAAAAAGCCATTCATCCTGTTGTCTAACAACATATCTTATGTTGGTTCCATTCCATATTTTGTTTCAAGTGAGTTTTATACACAATGACAGGCCATAGATATAATTAAAGGTTTCTTCTTATTCCATTAATTATAAAATAAGGGAAGTAAAATAACATAGCTACTTACAAATTGTTAAATTAACTCTTGATACACCAACATATACTCACAACCCATATGTAATCCGATGTCAATCAATTGTTTGAAAGTCTCTTCTTTGTACAGTAACACCTAGTACAAAACATCCATGAACAATTGTAAATAAATTAAAATATGATCATAAAAAATATGAATTGTTAAGTACGAAAGAAAGGCAAGTATTCAAGAAATTTATGATCAACCCTTTTATGTGTTTTCATCATGTCTTATGTGCTTAATAGGTTCCATTTTGTTTTCTTTTTACAATAAAAAAACAATTGAACATTAATATTTCATGCAATAATTCAACTCTCTCATTACACACAAAAAATTCAATGATTGCACACCTTTGATGCATGTTATTATTGGGATAGGTCCTCTTGCGATTCTATTATTCTGATTCCTTTGGCCATCTCCTTGTAAATAAATTTGGACATCCCCACCAACATATTTTGGATATCATTTTGTTCAACGTCTTTAATTTTCTTAATCTTCCTATAAAATAAAAAGTACTATAAAAACTGTTTACTATTTATATAAAAGTAAATATAGCAGATATATTAATTTGGCAACTTGTTTTACCATTACATATGTATTATAGATTTGTTTAGCAATAATACTTTCTAAATGATTATTTATGTTATTGTACAATCAATATAGGGAGAACACTAGTTAGTGGAGGTTTTTGCGGAAACACTTCTCCTTTGTCTTTTTTTAGTGGAGGTTTTTAACGAAGGTGGGTGACCAAAGGTTTTGGAATATATTATTTTGGGTGTGCTTATAACACACATACTCACCAATGTGCTTTAATATAACATGCACTAGTGCACAACTGTTCCAAAAGCACCAATGTAGGTCAAAATATTTATAAAAAATATGCATAATTTTCTCAACTAATATTTGTAGTGCGCTAATTCTATTGAATTGCACTGGTGCATAGTATACCATGCGCACTAGATTAGGTTAAAATATTTCATAAAACACATAGACATGTTAAAATATTTTTAAAAATAAATCATTTAAAAAAATGTTTGATGCATCCTATAGAAATAAATGCATTAGTGTGTAACACTTTTACATGCACCGAGGTAGGATAAAATATTTTTAAAATTATCAACCATTTTTTCAAAAAGATTCAAGTTGATGCACCATAGTTATTACAACTCCACCACAACAAGACCAAGCACATTCATCTAGGTTAAGATATTTTAGAATATCAATGCACTATACACTTACAAACACATGATGCATTGAGACATGAGGCACACCTCGATAGGGATTTTTATTATCAAACTTAAAGTTCATTTCTACCATTGACTCAATGCTTAACACCCATGCAAGCATCAATGCTTACTATCTCGTATGACCACCCCATTGTTTGGTGCTACTAGATTGCTTGATTCCTTTGCTTCCATTCCATGGTGGACTTGTGTTTTTTGGGGAATTTTCCAAATTGTACCCAAATTTTCATTTTTTCTTTAGGTGGAAACCATGTCTCCTTGATGGAAAAGAGTACAAGTAAATTATGTGTCATTCCTTCATTTGTGTTTTCAATAGATTAAAGTTTAAAATTTGGCATTAATTTGATAGTTTCTAATTTTTTGGAAGAACTTTTCATCGGTGCATCCACAACATTTGGCTCGCATCATCCATCGGTGCATCCACAACATTTGGCTCGCATAATCCATCGGTGCATCCACAACATTTGGCTTGCATCATCCATCGGTGCATCCATAACATTTGGCTTGCATCATCCATCGGTGCATCCACAACATTTGGCTCGCATCATCCATCAATTCCCTTACAGGTTGCACGAGTGAGAAATGCTCTAATACACCAGAAGTGCATTAGATGGATACATATTTAATGCAATGGAATCTCACATGCTATCCAGTGGACTAATAGATGTATGGACACACCACCAATGGTGTTCCTAGGAAGTTTAGGACCGCCACACTTCCTTTGAAACAAATTTTGAAGGTGGTTTTGCACATATCAATATATAAGTGCATCATAGTTTCCCATATTGATACACATGTTAGTTGTAGTGCTCTTACATGTCACACCATTAGTAGTGCTTTTACAATCATTGTGCTCCCATACAATACAAGCACACATAAGAGTTGAATTTAACAAACAAAATTTTCCCATGCTCTTTGGTGTGGTAATAAATGTATGAATGCATTGTGTATGGTTTGTCACTTAATCTTATGTGCACCAGACAATTCTAACCTTGTGCAGATGAATTTCCCATGCTATATGATGTGCAAATGAATAGTGGTGCATTACTCACCCTCATTAACAATGCCAAGGGGTGGAAATGCTCTATGCCATTTGTAGTTATTTATATGGTGTATAGACCAAATTTGAATTACATATTTAATTAGTCATATTATTGTTATTTTATGGACACTTTGAGTTTAGATTTATATAATTTTTTAATAAAGTTTTTATTTGAACCAAGCGCAAGCACCATATGCAAATTATTTGATTTTTTGGCCTTAGGAAGCATGCAAGAGGGATTCATAGGTACATATTTGTCTTTCAATTGCAATTTTACTATGTGAAGTAGAATCTCATTAAGTTTGGTGCTATGTTTTTCGTATATGTGATTCAATGGTCCATAGACTTCTTTCAATTCAAAATCATTGTGCATTAGAAATGGTTTATTGTGTTAGAGTTGAAGTTCCATATAATCATGCAACATTTTATAGCTAATGCTACAAATATCACTTAAACATATTATACACAACAAAAAATTGTACCATAGATAGCTTTTTTAATTCTAGAACCTATGAGTTATGCCCCCACCATGCTTCTATTGTGTTACTCTAATTTTTCCATGGCATATTGAATTTTAGCTAGCCTAGAATCTCGAGATATTGCATCATCCCATGTATGAATTTCTCAACGTATTTGATATATATTCTTTATTCTTTTGATTTATTTGTGTTTGTTCGATGACTAGCATAGATCACACTAGAAACTCAAATAACAACTCACCTTTACAAATTTGTTCAAATTTATCATACTTGCATTGCAAGAAACAAAACGAGGGCTTCATGTATCATCCAACCTAGATAACAAATTGATTGATATAAGTCAACCATGGTTCTATGCTCAACAATGGCCAACAATATTTTATCGATATTCAGCTACAATTGATAACTGGATTCCTTCATCCACAATTCATTGTCTTAATACTTTAAATTAACTTAAATATATTTCATTTCTCTTATGCTCAACTATATCTATCTTTGTAAATATTTAGGTGGTAAAACACCGTTAAACCTCTATGTCAAAATGATTTTTTTTTTAGAAATAAGAAGATTCATTCCATCTTGTAAATCATTTTATACATCTAAATATATCATCATTAAATAGTCAAATGATAAAATAGAGACCATCAAGACCCTGATTTTTCCATAACTGTTGGTTGTACCAAGTCAACATTAGGAAGAGGCGTTAATAGAATTTATCATAGGTATACCAAAGTATAAAGGGAAGAATGCCATCATGGTGTTGGTGGATTGACACACGGTTACACCAAAATCTCGTCATCATGATTTATGTGTCCTTCATTTTCCCTAATTCCTAAAGCACTTAGGCTAATTCATTAAAGGAAGAGTTGTGGTTATCTCCTTTTCCCTTTGTTGTCACCTCGACGCACCTTGCACAGTTAGACCCTGGTGACACGCTCTGCACATTGACAAAGCGCATCAGTGACACTTGCTGCCTTTAGACAAGGTGCATCACCCTCCAAAGACGCAATTTGCTTGTGTACAAAGTGCGGCATTGTTGGTTTAAAATGAGAAAAAGAAGCTTCAAGCGACTTCTAGAACCTTTGGTTACGTGGAAGCTTATCCCTATGAATTCGGAGGGGTGGCACTCGATCCCCTTACCTTTTGGGATGATCCCTTAAGCTTCTCCCACAAATCCTCAACCTCTCCTATCCATTTAGGCCTATAAATACAAACCCTCTCTACATGGTTAGGGGAGGGAAATATAGAGCAGTTAAATGTTGGTGAAATTCTGCTAGAGGTGGTTCCCTTTCATCCCTTGGGAGGAAAGAGTTCGGATATTTGAGGCTAGGATCATTTGGAAGGAGTTGTAATCTCTCCCAGTATACTTCTTATATTTACATTAATGCAAATTCTTTCCATAAACATATTATTGTTGTAAGATCTTTAGAATTAGCTTCTTTGATTGCTAGTTTAGATTGATCTATATTTGCATGTTATTAGTACTTGCTTGTTTTCACTTGTTGTATATTGTTTTGCAGTTGAAGATCTGAAGATCGAGAGCTACACCAAGCGAGGAGATAGCACTACACTCATAAGGTGAGTTATCTGCCTATACCTTTTGTAATTTGATCAATCTAGGAAAGCTATTTGTGTTTTGTATTACTTTTGTTCTAGATCTGAACCATTCAGACTAGGGAGATCGGTTAGTGTCTGCACTGACGGATTGTCCGCAAACAAAATTGGCGACCATAATGGGGAGTAGCCCATAATTTTTTATTTGTTTGTAATTTTTGTTTTCTTGGTTTTTCTTCCAATAGCCTCTAAATTGCCTCCTTTTCGTTGGATCTATTTCTCAGAGAATTACTGGGTGATCCATTCTCTGATTAGGACATTTAACTTAGTCATTTGCCTTTTTTTTCTTGGGATTTTTTTTAATTTTTTCATAGTTGGATTTCCTCGACGCACTTGGGAATTTTTGTGCCTACGTCACTGTAATTCTGACGCTCCTTTCCTTTAGGCAGACTACATCGCTGATGCTTTTTGTTTGTGTTCAACACGCTTCACTAACGCACTTATCGTGTTTGCAAAATGCGTCGCTGGGCTTCCAATGCCCTGGTGTATACTTGCAGAGTGCATCATCCTGCAAATCTTAGTGCATAGGGTCAAGAAAATCCCACAAAATTGGTTTTGGCTTGGTTTGTTGATACTGTAGAGTTATTGCAATCAAAAGTGAAGTTCATCTTTTCATTCTGCTCATAGATTTAGCTTAGTTTTTGTTTTTACAACAACAGATAACAGGATTCTATATAAAAAGAGGAACGATATTACAAAAAGGTTGGGAAGACTGATCCCAAAATTGAAGAGCTGTCAGGAAATCTAGCTCTTCACGTTCTAATCTTGGAAGATAAAACATAAACCCCATTTCCGCGATAAATGTAAACTCTTACATATTTACCAAGAAGAAAACTACAAGAGAAATACATAACATGGAGGGAAACATTGAACTAGATGGTCCTCAGATTCTACATGCTTAGCAAAAAGAGACATAACACAAAAGTTCTGAACAAACATAGAAGATCGAAGAGTTTGAGCGAACTGAGAGTTCCAAAACTAACAAGTTATTGATGAGCATTCTTCTCCTTATTCCCAGCCATAGCTCCAGCTTTATCCTCATCAGTTCCATGAAAGACAATGGTGTTGTTCTTGATATCCGACCTCATGCCATCAATATTTGCTTCGACAATTTTGAGACTGTTGTGTAGAGACCTGATTTGGGTACTCAAATCCACCGAACAGGGGCAACCATTCTCCAATTTCCCATTAATAATATCATAATACTCCTTCAGCTTACTGTTGTTTCTACGGACTTCAGAATTCGCGATCTGAACAACAGTGAAAAGGTGGGAAATAGCTTTTTTAAGATCTGAGTTCTCACCTATGAGCCAACGGACTTGTGTTTCCAGCTCTTTCAAATGAAAATGAACCTCGAAGGTTGGATTGTCCAGCACATGAGGAGACCCCAAATTAATGAAATCACTGCTATCACCTGCTAAATGCACCCAATTCCTGTCAATGCTCGGATCATCATTTCTGGAGTGACCATGACCAGCAGGTTGCGCAAAACTACCATTATTCTGCCCCTACACCACATCAAGAGCTGAGAGATATCTTTGCAAACCAACACCCCCCGAATGGACATGGAGATGTTTCCTACAGCGACGGCATTGCAATGTAGGGAGGTTCAGACCAGCACTGTGATTATCATCCTCCATATTCAACCTGACAACAATAACCAAGCTCTTATCACGAAAGTAACCCTACAGAATGCCAGGGATATCACCCCCAAGCAAAATATAAGCTGGAGGTTCCTCGGAACACGGTCTCCATAACTTCCCGCATGTGAGACACGTGGAAACAACCAAAAAAGGCCTCCAAGGGCGCTGAAAGGACACGGGCATGGATCGAAGAGGGGTGTAGGATCCCAAAGAGATCTTGTCGTCATTAAAATTCAAATTTGAATTGGGACTATAGTTCATAGGGTTATAACAATGGTTATCCCATGTCGAGGAGAAGCACCAATATAATGCAAACTTTAAATCCATTAGCAAACCTGGAAGGGGGATTAAGGAACCCAATTGATGCCAAGGTGTTGTCCATTGTTGATCGAGGATCCACAATCCAAACCAGCACCTAAATTGGCCATGATGTCTGCTTGTTGATTATTGTTTCTCAAGACGTGAAGAAAGTTGATAGAGTTAAAGTCCTTAGCCCAGAAAATGAAGAGATGACGGAGCTTAGAAACGGGTTTTTTACAATTTTTGGCCAAAGTTCTGGCTTCCCTAATTACCAGCATTGAGTCTCCAAAGGCCATGAGATCCTTGATATCTTCCTTCCTTGCGAATTCCATTCATTTGATCAACGTGAGCCATTCCACGTCATTATTAGTCCTCTTGTTGATTCCCCAAGCAAAGTCTTTCACCTTATTTCCCTTAGAGTCGAGAAGGACTCCTCCCGCACCTGCCAACCCAACTTGGAGGAATTGAAACCAGGTGGGGAGGGAAAAGTTCATAGATTTAGCTTAGTTGAAAAGAAAAAAAGAAAAAATATTTTTTATTTGGTGTGTTGTTTTCATTTTGTTGGATTAAATGAAAGAGTGTTTGTAGTATTTTGGTTTGATTAGAAAATAAAGTAAAAAGGGGTACTTTGTTCATTTACTTTCGGAAAACCAAATATTTCTCCCTACTTTAGTTAGTCTTCATCGAAAAGAAAAATGAAATACTTGCATTTCATTTAGCTTAGTTGTGCATTTTGTTTACTTTACAAGTCTATGTTAGGATATTCCTATACTCCATCCTAGTCCTAGCATCATTTCCATTGTTTGCATTTTCAGTCATGCATGCACATATTAGGGTTTGCATGCATTCTGGTCATCAGCACCAGCACCTAGCCCTCAGTGAGCTAGCCCCGAGAGCTTCTTTCCTTGCAGTTTCAGCCCTCCCAGTGACTAATGCACCCTCCTTTGCTCCACTGCATGACAAAGGTGCCTTCTTCACCTACCAATCCAGTTATATTCAGTTATATTCAGTTATCTTCAATTACTTCCTTGATTTAAGGATTAACTGACTCTTTACTGACCTTATCACTCTGATGGACCTCCAGTGAGACTAAACTACCTGTTCTGACTCTAGTAAGCTCCTACTGCATCCTCCACTGAGCCTCCTTCATCCAGTTAGTGTCTCCATGTGCTAGTTACATTCAGTTACACCTACTACACTCAGTTAGACTTAGTTTGACTGATGGTTGACAGTTACTTGAGCATTGATGACTCCACTGATGATGATGAAGACTTCCAGTTGTGCTCCGATGATCATGAGGACACCTAGTTGTGCTCCGATGACACTCTATTGATCTTATGATCACTCTGAGAGGCTAATTCGAATTGCCATCTTAGGCATTCGAATCCTCTCTACCATGGTACTATTTATTTGTCCATATTGTGATTAATTAACTAGTGTGTGTGAAGTATTTTTGCTTCTATCCAAGTTCTACTGTATTATTATTATGTTGCTCATTATACTGCATTGACCACTCTTCTTCTATTTTCCTGCTTAATCATAATAACTCTTGTGAGGTATACATCATCTCTTAGATCTACTGTGAGGATTTTTACAGTCTACACTTCATGCATTCACCTAACCGTATAAGATAAAATCAAGCGGTAGCCTAGGTTAAAATTGTATAGAAACTCATGTGATAGGGTAGAGACGTGTTCCAATGTCTTAAAACATAGCAGCTATCGTTATCTACTTGCACTCCATCCCTGGGGCTTTTAGTTCTTCCACGTACCAGTCGGTATATCGAATAGCCTTTCACGTACCTTCGGGTATATAGAAAGGTACTTCACGTACTCGACAATATATAGGAAGGCTCCTATCACACGGTTGTGCATTAGACAACGCTACTACGGATTAGAGCTCCCACGTACCTTGAGTATATCGGGAGACCCCACTATGATTCCTGAAACCATCTGAGTCAACCATTGGCCATCTTGGCATGGAAATACACCAAGAACAACACTCGGGGAGCTACTACACACATACTACCAGGTAATTGGGTAATATGGTCAGGGGTACGGTCCTAATACTCCCTGGTTAGTGCTCTGAAAAATTGGACCAAGTATTAATATTGGACCCTATAGTATATCGCGAGTTGCAACGCCTTGATACTCCCTTGAGGTTCCAGACTTTAATCCCACCTATCATATAAGTTTGCTTGTGGCTTTAGCTTGAGTAGAACTTGAAGTGTGTTTTTATTTTAGAAGACTTTTAGGAGAAGTTGTGCATCAGCCGCCTTGGATGAACATCCCTTAAGAAGATCCCGCAAAATATTAAATTTGCCACTTGAATATCCCCTTAGTCAGGAGGATAACACAAGAGCAAGCATGGATCAACCCACAACATCTGGATCATGAAAAGAAGGAATTCCTACCCTTGAATCAGGAGGAAACTATTCTCCCTTTGTGAATCCACCCATCAATGATCCTACAGGACCTTTATTGGTGGAACAACCTCCTCCACATGACACATCTTTTCATCACCCGCTTGAAGGTAATCCTGGATCCATCGATTGGATCTTCACTTGACCCCTAGACGACCCGATAACAGCCGCTTTTGGTCCAACTGCATCATTTTGGGGGACCTCCTTAGGTCATGGTATTTCCGATTTTGGTTCACTTCCGATGGTGGAAACTCCACCACGCTTGTTCCCCTCCCAATGGACTCCAAACGAGGAAATTCTCGCACCGATTGACGATACTATCGAACGTTTACGCACACTCGGATAGCGGGTAAGGCGCCAAAATTTTCCTCCGTGACCCATCTCGGAGGTACCCATTCCCGAACATCATTCCCCTATACATTATTTTATTCTCCCTTCACCAGGAATATCTACGCCCATTATGACCACTTATGAACCAAGCCAACTTTCTTTTTTGTCTAGTACACCTCAAAATCAGTTGGTCGGTTCTACACCCCTCTTAACCCTAACAAATGGAGAGCAACCTTATGCTACCATTAACTTCATAACTGGAACACCACCTCCGCTTCAAAATCAGAGCAGAGGCTAACCTCTAGTTAGTAGTCAATATCTGGTCCTGGGTCAACCTATGGTTAGTGGTCAACATATGCTTACCGGGCATACTCCAATTGGTGGACAACCTTCGACTGGGGGGCAACCCCTAGTCAGTGGACAAAATCTAACTGGGGGGAAACCTCTAGCTACGGGATAGAGTGCAAGCATAGGATATCCTTCATACATGAACTACAACATGGTTGGAAGTTCACTCCCAGCCATGGGACAACCTACGTGGGCGCATCACGTGGGGGGACAGTCTACTTAAACCCAACCCACATGGGGGCATACATACCTGGGTAATCACAATATCGCAATAGGTCAAAATTACTCAAGGAATATTTCTCCTGAATTACCCTATCCCATAAACATGAACACCCCGTGGGGGCATCATAATGTTCCACCGACTGGACCTCCATCCGGTGGCCCACCCCCCCCCCCCCACCACCCCCTCCTCCACCATTTTTCCCACCTCCACCTCCACCATCCGGAGGACCCCTGTAATCCAGAGGAGGACCTCCACACTCTGAAGGAGGACCCCCTTCAGGTCCACCTCCTAATATTGGAGGACCACAACCATATGGCTAACACTCTATGGGAGGACCTTATGATCATTCGATCCATGGTCCTACTGGTACCCATATGTTGTGGGGAAAATGCACCTATAGTTCAGGGGAGAAACTACCAACTTACGGTGATAAAGATAGACTTACAAGCATTCTGCAAGTACAACAAATAAACGAAGAGATTAGGGTTTAGATATGTAGGCACCTTATTCATAAGGTTGATCCTAGCTTTGCCTCCCTCGCTATTCAATGCTTATCCAGTGTCGCAATGCCCAGACCTGCAAAACAACTTGAAACCTTTCTCAAATACATTTGACTACATATATAAGACTGATATTCATAATAGAAGAAGACATCAGATTATAAACAAACTGTAATCAAATCCGAGACACATTAATAGATCATATTTGGAAAGAGAAGAATGCCTGATCTTTATTAATGAATGAAAGCAAGTACATAAATGTATACCTTCTTTCAAGCTTGGCACTTCACGAAACCTAGATTCAAGGTCTCCTGCTTCCATTCTCCATGGATCCCAGCCTCTAACCAGTAGTGCTAGGGTTTATCAGAAACTAAGCACAAGAGAGGGGGATGAGGGTCTCCATTCCTCCAGCATAACAATATTGTAGACTTGGTCCCCTCACATGGCCCTTCTACCCTCCTTATATAGTCAGTGAGGAAGAGGAAAAGAAGTTATAACCGCTCAGGAGGTTTCCCAACCAACTTAACTTACTCAAATTTCGAGATTTTGACCAAAACAGGGGTGTACTCTACTATTTCACAGTGGAGTAGCGCTCAAGAGGGTTGAGCGCTACTATTGTACACTAGAGTAGGGTACACACGCTAGTTTGTTAAGGTAGAGTAGCGCTCATGTGAAAAAATGGCCAAAAACAGGCTTTTCTGCTCATTTTCAGGAGATGGTTTGGTCTGGAAAAATGTTCCTAAGGGTCATATACATCAAATGGGTCAAGAATGAGGTAATTTCAACCATTTTTAGTGTCCCAAATGACTCCTCCATCCACAAATGTCCTGTTGTGTGACTGAAACTTGATCTCAAGAAGTGTTGTCATGTGACCAAGGGAAGCAAGTGTCGTCATGGACGGAGAGGTGTCATTTCAAGCTATAACACCATATGCCTTATAAATATTACCAGTATCCACAACCAAAACGACAGTTACCATTTCTGGCCATGTTATATCTATCGGATCTATCATGTTTGACTAATGATCCTATCCAACATGGTATAAATTGGCCATCCATTCCGGTGAAGCTACCATCGGACATACCCAAATTTGATGGCCAACTCGATAAGGATCCTAAAAACCACGCAATGACATACCATTTATGGTGCTCCTCCAATTCCTTAATGGATGATTCTATATGTCTAAGACTTTTTCAACGAAGCCTCACCAGTACCATCGCGAAGTGGTACATCAAATTACCACCACACTCTTTTGTCGATTTTAGAGCTTTAGCTCTAGCCTTTTTGACCCATTTTAAACTACCAATCTACTATGAAACCGGCACGGATATTTTGACATCTCTCTACCAATCAACCTCCACTCACATTTCTGATCATATTCATGAGTGGAGAAGGAGACGTCGGCTCATTAAAGCTCCCATTCTGGATCAGCTACTCGCCGATTGGTTTACGAAGTCATTATTACCCATCATAGCTAAAGACGTTGCTATTGGCGGGGTTGTTACAGAAGAACAAGCCATCTCGCGTGCTTAGTACCTAGACCTAGTCTATGCTCAATCTGACACATTATATGATATCATTCCAAATGCCACACGCCCCACACACGACCTTAAAAAACCTCCCACGGGATCACATGCCGATGGCATCATTGGTTCCATTCATACCCATCCTTCTACTCATTCGAGTGGATCGATGAACCACATCAGTTCAACTCTATCCTCGTCACGGGCTGGGAATAACACCAAATGGTCACCCAAGCCTGCTTCCACTGCAGAGGTGAATTTAGTCCAATATACTTCACCTCAGAAATCCAGTGGTAAAAAGAAGAATAAAGGCAAATCCAAGAAGTCTTCTAACCAACATGAGCACAAAAACAATTATGATCCTAATGACACAAAACAGAGACGGAAGGCCAAATATCCTTGTTTACTGTGCAATGACGACCACTTCACGAAAGCATGTCCACATCGTGAAGAAGTCCAAAATTTTCTCAAGGGAAAACCCACACCCATAGTTTTAACTAACCCCTTCCCCACACAACAATAGCAAATGGTTGCACAACAACCACCTCCTTCTCAAGGAGAACCTTCCACCACCGCTCATGTTCTCATGATGCGCAGCGAAACAATCAACTTATCTACCAGGTCACATACATACGACTCTATTGCTGAAAATGAATGAGATGGAGGTAATACTGAAAAATCCTCCCCATCTACATCTAATTTTCCTCTACCACAAGGTCCTTTAACCATAGAGAAACCTCTACCATATGCAGTATTGTGTCCACCAAAAAGCACAATTCAAAAATCCATTTTTAACCCTAACGCCCGGGCTGATCAAAACTACAATATTGTGGAAGATCTAGCCCAGGCTCCTTGTGCTATGTCAACACTTGAAGTCTTACAAAACTGTCCCAATCAGCCTAAGACTCTGCTATCTGCTATAGGAGAAGTAGACCCAGATTCCTCTAACATTATTATGTTTAGATTAGAGTATTTCAATCCGAGGCTTTCCCACCAACTAGTGTTTCAAATCATTACCAATGTTTCTGGGAAAAGTATCAATCGTATTGTTCTAAACGAAGGAGCCTCTACTTCTATCATGTCAATATCCTGCTAGAGAGCCATGACTCTCCCTAGTTGAACCGTTCCCCTACTACTTTGAAATCATTTGACGGACGTGGATTTCAACACCACGGGCTGTTACAATCTTTATCCATAGAGTTGGGAGGTAATACTGTTTCCATCAACATGGAAGTAGTCACCACTCCATTGGATTATAATTTGTTACTTGGTTGAAATTGGTTCTATTCCATGACCGCGGTCGCGTCATCCATCTTCTACATTGTGCAATTCTCCCATCATGGGAAGATTGTCACTATTGACCAGTTAGATTTTTGTACACCAGACACCACTACTCATCCTACAGATAACGTCCCTCTCTTGGGACAATCATCGCAATTATATGAGAGTGTGGGGATAGGACTCCTAAAATATTCATCCTTGATGGGAGTCTTTCCAACACCAGATCACATGTTGCCATGGTGAACATGATCTCATCCATGATCCCATCCTCCTCCAACTTGACAGACCAATGGATTGTGCCCGATCTTAATCACTTTGATTTGATTGGAGATGTAATGCCTCTCAACCCCACTGAAGCCACTTATGAGGCCATCCAATCAACACCCGAATTACTCAATGGCCACTATTCGATGGCATCTAACTTAGGTTCTCTGCCATCTCGGTGGAACTCATCCCCACCATCACCAAATCGTCTACTCCATACTTTTCACTCTGATGAATCAATCATGGATATTATGAGCATGGATGAGCCTCCATGGGAAGACCATCATCATTGATCGTCTTTCCTCCCACCTCTGGACATGGTAGAGAACGCAATCCATATCATTGTTTCACCAGATGTCTTTCCTAACCCTCAATCTCCCATTCCTACCCAAGTTACAGTTACCGAGGGGAATTTGGAAAACAGTACGCTTACCTTCACGATAGACATCTCAGTAAAACCAGGAGTCGTGGAACATATCCACATTGGGCAAACTTGTTCTCCTGATGAAATCAAGAATCTTACGGCCTTGTTTAAACAGTTCGCGACGTATTTGCATGGAGCTATGAGGAAATGCTCCAGATTGATCCTGCTATTGTTACACATGAAATCAAAACAAATCCCGACACAAAACCTGTCCGACAAAAAATCCGTCGAGTGCACCCTAGAAATACTGCGACCATCAAAGCAGAGATTGAAAAGCTATTGAAAGTTGGGTTCATTTATCCCGTCCCCTTGATAGATTGGGTCTCTAATGTCGTCCCAATTACAAAGAAACGGGAAAACATCAGAGTTTGCATTGATTACAGGGATCTCAATAAGGCTTGTCCCAAGGACAATTACCCTACCCCGTTTATCGACTAAGTTATTGACAACTACGCCGGAAGTGTCATCTTTTCATTCATGGATGGATTTTTCGACTATAATCAGATTGGGATCCACCCAACCAATCAACATAAAACTGCTTTCATCTGCCCATGGGGTACGTTTGCATACCATAGATTACCTTTTGGCCTTAAAAATGTTGGTACTACATTCCATGGGGCCATTTCATATGCCTTTCATAATATTAAGGATTTTGTGGAACCCTACCTCGACAATTTGCTCGCTCATTCAAATCGTCGTCACTTCCACGTCGATCATATGATGGTTGTGTTTCTCAGATGTCGACGGTACAATATCCGTTTAAATCACCATACATGCATATTCTGTGTGGATTCCGGATGTCTCCTCGGTTTCATCATTTCCAAAGATGGGATCTGCATTGATCCCCTCAAGGTATAGGCCATTGTCTCCCTACCCCCACCCACGTATATTATGGAAATTCAAAGTTTGCAGGGGAAGGCAAACTACCTAGGTCGTTTCGTGTGTAATTTTGTAGAAAAAACACAGGGTTACATGCGATTGTTAAATAAGGATGTCCTATTTATTTGGGATGATTGTGCCCAAAAGCCCTTTGACAATATCAAACACGCTATTACCCATGCACCTATGTTACAACCACCGGATTACACCAAGGATTACATCCTTTATCTTGCTGCCTCTACCTCAACTATTGTTATGGTTTTAGTGCAGGAGGATAGAACCGCGTAGGAACATGTGATCTACTACCTTAGTAAGGGTCTCATAGACTCCGAAACCTATTATTCACATGTGGAGAAGTTAGCTCTGACAACAGTCATCGCTGTCCAGAATTTTCGTCACTATATCTTGCTCTGAACTACTACCATCATTACTGATTCTAACCCTATGTACCACATCCTCACTCGTCAAGTACTAGGGGGAAAATACTCGTGCTGGATCGTGATTCTTCAAGAATTTGACCTCCAGTTTGAAAAGGCTAAATAAAAAAATTCATTGGTATTCGTGGATGCCATTTGTGATCTTCCTAGCACTGATCAAGAATCTGAGCCCATTGACTCTCTCCCCAATGAGTAATTATTTTTTATTAGTACTTATGACCCCTGGTACAGAGATATCACCTTGTATCTCCGACACAACGCTTTGGCCCTCACTTATCCTGCGATGAACGTCGTCGTATCCATCACCACACAAAATATTACCTAATCATCGGTCATACTCTATATCAATGTGGCATCGATTCCATCCGATGACGTTGCTTAACTCACGAGGAGGCCGAGCATGTCTTAAATGATTGCCACTCGAGGCATGTGGCGGTCATCTTTCTGGGATGGCTACAGGCCAGAAGATCTTACACGCTAGATACTACTGGTCATCCATATTCAAAGACTGTATGGAAGCAGTTAAGAAGTGTCCTCCCTGCCAGCTTTTTTATCATAAAAAGTGCTCACACCCATCCCCACTACATCTAGTTATCATCGTTGATCCCTTCGCAAAATGGGGCATTGACTTCGTGCATTGCAAGCCTACCTCGACCGAGGGGCATGGTTATACCATTTTCATTGTAGACTACTTTACCAAATGGGCCGAGGCTATGCCTACATACAAGGAAGATGACGAAATTGTCGCACTCTTTATGTTGAATCATATCATCACCAGATTCAAAGTCCCACGAGCTATTGTTACAGACCATGGATCACATTTCAAAAATCAAATGGTGGATGAATTAAGCGCCAAGTTGGGTTTTAGTCATGAAAAATAAACCCCCTACTCTCCTCAATCAAATGGACAAGTAGAGGCCATCAACAAGGTCTTGAAAACCATGATTCAACGCATGGTAGGCACTCACAAGTCAAATTGGCATGTGATGCTTTTTTCATCCCTTTGGGCATACCGAACTTCCGTCAAAACCACCATTGGTTTCACACCTTTTCAGTTGGTGTATGGACTAGAGGCAGTATCGCCTATTGAGTGCGAAATTTCGCCTTTGAAACTAGCCGTTGAAATTTTACCGAACATAACTACTAAGGAAGAACGATTTACTTAGCAAAACTCGACGAAACCCGTCGTGATGCAGCTCTAGCCAGTGAAGCACATAAGAAACGCATCAAGGCCAAGGTATGGCAAGTCTGTAAAACCCCGTATATTCAATAAGGTTGATTTGGTCCTTACTTACAACCAAAAACATGATAAGTTGGGGGCAGGTAAACTTGAGTCCATGTGGCATGGGCCATGCATCGTAAAATGTGTTTTGGAAAAGGGAGCCTATGAATTAGTTGACTATGATGAAATATCCTTAGAGGAGCCTTAGAATGGGCTCTACCTAAAACGGTACTATGCTTAAGTTATCTTGCATCAATACCCTGTATATATTGTATATGACGTGTGTTTGTGTTTGGTGTGACACTTGATTTTAGTGTGTTGGGGTCTTGTCTCGATTTTTGCTTATACCATGTTTTGCTTGGATGTGTAGATGGCAACCTACTATGGATTCGCGGATGGCGCTAGCCGGAATACCTGGAACCTTGCGTTGGCAGCTTGGGTACTCTATTCCCCTACCAGTGAACTGATAAGCTCATGATGAACTTGCCTAGGTCCTGCAACTAATAACGTCGTTGAATACCACGCGATGATCGGATTATTGACCAACGCCTTTTTCCTTGGTGTGGACCATGTTGTCATCTACCTCGATTCTCAACTAGTGGTCTCTCATTTGAACCGAGTCTATGCTTTCGTGACCCTATATTACTTTGCTTGTTTCGGAGGGTACGTCTCTCAGAAAAGGTCTTTTGAGTCCATTCAATACCAACATATCCCGAGATGTGTGAACAAAGTTTCCGATTCATTGGCTAATTTTGTACTATATTGGCACATTGCACATTCATAAGCATTTTATCAAAGAAGCATAGTCAACATGACAGGTAAATTGTTCATAATGTATAGGCAAGCATGCATAAGATCCAAATCCATCATAAAAAAAACCATGTATAAATCGCTAGATAGTGTTTTATATATCAAATCTGGCAAAATGTTGTACAAAAAGGTACTGATACAAAAATTTTGAAGCTCATGGCTTTCTACAAAATATGAATCCTATGGATTTTAGTACATCATAGTATACACATCCTATCCCTGAGGGTGCACGTGGTAGCATACTATGGCCCTAGCCACCCGGCGGAGTAACCGTCCAAAACGTCCCAAAACTCCAATTGTCCTACATTGATAGTGTCGGGGAAGATCTTCTATGGAGATGTATGGAATATTAACAGTCAACTACTGGAGGTTCTCCTCCAGCTTATCTAGCTCCTCCACAGCCTCCTGATGGACCGCTACCATCTCACTAACCACTCCTCGCCTCTTGATAGGTGAGGACCCCACCGGCCTCGATGGGCCAATATTTGTATAAGCAAGATATGAGATATCAGTACCACATAAAAAAATATAAAAATCATGAAATACACAAAAACAAGAGAGTCTTTTTCTTACCAATCTCTTCCCATTGCTCTCCATTGGGAAGAGTTAAATCGGGGTCTCCTCTAAAGTCTGCCCTTGCATAAGCATAATCCTCAACCATGAGGAGTTGGATGTGTAGCCACCTGAAGAAAGTCAACCCGTATGTGATCATTGGCCCACCGCCACCATGGCGGGCCATCACCTCGTCCCACCTCTGCATGTGGGGATCTCATGGATCAATATCACTGATCTCAACCTGGGGACGGAGAAGTGGAAACCTCTCTAAGAAGAAAGAAACTACGACATATCCATAACCAAACTGTTTCAACTCCCCTTTGCGGCACTTGGTCAGTTGGTTCTTTAAGTTTGCGAGGAGCCCCTCTCACCAGTTGAACACAATAGGCGCCATACACTCAATGGAATACATCATGTGGGCCTTGGTGACCTGATGTGGGGCCCTACTACCGGCCACTTGCTCGATGGTAAACAATAGAGTCCTCAAGGGGCGATCTCGCACATTTTTTATGGGAATTTTCCCACCCAACATCTGTGTGCCTGGAGTGTAGAACTGTGCTATGATATTCGCATTAGATGGATCACTACCCCTTGGTCAGGATAGTGATATTGGGGCCCCACGCCTGGATAATCCTGTCAATATATATATGTCCTCGATGTCTAAAGTGAGGATATGTGCCCCTACTCTAAAATATTGTTAGTCTGGGTCCCATAATCGAATCAAATAGTCCAACAATTGTATTTGGGCCATCATTCCCTGTACATGAAAGAATTTGAGCAACCCACACTCCCTCAAAGAATTAACGGAGTGAGGATAATTTGCGGCTTGCACATCCTCCAATCCGTGCTCACGCTCTTTCCATTGCACCAATCTAATGGCCAAACCCTACATAAACATCAAAATAATAAGCATTAGATCCTTTTCATTGCTTAAATTTTTTTTTTTTGTGCCCCATTCCAAAGTTTTGGGCCAAACTGCGCCGACACACCCTGTCTTTGCAAACAGGGTGTTAGCAACTCACTTAGCCCGTAGGGAAGTTGCGTCACTGCCGGGTGACACACTTCCTGAAAGGGGAAAGCACGCCACCTAGGGCGCGCAATTCCCCCTATAGAATGAGTTCCAAAACCCCTAAAAACTTGCATAAAAAACAAATTTTTAACCATCAAATCAAAGGGAAGAAGGTTTGGAGTTACCTGGAACTGACAGGAGGTTGGATGACTGACCGAGGCTCCCCACAATCATCATCACAAGATCGAGCTTCAAAGAGGTTTTTTCTCATTATTCAACTTGGTAAAACTGAAATGGTAAATAATTTTTACTATCCACCCTTTTTATATCAAAATGGAATATTCTTTTTTTGGTTTTTGTTATTTCTTGGGTTTTTTACTATAGTTGATCCCATTTTAGTGTTTTAAAACCTTGAGATGGCTCTTAACTTTGTTTCGAAGCTGGCAGGTGGAGGAGAGTGGTGTTTTGGCTATGGCGGGAACCATTGTTGACTTTTCACGTTCTTTATCAAGTATGAAAAGGCCTTAGAGCGTTTTTTGATACCGTTATCACGCTCATTAAAAATGAGTATTAAAGGTATCGAGATGAGTCTTTGTTCTTTCTCGTGCTTGTAAATACATGAGGATAAGTTACCGAGTTATCTTTTATCTCTTTTTCGGGCTCGTAAAACTGCTACGAAAAAGGAACCCCCCCTGGAGTTCTCTTTTAAGCTCTTTTTAGACTCCCTAAATAGGAAAAGATTGCCAAGCGAACTTGATTCTTTCACGCTTTTAAAAGTATTGGAAAGGTCATCTCTCTGGTGATAATTTACCCATTTTTCGGACCAGTGAGACTAGTTACGAAAAATGAGCACTCTAGTAAATCATGACTAGAAGAGTTCTCTCTCATGTTGTTTTATCCTTTTTTGGGTGAGGAGACTAAAATTTACGAAAAAGTACTCATTGGAGTCTTCTTTAGTCCTTTCAGACTCTCTAAAATGAAATGGCACCGAGTTTACCTTCTTTGGACTTGTTAAAATCTGACATTGAAGGGCCCTTTTAGGGACGAACCCCTCCTATCTCAAGTTCGTTAAACATATGATATCAGACTCATCCTAAGGATGAGCTATACCGAGCATCTGTTATCCTCCTCAAGCTCGTTAATAAACAAAGAGGTACTTGTCAATCACGATGGGGAATAAGGGAAGAATTTGCATTCACTTGTATTAATGGCAGTTCATAGTCACTCTTGAACATGGCACTCGTTTGCATTTCATTCAAACCACTTGGATAATCTGCTTGTCGTCAAGTCTCACCAATTTCGTGAGTCATTGTACTCCTTTGGGTCATTTGAAGAATGCATAAACCATTTGTTGTATTGGGTCTTGGTATTTTTCTTGTTGTATCAATGCTGCCAAGTCTTACCATTCCATGTTCAAGAGAAGTATGTTAATTGAGTCATCCTCTGCAGTCATTATACCTTATTTTATGTCGGTCACCCCTGAGTCAGTCTCAAACATTACTCTATAGTTTGATCTACTCCAAAAAATCGTTGATCTTGTTTCGTGTCGATGATGGGGGAGACATCATGGATCTTCTTTGATGGGTTTATCCTTGTCAACTTCAACACATCATCCAATGATTGAACCTAGAAACTAGTCAAGTACCTTGGGCCTGCATGCCTTAATGGCAGGTTACCTCGCTTTCAACAGTAAGTTCACATCATAGACTTTTGATTGAAAGATTCCATTGAATGTTTGACTTCAACTCATTGATTCACATTCAGTGGTATGTACTATGATACCTTCGGGATCATTAACATCAATGATGATTTCCCTCGCACTTGTTAACGGTATACATCAATGGTTGGTAATCAAGTGGTTTCTGCCGTGTTCGACTTCAACACATTGTAATCACATGGTTAGATTCGTATCATTGTGGGTTTGGGTTGAAGACCCTAGGTTAACTTATGTATTTTACCCAGGTTGCGATGGAGATACTTTTTGAGTAAGTTACACATAGATATCATGGTGGAACCATTACACTGTCACATAGATCCACATTGTATCGGGTCGTGGCTATGTTTGGTTCATCTCATAGATCCAATGTGTATTATCTCGTGGCTATGATCTGGTCTTTCCATGGATGTATGGATCCACGTTTGTATTCTCAGTGGCAATATTTTTTATTCAGTGTTTCATGGGTTTGTAGTGTATTGATCGGTAGCCATGTTATGAGTCATTTGAGACATATATCTCAGAGTTTGTGGTACTGGAGAAGTCTTTGCTCGGCACTTCAACCGATGGTCCTTGCCTTGAACTTCGACATCTCAAAGCACTTCACCTACCCTATTTCGCTAGCTTCATGCTTTGGGGGGCATTCTGTTACACCAAAATCTCGTCATCATGAGTTATGTGTCATTCATTTGCCCTAATTCCTAAAGCACTTGGGCTAATTGATTGAAGGAAGAGTTGTGGTTATCTCCTTTTCCCTTTGTTGTCACCCTGACGCACCTTGCACATTATCAATATGCGCCAGACCCCTGGTGATGCGCTCTGCACATTGGCAGAGCGTGTCAGTGACACTTGCTGCCTTTAGACAAGGTGTGTCACCCTCCAAAGACGCGAGTTGCTTGTGTACAAAGTGCGGCACTGTTGGTTTAAAATGAGAAAAATAATCTTCGAGCGACTTCTAGAACCTTTGGTTACGTGGAAGCTTATCCCTATGAATTAGGAGGAGTGGCACTCGATCCCCTTACCTTTTGGGATAATCCCTTAAGATTCTCCCACAAATCCTCAACCTCTCCTATCCCTGTAGGCCTATAAATACAAACCCTCTCTCCATGGTTAGGGGGGAGAAAGATATAGCACTTAAATGTTGGTGAAATTCTGCTAGAGTTGGTTCCCTTTCATCCATTAGGAGGCAAGAGTTCGGATCTTTGAGGCTAGGATCATTTGGAAGGAGTTACGACGTCAAAGCCCGGTTGTAATCTCTCCCTATGTACTTCTTATATTTACATTAATGCAGATTCTTTCCATAAACATCTTATTGTTGTAAGATCTTTAGAATTAGCTTCTTTGACTGCTAGTTTAGATTGATCTATATTTGCATGTTATTTGTACTTGCTTGTTTCCACTTGTTGTATATTGTTTTGCAGCTGAAGATCTGAAGATCAGGAGCTACACCAAGCGAGGAGATAACACTAGGCTCATAAGGTGAGTTATCTTCCTATACCTTTTGTAATTTCATCAATCTAGGAAAGTTATTTGTGTTTTGTATTACTTTTGTTCTAGATCTAAACCATTCAGAGTAGGGAGATTGGTTAGTGTCCGCTGTTAAGATTTAATATGCTAAGACAGAAAATAGCAGCATTACATTCCATTTCACAATAATGGCATATACAGGATCACTGAAGAAACAACAAGCACAGCATAAACACAAGAGACACAGATTTATCCTGGGAAACCCTCATGGGGTAGAAAACCCAGCAAAGCTTCCTCAATATAGATGACCAGCAATATACAAAGATGCAAACCAAAGACATGATCTCCTCCTCCACCATAGCAGACCTCTCCTCCACAAGTGCGCTACATTCTAAGTGAGGGAAGGTTGTGTATAATGAGGAACACACCTCCTCTATTTATACACATCTCCTACTTGTACTTTATATTAACTAGGTCGGCCCCAACTTTACCACTGGGTTAAACACCCCACTACAACTGATTGGGCTGACCCCACTAGGGTGGTCTAACAACCCTTTGACCCACATAACACATACAGGGCCAACCCCCACTAGGGAAGTCTAATAACCCGAGTTACCACATTCCGACAGAGGAATAAACATCTCCGGATATACAATAAGATCTTCACGGAGGAATGAAACATCTCCGGAATAATAAAGTACAAATATAATATTCTTAGAAGTTACAATATCTCAACATTCGCACTGATAGATTGTTTGCAAACACACATAAAGTATGTCTATTTTCGCTCACTTTCTCATCCTCTAAACCAAGTACAATATCCACAACATTTATGGAAATGGTTCAAAAGCTACATGGAAACCTTGGGATTATTGTAATTGAAATAGATATAATTTTCAGTAGTAATTTTTGAACTGATTTGTTTCCTTTTTTGGTACTCAACTAACTCACAACTCTTCTTACCATCCCTAATTTGATGGGAAAATTAAGATTGTGATAAATATCTAGAAGGTTATCTACGTTGCTTTGGATATCATAAACAATCAAAATAGGTCAAATGGTTACCTTTGGCAGAATGGCGAGATAGCACTACCTTCCACACTTCGTTCAAATGTCCTAGTTTATGGCACTCTATAGGTATAATCCTTCATCCATCACATCACCCTTAAGAGGGATACCTAAGGTTCAAGTAGTGGAAGAACACATTGAGCATCACCAAGAGGTTCTCCAACTATTTAAAGACAACTTGGCTATACCACATAACAATATGAAATAACAAGTAGATCAACATTGTAGTGAAAGGCACTTTGATGTGGGAAATTGAGTATTCATGTGGCTACAACCATATAAACATACGCCCCTCAAGCAACACAAGGAGGATAATAAATTACCACCAAAGTTCTATGGTTCCTATAAGGTTTTGTAGAGGATTGTCAATATGGCTTACATATTGGAGTTGATTCCATCTTCACATGTACACCCAGTCTCTAATGTTTGTTGTTGAAAGAAGGAAATTGATCACAAGATCCTAGCTTAGACTATTTTTCTAGACTTTGATGAAGAGGGGAAAATCATACCAGATCCTGAAAGAGTCATCGAAACATGGATCAAACAACTACATAATCGAGAAATTACTAAGTATCCCATTAAGTGGAATAACTCGCCAACAAAAGATGCATCTTGGGAAGATGATTTCTTCATACACAAGCATCCACAACTAATCAACATTTTAAGCCCCCAACCATAACCATAATTCGTTATCTTTACATTAATTATAGTCAAGTCAACTTATTGTTAATGCATTCCGGCCCTCTATGTCTCCTATATATTACTTAAGGAGATTCATTTGAATGATTATCTTATCTTGTGAATTTGATTTCTTGTTATAGGAAGTTGCCCCCTCGAAAATGATTTATTTTTGTTGTATCAGTGAAATTGGTCACTTGGCAAGCCTTTTCCAAATGCCACCCATGATCGAGCTTGTATGTTGCCACTATAACCGCTGAGAGAGTTGCAACACCCTGCAAGCACAACTCTTGGGCTAAGGAAGGATTCGAACTTGGGCCGAGCCACCTCTATATTGCTTAGCTAGATGCCTTACGGTACGAGATGACTATCATTGGCCAAAGCCTCACTGGCCCTCGAAAAGACTTCTTATTCATTCACTTTTTCACTTGATTTTGGTGTGTTATTATTGAATTGGGTCATTTTTATGCTTATTTGGTACAAAACAATGGGGGTACAAAAAAACCATGGATCATGGAATTTATCCCATCCTCCAAAAGTATTTCATTAGCATTATCTTCCATTGTATTTCAGTTTTGGCTAGGGTAATCATTGGTTTCCTTTCTATCATTATCAATATCACTACCATTATTTTGAGGCAACAGTGTATTTAACTTGGGAATTATTGTCTTTATAATTACATGGAAATGCACATTTTACAACCCAATATGAGTGAGATGTTGTTATAGGTCAAATTTGCACCTCTCTGTCCGTGATCACCTTGAGCTGTTGATCATACAAAAGGAAAACTTGGATGGAGGAGCATGTTGACCCTAGATGATACTTTGAGTTACTCCATTTCCTGACATTACTGGAAAAACCCTAAAAATATCATTATGAGATATGAGCGCTACTCTAATTAAATAGACTAGCGCCTGTACGCTACTCCAGTGTATAATAGTAGCGCTCAAAGCCTTATAAGCGCTACTCCTTCTCAGCATAGTAGCACTCAACATTTAAAAATCGATGAGCGTTAGTTGACAAGCACCATAGTAGCGCCCTAAACGCTACTTCACTGAACAATAGTAGCGTACATCTCAAAAGATGATTAAAAAATAATTAATTTCACGAGGAGGATTAGTTACTGGTAGTTTCCCAACTTCCCCAACTTTCTCCATAACCATATCTCGACCTGAACTACTTCTCTAATCCTATAAATACAGAGAAGACTAAAGAGAAAGGTTAGATGGATAGATGGAGAAACTTAGAGACATAGAGATATAAAAGAGAAGCTTGCATTGGAGGAGTTGATGCTGAAGATATCCAAGCTAGAGAAGAGCAAGAACCCAGAATCAAGTTGCAGGAGAATGTCACAAAGTCAGGTATACTTGTACATCAATTTGCATTTGACAATAAAGGTTGAAGTATCTTTCTTGTTCCAACTTAAATGTTTTCTAAAATAATATCTTAATTTGGATCTATTTTGGTCAATATCGAATGTTTAACATTGCTTTTGTTTCTTTCAAACTTTATATATTATCCAAGATACGCTGAGAAAGGTGTTTGTCTTGCAGGTTTACTGAACAGAAAGTGGATTTGAGGATTGAGCGCAAGATCAAATAAAATCTAGGATCGAACGTCGGTTAAAAGGTATGTTCTCAAGGTCCATAACTCATTTCTTTTCATAAATATCTCTGCAATACATTTAATACACTTACCTGTCACCCCATCCCAGTTGATAGCATTAGTTTCCTTGCTATAGGGTAGTTTTGCCCGCCAACAAACTGGCGACCATACTGGGGATAGTTGTGTTTTTGCTCTAGGAAACTTTTTCTTGTTTGTCTTCCCAGAACTGTTTTGATTCCTTTTATGTGCTGAGAAACCCTGTAGGTATCCCTTGCCTGTTTTCTCAGCTTCCATCAGTCTTTTTGTATCTTTTCAAAGTCAATTTTTAAACTTTTAAGATATGAGCGCTACTTTGTTGTACATACAGTAGCGCCCATACGCCACTGTGTTATACATACAGTAGCGCCCATCTCTGCAGGGGTGCGAGTTTCCCTACTGCATAGTAGGGTACATTTCCCGAAGCCTTCTGTTAGTGGTCTGCTTGAGTTTTTAGCCCTTTGGTGGTCTTCTCACTTTGCTTTTAGATCTCCTTGACTGGTGTATGAGGTTTTTTAACTTTTTTTTAAGTCATAGAACCTTTCTTTGAGTCTTTTTACCATCTTTGGATCGCTTGTTTACCCTTGGAACGTTTGGACTGTTTATAACTTTTTGGAAGACTAGGTTGTGTTTTGTGGTGAGCACTTCCGCTTTTTAGGCCTTGACTGTATGTTGCTGGTTTACAAACCTGCATACTTTTGTATCTGTTGTTTGTGGCAACATTTGTCTACTCTTTACCTATCCTATCCTTTGTTTTAGGGTTTGGTCCGTTTTAGAGCCTCTAGGGTGTCTTCCGAACTTGTTGATTTCCAATTTTCTTGGACTTATTGTCTTTTTCTGGTTTCAAGTGTATTTAAAGTGCTTTAGGCTGATTCATTTCTCAGTTCTTTGTGTTAGTAGGGTAATTGGTAGCTTGCTTGTCTACTTTTTGCTTGGCATAGTGGTCTTGCTAGGGTTAGATGCTTTAGGTTAGTCCTCTTGTATCTATCTCCTTTGTTTTCTCCCACTTTGTTTCCAAGTTTAGAGGCTTTTTCTTTGCAAAAAACCTGTAGGTCAAGTCTTTTTTGAGCTAGTGCCTTGACAGCTATAAGCTTAAGAACCATTTTTAGCCATACTTACACATTGCACACAAGTCTTATTTTGCTTTCCATGTTTATAGTTCTTTTCGTTTATGATAACAGAAAAAGCAAAAAATTTGGTAGTTTAAGTTTAATAAGGCTTATTTTTTGTTACAAGATAGCATAGGTTATTTTGTACAATTTCAAAAAAAAAAAAAAAAAAAAAAAGAGCTTTGTAGATTTGCTCAGTTTTTCAGTTTGGAAAAGAAGTAAATGAAAAAATAAAAAAGAACTTTGTTGTAGAAAGTTTGAATTTATGCACTTTTGTTTTCTTGTTGCAACCACGCCACACAAAAGCACTACCTTTTGAGTAATAACAGCCCTAAATTTTTTTTAATAAAATGAAATAGAAACAATTTTTCTTTTTTAGGGATACACTACACCAACTAGTCTTGGTTAGGATCTTGAGTTTAAATCTCCTTAAACCACTCAAGATCACACATTACACAAAAATCGTAGTTCGACTATCACAGGTAAATCCATTTCACTCAAAGCTTGCCTAGGATTTATGCAGTAGGTCTTGTGAGATCAGATTGTTGGGAATACTCCTCCTACTTTCTGTTTCGAGCATATACCAGGATTGGATCACGTATGGGGACTCTTTAGAGTTTCGGGTTCAGTTACCTTGCCCACGCCTTCTGATTCGACCAGCGACTGTTCCCCCAGGAGTTTTCGGTGTTGTGGTATCCTTAGTATCTGACTTTAGGTTCATACACAGGTGACAACAGAGGGTATATCTGTTGTACCTAAGACATACATGGGAGGAAATCCCTTGCAGGTCTTTGGGAGGGCGGTTGGGTGATTCTAGCGCTTGAACCCTTAGTCATTGTATTGTGGACCCCGGGTAACTGTCTTTCTTCCTTCGTTGATCTGTTCTGGGCCCTCATCATCCCAGACTCTTCTCTGGAAGGCATCTTGTTTGCCTGGTTTGCATACTTAGGACTTTTTTAGTTGGCGTGTTGTTTGCTCCCTAGTCATAGTGGCCATTAGGTTCTAGTCTTTATTATATATATATATATATATATATATATATATATACATATATAATCACAAATAATCAAGAACTTCGTAGATCGAGAAGGTTTCAAAACCTTCCACCAATTAGAACAGAACCTTTACCGCCAGCTAGACAGCAGCGGGCAAACACTAGTGTTTCTTCAGAAACCATTCATGAAACCGAATTTCCTGAGGAAATTTTTACAACGGAAAATCCTGAAATAGGAATTCCTGAGGAATTACTACTTGAAGTTGAGTTTCCTGAAGAACAACAAACAACAATAGAAAACCCTAAAATAGAGGTTCCTGAGGAACCACAACCAGGTACCCCAGATCAGCGACACTTTAGTTCAGTTGAGATTGAAGATCTTACTTCTGCGGAGTATAGCACTCCCTTCAATCCTCCTCTGACCAATCCTAGGAATCCGCTTCTGTTACCTGTTGGTTTCCAGCAGCCCCATTACAGTACATATAATTTCTTGCATGGACATCTGATGTCTACTTTAGGAGGTGAACAGGGAGTTCCCCAAACTCCCACCATAGGTATGAACACTAACACAGTAAATCCTTCTTTTACTGCTACGCTGAGTCAGGCATAGACAACCTCTGTGTCTACTCCGTCTTTCAGTTTTAATACTGGTACATTAGGTATGCCAAGTTCAACAACGATGGCATCTATCCCTACACCTACTGTTGGACCTAGCAGTACAGCCAATTCAGCACCGCCTCCTGCTTTTCAACCGTTATATCAGATACCCATTACTTGGATTTCCACACCTGCTGTAGGGCCAAGTGCTTCTGCAACCGTGCCTGTCATGAGTACCATGACCGCACCGTCTACATCAGCTACCACTGGTTTCAATACCTTTGCAGGTCCCAACATGAATCAATATAATATGCCTGCAGGTAATGTCCCTTTTTCCTTATTTTCAGGGGGAGGGGGTAATATTTTTAACCAGCAATATGGCGGGGCTAACACCCAGCCACAGTGGACGAACCCACAGAGCACTAATCCACTTTCATATGGGTGGGGAAATTTCAATAATTATTTCGTGCAACAACAGATGGCAGGGGGCAACCCCCACCAACAAGTAGCTGGGGGCAACCCCTATCAACAGATGGTAGGTGGAAACCCTTATCAGCATATGGCCGGGGGCAACCCCTATCAACAGATGGTTGGGGGAAACCCCTACCAGCAAACGGCTGGGGCCAATCCCTACCAGCAGTTCATGGGTCAAACTATGGGTGGTTCCCCTTTTTCGACCCCAGCTTATCAAGTACCGTCTTACCGGCCTCGTTTACCTTTTCTGTAAACTTTAAATTTGCCAGATCTTTCCAAACACACCAATGATCCAGTGTATCATAATGCGACATGGCCATCAGTTCCTACCAAGTTACCTTCGGACATTCCGAAGTTCGAAGGCAAAGCAGGTGAAGACCCTGGTGACCATGTCACTACTTTCCACTTATGGTGTTCCTCGAATTCATTAAATGAAGATTCCATTAGATTGAGACTGTTCCAAAGGACTTTAACCAGTGCTGTAGCCAAATGGTACATTGAGTTACCTGCAGCTACATTCTCTAATTTTGGGGATCTCGCGACTGTCTTTTTGAATCACTTCCAGCTTCCTGTTCGGTATGATGCCGGAACAAACCTTTTGTCTACATTTAGGAAAAATAAAGCCACTCATTTATCTGACCACATTCAGGAGTGGCGAAGACAAAAAAGGCTCATTAAGGCCAACATATCTCCAGAATTCCTTCTTGAGTGGTATTTGAAATCACTCCTTCCTTATATTTCTAAGGAAGTAGCTACATCTGGAGTATCTAACGAGCAAGAAGCCATCCTACGGACCCAGCAGTTAGATCTCGTTTATGCACAATACGGGTTATTGTATGAGATTATACCTGATGCACTGCGATCGAATACCGATCTGAGTAGACCTAAACCTGGACCACATGCTGACGACATAGTGGGTTCAGTTGACTCTGCAGCTTTCGAAGCATTGACCAAAGAGGTTCATTCCTTATCTGTCAAACAATCGACTGCATATGTTTCTTCCGTTACAACCTCTCCTTCTACTTCTGAGCTTGTCAATCAGGTTCAGAACAATCAAAAGGGCCCTCGGTAGCCCAATAACAAAAAGAAGGGCAAGAAAGGAGAGGGGAACCAACAAAAGCCCAAAAAAGAGAATGCCGAAGAGGGTAACAAAGAGGAAAAGAAGGTTAAGTTCCCTTGTAAACTTTGCAAGCAGAACCACCTTACTCACCAATGCCCTCTGCTTGAAGAAGCCCAGAAACTCTTAAGAGAAAAGAAGCCTGCCGTACTGAAAGATCCATTCCCTAAAGGGCAGAGCTCAACTTCTGGCACCTCCAACACTGAGGGCACTACACATGCTACGGTTGATCAAACTTTTATTAACATGGTTAATTCGGATGCACTCTTACAAACGAGAGCCAGGAACTATACCTCGGATGCACAGAAAAAGGATAAAGAGATTCCAGAATCCTCCACTCCACTCCACATACCTATGGACCCAATGCCCAAGATTCCGAAAGGTGTCTTGAAATGGGCATCGCACAATCCCAACACTCGGGCCGCTTCCAACTACAATGTGGTTGAAAATTTAGCCCGGACCCCTTATGCCATGTCTACTTTAGAACTCTTGCAAAGTTGTCCTTTACAACGGAATGCACTTTTGGCAGCTATTGGAAGTATGGAATCCTCTTACATGTCTGCATGATTTGATATGACTGATGTCAAATACCGGTTGCCCTACCACGTTGCTCTTCAGATTGAAGTCGTTCATGGTCCAATGACCATCATACGAGCTGTCATAGATGAGGGCGCGTCGACTTGCGTAATGTCAATTTCCTGTTGGAAAGCTTTAGGTTCCCCCGAGTTAGCCCCTTCTAACACAGAGTTTACTGCATTCGATGGCAGAACTTTCCATCCACATGGGGTTTTGCCATCATTTGATGTCACATTGGTCGGTAAGACAGTTGCTGTAGAAGTAGAAGTTATGGACGCTCCGATTGATTACAATATGTTATTGGGCAGGAGTTGGACATATGCCATGCGAGCCATTGCATCGGCAGTTTTTCGAGTTGTTATGTTCCCATTTGAAGGTAAGATCGTTACAGTCGATCAACTTTCTTTCACTCAGAGAAACAACCAGACTTCTTCAGAAACCACAGTTCCATTAGTTGATCAAACCGCCCCGGTTAATGAGAGTTTAGGAGCAGGGTTGTATGGGTCGTTAATAGGCACTTTCGACCTCCCCTCCCCTGTTCTTTTTATGCGTTCTGATGTGGGTACTGCTACCGAAACATTCACGGTTGGTTTAAGAACTGATCCTTGGATCCTTCCTACTACGTCAGAACCTTTTGTGCCTCCGTCCATTGCAGAAGTGGCCTATATGGAAACACAACACACTACAATGGAACATATCATGACTCCACCAGTCTCTATTGAGTCAGATATGGACTATGCTCCGGCATGGTCACTGAATTCCACTCACTCGTTCGATTGTTTAGATACGGTTTTGCCATCTGATGAAGCCATCTTATAAGTCATGATGGGCCTGGACCAACCATGGGAACATATGCATCATAGGTCCTACATGCTTCCAGATCTAGACAGGATTGAGAGAGGAGAATTCCCTGTGAGACCCGGTGGATTGGTTGATTTGTCATCTTTTCCTTCTACTTCGAGAGCTGTTTATGCTGAAGGAAATATGGCTAATATATCGAGAACAATTCCAATCAACATTTCCACCAAACCCGAGGTCGTGGAAAATAGTTTTATTGGTGCAGAATGTTCTCTAGAAGAGATCGCTCTGTATACAAAACGTTTTAAAGAATTCCGTGACGTTTTTGCCTGGTCATATGAGGAGATGCCAGGTATTGACCCAGCCATCGTGGAGCATGTCATCACGACATACCCTAACGCAAAACCTGTGAGACAAAAGCTCCGCCCCGTGAACCCTAGAAAAGCGGCCGCCATTAAGGCGGAGGTTGAAAAATTGCTTAAAGCCAGTTTCATCTATCCGATTAATATGACGGAATGGGTTTCAAACCCCGTTCCGGTTGATAAGAAGCAAGGCACTATTAGAGTCTGTACTGACTTCCGGGATTTGAACAAAGCTTGTCTGAAAGACAACTATCCCACACCATTTATCGATCAAATTATAGATGCTTGTGCGGGACATGAGATGTTCTCTTTCATGGATGGTTTTTCGAGATACAATCAAATAGAAATCAAACCCGAAGACCAGCATAAAACAGCTTTCAGTTGCCCATGGGGGACCTTCGCTTATCGGAAAATGCCATTTGGCTTGAAGAATGCTAGAGCTACCTTCCAGCGTGCGATGAATTTCGCTTTTCATGATATCAAAGTCTGCAAGGCATGTCTAATTTCTTACAGCGATTCATCATAAACTATGTAAAAATTACCAAAGGTTTTATGAGGCTACTCAAACAAGACTCCTACTTTGTGTGGGATGAGGCTGCTCAAGCATCCTTTGAAGGTTTAAAAAAGGCACTCCTTTCAGCACCCTTGTTGAGCCCGCCAGACTACTCAAAAGATTTTCTTTTATACCTGGCAGCGTCTCTTAATACAATTGGTATAGTTTTGGTTCAGGAAGACGATATGCTCCAAGAGCATGTCGTCTACTATCTTTCTCACGCATTGATAGCCCCTGAGGTTAAATATTCGCACGTTGAGAAGTTAGCACTTGCCGCGGTCTATGCGGTATAGAGGCTTCGTCACTATATACTTTTATGAACTACTACTGTGATAGCAGAAGTCAATCCTTTCCAGTACGTTCACACTCGACAAATCATCGGTGGGAAATATAATAAATGGATTCTAATCCTACAGGAGTTCGATTTGGTCTTCCAATCAGCCAAGTCGAAGAAATCACTAGTGTTCACTGAGTTAATCTCAGAATTTCCAAGTGACCTAGAATACGTTGAGGAAGAATCATCATTCCCAGACAAACATATCTTCCTCATTGTTTCCTCTGACCCATGGTACGGAGATATCTTAGTATATCTCCAGACTTTGAGGTGTCCTACTACTTTTTCTCGAGAAGAGCGATGCAAGCTCAAAAGCCATGCGAAGAACTACCTTATCATCTCAGATACCTTATATCGACGTGGGGTAGATTCCATTTTACGACGTTGCTTAACTCGAGAAGAAGCCGAAGCAGTATTAAATGATGCCCACAGTGGAGCTTGTGGGGGACATCTTTATGGGTTGGAAACAGCTCAGAAGATACTGCGTGCCGGATATTTTTGGCCCATGATCTTTAAAGATTGTGTGGAAGCGGTGAAACGCTGTCGACCGTGTCAGTTTTTCACTAAGAAAATGAGGTCACACCTAGCTCCTCTTCATCCTGTAATTACAGCAGGTCCCTTCACAAAATGGGGGGTTGATTACATGACGTGCAATCCAACTTCAGCTGGAGGACATCATTACATCATTGTTGCCGTTGACTACTTTACTAAGTGGGCAGAGGCAATGCTTACTGTTAAGGCAGATGGAGAAACTGCCACTTATTTTGTGTTTAATCAGATTATTGCACGGTTTGGCATACCTAAAGAGATAGTGACTGATCATGGCAGTCATTTCCAAAATAGCATGATGACTGAGTTGTATACAATGCTTGGTTTTCGACAAGAACATTCGTCTTCATACTATCCACAGGCAAATGGACAAGTTGAAGTAGTGAACAAAACTTTAAAAGTTATATTGCAGAGAACTGTTAATGCCAGTCGAAATAACTGGCACATCATGTTGTACCCATCTCTTTGGGCTTACTGAGTCAACGTTAAGACTGCTACCGGTTTCTCTCCCTTCCAACTTGTGCATGGGATAGAAGCAGTCGTACCAATTGAATGCGAGATTCCTTCGCTAAAACTAGCAGTTCAGTTACTACCAGATACTTCAATACTAGAAGAGCGTTTGTTACACTTAGAACATCTGGATGAACAGCGCTGCGACGCGCTCACAACAAAGAGGTCCACAAAAAACGAGTCAAAGGACAGTACGACAAATCCGTCAAACCTAGGGTTTTCATTGAAGGAGACTTGGTCCTACTTTGGGATCAAGACAAAGAACCCTTAGGACCTGGCAAATTCAAATCCAGGTGGCTCAGACCTTTTATAATTTCCAAAGTATTGAAGAAAGGTTCCTATGAACTGATAGATTACGAAGGTAATAAGTTGGTCGAGCCTAGAAATGGGCTCTACCTGAAGAAGTACTACACTTAGGCTAACGTACTTTTTCTTGTAACATAGCTGTATATTTTTTGTAAAGCTAGTTGTGTTATGTTTGTTAGTTAATCTTATGTGTGTTTTTTGTTTCGTGTACCAGATGTCAACCGAACATTTCTTAGGATTTACTGATGGCGCCAGTCGCCACACCTGTCAGTTGGCTGCAGCAGCTTGGGTCATTTATTCACCCGCTAGCCAACTTGTTGCTTCGGGGGGGGGTTTGTTTGGGTCCTACCACGAATAATGTGGCTGAATACAGTGCAATTATAGAACTTCTCCGAGATGCTCTCAGTCATGGCATTTCACATTTGAAGGTAAGATTTGACTCACAATTAATTGTATTTCAGTTAATAGGTGTCTACCAGATTAGAGATCCTGGTTTGCTACGTCAATTTATACGGGTTAGACTATTGGAAAGACAATTTGATTCTATTCTATATGAACACATTCCAAGAAGTTTAAATGCATTAGCTGATTCTTTAGCAAACTATGTGTTAGACTGGCATTTGCATCATACACTTTCATAAACAACATTGCACACATAAAATTCAAACACATACATATGTAAATAACCGATACTGTATCAAAAAAAAAAATATGAGTTTTGGGTCACAAGTCTATCAAGTTAAGTCATAAAAGTACAAAAACTGGGCATAGTAGCCTCAAAAATATATACATAGAATGTATCCCTCTCCTATGGAGAAGTAGGGACCTCATCATCATCTACTGCATTGCGATAGCATATGACTAGCCTAGCTATCTTCCGCAGCACCCTAAGCCATGCCGGGGGCACCCCAACAACATCTTCCTGCATATCAATAGGTATCTGATCCATACGGCATGCAGGAACTTCGTGAGTCAACCGACTCATTTTTCTCTCTAGGGTCCCCAACATAGCATCTGCTGTAACAATATCAGCTGGCCTCACAAAGATGGTAGGATGTCCCTCAGGACGAACAGGCCCAAGATCTGCATATGACACTTGATTAGAACTTCAAAATTCATTCATAAAAATCAAATACTTGAAAAATTTGAAAAAATTTAAATAATTCTCAAAATTTAAACATACCAATATCTCCCCAGGCTCCACCTGGAGGAAGCACCAGTTATGGATCATGACGGAAATCTAATCCAGCATATGGAAACTGCTCGAAAGCGGGCACTTGCCTCTCCCACCACCCCCAGAAATCATCAGTATGATAACAGTAGTGACTTTCCCCACCACCCTGGCGGAGGAATATGTCACCCCAACAGCCTAGTCTAGGCTCACGGGGGTTAACCTGAGGTAGAGGCATCCCCAAACTGATAGCAGGCATCCTCTCAAAGAAGAAGGTACACAAAATGCTACCGTACCCAAAATTCTTCATTGTGCCGGATTTGCAACCTGTCAATTGAGATTTCATGCTCGCCAGTAAACTAGTACACCAATCATAGACATGACCGTGTAAGCATTGTACACCAATATGCATAGAGTGCCTGGAAGCTAAGTGTAGTGACGCACTACATGCCACTTGGTTGATCATGCTCACTATCACTTTCAAGGGGAGGCCTTCAATGGTTGAAATCAAGACTTGGCTTCCCGATTTCTCCGCTCCAGCAATACAATATGAATTCACGTACTCTTGCACAGATCTTACACCCACACGAGAAGACCCTTTCAAATTGATTACATCTCCTCTCCGTGAGAGACCAGTAATGAAATATATGTCATCAACTGTAAGCTCCAAAGTTTGCCCACGGATGACAAAAGTATTGGTATCCACATCCCAGTATTGAATAAGTCTTCGAAACAGTTTGTTTAAGGCCCTCATGTTTACGGTTCGGTAAAACTTCAATAAACCGCATCTTCGGAGAGCATGGAGAGTGGCCGAATCTTGCATGGCCAACCTATCCATGTCCTCATGTTCTCTCTCCCTCCATTGAAGAACCATCCTGCACAAAAAATGAAAATTCTTTGAGTCTCGGCGCTTGTGTATAGGTTTTCAAGAGTGAGCGCTACTGTGTATACTACACAGTCACGTATGGGCGCTACTCTGCTTGAGCACAGTAGCGCTCATCTTGTTTACATGCTACTATTATTGTTACACAGTAGCGCCCGCGCAGCAAAGGTTGTGAGCATCACGTTGCAAGCAATTTTTTGCTCAAAAAATGAAAACTAAACCATGAAAATGCAAGTAGGGTGAATTCTAACTTACTTGGTGGAAGAAGAACGACGTTTGGATGCTTGGTTTGATCGCCACGGAGATTTGAAAATGCAAAAGGTTGCCCCAATCTTTGCCCTACAAAACAATTTGGAAATTGATTTTTAAAATGAAATTATATATAAGAATTGGAGTTTGATTTTTACCCACCATTGTTTAATTTTCTATAGTTTCAAAATTTTTCACAAAATACCTAATTAATCAATTGGAACACACATATGGTACAATACTAATCCAAGCTCAATTTTCCTTTAATTTTTGTAGGATTCATCTCCTAAGTTTAAAAACTCTTGATGTTAGACCTTGTCAACTAGTTAAATAGTTCAAATTCATATATCATTCAAGATTTTTTGCCACATCAACTAATATTTTGTTGAAGACCTAGTTTTGGCAGAGTATGAAGCTATGATCCTAGAAGCTGACCTTTAAGTCATTTTAAGCTCTTGTTTGGACTATTTAAACCTAAACAAGATTACCGAGCAAACTTGTCCTCTTCAAGCTCGTTAAAGTAATCGAAGGCTCATCCACTTAGGTATAGAATTACCCCTTTTCCGGTCCTAGGTGGATTAACTACGGAAAATGTATACTCTAGGTATACTTCTGTATGCGCTAGAAGAGTTCTTCTTCCATTGTTTTATACTTTTTCGGGGGAGAAGACTAACTGCACGAAAAATGACCTTTTGGAGCCTTTCTTTAGGGTTTTCAGGCTCTCTAAACATGAAAATACCAAGCGAGCATTCACCTACTCGGGCTCGATGTGAAATCCACGAGAGGGTAAGTAGAGGACTGTTTAAGTTTTTCAACTCTATAAACAAGAAAACACCGTCGAGCACAGACCAATCCGGGCTTGATATAAAATCCACGGATAGGTGAAAAGAGGATTGTTTAAGTTTTTCAGACTCTATAAACAGGAAAACACCGGCGAGCATTAATCTGCTTGGGCTCGATACTAAAATCCACGAGCAGATATATGGAGTTATTGTTTAAGTTTTTCAGACTCCTTAAAATTGAAAACACCGGCGAGCAAGAACATATCTCGGCTCGATATTAAAATTCAGAGATCAGTAATATAGAGTAATCTTCTATCTCTTCTTCGAACTCTATAAATAATGAAGAAGGTCCTGAGTCTTCCTCCCATGGGCTCGTTTAACTTTTACATGGTTGGATCTATTGAGTTTTCATTCTTTCTTGGACTCATTAAAACAACAAGAAAGGTATTCTTTTATCTAAAAAGAATAAGGGATGGGAAAGATGTATCATATCTTCATTGTCAAAGGCAGTTCAGTCAGTTCTATCCTTGAACACAACACCTACTTGAGTCTATCTTGTCGGTTGGGTTTAGTTTTTGACCTCAGGGTGAACCTTTCCTCCGAGTTGTTTACTCCCCCGGTTGGTTATTCTTCCAACCATATGGAGGGTCTGATAATGTCTCTTATATTTCAGGCTTATTATTTACCCCATTATGTCAGAAACTGCCTGAGACACCTTGTGTCATGCTCAATGTTCAAGGATATACCCTGTGTCGGCCATTCTGCAGTTTACCTTGACCTCATGTGTTGGCCTTCCTAGTGTCAGTCTTGTTGCATATTATTCCATATCAGCTCTTACCAGTTGAGTGTCTCTCGAGTTGGATGATGGAGGATGCCTTAAGGCCTCCCTTCCAACGAACTTCTTCCCATCAACATCAACTTATTTTACTCTGGGAATGAAGTTTAGAGTTTCGGTTAGTACCTTGGAGATTGCAGTCACTAGTGGCAATTTTCCTCGCTGTTGAATGATGATAATACATCAATGTCTCTTCTTTGACAGGATCCCCAAGTGTTCAACTCCAAGTCCATTTATTCACATTTGGCGGATCGTACTTGGTACCTTGGACCCTATCATCATTATCGGTGGAAGTCCTCGCGTTTGTTAACGGTATACATCAATGACCGGTAATCAAACGATACCCCCCATGTTCGATTGTCAACTCATCTATTCACATGGTTAGGGTTTGTACCTAGAGTTGTTTTGGATGAAGACCTTGGGATTTTGGATGACAGTACCTCATTTTGTTAACACCCAATTTGCGCAAGACTGAGCCTCACTTATATTTGGCTCTCCATGAGACATAGATCCAGTTTGTTGTTATGGCTATGATCTCTCAGTTTGACATGGATCCACGCTTGTATTCCAAGTGGCCATGCTATATATACATCTCCTTGTTTTGTATCGGAGATCATGTTGTATCACACTGCACATCTATATGATGTCAAAGATGTAATTGCTAGTTGACCTTGATCTTTGTTGCAGGTGTTCTTGTAACTTGTTTTCTGCGGTTCTTTGCTCCTCCTCTGGCTTTGGATTATAATGTATTTCGGCCATCGTTTCCCTCTGACCTCACACATTAGGGGGCATCTGTTATAGGTCAAATTTGCACCTCTCCGTCCGTGATCACCTTGAGCTGTTGATCATACAAAAGGACAACTTGGATGGAGGAGCATGTTGACCCTAGATGATACTTTGACTTACTCCATTTCCTGACATTACTGGAAAAACCCTAAAAATATCATTCTGAGATATGAGCGCTACTCTATTTAAAAAGACTAGCGCCTGTACGCTACTCCAGTGTATAATAGTAGCGCTCAAAGCCTTATAAGCACTACTCCTTCTCAGCATAGTAGCACTCAACATTTACAAATCGATGAGCGCTAGTTGACAAGCACCATAGTAGCGCCCTAAACGCTACTTCACTGAACAATAGTAGCGTACATCTCAAAAGATGATTAAAAAATAATTAATTTCACGAGGAGGATTAGTTGCTGGTAGTTTCCCAACTTCCCCAACTTCCTCCATAACCATATCTCGACCTGAACTACTTCTCTAATCCTATAAATATAGAGAAGACTAAAGAGAAAGGTTAGATGGATAGATGGAGAAACTTAGAGACATAGAGATATAAAAGAGAAGCTTGCATTGGAGGAGTTGATGCTGAAGATATCCAAGCCAAAGAAGAGCAAGAACCCAGAATCAAGTTGCAGGAGCATGTCACAAAGTCAGGTATACTTGTACATCAATTTGCATTTGACAATAAAGGTTGAAGTGTCTTTCTTGTTCCAACTGTTTTCTAAAATAATATCTTAATTTGGATCTATTTTGGTCAATATCGAATGTTTAACATTGCTTTTGTTTCTTTCAAACTTTATATATTATCCAAGATACGCTGAGAAAGGTGTTTGTCTTGCAGGTTTACTGAACAGAAAGTGGATTTGAGGATTGAGCGCAAGATCAAATAAAAGCTAGGATCGAACGTCGGTTAAAAGGTATGTTCTCAAGGTCCATAACTCATTTCTTTTCATAAATATCTTTGCAATACATTTAATACACTTACCTGTCACCCCATCCTAGTTGATAGCATTAGTTTCCTTGCTATAGGGTAGTTTTGCCTGCCAACAGATGTGTAATGTCCTCATTCAATGTCATGTTGACATTTGACATTTAAAACTAGTAATAAAATAATAAAAACAAATAAATATTTGAACATCGACTTGAAGTAAAAAACTAAAAAATATAAAAAGAGATTATATATTGTGAAAGGAAATTCTATAATGATCATATGTTATCAAAGCCATTTTTTTGGCAGTTGTTGACACACACACTAACATAGATGCATTTTAATTGTGGATGTTTAAAGCACCAAGATTTTTGTATCTCAATTTCTTTTTTATCCTCTCGATGCTTAATAAATCTAGAGTTAAGATAGATTTACGCTAATAAATGAACAAGCATATATTATTTTATATGCTATAGATAAATACATGTTTAAAAAGATACAATGACACCACAAAAGTCATTTGCTTATGATACAGATCCTCATACCAAAGGTTGAAATATATTCCCCTTCACAGTGACCGTATTTTTAACAATGTTATTCAACCACTGAATATAAAACTCTTCTCCTCTTTAAACCCTTGCCTAGAGTGTACACATAACTAGTGTGACATAGATTGTACCACTCAATTGATCTAACTTGGGAAATGTTAACATCATTAACATTGACATTACCAAAATCAAAACCATTAAAATTGTCATTGTCATGGGCATCATTAGAATGTTAAGAATCATTAGGTGGATTTGAGGGTTAAAATTTTTGAATCATCAAAATATTGCATCTATTTGACATTATCTATTTCAAAACATGCCACTTACATTAAAAGGTAGGGATGGTATTTGAGTTGCATCAACAAATTCTTGGGTTCTTTGACTATAATTATTAAAGTTTGTAAAGGTTAAAATCATTAAGTTTATAAAAGTTAAAATCATTAAAATGGTCATTATTAAAATTTTAAGAACCAATACATAGGTTTGAGGGTTAAAATCTTTGAAATAATCAAAATTGTTATGGCAATTTAAAATTATAACTTTATTGAGTATTTCTTTGCATTGTCATCATTGCTCGATTACATTTATTTGACATTATCCATTTGAAAAGATGCAACTTACATTAAAGTATGGACAATATTTGAGTTATATCAACCAAATCTTGGGTTAAAATATGGATAATATTTAACCTACATTAACAAATTCTTGGATTAAAGTATGGATACTATTTGAGTTACATTAACAAATTCTTAAGTTCTTCTAATTGTGATTATGATTATAATGTTAGTAAATGTTTCCTCTCCTATAATTATACAACTAATAATATATTCATACAATTAACAATGAAAACATATTTACATAAAAATAGATAAAATATATTAATATTTTAAAGAAGCAATCAAATTTCACTATATCTTAAATAAACCATAAAAAATAAACATAATCAAATGTAATTTTTTTCCAGCAGACAAAAAAACATACCAATGTTATTCAAATCGAATCAAAAGGTACATGATTAACCAGGTCTTCAGAAAGACTCAATCGAGCAGAGGCAGAAAGTCATGCCTACATATCTCAAAAAACCTCATACAGCAAAGCTAGCACTCATAAGAGGTAAACAAAAAACCTCAAAAAAGCCTTCCAAAAAAACATGACAAACAGTGTCCTGAAATTATACATTACTTAAAAAATTTCAGAGATCCCAAGTTCAGAACCCGGGAATTATAAAATTCTTCCCAAATTAAAACACCAAACTCACTGCACAGAGCTCACTTAGAGAGTTTATCTGCCAAATGATTGTGTTACCTGTAAATGTGCTCCAGAGTGGTGTTCTTGAAGAGGAGGATAACTGATTTTATCCTGTTGCACCAATGGATAAGAGATAACACCTTAAGATTATATTCATCTTGCGCCCATTTAATGGTGACTCTAGAATCCCCATAAATATTCAGATCATCAATACCGAAGATACTAGCCACTTTCAGAACGCACCTTAGTGCAAGGAGATCTGCCTTCATATTTGTCCTAGTCCCGCAATTAAGCCTCAATGAAAAGTAATGAAATTCATTCAAGAAGATAACCCCCCCAGCTGCACACATTCCATCTTGAGCAACACCATTCAAAAAGAGTGTAGGGCGATTGAAGTGAGGATCAAAAGATCCAATTTTTTTTTTATGGTTAATGGCTCTTTTTCCCTGAAAATGGATTGATAAACACTCAGAATTTGACAGGCCGTATTCTGGGTACATGATTTATGATCATCAAACAACACCTTGTTCCTAGTAAACCATATAAACCAGGAAATAACCACCAGCAACAGAGAATGGGCTTTGCACTTCTTGTACCAATTAAGAAAACATAATTCAAAATTTTCAATCCCCCATTCCTGAGTAATTTTTAATGCAGAGCATATGATTCTCCAAGTATCTCTAGTGAAATTGCATGTCACAAGAAGATGGTTTGTGGATTCAGCATCAGAATTACATAAAGAGCACCTGTTTGGGCCATTCCAACCCATTCTGACTAAATTATCCCATGTTTTTAATTTCCCTTTAAGAGGAAACCGGCCAAAACATTTGTATTTTAAAGGCATCTTCCACCTCCACAGTCTTTTAAACCACCATTGCTGAGGAATGAAATTTCTGAACTTAATGATAGCCTTATAGGCAGTCTTTGTAGTGATCTCTCTCGTGCTGGGATTGCCCGACCATTTAATTATATCCATGTTGTGTGTGAGCCTGCACCCCGTAGAATCAAGTCGATTGAAATAGCGATTCCATTCCCATTCAAATTTTCCAGAGAAACCAAGGTCCGTAGCTTTAATCCAGTATGATTTACCAATGAGGGAACTATAATTCTTCATTATGTCCAAAGTAGTAAAATCCTTCTCTTTTAAGAAAGCTAAGATTTCATTTGACAGAGTAAAGTCTTCATCCAAGCCCAGGATTGGATCAATGCCAACCAAAATTTGTCGACCCGAGCCAACTTGCCATTGAAGGTCTTTTACCAACCAATTAAAAACATTCATAAATCCTTTCCATATAATCGAAGTATTCCTTACTCTTTTGTTAGGATTCCTGAGCCAATGAGTGATACCTTGCTTAATATACTTCACACCCAGAACTTTGGACCAGAGAGATGATCCAAAAATACCCTGCCAAAAGCTTTTAAGACGCAAAGCCTTACCAAAAACATCCATATTCTTCAATCCCCAGCCTCCAAAGCTTTCGGGAAGAGTGATATTCTCCCATCTTGCCATAATTAGACCTTTACGGTCTTTGCCACCTGACCATAAGAAATTTGAGCACAGTTTTTTAATAGTATTCAAAACAGCGCTGGGAGCTTTAAATAATGAAAGCCAATACACAGGAATACTAGTTAGAATGGCCTTAACAAGTATGAGATGCCCTCCTATGGATAACAGTTTATTAGTCCAACAATTTATTCCGCTCTTAAATTTATTAAAGAGCCATGACCAATCCTTCACTCGATAACTGTTAGGCTTCAGATAATAACCGAGATACTTAAAACCTTCAACCAGCAAATGAAATTTAAAAGGCATGGAGTTTTGTAATTCCACAATCTTTGAATCGTCCAACTGATGCTGATAGAGGATAGACTTTGCAGAACTAACCTTCATACCTGAGGCATTGCAAAAAACATTGATATTATTCATATAGCAGTCCCATTCATTGATAGAATCAAAGCCTGCAAGAAACACATCATCTACAAAGAGTAGATGAGAAATAGAGAGATCTTTTGACAACTTCATCCCTTTAATACAGCCTTCAAATTTGGCTTTGAGAAGTAACCTACTCAAGCCATCTATAACAAGCAGAAATAGAAGCGGGGATAAGGGGCATCCCTGCCTAATTCCTCTGGAACATTTGAAGAATTCTGATGGCACACCATTTACCAAGACTACAATATTAGTAGATGATACACATGCCATTATCCAATTAAGCATGAATGGAGACAAACCAATTTGAATTAGAACAACTCTAAGAAAGCACCAATCAACACGGTCATATGCCTTCTCAAGATCCATTTTGAGCAAACATGCTTTCTTTTTCCGAATCTTAATGGTATGGATGATCTCCTGAGTGATGCCAAATGTAATTATGCCTTAAATAAATTGCAAAAGAATGAAAACGATCAAATTTAATTGAATAATTTTAAAAAAATATAAAAGAAAAATCATCATTAATTGCTATTCATGAAAGAGTTGACTCATCATTGTTATTAAGGAAAACCACACCATTTGAAATGATATATTGGAAAGAATCAAGGAATGATCAATTACATTTGGGTTACATAACATGTCACATAGTGAATAGCCCGATTGTTTTTGCGCTTAGAAAAAAATATCTATATTATTCGTATTTTTGTTTTGTGTGAGTATTTATATCGACCACAATGTCAAAAACAGCTCTCATCATATCATAAAATAAAGGATGTAATTTTGAAAGATACATTAATATATCGATTTTGTAATAACCGGAATTATCTGCAAGTCTTCACACACTCAGTTTGGTTTGAAATGGAAGGGATGTTCAGAACGTTTTCTGTTTGCTTGGAGTGACAGCAATGCTGAAAGAGTTTGGAATTGTAGAATAAAATGTTGAAAACTGCTACGCCCTCTATTTTTCATTCATATTCAAATTCATTTTTGTCCATGAAGGATCAGTATCAATGTCGACTAGGACTAAAGCTCTTAAAACAGGGAACACGCCATATTCATGGGCTTTGTTATGCTGCTGCCAAGCAGAGTAATCATAATAACAACAGGGTTAAGACTCAGAGGGATTCGACATTAAATCCTCCCAAGCGTTCAACACCCAAGAAAAAGCAAGTGCAAACCCAGAAGGGGAGGAGGCAGCCCATGCAGGCAGAGCACTCAGAAGATAATAGTAGTCATGCCCATCATATTCCATTGCCCAGCCCTCCTGCTGGTTTCGTGGTCGATGACTTCGGAAGGGTTTTGTTAATGGCTCCTCCCGAGAAGCGCACTGCTATTCTTGTATTGTCTTCGCAACTCTGTCTCTTCTGCGTATAAACCAGTATAAGTCCATCTAAACTTAAATCTTTTTAATTTATTAAGGATTGAAACTTAAATATTTTTAATTTATTAGGGATTGAAACTTAAATCTTTTTAATTTATTAAGGATTGAGATCCAACAACTTGAAGGGCAAACTTCAAATCTTTTTGAGATTTTGCACCTGGCTTTATGGCAATAAAAATACACACAATATATGTAGTTTTCTTCTTATTATCTTCTTAGCTATGGAAAGGTAATTGGATGTCTGGAAATGAGTTTGTTAGTTACAGCGTTAGACAGATATGTCCTTGTATTCCATTTAGCTAATTCGTCAAGCAAGTAAGTGGATATAAGGACATGTCTAGCTAATGCTCCTCCACTTAGCCAAGCTACCCACTTTAAGAATGACTCAGCCTCACCCTAAGGTGTAGAGCACCTTAGATATTCATTTTCAAAAAACAACCTGAGGTGCATATCAAACTCCAGTTCAGATGGAATCACTCCCACCCCATCTTTACATTAACAGCTTCAACTGTTGTACATTATTAAGTATTCATTTTCTAACTTAACAATCTGAGGTGCAAATCAAGCTCAGGTTTAGATGCAATCACCTCCATCTCTACCTTTGCATTGATAGCTCCTACTATTGTCTTATACTTTTATATTTTCTCAGGAATATAATTAAAAGAGTTAGACTTTTGTATACATCTAAATCCATCCTTAGCCTGGAGATTCATAGCATAATTCTCAGTTAAGTAGAATGCCAACTATGTGGTAACAGAGTTTATGCTGCGTGTGTGCTCCTATGATGCCAATCCAATAGGGATGCTATTACATTCTTTGTATCACACATTCAATTCTTATATGTAGGCCTGATTTTACTCATTGATTAAAGGTGGAAGGATTGGCTTGCTCAACAGGTGGACCCTGAGAATCAACGGATGTTAGAGTGCATGGTTAGGAGAATCTTCTCCAGCTCCCAAGGGGAGAAATGCTGGTTGCTATGTCCACTTGACATGTGGGTCTCTTCCAACTCTAAATAAATGTTTTCTTTGAGAATTTGCTGTTAGCTAGTGAATAAATAAATTCTCAATGGCGTATTCAATTCTCAATCTGCAGGCCTGTGCAGATTTTGAAGATGGAGGAAAATGAAGGTGTGCAAATGGTAAGAACCGTTACTTAAAGTTTCCTAAAAGTTTCTTAAAAACTGGAAGGCTAAGTTCTCATTCATTTGCACTCATTAATTGGAAAGAACTGTTATGATTTTGCAATATTCTAGAAAATTTGAGCAACCTTCATTTGCAAGCCTGTTACACATCAAGATAAACAGTTTCAATCATTGAATGCTCAATAAATAATGAATCCAATAACATACAAAACCTTATTCACGAAGAAATTAGATACATAATTTCTCTTTCAAGAAAGGGACCTATTAGCTCCTAAAATAACATGTCAGATTTTTTCAGGGTTTCTCACGTAATTTGTAAAGGATCAGCAAAATTCTAAATACTGCCCCATAGCAGAAATCAAGAATGTCAGTGTTCTCTTGAAGATGCCCCTTAAAGCCAAATATTTAACTTTAGGTGTGGTATAATGCATTGATGCCATGGAGAGCCCATCCTCTGGTCCCATTTGTTCTGTTTTGGGCTTTGCAGTTGCAGAGTGTCCCTCTTTCATTCCCAAATGTTTCTTGTTACCTTTCCTTCTGACCGAGGTTGCCGGGGGGGGGGGGTGATCTTCCCTTTCCATCTGCATCTTGTCTGTGCCCCAACATAACTCCACCCCATGCTCCCATTTCACTTTCACACTGTGTTCCACCCTTGATCCATCCTGTCCATTTCTTTGGGGCAGAGGGTAGACTCCTTCCCATCAGTGCCCTTGCCTCCGCCCCACGTTCCTCGATACTGCGATCGCTTTGCATTCTGCACTATGGTAACATGGACCCAAACTTTGTCACAGACAGGTGGCAACCATGATGATGTGGCACAAAGGGCAAGCTGGTAGGTGGCATTGAGGAGATAACTTGCCACATGGGTACGACAATGTGGACCTAAAATTAACTTGTGGGCTTGGATTTGGGAGGAGGTGCATGGAGACCTTTGGACTCACATAGTATGATGGGAACGCATTCACATTTATAAATGGAAAGAGTCTCAATGCAATGCATATAGTATTGAGTTTTGCACACCAGATATAACAACCATAATTAAATGGACAGAGATCCAATGGCTATAGTAGCCCTGACTTCCAGAGACCATATATTGGGCCATGAAACACTGAATTGGGCAAATAAGAGCTTGTTGGAAAGCTCTTGGGATGAAGGATTACATGAAAGAATCTTTTTGAGGAAGATAATTCCATTTAATGTGTATTTCTGGCAGGAAGGACACACATTGCTGCACATTAGATTTCATAAGCATTAAGAAAAGGTATAGGATGATGCATAAAGTCCACCTTGCTGTGACACAAATGATGGTTGGGTGTATTAAGCCATGTTTTGTGGAACAAGGAGGTTTTGTCCTAATACTGCAACCTGTAGACATGGCGATCAAATTTGACTCTGTCAACATGATTGAATTTAGAGGGCGTGGAGGCTATATTTTTGAGTTAAATGGATTGAAGGGGTGATCACAGTTGACTCAAATTAATGTTGGAGCTATTTTCAAAGGCTGTATATTTATCATGATTGAATGATCATCCACGACTTTGTCAAAGATCAACATTAAATATTTGTAATACCAACTTTGCGTAGAGGCTATATTTTTGAGTTAAATGCATTGAAGGGGTGATCACAGTTGACTCAAATTAATGTTGGAGCTATTTTCAAAGACTGTAGATTTTTTATGGTTGAATTATCATCCATGAGTTTGTCAAAGATCAACATTAAATATTTGTAATACCAACTTTATGGTAATGGTATTGATCATTTTTGACACAGTCAGGAATGATCAATCCATTTATCTTCTATTTAAATAGAGGATGAAGAAGAGAAAGGGGTTGTATTCTTGTAGATTAGATCCCTAGGCTTAGAGTGCTTCGATCCTGGGAGATTAGGGGATTATTTGATGTCATAGTGCCTTCCATCTACTTTCTACTCTGTAGATTGGGCTATTATATCAATGCTGCAAGCAGAGGTCTTTTGTGTACTAGCTTGACTCTATCTTTTGTGTGGATTTTGGCTGTTCACCAGGAGTTTGATTTGGGGGAATTCAGTAGTGTGGCTCCTGCTGCTCCTTGCTATATTGTGCAAGACATGATGTATCTGTGATCATTGTCATAAGACTATTCTGTTATGAAGCTTTGAATAATAATATTGTTGGATATAACTTATGTCTAATAACATGGTTCATGATATGTTTGTGGTTGTGCAGAAAACTTCATTGGATTAAATTACTTCCATCCAGTATTGATATAAAGTCTGACTGAGTTTAATTAGTAGGGCTTATTTTTTGCAATATCCTGCTAAGTTTTTCATCATTTCACCTTCAGACTCTGTCTTCACACGAGACACCATAACCCAAGTGAAAAAGGACCAGTCTGGTTGGATCCTGTTATCACGCAACTTGTAGTTTCCCCTTTGAGATGAATCCTATTCAGGATGGTAAAGGAGCTAGGCAACTAAAGAGGTGACCTAAGAGGATCCTAACCCCTGGAATGGATCGACTGTCACGCCAGTCAAGATTCTCTTTGCTTTATGCCACTTAGGATCAAGTGACAAAGGGGGAGACCCAGATCTAACCTAGAAGGAAAGACCTAAAGGTAAGACACCGGATCAAACTACGGCTATAGAATATGTAAGGTGTATAGCTGATGAAACCCTAGACCAATGAGGGATAGCCACTGATGAACAATTTTGGATTGTGAGGCTTTAAGGAATGAAAAGCTAACCCAAATAGATTATTTTGATGGCTGCATAATGATGCACAAGATCTAGGATGAAGGTGCTAGGTGAAAAATGACTTAAGTCACTACTCTGGGGGGATTTGAATGGGAAAACTTAAAGATGCCCAAGATAATGATTTAGACGAAGATAGAGATTTCCTAACACCTTAGATTACTTGCTTGATGAGAGATATGAGAGTGTCTAAGTCTACAAGCAAAAAGAAAAAGCCACAGAACAGGAAAATGATCAAAACCCTAGGAGGGCGAATTGTTTAAAGATCGGTGCCTTCTCTACATGGAAAATGGAGTTCCCAATGATGACGCCTCAAGGAGGCTAGTGAGGTCCAGGAGTAAGGAGGAATACCCAGCAAGGATTTGCCAAATTTCCAAGAAGTGTGACCCAAAGAATTTTTGTAAGTTTAGAGTGAGGGTTTTAATATTGATTGTGCTGAGAGTGACACTTGTATGAAAATTCAAACAGAGAAAAGCAATGAAAACACTTACTTGGCTATGGTGGATGGTTGCCGTAATGATGAAGATTGCCTTCTCAAGATCAAATGAGAGATTTGGTGAAGCTCTCGTCCAAGAAAACACCCAATGATTTAGTGCGTCTCTCCTTTCCTGCCAAACCAAGCAATAATCAATTAGATTTACAAGAAAGATGAGTAAATGCCAACGAGAAGCAAAAGATAAAGAATTATTAATCTTAAAGACAAAACCACTCCTTGTTTAACCAATATGAGAGAGAGAGAGAGAGAGAGAGAGAGAGAGAGAGTCTCCTCCACTAGTGTGCCCTTCCTCAAATCGACCTCTCTTCCTGTAGTAAAACTATGATCCAAAATATATGAGAGATATTCACCAAGATCTTTCAATGCAAGCAAAATACAATTTCAATCATCATCCCACAAATTCATCCACAAGAACATAAGTATTTGAATAAAGGATTTTTCTCTATTAGAAGTTTCGGTGCCAAGAGTCCCAACGAATACAATGAGGGGATCACCTCTCTTATATAGGAGAAGAGTGGTGTCCATTTTCTAACTAATTTTCATCCAACGGAATCAACGGTGGAGATCTACTTTTACATTGATACATGGATCACTCCCTCAAAGGGGTCCCAATTTTGCCTCTAACGCCCAAGCTAGGAGAGATACATCATAATAAAAGAATATAACATGTGGTACATGATGTGGGGTCACCTTAGGGGCTCAATTCACTGTAAGTGACATTACAATACAACATCATAAGATATAACATGGTGGTACAACATGTGCCATGGTGAAGTGCGCCCCTCATGGAGGACGTCCTCCCTAGGCAAGCCAAAATAATGAGTGCTAACCCAAACACTGAGATAAACACATGAAGAATGATCCATAGAGCCTCTGGATATCATATCAAGTCACCCCCTGCCATTTCCTAGCCATACAATAGCCAAATCGATTTCCTTGGAGTAGCCATGGTCATTTTTTATTGAATTAAAATGCTTATTTTATCGCTGCAGAATAAATGTGCCATTATTTCCATTTCCCTTGCCCGAATTAACAAACTGAGTATGCCAATGAACTCAGAGACCTCAAATCCACTAGTAATGATTACTAGAACCTTATGAATCCATCAAAATATACATATGGAGGCCAACACCATGTCCAACAATAAAAATATGGCCATAATAATAATAATAAACCATAATAATGTTGAATAATGGCCAAAATGATCAAACTGAAGAATGGAATGGTGTATTGGATATATGTAGGTGGCAAATAAGCAATCTTGACCACTATAGTCATATTTGCTTCGGGACTTGTGTTGACCAGGTCAAACTAGGTTTGATCAAGTAAAAAATGATCAAATTGATGACTAAGACAAAAACTAATCCATCCGGTATGTACAAGGGGTTAAGCATGCTCTCTTAATCATATTATTAACCAACTGGAACATGAGCAACATGACAATAGTGATAAATCAATCAACCAACCAAAAATAATATAACTTGTATTAGGGTAGAATGTCTGATCTTTCTTGAATCCCTTTAGATATGCTCACTTACAAAATTAACCAGGTTGCTATGATAGGTGGGTGAATGAAACAAGGCTAGGACAAGGGGAGTTGACTTTTGATTTCAACACAATGATCTCTCAGAGAAAAAGGGATAGAAGGGAATCCACAATGACATGTACAAGATAGATAACAATAGGGAAAGGAGGTGTCTCACAAATGGAATAAGTTGATTGAGAAGTGTCCCTTCAACTCTAACAAGTGTCCTATGACTCACATTCGAGCCTGATTTAGGCTCCGTGAGGATCTTTTCTAGAACCATTGCGCTAGGTGCACAATCAACCGTAATTCTGAGGTTCTAGGGGACTCTTAGAATTAGCAGTCCCCTACTCCATCTTACATCCATGGCCTTGGGATCCATGGGGAATAATCATTACATCATAAACATGGCCAACAATCATTTAGATTTTCAATTGTTCCTCATCTGCTTGGCCTTTTGCATTTTACTTTATGTCCCTTCGGATTTTACATGTGCTTAAATGCACATCTAACTGCAGCTTTCATCCAGAGCGCTTTGCATTTAATTTCATTTGCATTTCTTTGGATATAGTAAGATATACTGATGCATGTAATGATGATAGGATCACTTGCTTCAAGTCTAGTTGACACTACTTGGGCAACTAGCTAGTCTTAGCTCATGTCACAATACCAGCGGGTACTCCTGGCCCAGAAGTGAAGCATGGGGTCAACTGGCGGGAATCATTCATAATCAGGACCAAACATCGGGGGTAACCGACCGGAGAGGTCAAGGCTTCCGAACCCCAACTCACCCAGGCTTAGAACCCAACACCGACGGTTTCTTTCGGCCCAGAAGGGTCAAGGCTTCGACAAGTTCTGTTGCACAACTCAGAGCTGAGACACAAGACAACCTGGAGTCTATCAAATACAGAGGTCAAAGTGGGGGAAAGCTCCTCAATCTCACAAGTCAAAATCTCAAGTCAGGGATCAAATCAAAGGATGGAAGATACTAGATGGATGGAGACAGTGAAAGGGTGATGCCATACAATTCAAGGGCAAGGCTAAGTCCGCATATGGTAGGCAATACTAGTGAGCATATAGAAAGGTCTTAGCATTCAAGATCATGCATTTACTCATAGTAACAAGTTCATCGAAACAACCACTATATAATCACCAATGTCAGTCACCATGTTAAGTTAAAGCTAATAAGATGAGCAAGACAGACCAATAATAACACCCAAGTACATAATGGATACCTGCTTAGCCATATACCTGTCTCTGCATGAAGCTCAACTCTGACTGCTCATGGGGCAAGGAAAGAAATCACCTTCCTGCTTTGCTATGCCAAGTGAACCATGACTAAACCAAGTACATCTCAATGGGTCATGCAAGGCTAAGTCCTGACATGTGATATTGCTGCCACTGGATAGGCTTTGAAAATGCTCAACCATCGAAGATCACTAGATGAAATGTGCTCAACACATGTGGGATTGGCACTGATTGAAAGAAAAGTATGGTCCTCTGCATCATGGTAGCTCCAGCTACTATATATGTGATAACAGATCCAAACTATTTACAACCCTTTTCTTTCTATCCGATCTATTGTCTGTCTTAAGTGCCTAATTTGTAGATCAACAATAGTCTTTAGGGAACCCCCCATAAAGCTGAAAATGCACTAACTGTGAAGTGAAAGAGGTGGATGCTGAGGTGACAATGGGCATCACCTCTAAGGTTGCACCAAGCCTGTCCTAATTGATGTGTTGGACTTTGCATTGTGAAAGTGCAGGTTTAGGTATAACAGGACCTGTAGTCCGCCGAGATGCACACCGGCAGCAGAAATCTTTCGAAAGCTGTCTCCTCACTAAAAGTGGAAGAGGTGTGGTCTTGGGGGCAAGCAATGAGCCAGGTACTGTCACCTGAATCCCAGCTCCTCCGTTTAGGCAAACTCCTAACGAAGCCAAGGGGGGTTGTCCCTAACAAAGAGTTTTTCTATGGCTCTGTGTTTTAAGTGTTTTTATGATGAAATGATTCGGATGGGTGTTGTTTAGGAGTTTTTTTGAGATACAACAAAATACGCAATCCACGTTGCAATTACAAAACACAAATATCAAGATGAAACAATATATGACGACTTGGAATTTAAATAAGCATCCACAATATAATGACTTTAAGAATTAAAGGACAAATGGTCCAAATCAGGGAGATATATGTAACTTTTGAAGACCAGTGCCAAATGGAGTCGATGAGTGCTTGGGATGCTGAAGATACAAGTCTTGATATAATGTTTGTGTGAATGTTTTGAAATTGTTCTTGGTTGATTTTACAATATTTTATGTAATCTTGTTTTAGGTGTTTAGAAAGCTAGCCGGAAATACTTTCAGTGGCTCCGTTCGAAAACATGACGGACCAGCCTGGCTCACAAGCTAGGTGTTAAGAGAATTTAACCAGTGAGTGTCTAGGTTGGGTACCCCGGCACCCACACTTGGAATTTGCCCACTACCTGAGTATTTATTGAAACAACGTCGGTTCGTTGGTTATGGGGTGAAAATTTTATTATGTTTGAATCTTGCAAGATTAATTAGTCCAATGCCGTTTCTGAGTACTCCTGCTTTTTAGGGCTGGTCAGAGCATACTCCGATAAGGAAGCAACGAATAAATTCAAATTTTATTATGGGAGTGTGAGTTGCGAATTTTAGTTAGAGCACAAGATGAACCTCTCCGCTAGAGAGTGCTCTTGACTTGTCTTATGACAAAGGTTCAAGAGACTTTAACTAATCTATATGCTAAAATGCAGTAAAAGTGCAATGCTTACACTCTCCGACAGAGAGTGCTCTTGACTTGTATGGGAGGCCTTATCCCACTTAGCCTTATTTCATTAATCAATTACAACTTTTTTTAGGATTTTCAACTTTGGAATAAGAAATGAAGGAAATAGAAGTAAATTTTAAGAGCTCTTAAGAGCTTTACAACAAAAAGGAGAGTGTTTATGTCATGGTTTCAAAGCTTGGTTTTGCACTCTTCTTCTACTTAGTTTTGATGATCTCTTCTTCTTCTTCTTCTTCAAATCCTCTTCTTGAGTTTGCTTTTCTTCAAACCTACAACACAACACAAATCAAACTACAAGCACCCTTTAGCATTAGTCAAAAGTAAATCAAATCTAAGATCTAAGTATCAAAATGAAATGCAAACTTTTATAATGAGATCTAAATGCAACTATTCAAAATAAACTAGATGCAAAGGCTAGAATGAGATCTAAACTGTATGCAAGCTAACAAATTGAAATGCGACTAGAAAATTGAACTAAATGCAAAATCTAAATATCAAAAGATTACAAGTTCTTTTTGAGGTATTTTTTAGAGTTTTAAACTTGCAAGAAAGGAGCAAAAACGAGAGAGGCAAAGGCTAGCTAAGGAGAGGAGGGACGAAAACTAAGAGGGGGAGAAACGAAAGTTGAAAGGAGAGAAATGAGGGGGGAAGGAAAGGTAGGACGAGAGTAAGGTTGGGAGAGGAAGGCAAGGTAAAGGAGACCAAAAACGAAGCTAGAAGAGGAGGATGAAAGGAGGACGAAAGGGTGAAGAAGGCTAGAAGAAGGCAAGACGAAAGGAAAAGGCTTAGAAAGAGGTAGGACGCGAGGAGAAGGATGGAGGCTAAGGGAATGAAATGAAAGGAAGGAGAACGAAGCTAAGAGAGGGAGACAAAGAAGGCAAAGGATCAAGGCAAGCCACAAACAAAGGCAAGCTTGATGGATGGATCTAGGCTTGGAGAAGGGTAGATCTAGGATTTTCCACAGCTTAGAAGTAGAACCAGTGACCAGTAATCGAAAGTAGAGTTTTTTGTTGTTGATGGATGAGGGAGAAACTCTGAAGACCATGTTTCTTTCTTTGGATGAAGAAGCACACTTGAAGAACCTGCAAAAATGAATGTGTTAAATGGAAAAAGCTCTTGTATGATAAAGCCAAACTTGCCAATCCAAGCCCTTTTTCACTTTCAATGATCCCTGCAAAACCATATACTCAACAAACAAATCCGATCAAATGCTTATGTACTAGATTGTTAGTCTTCTTAAAGCATAAACTGAAGAATGATTTGAAATACAAGCATAGGGTGAGAGAGATATCACCTCACAAGTTGAAACCATAATACATAAGGCTCATGCATGGACCTCCAAAGTCACTTCTTTATTCCAAAACCTAAACAACTATTACAATATAATTTTGGTAGAGTGTTCTTGCCCAAAATCTCCATGAAAAATAAGGATGCAAGGCCATCCTTTTATACAAAAACTAAGCACTAGCCTACCCTAATTCGAATTGGCATGGAAGAGAGCCAATGGCACGACATAATTCGAATCCCAATCTAAATCCAATCCATATCAAGCTTGGAGCTTTGACACATCACATAACTTGAATTTGCAATAAAGGAGAGTGGGGAGGTGGCCTCCACCTTGGCAAGGCGCCCCCCCACTCCAACATAGGAAACTCCCCCGTAACATAGGAATATACACCCTTCCAATGCGTGAGCTCCATGTAGGAATGACGTGAGCATGAAGGAAATACGTGATATCCTTGAAGGGGATCGAGCTTGAGTTGTATTTATGATAATTTGTGGTCATAAGGGAGCCAAGCCCATGAGGTGGCCATAAAACAAGGAGGTCGCCCACCTTTTATTTATTACAAACTCAACCATCCATAAAATTGATGCCACATGACCAATTCGTAAATCCTGAGGAGGAGGGCAAATTTCTTTGAAGGAGATCTCTTGCAGTGACTGGATAGTGAACTGAATGCTTCTGGAGTTGATTGGAATCTTCATTAATGCCCTGTGCCATGTCATTTAGCTTGTTTATTTATTCAATTTGGTTTATTTTGGAGAGATTTGGATTATCTCCAAAATATTCATTTTTAATATTTTTAATTAATAATTTCTCCTTTAGTGATTTTTTTGAGAAATCATTAATTATGAGGCTGAATGAACATCCGAAACTTAGGATAAGTGGGTTTGGGGTTCATGTGTGATTTTTGGCTTAGGAATTAAGCCTCCAATCTCTGAAATCCACCCCCAAACGACTGACATATTACAAATTTGATTTTTCCAATTAAATATTTGGAAAAATAATAATAAAAATAATAAAAAAAAAAACTCGTCCAACTCGTCCGGTAAATTTTTTTAGGACATTGTTTTTAATGGACGAGGGACCTAGGAAATGACCATCTAAGACATACATGGTGTCTAGTAGGTTCATATACATCAGTTGGGCTCTAATAACCCCCCAAGGCTCAAATTTAAAAATCGGGCATTCCAGCTTTGGAGGCAGCGGGAGAAAACCTCGTCGATTATTACTGGGCTATAGGCAAAGCATAATTGACAAGGGAAAAAAACTCCCTAGAATGCCTTAATTGATAATCAAGTCATGGGGACCGAGTCACTTAAAACCCTACTAGCACACTTATTACAAACCCCGTGGGGCCATGGTCATTTCAGCAGAAAAATAAAAATGGCTAGCCAAAATTGGCTAGGAATAATAACTGGAACTTCTGATACACTGGATATGAACATAAATCATGTTCATCAAATGGCGGCTCGTCGAAAGTCCAACTATGGTACAAAAAAGTTGGCAACATCTGGCCCCAACTGTGGGACGGGTACTCGTTTGATTTATTGATTAAAGAGAGTGCCTGAGAATCCAAGAATCTCTGGTACTTATACGTAAACAGAAGTGTCTTAGCCCCATGTATACATTATAAACTGCCAAATATAAACCAACATGAAATCTATACTTTGAAGCATAAAACATAATATACATGAAAAAATATGGTACAAGTACATATGGTACAACAATATGATACATAAAAAATAAAAATACATAAAAGTACAACAAGAGAGGGTTTAGAGAAGCCCTGAAATGACCCCCTGGTCATTTTCTAGAGGTTGTTGCTGTAAAACAGCTTCAACTGCTATCCGTTCATAGGTAATGGCAACATCTCTCCATCCATGGTATTAAGTAAAAAAGAGTTCGTTCCGGCAATGCTGTGTATAATAAAGGGGCCTTTCCAAAGGCTGTCAAACTTTCCGTGCATGCCCGGTTTTTCTCTTCTTTTGTCCCATAAAAGGATCGTGTCTCCAACTTGGAAGGTTCTAGGCTTGGCTGATTTGATAAGGTTCCCTTCATGCTCTCTTGATGTCTCAACAGTTTATCAAGTGATGTCCTTCTACTTTCATCAAGTTTTATGATCTGGTTGGTCCTATCTTCCATCTCTAACCTTTCTGTTCCATACTCACTTAGCATTCTGAATATAGGTATCTGCATGCTGAGTGGCAAGGTGGCTGTAAGAACATAAACTAGCTCAAAAGGAGACTTTCTAGTATAATTTTTCTTGGTGATCCTGTCTGCCCATAGAGCATTCTTGATTTTGCTATCCCAAGATCTTTTGTTGTCACCCACAGTTTTCTTAAGGATGGTCATTAGGTTTTTGTTGGAGGACTCAGCAAGTCCATTTCCCTGTGGGTAATAATCAAAAGAATGGGATAGGATAATGCCATATTTGAAGCAAAAATCATTCATTTCTTGTGAGCTGAAAGCCTTGGCATTATCAGTTGTTATCTTGAGAGGGGTACCAAATCGTGTGATGATTCTCTCCTCGATGAAGTCCATAACAACTGTCTCAGTGGCTTTTTTGGTGGGTATGGCCTCTACCCACTTGGTGAAGTAGTCGGTTGCGGTGAGAATCCAACAAAATCGATTGCTAGAATTATCTTTGAATTCCCGATAAAGTCAAGGCCCCATTGCTGAAAAGGGGCAAGGACAACTACTGGTGTAAGGGGAAGAGCAACCAACTTCTGCTTCCCTGTAAAAAGCTGACACTCTTGGCAACACTTGACATGTTTGTGTACATCTGCAAAGATGGTTGGCCAATAGTATCCTGCTCGAAGGATTTTATGGGCAGTTGTATTCGTTGCATAATGGCCCCCACAAAATCCTGAGTGGAACTCAGTCAAGATTTTCTTGGAATCTTGTTCATGAACACACCTAAGTATTACACCATCTGGGTTCCTCCAACCCAGGCCTTCTTGAGTAAGGCAATACCTAGTAGTTTTAAGTCTTAATGCCCTTCGTTTATGACCTTTAAGATGATTTGGGCAATTGAAGTGCAGCAGGAAATATATGATGTCAGAATACTAGTGATGATCAAGTTCTTGTAATGTTGGTGTCATGGCTGGTTCAGGTCTACCATTTTCACAAATCATGTCTATTGCTTCCTCATTCTTTTGAGTTAGCATCTTGGCAAGGCCTTGTCCTTTTATCAGTTTGGTTGGCTTAATCTCAAGGTCATATTCCTGGATTTTAGATACCCATGTGTCCCTTATTCCTAAGCAATCCTGTTGAGACAGGATGTCTTTCACTGCAGCATGGGGGACATACCCTATAACTTTTGAGTAGCTAATGTATGTTCTAAAATGTTTTAAAGATTTTACCAAGGCATAGGCTTGCTTTTCCATAATGGTGTACTTTAGCTCTGAATTCTGTAAGGCTCTACTCATGAAAGCAATTGGTTGCTCGAACCCTTCGGAATTCTTTTGGAGCAACACCCCAGCAATAGTGTCTTCAGAAGCAAAGGAGAAGACCATGAAGTCCTTGGTATAATCAGGGCTAACCAACACAGGTGACCTAGTGATAACATCTTTTATGGTGTCAAAGGCATCCCTTCCTTCATTTGTCCATACAAACTTGGCATTTTTCTTGAGTAATGCTTGCATGGGTTTCATTAATTTTGCTAAATTAGAGATAAACCTTCTGATGAAGTTGATATGACCATTGAAAGATTGAAGGCCTTTCACATTTCTAGGAAGAGATATCTTTTGTATGGCTTCTATTCTTCCAGGGTCAATTTTGACCCCGTCCTTAGATATGATATGACCAAGGAGTTTCCCTTCATCAATGCCTAGGACTGACTTTGCCGGATTTAAGGAAATACCATATTTCCTACATCGTTCAAAGACCTGTTTGAGATGACCAACATGGCTGGATCTTTCCTTTGAAAATATAGTGAGATCATCCTGGTATATCTCAATGATTTTACCTATTAACTCCTTGAAAGCATAATCCATGGCCCTTTGGAAAGTGGCCCCAGCATTGAGAAGACTAAAGGGCATTCTCAGATATTCAAATGTGCCCCAAGGGGTTGTGAACGTGGTCTTGTGTTTATCTTCGTCTTGGATAACAACCTGATTATAACCAAAAAATCCATCAAGCATGGACATCATATTTGATCCAGTGACCCGTTGGAGGAGGGTCTCCATGTTGGGAAGAGGATAGTTATCCTTTTGACAAGCAGTATTCAGATTTCTGAAATCAATACATATCCTCAAACTTCCATTCTTTTTTCGGACTACAACCAAATTGGAACACCACGTTGAATGTCTTGTAGGAGCTATGATTCTTGCTGCTAACATTTTTTCTAACTCCTTCTTTACCATAGGTGCCAACTTAGGATTTATTTGCCTAAGTTTTTGTCGAAAAGGTTTGACTTTTTGACATTCAGGTTTGAGGGGGATGGTGTGTTGGAAGACATCCTCCCGATAAGCTTTCAGTTCATCGTAGGTAAATGCAAACACATCCCTATACTCTTTCACAAGATTTATTAAGTCATTCCTTTCTTTTTCGGAAGTTCCTTTTCCAATTTTTATCATTTTGGGGTTATTTTCCGACCCAATGTTTATTTCTATGTAGTCTCCCGGTTTCATCTGATCGATACTATTCTTCCTTCTATCCTGTTTATCAAAAATATTCTCTAAGGCCACAAAGCCACGTGGTACAGGATTATACCGGTTGCCTTCACTCTGATACTCTTTTCCTTCTTCTTGCTTTTGCTTTGTAATCTGAAAATTCATTTATAAATTTCAAAATTTGCTTGTCATCCTCAAAGATTTGCCAATGCTCAATGTTGTCGGGTACTGATGGTCTGAAATTGATCTCAAGTGGACAATCACCTTCTAACATTTCATCTGATGGTTGTAAGGTTGATGTTGAAATTGCCAGTCTGTCTGCCGCACTATTTTGATCTCTAGGGATTGCTTCTATGTTTAGGGCATCAAAAAATTCCATAGTGTCCCAAATTGCATTTCTATATTTCTTTAGTCTTTGACACTTACATGCAAAGTTGCCTTTGATCTGTTGGACCACTAAATCTGAATCACCCTTTATGCTTAGCAATTTTATACCCATGTCCTTGGCTAACTCGATGCCCAGTAGAAGTGCTTCATATTCTGTTACATTGTTTGTGGCCTCAAACTCTAACCTGAAAGCAAAGTTGAAGATCTTACCCTTGGGTGAGGTTATGACTATGCCAGCCCCTTTTCCATCTCTTGAGTATGCCCCATCAAAATTCATTTTCCACAACATATCAACCTTTTCATCTTTTATTTCTTCATGAATAGGATCTAAAAAGGTGGAGTTGATTTGATAGATACCAAGCTCATCATTGTTGTAAACATACTCGTTCAATGGTCTTTGAGGGTTTTCCACATGGTACCTTTTCTCTTTTTCAGTATGCAATTTGACAAGTGAATCTTCAGATGCTGGAACAGTTGCATAAGACCAATCTAGTTGAATCGAGCCACCCAAGGTGGCACCCCACTTTCTAGAAAGTAACATCCCCCACTTATCCAGTACATCTATCACAAGGATGTCCGGATACTTAGCTAATCTGACATGTTGGTTTTCAATCATTCCTTCAACTTTAATAGGTCTAGAATCCATGGCACAAACGTTCTGGTAAGGTCTAGTGGTTTTCAAGTTAAGCTGTTGCATAACCTTTTTAGCCATTAAGTTTGAACCAAATCCTGAATCCGACATACAATTATGTAGAAGAAGATCTCCTATCATCAATGATATATAGAAGGGTGGATGATCTTCTTTTCTTGGGTCCCTAGTATGCAGAATTATAGGAGGATCCTCATAAGCATTGTTATAGCTTGTTGAAGGTTGCTCTATGGTGTCAGAAAAGGTCACCTTCTTAGGGGTAGAAGGTTTCACAGGTGGAGGAGTTTCCAAAGGTTTTGAAGGACTTGAAAGTGTAGGATGACTTGTATCATTTTGAGGATCTAAGATTTTCAGCAATTTTTCCCTTTGCCCAGGTATTTTGCATAGTTCTAAGACAGGAACAGGAACCTTTGAATTGGCTAACCAATTACCCAAGTCAAAACTCAAATCATCAGTTTCTTTAACATCATTTATTTCTTTAGCAATATTAGGAATTGTTACCTTAGGTGCATTCTGTATGGAATGTCCCTCCCTTGCTTTCCTTTAGTAAGTCACCCCCTTGAAATTTTGAATGTTGTTGATTTGTTCATCTGAAGGCATCTCACCATAATACCGAGTTAAATTATCAACCTCCTGATGATACTGGTTGGCTTATGTCCAATTTTCCCCGGGAGTGCTACGGATGTCACCTACATGGTTGATGTAATCAGGCTCGCTTGTTGATGTACTAGGACCACAACCTTTTGGATGACCATGCTCTTGAACATAACATGCATAGTGGCAACCAGATTCTTCATGGAAGTCTCTGCATGCCCTACAAAATGGCTTGTAATTCTCTACCATGTTAGCAGCCTCTAGTTGATGAGGAGGCCTCTGTTCATGGTTGGGAGCCTTTCTTTGCCATGTTGGTTTTGCAGGAAAGGTTCTAGGAGTAGGTTGTGTCTGTGATTTTTCCATGGTTACAAACCTATTCTGCATCTCCTTCATCTGTGCAAGGTGTTTCACTTCCGTTTGTTCCATTCTTTCTAGTCTTTGCTTCATTTCTAACATCTGTCTCTCATAATTATCCTTTATGGGATCCTTTTCTTTGTGTTTAGGTGCTTTTAAAGGAGTGGAAGATCTGGAATAGCCATGAAGGTTGGACTCACCTGAAGATTGCATATTTAAATCAATTTTAACTGCCATTTCTTGAGCTTGAAGCAAAGTAGTGGGTTCCTTGTCTCTTATCTGATACTGCATCTTGCCACTAAGTGCCTCAATGTAGTAAACCAGGATGGAAGGTGTAGGTGGTGCATAAGTAGCAGGAATAACATTTGACAACTCAGTGAACCTGGTATTAAACTCGTCCATCGTTTCAGTATCCTTTTTCTTGATATTGGTTAATGAAGCAAGTTGATGTCTAGGTTCCTTCTTTTCACCAAACTTGTTGGTGAAGGTGGTCTTGAAAGCTGTGTGGGTGGCGAAGGAGTTGTTTGGCAAATTGTTGTACCAATCACCAGCTTTTCTATCCAAGGAAAGAGCAAAAAGCTTCATGTAGACATTGTTGCCGCCTGGTTCCACACCTGGGGAAAACGCAGCAGAAGTCTTCAAGCTGCTGGTGTGGCCTTGGGGGCAAGTCAGAGTCAAGTGCTGTCACTTGGGACTCGACTCCTCCGTCTAGGCTTTCCTAGCGAAGCCAAGGGGGGTGGACCCTAAAAATGAAAAGAAACTAAGGCATCTAATCTAGGAGTTAGGAAAATATTTTTTTGGTAACCAAGAATAAACAGCAAATGCATTGATCAAATAAAACAATCATTCATCATTTACTCCCATTTTAAAATAATCATCATTTAACTGCACATTAGTCAATAATATGAAGTAAAATTAAACAAGACCAGTGCCTTATTATGGAGTCAATAAACAAATGCATAAGCAGAAAAAGTAGATGTTGTGCGAGTGTTCTTGGTTTATTTTAAAATTAATGTGAAGGTGATCTCTTTATTATGGCAGGTGGGTTCCCAATATACGCAAGGTACGGGGGAACATGTTCGGAATTTTAATGCGTGGCTTCCCACTCAGACTTGGGCTGGATCGGAGTCTCGAGGAGGTGTTCAGATTGCTGTACCAACGAGGGCAAGCCTAACGGTTTCCAAGAGGTCACTATCCAGTTTTGTCCCAAGCCCTCTGAGAAATTTTCCCACGACACTAAAATATTCGTGTTGTGCCGGATTTTCACAAAAAGGATTTTTTATTAGGGCGGTGTTAGATCCTATTACTAGTCATCCCCTCCTTTCTGATGTGTACCGACTGGATTAGACTGAGCTGCAAGTCGGCCACAGAGCATACGGGAGAAGACCTTGGTATTTTTTAGAAAAATTTTAAGAAACCAAATTTTATCTTTTTAAACCCCGGGAGTCTCTTTTCAGGCACGTATTTCGGGCAAGCCCTCATACAGAAACCCTACTTCGGGAAAGCAAGGGGGGCGTTTTGAGTTTGTAAAAAAATGAAAAACCTACGTTGTGAGTGAACTTGTGGCCCGCCAGTGGAACGGACCAACAAGGTTAATTTTAATCCTAGTTAATTTTATTAAATGCCGAAAATCAAAGAAATAAACTACTCTAAAAATCACGCCATGAAAAGAGACGACACAGGCCACCCCTGGGGGGATGGGGTATGGGCGCTGGCTAGCCCACTTGCTCTCGTTTAATAGTTGTTTACAATGATTAGAGAAGTGCCCCAGTCTACTTAAAGTGACTTGGTGGCTTACAAAATTTGAGGAAAAAATTGACCGGTTTTGCAAAAATATGAAAATTGGTTCTCCGGATTGCCTGGATCCTCGAAATTTCGGCAGCACCTCCTCCTACCTGTTCGTCTTTTGCTGCAAACCAGCAAGCAATTATTAGTATAAGATGCTCAAAAACACTTTAAGAGTGTCTTTGGAACACCTCCTAAAAAACCCAAAAAATTCTAAGTAAAAAACTAAGTAAAAATTTCAAAATTTAACCAAGTAAAACAAGCAGGAATGCTTGTTTGCTTGGGGTCTTTGCAAGCTTTATGAGCTGCAAATTACATGCTCTTGGACAGCCAAATAAACTTTTATATCAGATCTAACACTACTTTCAAACTTTTCAAGATTTTAACAATTTTTTATCAGTTTCAAAATTAAGTAATGATAGATAATGAAAGATCTAATCTAATGGAAGATAAAGCTTTAAACAACTAGATTAGAACTCTAAGAATGAATCCGATCTACTTAAGAATATATCAATCAAAAAATAAATCAAGAATCACTCTTTAATCGTAACCAGTAATCAAGAAAATTTTGATTTTATAAGCTGAGGAAGAGAGAAGAGACAGAATGGTCCTTGAAACCAAAGACTTTGGAAGCTTGAAAGTGGGAAACCGAGGGTGAGATCCACCAAAATGTGCACAGAAGAAAAAGTGAAGAGCAAACAAGCTATCCCCCTTTCCACACCTGTCAACCTGTAGCAAACAAAACTCACAGAAAAACCATCAAACTAGAAATGCACATGGTTAGAAATCAAAATAGTATGAGCATAAACAAATGAAACATATAAACTTTGAATCTCTAACCAATATGACAAATGCAAGAACAAATTAAAACAAACAAGATTAATTGTTCCTTCCCACAAAATCGTTACCAATCCTTCAAGCAGGCTAGTAGATGGCTGGAAATTACATGCCCAGAATTTGAACTTGCTACAAATCACTCCACATCATGAGACCATGAAACCACTCACAAAGTATCACACATATGGACCTCCAAAGTCTTTTTATTGATCAACAAAATAGCATAAGCTTACAACATATTTCTGCTCGCTCTCCAACTAGAGAAAATGGAGTGGGCAGCCATGCTTAAATAGCCAAAGATGGAGAGAAATGGGTGGAATGAGTGGCATAACTCGTGGAGAAAATGGGGCTGCCCACTCCCATGTAATGGGCTGCCAAAATCAGCCCCAAATCAGCTAAAAATCAGCCATGTGACAGCCCATAAACATAGCTGCAAATTCCATGATTGAAGGGGCCCAATTTTGGGAAATATGCCCCCCTCAAATGGGGAAGTAATCCCACTAATATAGCTGCCCGGAATCTTTCCAAAATCAGCTCTTACAACTCCTAAAACATAGCTGAAAAAATCAGTCCATAAATCACTCCCAAAATTTAATATTTTTATTAAGTCATTTTTTCACTTTTTCAATTTTTTATGACTTTTTGGGGTTTTTTGACTTTTTTGGATTTTTGTGGAAAAATAATCACCCAAACATTAGAAAGAGTGGGTTTAGGGGTTTAGGGGGTGCTCTGAGTTAGAAAACGAGCACCCCTAAGGCAAAAAATACCTCCAGATGCCCCTTGTAGGCCAATTACAAATTTTTTAATTGAACCATTAAAAAATGGCCCAATTTACGGAAAAAATAAAACTTGCCGAAAATTAAAAACAACCTAGGGGGACTTAGCACATGTCCATATGACTCAAAATTAACGCCTAGCATGTTCATATACATTGACCCATAGACTTTAACAATCCCCTAAGGCCCGTCAGCCTCCCCAGGCATTCCAGCTTTGGAGGAGCAGGAGAAAAACCCATTAATTATGTTATGTACTAATGCAAGACATAATAGATAGGTGAAAAAACTCCTTGGAATACCTGACTTAGCCAAAAAGTCCTAGGGAACCAAGTCTTTTACAAAACACCATGCTAGTACGTTTTGTTACAAACCCCGCAGGGCCATGGACATGTGGAAAATTTTAAAAAACGGGGGCCTTTAAAAGGCCAGCTGGATATCAAATCACCAAAAATGAACATGTATCATGTTCCACTCTGCCCGCTCGCTTGATAATCCAACCAAGTACAACTTAGTTGGCAACAGACATCATCATGCTGGCTTGCAGGATCACCACAATAAGCAGTGATACATCTTGAAAAGCTTCTGAGATGCATGGCGGAAGTTGTGGCATTAGTGCCAGTGAACATTGGGAGTTTCTCAATAGCTTTGTCTGGAAGTTGATGGGGTTGACCTGCTATCTGAGAAAAGTCGAGTTGAGTAAAATACTCACCCATTGTGTTGGAAATACAAGTATTATTTTCTTCAAGGTTAGTTTCTACAAACAGACTATGGATGTCCGAAATAGACTGAGATCCAAGCTCTTCAAGGATCCTACGAGAAGCTAGCTTGTTTAGTCTCCTCCTCGAAACCTTTTCAGGCTCAGGGATGAAACTAAGCAAGCCTTCAGAGTTTCTTCTAGTTGAATACCTTGGTAAATTTAAAGACAGTGGAGTCGCCAGATGGATTTCAAATCTAATATCAGAGAGTTGATTAAACTAAAAAATCTATCAAAAAGGTAAAAAACTAAAAAAAACTAAGGTCGTCCAGGAACAAAAAGATTTGTCCCCGACAACGGCGCCAAAGATGTAGTCCGCCGAGATGCACACCAGCAGCATAAATCTTTCGAAAGCTGTCTCCTCACTAAAAGTGGGAGAGGTGTGGCCTTGGGGGCAAGCAATGAGCCAGGTACTGTCACCGCAATCCCAGCTCCTCCGTTTAGGCAAACTCCTAACGAAGCCAAGGGGGGTTGTCCCTAACAAAGAGTTTTTCTATGGCTCTGTGTTTTAAGTGTTTTTATGATGAAATGATTTGGATGGGTGTTGTTTAGGATTTTTTTTGAGATACAACAAAATACGCAATCCACGTTGCAATTACAAAACACAAATATCAAGATGAAACAATATATGACGACTTGGAATTTAAATAAGCATCCACAATATAATGACTTTAAGAATTAAAGGACAAATGGTCCAAATCAGGGAGATATATGTAACTTTTGAAGACCAGTGCCAAATGAAGTCAATGAGTGCTTGGGATGCTAAAGATACAAGTCTTGATATAATGTTTGTGTGAATGTTTTGAAATTGTTCTTGGTTGATTTTACAGTATTTTATGTAATCTTGTTTTAGGTGTCTAGAAAGCTAGCCGGAAATACTTTTAGTGGCTCCGTTCGAAGACATGACGGACCTGCCTGGCTCACAAGCTAGGTGTTAAGAGAATTTAACCAGCGAGTGTCCAGGTTGGGTAGCCCGACGCCCACACTTGGAATTTGCCCACTACCTGAGTATTTATCGAAACAACGCCAGTTCGTTGGTTATGGGGTGAAAATTTTATTACGTTTGAATCTTGCAAGATTAATCAGTCCAATGCCGTTTCTGAGTACTCCTTCTTTTTAGGGCTGGTCAGAGCATACTCCGACAAGGAAGCAACGAATAAATTCAAATTTTATTATGGGAGTGTGAGTTGCGAATTTTAGTTAGAGCACAAGATGAACCTCTTCGCCTGAGAGTGCTCTTGACTTGTCTTATGACAAAGGTTCAAGAGACTTTAACTAATCTATATGCTAAAATGCAGTAAAAGTGCAATGCTTATGCTCTCCGACAGAGAGTGCTCTTGACTTGTATTATGACAAGTTCAAGAGTCTTTGGTTCCTTTTAAAAGATAAACGAATTATAAAGGAAACACAATGATAGCTCAACAAATAATAATGCAAAATTGAAACTAGCAATTTAGTGGAAAAGGAAATTTATACTAGCAATTAGTAATCTAAAGCAAAAATGAATCTAACTTAAGAAATGGAAAGTCTATCTAATCTACTTATGAAAGATAACAAAGATCTAAGCTAACAAAGACAACACTCTTCCCCAAATGGGGAAGAAACAAAAAAATGGGAGGCCTTATCCCACTTAGCCTTATTTCATTAATCAATTACAACTTTTTTTAGGATTTTCAACCTTGGAATAAGAAATGAAGGAAATAGAAGTAAATTTTAAGAGCTCTTAAGAGCTTTACAACAAAAAGGAGAGTGTTTATGTCATGGTTTCAAAGCTTGGTTTCAAATCTCCTCTTGGTTTTGCACTCTTCTTCTACTTTGTTTTGATGATCTCTTCTTCTTCTTCTTCAAATCCTCTTCTTGAGTTTGCTTTTCTTCAAACCTACAACACAACACAAATCAAACTACAAGCACCCTTTAGCACTAGTCAAAAGTAAATCAAATCTAAGATCTAAGTATCAAAATGAAATGCAAACTTTTATAATGAGATCTAAATGCAACTATTCAAAATAAACTAGATGCAAAGGCTAGAATGAGATCTAAACTATATGCAAGCTAACAAATTGAAATGCAACTAGAAAATTGAACTAAATGCAAGATCTAAATATCAAAAGATTACAAGTTCTTTTTGAGGTATTTTTTAGAGTTGTAAACTTGCAAAAAAGGAGCAAAAACGAGAGAGGCAAAGGCTAGCTAAGGAGAGGAGGGACAAAAACTAAGAGGGGGAGAAACGAAAGTTGAAAGGAGAGAAATGAGGGGGGAAGGAAAGGTAGGACGAGAGTAAGGTTGGGAGAGGAAGGCAAGGTAAAGGAGACCAAAAACGAAGCTAGAAGAGGAGAATGAAAGGAGGACGAAATGGTGAAGAAGGCTAGAAGAAGGCAAGACGAAAGGAAAAGGCTTAGAAAGAGGTAGGACGAGAGGAGAAGGATGGAGGCTAAGGGAATGAAACGAAAGGAAGGAAACGAAGCTAAGAGAGGGAGAGAAAGAAGTCAAAGGATCAAGGCAAGCCACAAACAAAGGCAAGCTTGATGGATGGATCTAGGCTTGGAGAAGGGTAGATCTAGGATTTTCCATAGCTTAGAAGTAGAACCAGTGACCAGTAATCGAAAGTAGAGTTTTTTGTTGTTGATGGATGAGGGAGAAACTCTGAAGACTATGTTTCTTTCTTTGGATGAAGAAGCACACTTGAAGAAATTGCAAAAACGAATGTGTTAAATGGAAAAAGCTCTTGTATGATGAAGCCAAACTTGCCAATCCAAGCCCTTTTTCACTTTCAATGATCTCTGCAAAACCATATACTCAACAAACAAATCCGATCAAATGCTTATGTACTAGATTGTTAGTCTTCTTAAAGCATAAACTGAAGAATGATTTGAAATACAAGCATAGGGTGAGAGAGATATCACCTCACAAGTTGAAACCACAATGCATAAGGCTCATGCATGGACCTCCGAAGTCACTTCTTTATTCCAAAACCTAAACAACTATTACAATATAATTTTGGCAGAGTGTTCTTGCCCAAAATCTCCATGAAAAATAAGGATGCAAGGCCATCCTTTTATACAAAAACTAAGCACTAGCCTACCCTAATTCGAATTGGTATGGAAGAGAGCCAGTGGCACATGACATAATTCGAATCCCAATCTAAATCCAATCCATATCAAGCTTGGAGCTTTGACACATCACATAACTCGAATTTGCAATAAAGGAGAGTGGGGAGGTGGCCTCCACCTTGGCAAGGTGCCCCCCACTCCAACATAGGAAACTCCACCATAACATAGGAATATACACCCATCCAATGCGTGAGCTCCATGTAGGAATGACGTGAGCATGAAGGAGATACGTGATATCCTTGAAGGGGATTGAGCTTGAGTTGTATTATTGATAACTTGTGGTCATAAGGGAGCCAAGCCCATGAGGTGGCCATAAAACAAGGAGGGTGCCCACCTTTTATTTATTACAAACTCAACCATCCATAAAATTGATGCCACATGACCAATTCGTAAATCCTGAGGAGGAGGGCGAATTTCTTTGAAGGAGATCTCTTGCAGTGACTGGATAGTGAACTGAATGCTTCTGGAGTTGATTGGAATCTTCATTAATGCCCCGTGCCATGTCATTTAGCCTGTTTCTTTATTCAATTTGGTTTATTTTGGAAAGATTTGGATTATCTCCAAAATATTCATTTTTAATATTTTTAATTAATAATTTCTCCTTTATTGATTTTTTTGAGAAATCATTAATTATGAGGCTGAATGAACATCCGAAACTTAGGATAAGTGAGTTTGGGGTTCATGTGTGATTTTTGGCTTAGGAATTAAGCCTCCAATCTCTGAAATCCACCCCCAAACGACTGACATATTACAAATTTGATTTTTCCAATTAAATATTTGGAGAAATAATAAAAAATAAAACTCGTCCAACGCGTCCGGTAAAATTTTTACGGACATTGTTTTTAATGGACGAGGGACCTAGGAAATGACCATCTAAGACATACATGGTGTCTAGTAGGTTCATATACATCAGTTGGGCTCTAATAACCCCCCAAGGCTCAAATTTCAAAATCGGGCATTCCAGCTTTGGAGGAACGGGAGAAAACCTCGTCGATTATTACTGGGCTATAGGCAAAGCATAATTGACAAGGGCAAAAATCTCCCTGGAATGCCTTAGTTGATAATCAAGTCATGGGGGACCGAGTCACTCAAAACCCTACTAGCACACTTATTACAAACCCCGTGGGGCCATGGTCATTTCAGCAGAAAAATAAAAATGACTAGCCAAAATTGGCTAGGAACAACAACTGGAACTTCTGATACACTAGATATGAACATAAATCATGTTCATCAAATGGCGGCTCGTCGTAAGTCCAACTATGGTACAAAAAGGTTGGTAACAGGACCCATCAAAGAAAATACATCACCATGAAATTTGAATATCCATGAAGCCAACACACAACTCAAAGAAGAATTTCATTAATATCGACCAACGACCATCGATAGCATTGAGCATGCTAAGTTGAAGTAAACAAAGTTGGATATTTGAATCAATAGAAATGTACCTTACCATGACAAACAAAAGGTTGGAGGACTTACCTGCTAAGAAAATTGGATTTCAATGGCTATTAACTCTACAAGAAGCTCTACCAAATCTGGATTCTATATTCAGGTGACTAAACATATCTTATAAGATATCCACACCTAGATGCACAAGACTCGCATAACATCCAGAGCACTCAAGTATTGCCCACACCAGTTTGTCATTTTGGGAATTTTATATTATGGCTTCTCATGAAGGAATTGACTGAATTCAGTTGGTAACGAATCTTAGGGATCCCTGTAATTGTATCTTTTAAAAAGATTGGCTTACATATAAATAGGTGTAATGGAAGCGCGGGGTTCCTTCCTTCGGGTTTATGCACACAACAACTTCTGTAAGTCTAAGAGATTCTAGAGTTTTTCTACCCCACAAGAGTTTTCTCCGGTTTAAAATCATCTATGTATAAAATCTGTGCGTGCTAGTTAATAACTGTGTTTTTATTGCTTTTATTATACACCGATGGCACTGTATGCATCTGAATTTGTGAATTCAATTTTATACTCTTCATGCGTCCTCCATGGTAGTGTCTGAAATTTCATGTAGCACTGTTGTCCCCCCATCCTCTCATGGGCAATGCAGGTCATTGGTATCATAGCAGATCCGCTAGCATGCCATATCTGATCCTCGTAGTTGGCTTCATCACAATTGAATACGACAACACATGCCTATGCGCATGTGCTCTCAAATGCAATGCATGAACTTGCAATTGCTCTCAACCTCCAAGTACCTCCTTTTTAGATTCAGTAGACTAAAATGACAGAGGAGAAAAGGGAATCGCTCCTGTTGCTGACACACAACAACTCTTATAAAATTTCCTCAAACAACAAAGGGAAGAGATGTACAAACACTTCAATGAAATTCAGCAACAGTTTACAACTTTCTCTTCATCCAGCAGAATGTGCAGAGCACTTGAAAATGCTAGTCAATTCAAAGTGCAGATGACTTTGGACATTCCCAACCCTGAAGGAAAGATTGATGCTGATGTGGTAGACAATTGGGTTTAACAGTTGGAATCATATTACAATGTTAATAAATTCTCGGAGGAGGAAAAAATTCACCATTGCTACCCTGAGGATGTCTACTTTGGGACAATGTTGGTGGTAGAAGCTCTGTGCCCTGAAGGAATAAGAGACTGACCCCATTTATGCATGGGATAATTGTTGAAGCTGTCAGATGGGAGTTTTATCCTACTAAACATTTGGAGCAACAATACAAGAATCCCAACAATTGAGACAGTGCAAAGACCAATAAGTGCAGAGCTACATTGATGAATTCCACAAATTAATGGCAAAGCTTGGAATCAAAGAAGAAGAAAACTTTAAGATGCTGAAATATTAGAGTGGTCTAGCTTCATGTCATCAGCAGAAAATGGAGTTTCTCACGATTGATGCTCTTGTAGAAACTTGCCATTATGCTATTAAGTTGGAAAGGAAGTTCAGGAAAAAGGGAAAGTTCTTGTCCCCCAAAGCTTCAAGTAAGAAAGGACAGCAGTCTCTTGAAGATAATCGGAAGCATCCTCAAAAGCCAAGTCAGCCCAACAATGTGTCCAACCTTTAGTTAAATCAACATGAGGGAAGAAAAGGTAAAAGGTCATTAAAAAAGGGATCTTTTCAAGGAGAAAGTAACAAGAAGCCTCCTACAGGAAAATTGTTGTTGTAAATGTAACTTCGGAAGATATTCTTTTGTATATTATTATTATATTATTATTGTACTTTTATTGTACCTCCGTCGGAGATGTTTTTCTTCCGTTCGGGGATGCCATTATTGCATTTGGTCATGTAAGAATATCGAGGTAAAACCTCCATTGTAAGTCGAGGCAATAGTCCCCAAAAGGTTAAATGTAAAATGTATTTTTGAGTCTCCCTAGGAGAGGTCGGCCGAGTTAGTTAAGGAAGTCTGCCCCATTGGGGATTCAGGTCAGTGACACATAAAGTATAAATAGGGAGGAGCTCTCCCTCATTTGGACAAACACACCAACAAGCAAGTTCGCTCCAAGGAAGAGAAAAGACAAGTTCGTTGAGGAAGAAGAAGGAAGCTGCAAAAGTCATCTTATTTTTGGGTTTTCTATCTTGGTTTGATATTGTACTAAGTGACGAATCTTTTACTGAAGAAGTTGCGGCGTTTTCTCCTTTATGGTTTCCCCGAGGAAATTTCTTGTGTTCTTGTGTATTGTTGTGCTTGTCTATCTTTTAGATTAAAGATCTAACATAACTGAATTAGTGCTTACACTAACATGGTATCAGAGCCACTCTGAAAGGAGGCATTGTGCAGCAGCGAAAAGCTAGGGTTTCCAAATCCAAGGTCTTCTCTCCACAGATCATCAAGAAAAGAGGGCTAGTCTAACTCGCATCAAGGAGGCGCATCTTTGGTGGAAGCATAATTGAGTTTGGAAAATTCTCATTTTTGACCTAGTCACTGGTGCCGGGAGAAACTAGGGCATCAAATATTTGGAGCTTCCATCCACCAATCCGGGAAAAGGAGTACACTAGACAACTCGCCTTGAGGAGGCGCATCTTTCTATCCAACCAGAATTTCAAAATTCCAAGTTTGAAAAATTAGGGTTTCTCTATCAAACCCTAGGTTAGCCAACTCCAGAACCAGGTTGGGCATCTCAAATTGGTAAGATCTATTTCCCTGCTATTTCCATTTGAGGTTCTCATATCAAAATGACAAATCACACCAAGCTTGAGGATAAACTTGAAGGAGCTGATAACTTCCGGGCATGGAAGTATAGAATTTCTCTTGTTCTAGAAGAGAATGACTTGGACAAGTATGTCAATGAGGAGTTTCCAGAACCGGAGGGAGAAGAGACAAAGGCAATTCACAAGAAGAACATGATCAAGGCCAAAAGGATTATTGCAGACTCCATCAAAGATCACCTCATCCCTCATGTCTCATCTTTGAAGACCCCTAAGAAGATGTTCGATGCTTTGACAAAGCTATATGAAGGGAAGAACATCAATCGGTAGATGAATATGAGGAACCAACTCAAGAATGTGAAGATTCAACACTCAAAAACTATTCAATCTTACTTCACAAGAGTCTCTCAGATCTGTTAAGATTCAATATGCTAAGATAGATAACATCAGTATTCAATTCAATTTCACAACAATAGCATATACAGGATCATTGAAAGAATAACAAGCATAACATAAACACAAGAGACACAATTTATCCTGGGAAACCCTCATGGGGTAGAAAACCCAGCAAAACTTCCTCAATATAGATGATCAAAAGTACAAAGATGAAATCCCCAAACAAGAGCTCCTTCAAATCTCTCTCTCTCTCTCCTAATGCGCAATCCACAAGTGAGTGTGTGTAAAATGAGGAGCACACCTCCTCTATTTATACTTTATCTCTCACTTGACATTTTACCCAGCTAGGTCAGCCTCATAACTAAATGACCAATTACTAACTAGGCCGACTTCTCTAGGGGACTTAAACACCCCATTACAATTGACTCTAGGGGAACTAATGCCCCGACTTACATGGGAGGTTTTACCTCAATGACTTTACATTATTAAATATAATAAATACATCCCGACGGAGGAATAAAACATCTCCGAATACTAATAATAAAAAAATACAAATAGAATATTCTTCGAAGTTACAATATTTCAACACTCCCCCTTAACGAGAAGGGTATTCTACTGACAACAGCAACAACAACTATAGGATCAAGGAGAGAGAGCATCATCAACAACATCAAGGTGATACATCTATAAATCATTGGAAGTTTTCTTCAATCATCATCGGCAACTGGAACGGCTGCTGGAACATCTTCAACATCTTCAGTACTGGAACATCAACATCTACAGTACTAAGTCTTCATCTTTTGCAGCACTCGATCACTCGATCGTCTACAACAACATCATCATCTGGATCTCTCAATCAACAACGTCATTTGGATCTCTCGATCAACAACATCATCTGGATCTCTCAATCAACAACATCATCAATATCTGGATCTCTCGATCAACAACATCATCTGGATCTCTTGATCAACAACATCATTTGGATCTCTCGATCAACATCATCATCAATATCTGGATCTCTCGATCAACATCATCATCTGGATCTCTCGATCAACAACATCATCAATATCTGGATCTCTTGATCAACAACAACATAATCTGCAACGCACATGATCCAATTACGGGATGATCAATCCCTCTCACTTTAGGACATAAGTCCAAGGATGATACAATCCTGATCCACTTAGGGGATGATCAATCCCTATCACTTTAAGACACCACACCATGTCTAAGGACGATGCAATCTTGATCTACTTACGGGATGATCAATCCCTATCACTTTAAGACATCACACCATGTCTAAGGACGATGCAATCTTGATCTACTTACGGGATGATCAATCCCTATCACTTTAAGACATCACACCATGTCTAAGGATGATGCAATCCTGATCTACTTATGGGATGATCAATCCCTATCACTTTAAGACATCACACCATGTCTAAGGACGATGCAATCTTGATCTACTTACGGGATGATCAATCCCTATCACTTCAAGACACCACACCATGTCTAGGGACGATGCAATCCCCTCGTCAACGTAGACAAATTCTAAGGACCACTCACGAAGACACAAGTCTCCGGATTCATTTAGGACTAAAGTCCAGCGATGATGCAATCCACTCGTCAACTTAGACAAAGCCTAAGGACCACTCACGAAGACACAAGTCTCCAGATTCATTTAGGACTAAAGTCTAGGGATGATGCAATCCACTCGTCAACTTAGACAAAGTCTAAAGACCACTCATCGAACTCATCGTCAGTACAGGTATCCTCATCATCGACCTCATCGTCGGTACAGGCATCCTCATCATCGACCTCATCATCGATACAAGCATCCTCATCATTGACCTCATCGTCAGTACAAGCATCCTCATCATCGACCTCATCACTCCCCCTTTCGAGGAGGGTCCTTTTGAACTACACCAAGCTTGTCTCAGAAATACTCAAACTTTACTCAAGACAGAGGTTTGGTCAATACATCAGCAATTTGCTCATCAGTGCTCACATACTTGAGCTTTGTAGCTCCCTTTTGCACCATATCCCGTATATAGAAATATCGGATCTCTATGTGCTTTGACTTATCATGGAACACTGGATTCTCCGTCATCTTGATACAACTCTGTTTGTCACACATGATCACAGTGGAGTCCATCTCCAACTCAAATAGTCCCGATAACAACTTCCGAAGCCATATGGCTTCACAACTAGCAGAGCAAGCTGCTATATATTCTGCTTCAGTTGTGCTGAGAGCCACACTGGACTGCTTCCTGCTAAACCATGAGATCATGGCGGATCCCAGACAATAACATCCACCTGAGGTGCTCTTCCTGTCTGAGACACTTCCGGCCCAATCTGCATCTGTATAACCATACAATCTATAGTCACGATCTCCAACATAGTATAGACCAAAGTCTATTGTACCTTTCAGGTACCTCATCACATGCTTTGCAACTGCCAGGTGAACACGTCTAGGCTCAACTAGATACTGACTCACGGTGTTCACAGCAAGGCATATATCTATCCTGGTATTTGTCAAATATATCAGCGAACCAACCATCTATTTGTAAATTGTAGAAACCACTTTCCATCATCCCAGATCTCTACTTCACATTTTCCTTGGCTAAGGAAAAATCTCATCTTATCTCAGCCACATATCTAATCACAAGAATCATGCCAAGATTCTTTAACTCTGAGATCTACTCCCTCTGAAGTGGAGTCTTCTACATCTGAGTATTGTCCTCCCTTTGTGACTGAACATCATGCACACTCTGCATTGAGTGATCCTCTGCATATCTATCCGTGCCATCTCCCGTCAGATGGGTCTACTGATATGAGCCTCAAGATCACTCGAACTCTATGGTGAGTAAAATCTCATCTGATCTCAGCCACATATCTAATCACAAGAATCATGCCAAGATTCTTTAACTCTGAGATCTACTCCCTCTGAAGTGGAGTCTTCTACATCTGAGTATTGTCCTCCCTTTGTGACTGAACATCATGCACACTCTGCATTGAGTGATCCTCTGCATATCTATCCGTGCCATCTCCCGTCAGATGGGTCTACTGATATGAGCCTCAAGATCACTCGAACTCTATGGTGAGTTCCTTCTTGCATCCATCTGAGAGACGCATGTCATCTGTATATATTCAACCTTGTAGCAAAGGTTGAAATCCGCATCACTCATGGTGATCATCAAGCTCATCAAATGACTATTGATCCTGGGTACCTGTTCAACCTGTACAAAGCCTTCTTCAATCATGTGATTTTTCTTTCAAATCTTGGGAATTTGCTCGATATGCACTTCTTATTTAATTACACCATTCACGAGAACGGTCTTGTCATCCATGGGTGTAATCTATCTCTGGAAGTGTGTCTAGCCACTGGAGCAAACATATCATGATCCTGAGCCTTGCTTTGTACTTCTATAGTATGTTTGATTTGTAAGTCTTCTTGTTGAATAGTCATCGCTTGTTCTTCGGAACAAGTGTTCATCATCCTTCTTTTGTAGATCATAGAACACGATCTTTCCTACAAATCAATTTCAATTACATGATTAGTAACACTTCATAATGATCAAATCATTTCAATGATAACCTTTTATGATACTGATTTGATTCACATAGTTATGCAACTCTCTTGACCAATACTTTGGCACAACACTTTTCCATATCCTGTATGCATACAGTGGCTATCTAGATGCCTTCCATCTCTACCATAACATACTATCAAGAGCGTGCACAGCTCCGAGCATGTTAGCAAAGAGGTTTCTTTCTAGACAAGCAACAATGGAATGTTTGTCCAACTTACCCATCATATGCATATTGGTAGTATACTGTTCAATGCTATATGAATGCTTACACTATGAATGATATATTTCCTGATTCTAGGAATACAAATATGCATACAACGAGCAATATCTTTAACTATTCAGAGATTCAAGAAGTAATTCAAATAACAACTCAAATACTTATCTTTTATGTTTGTGTGGTTGCCTCTCTCTTGATCTCTATTTTCCCTTTACGATAACATCATGATTATATGTCTTTGAACTTCTATCCATCCTGGACCACTATGCATGCTTAAGTGTGCACTAGTTTCATCATTGTGTCATCCTCAAGATCTCATACATAATCATATATTCATTAGTATACTTATATAAGATCCTAACACAAGGTAGGATTCTAACTCGATATAGGAAAACATACCTGGATTATCATGCTTGCTAGTTATGTCTAACGTACCTAAGCAATGTCTTCTTTGTTCTCTTCAATGATTTAGAGACCTTGTGCTAGTAACCTGCATATCTCATAAGTTAAGCATTGTAGAACCAAATTATACATACCTCGTAAATAGAGCTTCTATGTGATCAATGACTATGGATGAGCCTTTGTCTTCATGTCACCATGGTCATATATTCTTGATCTAGAACTTGATTTGTCTTTCTTGATGTACCTTTCATGTTAGCGGACAACATCATCCTCATACAACACCACAGTGCATTAGTACAATCATAAGTGTCATAACCCTAATCAACGAATGTCTTCTATCATTAACATGCATTCATACTTTTACTAAGGTGATCAGACAAATCTAAAATTAATCATGATTGTACTAATGAGCCTTTGTCTTCATGTCACCATGGTCATATATTCTTGATCTAGAACTTGATTTGTCTTTCTTGATGCACGTTTCATGTTAGCGGACAACATCATCCTCATACAACACCACAGTGCATTAGTACAATCATAAGTGTCATAACCCTAATCAACGAATGTCTTCTATCATTAACATGCATTCATACTTTTACTAAGGTGATCAGACAAATCTAAAATTAATCATGATTGTACTAACCTCAATAATATGAAGACAAACATATCATGAACTTAATCATCAGATAAGTGAAACAAATTTCAAAACATACCTGCATCTCCTCAAGTCATACCTGTCGAGATTGCTTGTAGTCTTTTCTAGAAGGGTAAAACCTTAATCATCTAAGGTAGATCACTTGTAAACATATTATATAGGTTCATGGTGCTAGGATGATAGAATACCAGTTCCATTTAAACCTCCTTCATTGCTGGCCTATGAGTCTCCCAACCTTGCTAGGGTTTCTTCTTACTTGGAAACCCTAATTTTCAATCTCCTTCCTCCTACAACATTTTGATGAAAGATTAATATCTATGATGAATGGATTCCAAATCCATTTTCAAAGTTTCCAATGTTGCATCATGTGTCTCCAACATTGTATCAGGTCCTTCCATACCTAAAAATTGAAAATCCTAAGTGAGAGCTTCTTACTCCTCTTCTTTGATTTCCTCCGTTGAGCCATTTCAAATGTTCTGTATTGTTTCTGGTGTATCTTTGAAATTTCGGATCCTCAGGGTCCGAAACGTCGGCCTGTGGTAGCCTGACCTGTCATCTTTCCAACCCCACAGGTTTGAGCTTCATTGGATTCCTCATGAGAGAGATATGATAATTTTCTCAACATGACCTATTTATGGGATGAAACAACATAGCGAACTTGTACGGAGTGCCACGTGTCACTATTTCAACTTCGGCCTCTGATACTCGCACTTGTGAAATTACAGTCCGTTCCCTAACTGTCACTTTTTTACGGAATTCTATTTGGAGCTTCCTAGCTCGAGATATGACCTTTTTACCCAGGTCACCTGTTTAGTGCTTCACTCTGGAAGAGGCAGAAACCCTAATTTGTACGGATCATATCTCAGAAAGTACAACGAATCTGAGGCTGAAACTTAGACACAAGGTACAGGAACATGTCATCTTCGGCCTGTCCAAGTTTCAGATCCTGAACCTTCGCCAAAAGTGATTTATAGCGAAAGGTCCATGATGACTAGGTTTTGCTATACAAAGCCCTAACTTTCAAATTGTCGTAAGTGAAACAAGTTTCGTAAGTGCCATACAAGGCCTTCCTTCAGGCTAGCTTTGATACCATGTTAAGATTCAATATGCTAAGATAGATAACATCAGTTTTCAATTCAATTTCACAACAATAGCATATACAGGATCACTGAAAGAATAACAAGCACAACATAAACACAAGAGACACAATTTATCCTGGGAAACCCTCATGGGGTAGGAAACCCAGCAAAACTTCCTTAATATAGATGATCAAAAGTACAAAGATGAAATCCCCAAACAAGAGCTCCTTCTCCTTCACAGATATCTCTCTCTCTCTCCTAATGCGCAATCCACAAGTGAGTGTGTGTCAAATGAGGAGCACACCTCCTTTATTTATACTTTATCTCTCACTTGACATTTTACCCAGCTAGGTCGGCCTCATAACTAAATGACCAATTACTAACTAGGCCGACTTCTCTAGGGAACTTAAACACCCCATTACAACTGACTCTAGGGGAACTAATGCCTCAACTTACATGGGAGGTTTTACCTCAATGACTTTACATTATTAAATATAATAAATACATCCCGGCGGAGGAATAAAACATCTCCAAATAATAATAATAATAAAATACAAATAGAATATTCTTCGAAGTTACAATATTTCAACAAGATCAAGGAACAACTTGAGGCAATTGAAGAAAATGTGGAAGAAGGAGAGATTGTGATGACTACCTTGAATGGTCTCCCAAGATCACGGGACTCATTCATTCAAGGAATATGCACCAGAAAGAAGCTAATCACATTCAACAGATTATGGGAAGAATGAATGCACCCAAGCAGAAGCTCGATTAGTAGCAAGAGAAGAAAAGATGGGAGCTAATGATGCCCAAGCCCCAACTTCTCATACTAAGAAGAATCAAAACAAGAGGGAGGACCACCATCACAAGAAGTCTAAAAGATCGCATAGGAATTGTGGACCTAGAAGAGACCTCTCTAGTATTAGGTGCTTCACATGTGATGAGAAAGGACATTATTCAAGAAATTGTCCCAGAAACCAAGGATACTCCAGGAGAATCAACAAGAAGAGGCATCATGCTCACACCGTTGAAGATGATGAACCAGTAAGGAAGAAAACCATAGAAGAAAGGGATGATTCTTCAAGCGATGAAGAAAATGTTTTAATCTCAGCACTTACAGGTACCATCACTCATGGAAGCAATGATTGGCTTGTGGATAGTGGAGCATCCAAGCATATGACAGGGTACAAAGAATCTTTTATCAACTTATCAGAACATGAGTCACCACACAAGGTGAAGCTTGGAGACGACTATCGGTATCCTATCAAAGGAAGTGGAGAAGCCACTTACAAACTAGATTTAGGTAAATCAATAAAGATGAAGGATGTTCTCTACGTACCAGGTTTGAAGAAAAATCTTCTCTCCATTTCAGCCCTAGATGCTAAAGGAATTTGTGTTGCATTTGTTGATGGCCAAGTTCTAATGTGACCAAGAGGAAAGACAATAAATGATGCAACAATAACTGGAGAGCAAGAGGGAGGCCTGTACAAGTTAAAAGGACAACCAAAACAAGCGTTGGTTCATGACTCCATGGAACCAAGCGAATTATGGGATAGAAGGCTTGCACATGTACATTATAGAGCACTATAATGTATGAAGGCAGTATCAACTCTACCAGAAATTCAAACAAAGTATGAAGGCATTTGCAAGGGATGTGCACAAGAGAAGAATGTGAAGAAGTCATTTCCTAGCAGTGAAAGCAAGGAAAAAGGAATCTTGGAGATAATTCACTCAGATGTGTGTGGCCCCATGTCTTCCAGCTCCTTAAGTGGGAATTCAACGCCTTGGTCGAAAATCATACTCAAAGGAAGATCAAGACTTTACGATCAGACAATGGCGGAGAATTCACATCAGAAGAATTCAAGGAACTTTGCAGAGAATCAGGGATTAAGAGGGAGTTGAGCACTCCTTACAATCCTCAACAAAATGGCGTTGCAGAATGTAAGAACAGAACAATAATGGAAGCAACAAAGGCAATGCTCCATGATCAAGACCTTCCAATGATCTTATGGACAGAAGCAACAAGAACAACTGTGTATGTACAAAATCGTACACCTCACCATTTATTGAACAACAAGACTCCATAAGAAGCTTTCTCAGGAGAGAAACCAGGAGTCAACCATCTTAGAATATTTGGTTGCCTTGTGTACATACACATTTCGAAAGAAAAGAGAACAAAACTAGATCCTTCAGGGAAGAAGGGATATTCATGGGATACAGTGACACATCAAAAGCTTACCGAATATACTTCCTAGGATTCAAGAAGATCGAGATCAGCAGAGACATAACTTTTGATGAAGACTCAGCCTACAACAAGTCAAGACAATTACCCACTGTAGAAACTGAAGAACCTGAAGTTCCCAGAACCAAAGACATAGCTATGGAAGAGACAATCCAAGAAGATCACGAAGACCATGACATAATAGAACCACAAGAACCTATAGATCCACCTCGTGAGAAGAACTCCCACAAGAGAAGACCAGCATGGGCACATGAAGCAATACAAGATGCATAGAAGTATGGTGCTCCAGATGGGACACTCAGAGAAAGCAAGAGACCCAGACCATACTCCAACTATGTGGCCCTACTATGCGACATCATTGATAAAGAACCTTCCAACTATGAGGAAGCAGTAGAAAAGAAGGAATGGAACGATGCCATGATCGAAGAGTACCAATTGATTATGAAGAATGATGTTTGGGAGATAGTTCCGAGACCAGAAGGGAAGTCTGTTGTGACTTCAAAATGGATCTACAAGATCAAGCATGCTGCAGATGGTAGCATCGAAAAACACAAGGCAAGATTTGTGGCACGTGGCTTCTCCCGGAAAGAAGGCATAGACTACGCGAGGAGACATTTGTACCTATAACAAGATACACTTCCATCAGATCTATACTTGCCTTAGTCGCAGTAATGAAATGGAAGGTACACCAGATGGATGTTAAGACAAGATTCTTGAATGGTGTAGTCAAAGAAGAAGTGTATGTGGAGCAGCCACTAGGATTTGAGACACATGACAAATAGACTCATGTGTGCAAGCTAAAGAAAGCCTTGTATGGTTTGAAGCAGGCATGGTACGACATGATGGACAACTTTCTGATGAGCTTAGGCTTTACCAAGAGTAAAGCAGATTCCAACCTTTACTTCAAGGTTGAGGGCGGAAGACCAGTGATATTACTACTATATGTAGATGACCTATTTGTAACAAGGGAGGATGAGCTCATTGCAGAAACAAAAAGAAGGCTTGCCGCAGAGTTCGAGATGAAGGCCTTGGGAATGATGCACTACTTCTTAGGTATGGAGGTGTGGCAGAGTTAAGATGAGATTTTCCTTGGTCAAGGAAAGTATGCAGTGGAGATTTTGAAGAGGTTCGGAATGATGGACTGCAAGGCAATGGCCATACCAATGGCATCGAACTTGAAGCTACTGTGTGATGCTTCTTCAGAGACAGTTGATGCCACGTTGTACAGTTAGATGATTGGTTCGTTAATGTACTTGACGAACACGAGATCCGACATATGCTTTGCTGTGAACACCCTGAGCCAGTTCCTGACAGATCTGAGACATGTTGACCTGATTGCTGCAAACATATATTGAGGTACCTGCAGGGTGCACTTGAGTATGGGCTCAAATATGCGACGAATCAAAAGATTAACCTGCATGGTTATGTTGATTCAGATTGGGTAGGCAATGCCACAGACAGGAAGAGCACTTCAGGATGCTGCTTTAGTTTGGGATCCGGTATGATCTCTTGGTTTAGCAGGAAGCAGTCAAGTGTGGCACTGAGTACAGCCGAAGCAGAGTATATTGCATCTTGTTTGGCTAGTTGTGAGGCAGTATGGCTTTGGAAGCTACTGTTAGATTTACTTGATCTCGAGTTAGAGGCGACTTATATCTTTTGTGACAACCAGAGTTGTGTCAAATTGTCCGAGAACTTGGTGTTCCATGACAAGTCGAAGCATATTGAGATCAAGTACCACTATATCCGGGAAATGGTGCAGAGAGGAGCAATGAAGCTCCAATATGTGGCGATAGACGAGTAGACAGCCGATGTGTTGACCAAGCCGTTAGCAAGAGTGAAGTTTGAGTACTTCAGAGAGAAGCTTGGTGTTATCAAGATCGATGTTCCTCGAAAGAGGGAGTGATGTGAAATGTCCGTAATACGCAGGTGCACCAAGGCTGTATCTTACATGGTGGAAGACGTAGGTGCACCAGGGCTGTATCTTACATGGTGGAAGACGCAGGTGGTCCGAAAGGACGTAATGCATCTGGGATGCTCCTGGGCTGTATCCACATGTTTGAAGACGCAAGTTGACTGAGAGAGTCGTAATACATCTAGGCTGTATCCGCTGGGTGGAAGACGCAGATGTTCTTGGGCTGTATCCACTGGGTGGAAGACACATGTTGATTGAGAGAGAGACGTAATACATTTGGGCTGTATCCACTGGGTGGAAGACGTAGATGTTCCTGGGCTGTATCCACTGAGTGGAAGACGCAGGTTGTTTGGTGGACATGGTATATGCACCTGGGCTGCTCTCCACATGAGATGATGAGATGATCCGAATACGATGGGATGATAGTAGGAGACGTAGGTGATTGCTTTGGCAATGTAATGTGTGGTCCTGGGCTGTACCTACTTGATGGCTTGCTTGTATAGATGATGAAGTCCTAGATGAGAGCTAGGCCTACATCCAACATGAAAAAGGGTTGGCTCTATAGAACTTCTCATGACTGGTAGATTCGAGAGATATCACTAGTCAATGATCAACAAGATGAGAATTGCTGCAGCAACAATGATGATGATCTAGCAATGATGATGTTGTCCAGAGATTGTGTCCATCTTAGATGATGACTCTGTCGAGAGAATACCTTCCTAGTTAACAGAGAGTGTGGTAAATGTTACTTCGGAAGATGTTCTTTTGTATATTATTATTGTACTTTTATTGTACCTCCGTTGGAGGTGTTTTTCCTCCGTTCGGGGATGTCATTATTGCATTTGGTCATGTAAGAATATCGAGGTAAAACCTCATTTGTAAGTCGGGGAAATAGTCCCCAAAAGGTTAAATTTAAAATGTATTTTTGAGTCTCCCTAGGAGAGGTCGGCCCAGACAGTTAAGGATGTCGACCCCATTGGGGATTTAGGTCAGTCACACATAAAGTATAATAGGGAGGAGCTCTCCCTCATTTGGACAAACACACCAACAAGCAAGTTCGCTCTAAGGAAGAGAAAAGACAAGTTCGTTGAGTGTTACGTGGTACCAGTACCAGCGCACCTTCAGCTGTGCCCCAGGGAGAGAGGGTCATTTTTTTTCTGACCAGAAGGGGTGTGTTCTAGCATTTTCTGAGTGGAGGTTATGGCCACACCCTTTGGTTCTTCTCCTGGGAGTACTATGGCTTAGTGGCATTGCTGACTGCCTCATGAAAGGGCTTGAAGCCCTGAGGTTGGTGTCCGGGGCTCCCAGGGGTGGGTCACTGGGTAACATGACCCCCCACCTGTTTTATCACTCTGGTGGAATTTCTCTCAGCACTGAGGCTTATGTATCTCCTCCAGGTCACCTACCACACCCTCCTGGTACTCCAGTACTACAACGCCCTCTCTCCTTGGCTGTCTAGTGATGATGATGCCATCCTTCTTCTAGGCCTACATTGCTTGATATGGGGGGGGCATTGAGGGATTTTCATTATTGTTGGGGTTAGATGGGGCATGAAGTCCCCCCCCTACACACTCCAACTTTTAGTTTGGAATGATTTGCTCATTTTTAGCTATTTTAGTCATTTTTGGGTAAACTCTGGGGAAAATACCCCAAGTTACCCACATATTTGATTATTTATATTATTTTATGTTATAATTTTAAGTTGACATGTTTTAATTTTAAATTGACATTTTAAAGCATGTAGGCTCTGTTATTTTTTAAAAAGTGAGTGCGAGATCATATAAATACAATCTCCTCACTTCATTTTTACACACAACTCATGGAATAAAGTTCATTATGCTACTCTTTTACCCTAGAAGGGCCTTATGAAGTGATGTGCACCTCTTGGAGGGATGATTCTTCTTGCTCTTGGATGAAGTTGGATGTTTTCTTTGTCTTGCCAATGCTTTGTGGATGCTAGAATGGTTGGAATAACTCATGCTCAAGTAAGTCTTTTACATTTTTAAGGTTTGCTTGATGAATGTAGGTCAATTGACAATTTTGCATCTTGAATGATTGAATGGTAGCCCCAGGGCTACATTCTTTTTGAATAAGGCTTTTGCCTGGTATTCTATCCTCATTGCATACTAAAAACGCTCCCAAGAGGAGGTTTTTACAAAGTTTGGCCTTGGAGCTCCGATTTTGCCCTAGTTTAGACTCTTGAAATCAACCCTAGAGGTTGTTTTAAGAAGCCCTAACCTAGTGGCAAGGAGAATTACCTCCAAGAGGAAGGCTTGTCACCTTCCTCTAAGGCTAGGGTTTGGGGTAACATCCATTTAAACCCTAAGTTTGTCTATTTTCTCTACATCAAACCCTAGTTTGAATTTTTGTAAATATTATTGCTAGGTTAAACTTGCATTTTCATGTGTAATTTTGCATTTTCATGGTAGAATTAGGGTTAGAATTAGGTCTGCAATTTTATAACAAAAATCCTAAAAATAAAAAAAATAAATTAATTTTCTTCATTTTTTGGCCTCCCTAAAATTTCCGCCCTAAAATCTCGCGACCCTAAATTCTCGCGACCCAAAATTTCGGCCCTAAATTCCCGTGGCCCTAAAATCTCACCCCTAAATTCTCGCAACCCCAAAAATTCGGTCCTAAAATCTCACGACCCTAAAATCTCGGTCCTAAATTATCGTGACCCTAAATTATCGTAGCCCTAAATTCCCGCGACCCCAAAATTTCGGCCCTAAATTTTCGTAGCCTTAAAAGCTCGGCCCTAAATTCTTGCGACCCCCCAAAATTTTGGCCCTAAATTCTTGTGGCCCTAAAATTTTGGGCATGAAATCCTCAGCCTGTCTTTTTTAACCCTAAACAGACCTGCAAAACTACCAAAACTACTATACAAGCACCATCCTAACTCTCTCTATTACTCTGTGTTTGACTCCATTAGAGGCACTGATCTATGCTTTAAGGTGTTTGGAAGGAATTTGGCATCTACTTGGCAAGTACATTAAAGGGCTCTCCCCTTGGGACAACATTGGATCCCGTAGAAGTTAGAAGATTGGACAAAGATGACAGCAGTCCAAGTTTCTTATGTGATTGCCTTTCATTTGCAAGCCTAGCCTGCTAGTTTGAACGGTAACACTGAGGAAAAAGAAGGAAGCTGCATAAGTCATCTTATTTTTGGGTTTTCTATCTTGGTTTGATATTGTACTAAGTGACGAATCTATTACTGAAGAAGTTGTGGGGTTTTCTCCTTTATGGTTTCCCCGAGGAAATTTCTTGTATTCTTGTGTATTGTTGTGCTTGTCTATCTTTCAAATTAAAGATCTAACATAATTGAATTAAAGTGCTTACACTAACAGAAATGATGCCTGGCATGATGCCTCTGAATGTAATGCTCGGAAGCCCTTCATTGCACAACTCTTCATCCATTGAAGGAACCTCTATACTTCAAACTCTTGACAGAAGGAAAGCTATTATGGATGTTGATCTAGATGTCTCTACATTGCTGGCAACCTCTTAAGGTTCTTGGAAGTTTTGCTACAACAACTAAGGAAGAAAGAGAAAGACTTTTCATACACAAATAGGGGTGAAGGGCAACCCATTACATCTGATAATTGACAGTGTTAGTCAAGAGAACTTCATTTCCAAAGCCATAATTAAGAAGTTGAGCTTTGCTACAACTCCCCATCCGTAAACTTACACCATTGGTTAGATGAAAGAGGGGCAAGAGCTTGGATTCACCAAACAGTGCAAGTTACCAAACTCCATCGATCCATTCCATGATGAAGTGCTTTATAATGTGGCTGCCGCTCCACTCTCTGTGTCTGATTCCTTGTTTGGTAAAACTTTCTTGTGGGACAAACATGGCAGCTACCAAGCAAGACCTTAAAAGGTGCTTGTAGAAATTCAAGACCAGTGGTACAAAATTTCTGAATGCTTGCCCAAGACTTTAGTTTCATTAGTTTCAAAAAAGCAAGCAGGGAAGCTTATCAATCATGTGCAATAGTTCATGCTGTTGATTATCAAACCCCAATCTCCTAAGAAGATTGCAGTCCCCGCTCAAGTCGCCTTCAATGAAAGTCCAGTACAACAAAAATAGACTGATAGTGTGTTTGAGAAATACTTGGGCCTGTTCAACGGTTATACAACAGGGTTGTCTTCACTCCATTCCATTTTGTAGCTTTCAAATAGCAATGTGTCCAATGCTGGGCTAATTTTGGACATGATTTCACCTTCTAACACCTTAGTTGTTGGATCTGAGCTAATTCTGGGAAACTATCAGCACTTCCGGGCAGTTCTAGGTTAAGTTCAGACCTCAAAGAAACAGTCAACAGAAAATAGGGCAATAAAACCTCATCATTTCAAGTTCTGGGCATGTTTTTGTCATCAAATAGTAGTAAAACATCATTGTCTTGAGTTCTGGGTTGATTCTGTGTCCTCTTTGTAGCCTCCTAGCAGCAGTAAGCAGCCCAAGTGTCAGATCTGGGCAGTTCTGAGGGTTAATTATCAGGTATGGCATCTTCTGGGCGTGGTTTAAGGGAATTTCCTATAACAGCAGCCTTCAAAACCTTTCTTCCTGATTTTAGGGGGTGCCAAGCAGTGATTCAAGGGTGATACATTCCTGTAGCAGCAATGAAGAATAAATCTGGGGCAAAATGTTAGCATTCTAGGGCATCCATGTCAGCCCTAAGACAAGCACATAGTGAGCCTAATTTGCAGACCTGTTTGAATCTTTTCACCATCTAACAAGCAGTAAAGAGACATGTGATGTTTTCAGCCCATACAACATCTAGATCCTCCAAATCAGCACGCTAGCTGTGTTATGGCATCCTTTTGCAGCCGTACGGAACAGCATGAGGTTTTCTGCCCTAGACCCCAATATTCAAGATGGAAAGCAGCAGATTCTAGGCATGTTCTAAGCCCCCATACACCCTTGATCAGCCTTTGGAGACGTCATTTTGAGGAGACCGATCTGTGAGACTTTGTTTGTGGCCAGTGTTCATCTTTGGAGAGAGTTTACTCCCTGTTCCCAGCCAGCGTTTTGCCTTAGAGAGGCTTGACATCATGCCCTGGGCTGGTCATCCATCAATCCGTCATCCTTGGTAGAGCCTTCATTTGCACCCTTTCTCATATCATGGAGCATTCAGATCTTTGGAGGTCCCTTTTGCCATTTTGGTGGAACAGCCACCTTTGAGTATGCTTCATATGCACTTATATAGGCCATGTTCAGATTGGTTTTAGTGGTTGAGGGGGTTTACTTCACTCTTGGTGGTGACTGTTGGCGTGTACAGGGGCCTAAATGGGTCAGACCCTAGACCTTCGAGGGTTCTTTATGCCATCTTCCTTTGGAGTGCTAGCTTTGGAGACTTCTCACACTCATTCATGCCTTGAGCAGCACTTATGGGTCCCCCTTGGAGAGCGTTCAGCTGTTGGAAGGATTTTGTCCACTTGGAGAAGGTCTCTCCAACTTGACGGGAATTTCTTGTTAGTTGGAGGTTGCTTATGAAGCTAGCATTTCATTACCTTTGGAGAGGTTCATTACATGATTCAGGGAGGTTGTGTCATCTTGACAGTTGTTGCTATGTGGACATTTCCATTGGAGTGCCCCCTTGGAGAAGCCTTTGGAGGCTATTGCATGGAGCTTTTCTTGGTTTTGTTCCTCACTTGGTGGAGGCACCCCCTCTTCTTGGGGCCTTTTGTATCTCTTGCATTGTAGGAGTTTGTCAAAATTTAGTGGGGTTTTTTTATTATTTTACTTCACCCTAGGCTAGATCTAAGAATTAATGAATATTTTATTGTAAGGGAAGTTGATCTACCCTCCTATATAATGAGAGCCTCTTTCTCATTTGGACTCATGGTTGGATTTTGAGATCTCTATCTCTTTTGGAGCCTAATTGGCATATCTTTATGGAGCATCTTGAAGTATAAAAGGGTTTCTTCTCCATTTGTAACTGTGGTTCGTGGTTCTCATCTTTAATGTTGCAAATATATAGTAAAATAACCTAGAACTTGTTAATTAGGGCCATAGATAGGCAAATTTGTCTCATTGGAAGGGTTTCATGTGAGAACTATTTTCCTCTATCTCCCTTTGATGTTTTATGCATGGATATTACATTGATTCGGATCATCTTTATAGAGTAAAGAACTTGTGATACTTCATTGTATAAGCAGTGTTCTAAAAATCGTTCAAATTGGAACCGGAACCGGCTAGTTTGACCGGTCAGTCAAAGTGGAACCATAACCCGATAGAAAATTTGGCTCAGGCATCGGTTTGGTAATGAACCGGTTGGCCTGAAGCCTGAATAAGCCGGTTCATTACCGAACCGGTCCAAACTGGCCGAGTCCATCATTACCTGCCGGGTCGACTGACATTGCTCCTCTGCGGGCCCGAATAGGTGAATCACTGGATAACGATGTTTTTTTTTAAATTTAAAAAACCTAAATTGTTGCTAGATGTCCATAAATATGCCCCTTCTCCTCCCATTACCTCAAACATCCTCTCTATTTGTGATTCCATAATTCCATTGAAGCGTGAAGGTTGTCGGCTGTTGCTTTTAGACTCGTTGAGGAGTCCGAGACTTGGATTGTTGGAGGCTTGGACTTGGAGGCTGGCTGTTGAAGTCAGACGTGAAGTTTGAGACAATAACGTGAGTGTGACTGTGGGCCTGTGGTAGGCTGGCAGTGTGGTTTGTCTTGCTGCCCGTTGTAGCTATGAGACTTTACTATATAGTGTAGTTGGTGTCATTTTGTGACTCATATATATATATATATATATATATATATATATATGGGTAGACTTTGCATATTATGTCTCCAATGGTTTGAAATCATAGCCTGGAATGTTAATATAATTTTTCTCATTAAAATTGTAATTTTTTTTTGTATTTTTGAATAGTCTGGTTCATTGAAATCAAACCGCTCCTGTTCATTACCGGTTTTGGTTCCGGCCTGAGTTGACCCTCGACCGGTTCAACTTCCGGTTCCGAGTTTTAAAACATTGTATATAAGGCACACCCTAATAGCATTGTTTTGAGTTGGCACTATATGGGAGCTCCTAGGCGATTTCTACATTTATTTTCTAGCATCTTGGGGTTTGTCAGTTGGCACCACAAGGGATTTAATCTACCCTAACTCTTAATGAACTTGCCCCTTCATTGGTCTTGCTCCCTTTGATCCCATTTTTCCCTAGAGATTGGCACTAGTCTTCGTGGTCCTCCCATCGCCCCTTTCATATACTACAAAAGACCAAAAACTGTTTTGCTAAGGCTAACTCTTCAAACCTTGTGCCCTTATTGCCATAGAAATCCTATCTTAGGGGAGCCCCCCTTGAGTTGGAGACAACCTAAAGTGCAAGGAGGTGGTTATCGAGGTGACAGTGGGTAACACGTCTTGGGTTATCTGTTATTGTTGGGCTAGCCTTGTTCTTGGGGCTTTAATCACACGTGCTAGTTCAAGCTGTACCTCCTATGGCCGAAAGTTGTATGTAGATGGATTCACCATTTGAAAATCCACCTGGAAAGAATTCCCCACAAAGATGTGGAACCCTGTCCAAATGTCATCCCAGAAATTTCGGCACAATCTAGGGCTGCTATTGAAGCAGTTAAGCAGAAAAAGGTTAAAAAACATGCTCTTTTAAATGAACTTGCAGGAGGGCAATTACAAGGAGTCTGTCTCCACATTTTTTCTGGGGGGTAATTGGAAGTACCATGGCCTTTAATGCTTCTACAGGCCAAGTTCTTGCTTCTAGTTCCACATTACCTTTCTTTGTCCCAAGAGTTGAACATGGGTCACATTGTCCATTCTTTGTGGTTTTAAAAAAGGAAAATACAGAAGCAGACAGGATTGTGGGGAGGGGCTTCTTGTGGGGGTGACATACCATATAATATTTCCAGAAATAATCCATTCTACCAGTCAATGTTTGATGCTGCTGCTGTCACTGGGATTGGATATAAAATCCCCACCTATGATGAATTGAAGGGGCCAGTTCTTCAACATGAGAAAATGATGATACAGTGAGATTGGAGGAGTTGAAGAAATCATGTGAGAGGACTGGCTGCACTGTGCACAGTTCTGTTGGATGGTTGGACTGACAAGACGGGTGGAACCCTGTGAAATTTTTGAGTTTCTTGTCAGAGGGACAAAGTCTATTAATTCAGAATTTGAGTTACATAGACAATTTTTGAAGGTCTTTACACACAAGTTATCAACACTTTTACTTGGAGTCTTATGTGAAAGCTGACAGCTGAAGGGAGGCTTGTCTGCACAGAATTGATAAAGAGGGTGAAGAACCCTGGCCAAGATCATTGAAACAGGCACTACCGCTATGAACATGATGCTGTTAAGATATGCTACACTGCAAGGGGAGGAAGCGCTGCCAGAGGATAAGCAGGGGCATGTGGCAGGATTCTTTTAAGCCCCTCAGGAAATGCGGTTGGTAGCTCCACTGAAGCACCATGACCATGAAAGAAATGAATTAGGATTTGACCTTTTGGTTTCCAAGTCTTCATATTTTGGAAAAGTTATATATTGAATTTTGATTATTGCACTAAAAGTGCAGGCTTTTTTGTAAATTCAGATATAAAGACTGTAAACAGGGAAGATATTTGTAGATGTCAAACAGATATTGCTCTGTATCAAGTATATATCAGATGGGCAGAAATAGAAGGAAGTCAGGGAGGCAGAGACTCCCCAATTTGATCAGAAATAAGATTTAATTTTCTCTGGCCAATGCTTGAAGAATTTGATTTATATTTATATTTTTTAAATGAAAAAAAGAAACATGTTTCTTCATTGTTACTTTGCCTCATTTTCTCTGTTCTTCAGATCCAATAACGTATAATTCTTGCACATTTATTTTCTATTATTTTGTCAGGTGCAGTTAACTATAACTGAACTGCTGAAGTTTGGACTCATCTAAATGAGTTTCTTTGTTTAAAGTAGAGGTTAATTTATATTGTCTATTGCAGAATCAGATTGTCTTGAAGATAAGGAATAACAGTAGTTGAGTGGTTGGTTCATCAGTTGCTTGTGACCAAGTTCTATTGATTCTAAATTGAATCATGGCTATGTGAAATACTAAAAAAAATTTCCATTCTTTGCAGTTAGATGATAAAGAAATTGAGGAGGTGATACCTGCGGCTGCTTATGCACTTGCCAAGAGACATATGCATCTAGTTCTGAGCGGGTGAAATTGAAAAGCTTAAACTCCTTTCGTGTGCCAGTCTTAATTAGATTGCAAAATTGACAAAGGCTTGTCATGATTGTTTGTATGGAAAATTACTTGAAAAATAATAGTTAGCAACTTAGCACTAGTAGTAGCTGTTATGAAAATGTTGAAAGGTTGGAAAATTGCTAGAATGGGCTGAACATCTGTGCTTTTTGTTGCATGAAAGAGTTTCACAGTTGTTTAAATCATGTAATATTAAGAGGATTCCTATACAGATCACAATTATATGTCTGTGTATGTGGATGCCAATTATATGTCTGTGCTTTACTTAATGAACTTTACACATGCTTGGTATCAAGGTTTTGCTTTACAGCTAGAGGGGGATTCTGCTATTCTGAGGAAGATATAATAGAACTTGATGCTGGTATGAATTAAATCTGCAATTACATTTTATAATTTCTATCACCAACTGGAATTTTATTTTGTTACCATTACTAGGTTGATCATTTCATATTCTTCTTTTCAAAGCATGCTCTATGATGTCTATTGTGCGATTGAGTTTTGAAGAGTAATCCTTAAGTGACTAGGTTGCTACTTTACCTTGGGTAGTTAACTAATTGTTAAAAATGCCATTGCTAAGAGTGAGGTTAGATTTTCTATTTGAATGTAAGCAGTTGCGCATTATAAACAGTCAAAAAATTAATGTGGGGATTTTGGCATTTAACATAGCCTTCTTTGTAGTTTGTCACCCTTGCGTTGCCTCCTCTTCCTTAAATGGGGAATGTTACTGTTGTTTATAGCAATCATATTTCTTTCATTATAGTTGGAATTTCCAGTGGGCATTATTTTAATTGAGTGGATATTAGTTTGCTGTTGCTTAACTTGACATCTTGTGGCTCAGCTTTATGTGTGGGAATGTATTGCCCGTTTGGTCATTGCTTAGACTGATCACTCTCTTCTTTCGACTAATTGTTGTAAAAATACCTTTGATGGTAGAAAGAGTTCATATGGGAATTTTGTGTCCCATAGGGTAATGGACTAACTTGCTGTTCAAATAGCTCGTTTCGACTAATAGTACCTAGAATGTACATTAGAGATTTGGATTATGGGCCCAGTTTAATATGTTGGCTCTTCTAGCATGGGTAGGAAGAGGAAGCAAAGCCTTGTACAATATATGTATGCTTTTTTGTAATTTTGTAATTATAAGACTCAGTTTTTGCCAAAAAAGATATCTTCCTAGTTCCTAGTTGTGTATTATATCCTGTCAATGTAGCACATCATACTTTCTGGTTAACAAGCTATATGCATGTGAAGGATAAGCTGAGGCTGACTTTGTTGTATTTCATTTCAGGATATGACCAGAGTTTAGGTGGCTCATTGGATGAAGGGGTGGAAGTCGCCAATTTTCAAGTGGTACGAATTACCCTTCTTTTAATAATATTGAACTAGGGACATTTCCAAGCTAATAATTCGTTGGAGATATACTCTACCCTTTTTAAATTGTTACTGCTCTATTTCATTCTGTAAGCCTTTTCAAGTACAATGGGGGTGAATATTCGGCATGTTTTCGAATCCCATTACTATTTTTGAATGAATTGAATTGCAATTATGCCAACTTTCTACATCCAAAGAATTAGGCAAATCCAATATATAAACAACAGGCTCCTTAGTCATGCACATGAACATAAGAGCAATTTTCTTTTGTTATTACAACCAACGTTACAAATATTGTGTCGGTGAATATATCACCAAGTGTCCAAAAAGAAATTATCGGCGAAAATGTCGGCAAACATCAGCAATATATCAGCAAACTTTAAAAAATTCAAAAATATTCTTTTTTTTTATAATTTTTTTAAACATCTAAAGCAACAAGAACATCAAATAAACACATTGCCACATGAATATGGAAATATGGAAAGAAAACAAATATTTAAGATGTATAAGATTGTAACAAATATAAATGACTATTATTAAATAATGACATAAGTAATAATAAATATAAATAAATAATAATAAATAACTATCATTAGTATTAATGAAAGGTCAACAGTCATACCTATTCACCTACCTATTCACCTTTGTGGCCAGTTAATGCCTATATAGGTAAACCATAGTAGCATAATTCGGTCGTATTGGTACTTCGTGTATGGAAATTCGGAACAAATTCGAATTCGTCGAATATTCGGTGTAGGTATAATACGAATATGGATTCTAATTAAATTTTGAAAACCAATTTAAAAAAAAACAAGGTTTAATTATTTAAACATTATTAAATAGAAATACCATTCAAATTCATATTTTCTTGTTAATATAACTATTCAAATAGAAATACCATTCAAATTCATATTTTCTTGTTAATATAACTATTAATAACTAGTTGTCGTCTCTCACACTTCCATATCCAGGTTGTTGAGATTTTATATTTTTATTTTATAAATATATATTATATAAATGTCTGTTTATTTATGGTATGTTTGTGAATATTTGATTAAAAGAATTATATATAAGCAAGCTACCTCTGTATTTTATTCATACTAGATTTTTCAGTACGTATTTTTTCCGTATCGAATCATATTTGTATCCGTATTTGTACTCAAATTATGCTACTATGAGGTAAACTGGCATGAATTATTATATCATCATTCCTTATTTAATAAATATTTATATATTCAAATTTCAAATTGTAGAAGAACTCTATTTATTACAACACTTCTGCTGTTACAGTGGTATCAGAGCAGGATCAACGCCTGCTGCATAGCCAACCGCTGTGCAGACCGTCGCTCTGCCTGTGACGTCCGTACTATCACATCTCGGCACAGTCGCCATTCAAAAAAATGCGCCCGTACAAATCACCGGCCATCCGTACAAGTCGGCTGGGCTTAAAATTAATCTAATTCGTCTGGGTTAAAATTAAAAAGTCGGCTCACTAAGTTGTAAAGTTATAAATTAAAGTTTATATACTTTATTGAAACTTATTTTTTTTATAAAGCTATAAAGTAAACTTTATATACTTTATAAAATAAAATTTATATATTTTCTAAAATAAACTTTATGAAATTGATTATTTTTATATAAAAATAATTTTGTAAAAAAAAAAATCAAGTTTAAAGTGGGGCTCACAAAGAAGACAAATCCCAAGATGGTCAACAATGATGAATTACAAGCCAATTTAAATCGATATAGAGATGAAGTCAACAACGTAAGACATTGTCTCGGTAATGTTGAGAATAGCCAAAAAAGATTGGAGGATGGACTAAAAACACTAAGTGACAAACTCGATAAATTAATTGAGTCCATGAATAATTCCTTCACTGACAAAATTAACAAGGTAGTAGAACAATTTGAAGATCATTGGTTAGAAGAATCGAAAAAAAGGACGTAGACAAGGAAGAAGTAATGGGCATAATTTGTGACCAAGCACAAAGACTCGTTGACCTAACAGAAAGGGTAGACGCATTATCGGCACAGCCATTAGTAAATAAAAGACCACCATCAAGGCCTGAAAACCAAAATACAGGGCATCAGAGATACCAAGATAACATAGGTCATTGGAATAAGATCAAGATTGAGCTTCCTAAGTATGATGGATTAGACGACTGAAAAGCTATTGCATGGGTCAATAAAATGGAAGGGATCCTAGCTATGAACCGAGTACTAATGAACTAGAAAAAATATCAATGGCATCCTTGTACTTAGAAGGTGATGCGTATGATTGGTTCACTTGGTGGTCTAAGGAAACTGGTGGATTCTTCGTAAATTGGCAAATGTTCACAGAAGACTTCCTTAAGCGATTTCACGACGATGAAGAAGACGACACGTTTACGAGGTTCACTCATTTGCAACAAATAGGGACAATGAATGAATATACCCATGAATGGGAAGTCCTACCTACAAGATTCCCTGACCTTACGGATGATCAATTGTTGAGACTATATATTTCGGGGTTGAAGTCCATTATCAGTGGTGAGTTAAAACTTTCAAGACCAAGGAATTTGGTGGAGGCTGAAGCATGGCAAAAATAATCGAAAGAAAGCTCAATACTCAACATCGGGCTACTATTATGACAAAATCATCCAATTATAGCACGTCAAGAGATAACAACAAATATGTCCATTCAGAAAAAAAACAAAAAGAAGGACAACCCCTGTCGTAAATGTGGAAAACATTGGACTCCAAGGCATAGATGTGAATATGCGTCATTACGCTATTATCGAATAATCAATGGGAAACAAGTAGAAGTTCAAAAGCTAGAAAATGAAATCACAGTGGCATATAACTCAGATTCCGACGATGACGAAACACCATGAAAATTGTCACTATCATCAATTTCATGCACATTATTTAGTAGTGGTGATGATGATGTGTCTCAAAGGGAAAATGTTTAAAAAAAATGAAACACAAATAACCACTAAATATATTCCCCCTCATCGTAGGAAGACTAATGGGGTCAAGATTACAAGAAAAGAGGCAGAAAAATCGACAATTTTGCCTACAGTTAAAACCAAAAACTCACATCCCAAGACATTGAAACTAATGGGACATGTTAAAAACAAGGCTAACAATCCTTGTAGATTCTGGAAGCACACATAACTGTGTAGACGTTAATGTCGCAAAAGAGTTAAACCTTTTTGTGTACCCCACAAGGGATCTCACTATTAAGGTTGCTGATGGACATCACGTCAATGACAAAGGAAGATGTCATAAAATTTCTGTTCAAATACAAGACCTAGAAATCAAATCAAGATTTTATGCGCTACCACTTGATGGAATGGACATGGTGCTAGGTGCATAATGGCTAATGCAGTTGGGCACTTATTCCACCAATATTGAAGAACAGTGCATGGAATTCCACCTTCATCATCATGGTAGACATTATAAATTATATGGAAAAGAAGGTTCCATCCTCAAGGAAGAAGAAGTGAAACAACAAGAAAGAAGGGAAGAAGCTCCGAAAAACGTGGAACAACAAAACAAGTTTACATCTAAGAAGCATCAAGAGCATAAGTTAGAAAACCAACTCAAAAAAATTCAAGATATGATGCTAAAACTACAAAAGAATCTAGAAAATTCTCAAATGGGGAACTCCAGCAAACTCCTAAAGGTAGTTGAAGTAAAAAATGATGCCACCAGAGAAGCATGCTCAACCAGGGAGAATCCAATTTATTATGCTTTGAGGACAAAGCATGCTTTAAGGGGGTGGCAATGTAACAAATATAAATGACTATTATTAGATAATAACATAAGTAATAATAAATATAAATAAATAATAATAAATAACTATCATTAGTATTAATGAAAGGTTGACAGTCATACCTATTCACCTTCGTGGCCAGTCAATCCCTATATAGGTAAACCGCCATGAAGTATTGTATCATCATTCCCTATTCAATAAATATTTATATATTCAAATTACATAACAACTCTGTTTATTACAGCACTTCTGCTATTACAAAGACATCTAGTGATACATCACACATAAAAAATGAATCATGTCCTGAATCTTGAGTCCCCTACTCATGAATCATGTCCTGAAATTCCCCATTTGCACTTTTTTTGCATTTGAGTATCTTATTTCATCCTATATGTTTAATATCTTTTCTTAGACATTTCTCTCTATGTGCATCTGCTATAGCCTATAACTTATAAGCCATGAATGCATCTTTTTTGGGATAAATTATAGCATAGTTTTAATTTTTCTTGGTCTTGTGAAATTGAGTAGGTGTTGTTCAATTGTTTCACTATGTGTTGCAACTTGCAACCTCTATGGCATCTACTTTTGTCAACATTTTCCAAGCCTCAAGGGATGTTCCACCTACCATACTTACCATACTTACCATACAATTGTAGAACTTAATTTTTTTTTGTTGCATTTGACATCGTTCCCAATAGCAACAATTACTTCGTAGCCTTCCACAACATTAGCAAGAACATTGTGTAATGAAATTATTTACCTTGCCCAACATCTTTTGAAAGTTTGCATCGTTCTTTTATAATCGGTTCTTGTTGGAGATTTGAGATAATGTGTGTTTTTCTTAACTGTCGATTTAGGATTGCGATTCTAGTAAAACTGTAGCCTACAACTTGGTTTCACATTTTGGCCTTCACTTTATATATGTAGGAGAAATCTGGACCAAATGGATAAGAATTGGAGAAAAGTTTAAGATCTATGAATCAAACATATGGATTTGATTGGCTAATAAATATTGAAATAAAAAAGTTAGTTTTTTAATTGATTTTAATGAGTATCTGATGAATGCCTAAGTCCTATGGTATGAGGATTAGATTGATGAGTTCTCTACCACGGTAGACAACATTGATATCAGAAGTAAGGATTTAGTTGACACTAGCTTTTCTATTGTTTGTGAGAACCAATGGGCTTGTGGATAAGATAGATTAATATCTTTGATTTGTTAGAAGACCTGTTAAAGCATTGTGATTAAGCATATAGTAGCCTTCATTGCGCATTGTTGAGAAGGGTGTAATCTTCACATGTGGCTATGGTAGACCCATATTATATGTGTGGCTAAGGCCAACTTATGTTCATTTATTGTAATACCAGGTTATTGTTAATGCTGACCTACTCAATCTTATGTGGGCCCATAACCTCCTCGGGGAGGGCGCCTTACCTCTTGAGATGTGTATAAATACACACTGAAGTATCATTTGTAAATCATCATTGTGAGTTATTACTCTTTCTAAAAGGTGTTTAAGCCTCTGGGCACCATATAGTATTGCATTCTATTGTTGTCTTGGTGTGATCTTTGTGCTTGGTTATCTCTCCACTCTTATGGTCTTTGACTCTAGAACACCCATGGTGCTTTAGTGTACTTGTTCATTCTTTATCATAGTGTTGCTTTTTCTTTTTTATTGTAGGTTTTTGGGTTTGTTGGTGGTTCCATTTTATCCTTGCTTTCTCATATGAGCTCAACATGGTATCAAAGTGGGTGTGAACCTACTTCTACTTATTTTGCTGCCAGTTAGGGATTTTCTTGGCTGTTCATGCTGGTATATTTTGAGTTTCAGACCTTGCATGTGGAAGAAACCCTAACTTGAAGCATATTAGCATTGTTTTTTATTGTATTATTATTTGCTGGAGAAGATTGCCTCATTTAGGGCTGTTTGAGCATGTTTTATGTGTTTTTTGGAGACCTTTCGCACATGATTGAAGCGCCCATCATTAGGGCTTCCATGCTGTTTTAGTTCAGAGAGTTTTCCTTGGACACATCCAAAAGTTTCTTGTCTGGTTGCATCACCTACAAGCTGCTACACAAGTTTTTCCAGGCCATCCATTATTTCAGGGTTTTTCTAGCGTTGATTTCTTGCTAGTGGTTTTATTGTTGGTGTTTTTATTGCTCATTTATTGTGTTGATCAAAATGGCGCCCTAGCACCGCATCAGCCTAGAAACCTTGTACACCCTTTGCATTTTACAGCAGATCTGGAGATCTAGAACTAGGGTTTCCAGATCTGTTTTTTCTTTCTGCAGCAGTTCTAGAAAATTTTGGCTTGTGGCATTTCCCTAAGTGCTGCATAACTAGGGTTTAAAGATCTACTTTTTTCAGCAACTGATCCAGAGATTTTTTGGCTGGTGGCATTGCCTGGAGGGTTGCAAAACTAGGGTTTCCAGATATGATATTTTTTTTTGGCAGCTGTTGCAAAGATTTTTGGCTAGCTGCATTGCCCTAGGTACTATGGAACTTGGGATTCCAGATTTTTTTTTTGCAGCAGCTGATTTAGAGGTTTTTGGCTAGTGGCATTGCCCTAAGGATTGCAGAACTAGGGTTTCCAGATCATCTCTTCATTTGGGTTTAAAACCCTCTTTCAAACCCAATGCTATATTTCTTGTTTATTTTGTGGTAAATTTTTCTTTCTATAGGATTGAGCTCTTGAGCTAAGGCTTCTGCTATCCTAGTGCAGATTCGATACATTGCAGATTTTTTGGAAGAAGATGGCACTATTTCTTCCTTTTTTGTGTATAAATCATGGTGGCTTTTGCAAACTTATTTGTACGATCTTTGAATATAATTGATTTGACCTTATGATATTATGGCCAATGCGATTAAGAAAACTACATGTTTTTTGTCACAAGGAGGAACATGCCTCCAAGTCTTGCATGGTTTTTCTTCAGAGACTTGAAAAACTTGCAAGAGTAATAGTTTGCAACAGAGATCTTTTAGATGATACTGCCTTTCTTTGGAGCAAGGATTTGTGGATGCTTATGAAGAAATCCAGTCTTGCATTTTATGTTTTTTGGATCATGTGTCCATATTCCTATATGTTGTCTATATGATCCTTCCAGTATAAACATGATCTTTGATGAAGTTTCTATTCATAGGTTTGCAGGATCTGTCCCACTATCTTTCATAGATGATACTTCCATGATTGAGTCTCAACCTATTATAGTGGATCTCTTCCTTTCTTATTATGATGTTGGCTTTTTGGATGTTCTACATTTGATCACTATAGTCTCAGGGACAATCAGTGCTACTCTTTGTACCTTTAGTTGACCAATATGATTATGTGGATATGTTTTCTATACCACTTCTAGAGGCCACCTTTACCAACTTGTGAAACCATGATTGTGTGCGAGACATGGCATTCAAGGGAGATAATATCTTTACTATGTCTACATTGTTTAGCTTTAAGGGGAGAAGGTGTGATGTCATACCTTCTCTCCAAGGCCTCTTGTTCAGATTAAGCAGGGAATGTTGTGAATAGGGTCGACCTTATTTTGAGCTGGGTATCTATAAGCCCACTCTCTCTTGTATCTTGGTTAAGGCATAATATTCCAGTTGGGTATCCATACACCCACTCTCAGATGTATCCTAGTGACTTATATTCGAGTTGGGTATCCATAAACCAAATCTCAACTGCATTTGAGTTGGGTATCCATAAATCCTCACTCAATGTAAGAGCTCTCTCAACTATATTCAAGTTGGGTATTCATAAATTCACTCATTTTTTTTATATTGTCCATGATCGACTATATTCAGTTGGCTATCCAAAAATCCACTCATATTTTCCTTTCACCATTCTTCTACGTGCCTCTTCTTCAACTTAAGGGGGGTGTTGAGAAGAGTGTAATCGTCACACGTGGCTATGATGGAACCATATTATATCATTAATTTATGTGGCTAAGGCCAACTTATGTTTATTTATTTTAATACTAGGTTATGGTTAAGGTTGACCTAGCAAATCTTATGTGATCCCATAACCACTCTTGGGGAGGGCACTCTACTTCTTGAGATGTGTAGAAATACAAACTTAAGCATCGTTTGTAAATCATCATAGTGAGCTATTGTTCTTTCTAAAAGTGTTTAAGCCTATGAGCACCATATACCATTGTGCTCTCTTGCTGTCTTTGTGTGATATTTGTGCTTTGTTATCTCTCTATAGTGCCCTTATGGTGTCTTACTCTAGTGTACCTATGGTTAAGATTTAGTGCACTTTCTCACTATTTATCAAGTTCTGTTTTATCCTTTTTAGTGCAGGTTTTAGGGTTTGTTGTTGATTCCCTTTGATCATTGCTTTCTCTTGTGATCTCAATGCTTATAAGATTCTTTTGGGTTTGAGGACGAGACCTAGATATATTGAGATATTGGTATTGTCTTTAATTATATGAGGGATATTAGATATGAAGTAAGTTGTAATATACTTAGGGGAGGATAATATGGGGTACCTGTTATCACA